>OX328107.1:3988034-4588034 GCA_946811185.2 Hippopus hippopus
GGAGAAAATGCTGGTTATTAGAAAAGGATAGAGTTACCATTCCAAGAATAATACTTAACAACTTCCTGTTTTGTTCAATTTTTTTTTTTTATCTCTTTACCACGTAATGAAATTTTAGATCTGTCCAAGTTGAATTGTGTTGGCAGACAATACAGTAAATGTAAATCAACTAGAGGCGCTTGAGCGCCTGTATCGCTCCACAGGCCTGATATTTCTATAATGGCGAAAGGAAGTTTTTAACAATTATCATTCAATCCTGCATTTTAGCTCACTGAAGAAACAATTTGGTAGACAACCACCATAGGAACTTACCTGCAAAGCAACAATGAAATCCAATGAATAATTTTAGAGAAGAAATTTTTCAAAGATTTTACTTTATACCATAAAAGGAAAATGAGTCTCCCATAAAAGCCATGTTTTTTGACAGATCTTTTTTTTTTTAAGGAATTCTGTAAACCTGTCTCTAAGGAACATTCCTGCAAAATAATAATGCTATCCAAATAGCGGTTTGGGAGGAGAAGATTTTTAAAGGATTTTTACTTTGGTTGCCATGGCAACCAGAATTCTTCATGGAACACAATTATTTGAAGGAATTTGAAAGAGGACCACCAAATGAACATTCCTGTGAAATTTGGTAAAAATCCAGTCAATAGTTTCTGAGGAGAAGTTTTTTAAAGAAAAAGTTTACGGACGCACGCACGGACGAACGGACGAACGAACGGATGGACGCACGGACGCACGACGGACACAACGCCATGACAATAGCTCGCTGGCCTTCGGCCAGTGGAGCTAACAACAATGAAATCCAATGAATAGTTTTAGAGAAGAAATTTTTCAAAGATTTTACTTTATACCATAAAAGGAAAATGAGTCTCCCATAAAAGCCATGTTTTTTGACAGATCTTTTTTTTTTTAAGGAATTCTGTAAACCTGTATCTAAGGAACATTCCTGCAAAATAATAATGCTATCCAAATAGCGGTTTGGGAGGAGATTTTAAAGGTTTTTTACTTTGGTTGCCATGGCAACCAGAATTCTTCATGGAACACAATTATTTGAAGGAAATTGAAAGAGGACCACCAAAGGAACATTCCTGTGAAATTTGGTAAAAATCCAGTCAATAGTTTCTGAGGAGAAGTTTTTTAAAGAAAAAGTTTACGGACGCACGCACGGACAGACGGACGGACGGACGGACGCACGACGGACACAACACCATGACAATAGCTCTCTGGTCTTCGGCCAGTGGAGCTAAAAATTGAAACTTATTTTTGGGTAGGAAACATGGGAACAGGACAAATTGCTGGTTACTAGCATTTATCAACAATGATTTTAAAGGAATCTTCTCAAGGTTCAAATAAACTGTTAAAACCTGGGAACCTGGAAAACTTTGTGAAAAAATGTGAAAATGCTGGTAAGCAGCAATTTCTCCTTTTCCCACGTTTTCTACCTTTTTGAAGACAAAAATCATAATTTTAGCAATTTTGACCCTTTAGCAGACAATGCTGAGGTTTAACGACCCTTAGAAACAAAGCTTTTAAAAATGTTGTGGGAAAAGGAGAAAATGCTGGTAGCCAGTATTTTATCCGTTTCTCACAATGTTTTCTATCCATTTCCAAAACAAATTCCACTATTTAAGCCTCATTTTAGTGGTCTGCAAATACTTTCAATTAGGACAATTTCACATTTCTGTGGTGTGGTAAAGAGTTGAATATTATTGAATAGAACAGCATTCTCACTGGGTGTTTTATTTGGGGGTACATGTGCGCACCCACCAGGTTTTGAATTGGAGGTACAAAGAAAAATTTGGGGGTACAGTGTAGTCCCTAGGTTTTGAATTGGGGGTTAAGAAATATTTAGGGGTACAGTGTACCCCCTAGCTTTTGAATTGGGGGTACAAAGAAAAATTAGGTGCTAAATGTAATTTTGGACTGTAGGTTGCAGGCGATTTGAACCGCAATATTAACCCTGTATCACACAATCCTGTGTTTTCACGACCCTGAATAAACAGCCTTTTGAAAACGTTGTGGGAAAAGTAGAAAATGCTGATTTTCTCCTTTTCCCACAACGTTTTCTACCCTATTACAGACAACGCTTGTAATTTGAGTGACCTGTAGTTTGTCGTCTGCAAATGGCTCTCAATTTGGACAAATACAAAATATTGTTGTTTGGTAAAGAGTTAAAGGCTTTTTTGTGTCACAAAGTCATGGATATTTTATTGTTGAATCATTGAAAATAATATTACTATAGCTCGGAATATTATATAGATGTATCATGTCTCCGGGGCATGGTCAGACTTAGGCATAATGGCAGTGTCAGTCAAGATTAAAAAACAGAGCAGGGTCACGTTTTTTGATAGTCGATGGCCTTTGCTAAAGGATTTTTGGCTTTCCTTTCTCAAAGTCTTAAGTACATTAGTGCTGCTTTAGAAAGGAAGCATAGACAGATTGAAACTCATTGTCGAAGACGATGCACATAGATTTAGCTATTTCAATTTCACAGGGCAGGTTGATCAGCTCATTGTAAGCTTAAACTCTGTCAGATAAAGGCCGGGCCATGTTAGAGGAAAATAGAACAAAATATGAAATGAATGAATCACTTATGTCAACCTACCTACCGGTATCTCACATCTTGATGCTGTAAAACATTTTTACAGCTTTTGTTGTGATGACATTTTTTTGTGGTAGATGCCATACATATGTACGCAAAAAGAAAATTACATGTTAAATTTGTGACTTGATTTTTCAGCTTTTATATGTCAAAAAAGGTGTTTTTACCAATTACTGCGCATCATAATTTTCAAAAGAAATTAATAACTAAATTTCCTGTACACTTAGCAGATTTTGGCACCTAATCCTTAAAGAAAGATTGTAGCGAAATATTTCAAACAGGCAAGGGAGTTGCAAAATATATACAGTGAAAATATGTAGTAACCGGCTTTAAACTTGAGAACATGGCCTGGTACCCACTTACAAGGGAGACTACCTCCGTTGTACACATTCTTTTTTTTAAAGTTAGGCATGCGATTTGTAATTCTGTTTAAAGATGATCGCTACAGTTTCACCATTTTATGAAAACATTCAGAATTTCATGAAACTTTGTTTGGTGATAGTTTATAATCAGATCTACAAAAATAGGAGATTAAAAAAAGGGGGTCACCAGCTTTGGGGAAATTCTATGAATATTTCTTTTAGTAAACCCTGCATTGCGGCTGTTCAGGATGAAATTTCACCTATGAAAACTAAGTCGATGTATATTTTTTTTAAATGACAAAGTTATAACCAAATTTTATGTCATTGTATTGGTGAAACATCAAATTTAATGAAAAAAATAATTTAGAGTATACTGAGTATCAATCTAAAAAAAAAAAACCTTAAATTATGGCTAAAACACCTTTATTTTGGATAAAAAAACAAAAAATACAAAAAGTATCTTTTACAGTAATTTTTTAGCTCACCTGAGCACAAAGTGCTCAAGGGGAGCTTTAAGGATCACACGGTGTCCGTCGTCCGTCTTGTGTCGTCAACAATTCTTTAGACATCAACTCCTAAACCGCTGGGGCCAATTTGGACCAAACTTGGCTGGAATGTTCCTTGGGAGGTCCTCTTTAAATATTGTTCACAGAATTTGATTCCATCAAAAACTCTGGTTGCCATGGCAACCAAATGGAATTTTCTAAGAAATTCTTTAAAAATCTTCTTCTCTGAAACCGCTGGACAGATTTTGAAATAATTTCACAGAGATGTTCCTTGGGTGACCCTTTTCAAAAATTGTTCACGAAATTTTGATCCGTCAAGAAACATGGCTCTGGTGAATGGGGGCTACTTGCACTATACGGAAATGAAGAAATTCTTAAAAATTCTTCTTCTCTGAAACTGATGGTCAGATTTTGAAATAATTTCACAAAGATGTTCCTTGGGTGACCCTTTTTAAAATTTGTTTGCGAAATTTTGATCCGTCAAGAAACATGGCTCTGGTGAATGGGGGCTACTTGCACTATACAGAAATGAAGAAATTCTTAAAAGTTCTTCTTTTCTGAAACGGCTGGTAAGATTTTGAAATAATTTGACAGAAATGTTCCTTTGGTGACCCTTTTCAAAAGTTGTTTGCAAAATGCTGATTCGTCAAGAAACATGGCTCTGATGGGGGGGGGGGGGGCCACTTGCACTATATGGACATGAAGAAATTCTTAAAAATTCTTCTTCTCTGGAACGGCTGGTCAGATTTTGAAATAATTTCACAGAAATGTTTCTTGGGTGACCCTTTTCGCAAAGTGTTTGAGAAATTTTGATCCATCAAGAAACATGGCTCTGATGGCTGTGGGCTATTTACACTATACGGACATGAAGAAATTCTTAAAAATTCTTCTTCTCTGGAACGGCTGGTCAGATTTTGAAATAATTTCACAGAAATGTTTCTTGGGTGACCCTTTTTGCAAACTGTTCGAGAAATTTTGATCCATAAAGAAACATGGCTCTGATGGCTGTGGGCTATTTACACTATACGGACATGAAGAAATCCTTAAAAATTCTTCTTCTCTGAAACTGCTTGTCAGATTTTGAAAAAATTTCACAGCAATGTTCCTTGGGTGACTCTTTTCAAAAATTGTTCACAAAATTGTGATCTGTCAAGAAACATGGCTGTGATGGTGGGAGCTTTTTGCACTACAGGGACATGAAGAGGGATTTCTTAATTCTTCTTCTCTGGAACGGCTGGTCAGATTTTGAAATAATTTCACAGAAATGTTCCTAGGGTGACCCATTTCAAAAATGTCAGGGAAATTTTTATCCGTCGAAAAACAACAGCCAATTGTTGGCACCTGCATGTGGTGCTCTTGTTTCGACTTATGTTTTTAGTCACTATCGAGCATGTGCTCTTCTTCAAGAAATTGTCCTTGGGTGATCTATCCAAAAATTTATTTGCAGAATTCTGATTCATCAAATTCATTGCTGTGGTGATGATTGTAGATTTTGAAATGACTTTTACAGGTGACCTTTTCAAAATTGCTTGGCAAAATAATGATTTTGTTTCCAAAGTTTCAATACCTCAAAAAAAATTGGCTATGGTCCTCTCAAAAATTCAGGTGAGCGATCCAGGGCCATCTTGGCCCTCTTGTCTAAGATTTGACCTAGTGACCTAGTTTTTGATCCGACATGACCCATTTTCGAACTCGTCTGAGATATCATCAAGACAAACTTTCTGACCAACTTTCAAGAGTTTTGGGGTGAAAATGTGGCCTCTAGAGCATACACAAGGTTTTTCTAAGATTTGACCTAGTGACATAGTTTTTGACCCAGCATGACCCATTTTCAAACTCATCCGAGATATCATTAAGACAAACATTCTGACCAAGTTTCATGAGTATCTGACTGTAAATGTGACCTCTAGAGCGTACACAAGGTTTTTCTAAGATTTGACCTAGTGTCCTAGTTTTTGACCCAATATGACCCATTTTCTAAACTCGACCGAGATATCATCAAGACAAACATTCTGACCAACTTCCAATAGTTTTGGGCTAAAAAATGTGGCCACTAGCATGTACAGAAGGTTTTTCTAAGATTTGACCTAGTGACCTAGTTTTTGACCCGACATGACCCATTTTAGATCTCGTCCGAGATATCTTCAAGACAAACATTCTGATCAATTTTCATGAGTATCTGACTGAAAATGTGGCCTCTAGAGTGTACACAAGGTTTTTCTAAGATTTGACCTAGTGACCTAGTTTTTGACCCGACATGATCCATTTTTTAACTCAACTGAGATATCATCAGGACAAACATTCTGACCAACTTTCAAAAGTTTTGGACTGATATTGTGGCCTCTAGAGCGTACATGAGGTTTTTCTAAGATTTGACCTAGTGACCTAGTTTTTGACCAGACATGACCCATTTTCAAACTTAACTGAGATATCATCAAGACAAACATTCTGACCAACTTTCAAGAGTTTTGGGCTGAAAATGTGGCCTCTAGCATGTACAGAAGGTTTTTCTAAGATTTGCCCTAGTGACCTAGTTTTTGACCCAACATGACCCATTTTCAAACTTGTCCGAGATATCTTCAAGACAAACATTCTGACCAAGTTTCATGAGTATCTGACTAAAAATGTGGCCTCTAGAGTGAATACAAAGTTTTTCTAAGAGTAAACCTAGTGACCTAGTTTTTGACCTGACATGACCCATTTTCGAACTCGTCCGGGATATTATCAAGACAAACATTCTGACCAACTTTCTAGAGTTTTTGACTGAAAATGTGGCCTCTAGAGCATACACAAGGTTTTTCTTAGATTTGTTCTAGTGACCTAGTTTCTTACCCGACATGACCCATTTTCGAACTCGTCCAAGATATCATCAAGACAAACATTCTGACCAAGTTTCACGCATATTGGACCCAAAATGTGGCTTCTAGAGCGTACACAAGGTAAAAGTTGACGACGCACGACAGGCGACGGACACAGCATGATCACAAAAGCTCATCTTGAACACTTTGTGCTCAGGTGAGCTAAAAACAGAGATATTAAACAAGAGGGCCATGATGGCCCTGAAGTAGCTCACCTGAGGCATTTGACCATACATGACCCATTTCCAGTCTTTTCCAAGACAAACATTCTAAAGGATACACAAGGTATGTCAAAGAATTGACCTGGTGACCTAGTTTTTGACCTAATGCGACCCATTTCAAACTGGATCGACATCATCAAGACAAACATTCTGACCAACTTACAGTGTCAAAATTTTTCTAAGATTTGACCTATTGACCTAGTTTTTGACCCAACATGACCCATTTTCAAACTCTTCCAAGATATCATCATTACAGAGATTCTGACTAACTTTAATGGGTATTGAACTGAAAATAAGGCCTCATGAGTGTACACATGGTTTTTCTAAGATTTGACCTTGTGACCTAGTTTTTGACCAGACTTGAACCATTTTCTATCTCATCAAAGATGTCATTAAGACAAACATTCCGACCAATTTTCAAGAGTATTGGACTAAAAATGTGGCCTCTAGAGTGTACACAAGGTTTTCCTTAGATTTGACCTAGTAACCTAGTTTTTGACCTGACATTATCAATTTTCAATTTCATCCGAGATAGTATCAAGACAAACAAGCTGATTGAGTTTCATGAGTATTGGACTCAAAATGTGGCTTCGAGAGTTTACACAAGGTTTTTCTAAGATATGACCTAGTGACCTAGTTTTTTTTAACCAGACATGGCCCATTTTCAAACTCCTCTAGAGATATTATCAACACAAACATTTTAACCAAGTTTTATGAGTAATGGACTGAAAATGTGGCCTCTAGACATACACAATGTTTTTCTAAGATTTCACCAATCGACCTAGTTTTTGACCCGACATGACCAATTTTCCAACTCGTCCAAGATATCAAGACAAACATTATGACAAACTTTCATGAGTATTAGACTAAAAATGTTGCCTCTAGAGTGTACACAAGGTTTTTCTAAGATTTGATCTAGTGACCTAGTTTTTGACATGACATAACCCATTTTAGAAATTGTCCGAGATTTGATCAAGACAAACACTCTGATGAAGTTTCATGAGTATTGGACAAAAAATATGGCCTCTAGAGAGTACACAGGGTAAAAGTTGATGACGCACTACAGACACAGAACGATCACAAAAGCTCACCAAGAGCACTTTGTGCTCAGGTGAGCTAAAAATGTCCAAGTTTTTGCACAACAATGCAGACAACAACAGAACAATGGCAATACCTTGATGTTTTCTTCGAAAACAGCTGATCTAAAAATGTGGCCTTTAACCCACGTCTCTTTTAGCACTTTACCAAACGACAAAAATTTATAGACTTGTCCAAATTTGAAGCAGTTTTTTAGACGTAATGCTGACCTTAAAAATTCACACATGGTTTGTAAAAAAATTTGACCCAGTGACCTATTTTTGACCTCAGGTGTCCCACTTTCAAATTCATGAACATTTTATTGGTTTCCTGTACAGTTTAACCTAAAAAATGATATATATTTACAAGAAGATCACAAGTAGAGAACTATCTACAGAAGAAGGAGAGTTGCACATATGCTAAGGAGCAGACACAATGTGATTTGTGACACATTAGTTTTCAGTAACTTCTCTTTTCCTTCACAGGCACAGAAAATTTCCCAAAGTCATTCACTATTTGGCAATAGATGTTTCTGAACCCAGGATTAATCTACTCCTTTTTATTTCATGCTTTCCGGTAGGATATCGAGAAATAGCAGTGAAAATATTTTTCGATATTCTACGGATACGACCAGTGAAAATACCAATTTTTATATTCTAGTTACCTAGGTAAAATGCGCGTGACTCACAACCGAGATTGAAATATGACGTCATTTACCTTACATTTCTCGCGCTTGACGTAATATTGTAATGCGTTGCTATGTGGAGGGGGTACGCCACGGGAAATAACTGAAAAGAACTGTACTGGATCTTGATAAAGTTTCTCCCAGAAAGGGTTAAAAGCATGAAATAAATAGAATATTTGTATTTTTCGGTGAAAGATCGAAATTTATTTCATCTCGTGAACACCATTGGTAATATTTTCACTCGTGGCTGTGCCACTCGTGAAAATATTACCGATGATGTTCACTCGATGAAATAAATTTCGATCTTTCACCGAAAAATACAAATATCCTCTATATATATGTCAGGTAAGATGTAGGGTCCCCTTCTAGAAAACCTTTGAATAACACCCACCCGTAAATCTCAAAGGATATAAACAAATCACAAAAATTGCTAGGTTTAGCTACTTGACTCATTACCAAACGACAATATTTTAAGCTTGTCCAAATCAAAAGCATTTGCAGACGACAAAATAGAAGTGACTGAAAATTTGAAATTTGTTTTGTGAAGGGTAGAAAACATTGTGGGAATAGGAGAAAATGCTGATTACCAGCATTTTCTCCTTTTTCCACAATGTTTTCTTAAGGCTTCCTTCTCAGGGTAGTCAAAAGTAGGGATTGTGTGGTAATTGGTTAATATAGTACTAAACATTCCAGCCTTTTGCTGGAGTTTTTACCTGTGACTTCCTTTTCACTAAAACCAATCTTATTGATGCTCCTTGGAATTATTTCCAACAAACAATTTGAACCAGTAAAGACCAAAACTTGTATCAATATTACAAGGGTTGTTTCAGAAGTTTGTTGACTTTCTTCATATCTCAAAGACCATCAATCAAAGACCAATGATATTTACATATAAAACATATTTACTCTTGCGAAGTTCATATGTAACTTCCTTATAGCTTGGTTGAAAAACGTTGCTATAGAGAGAAACATATCGCCAAGCGGCCCACATGAAATTTTTTTACAATACCTACATGTGTTTTCAATTTTCTAACTTGTAACATTGTCTGTTGCTGCAATACAGTGCTGTAAACAACACCGAAATTCATGGTAACAATGTGGTCATGATGTCAGCTGACAACTTTGAATTACGCACAGTGATGAAATTATGTCACTTCTTATGCTACACTTTGAGCAAAGCGTTTTCAGAGATTGAAAGCTTGAAAAAAATCCACTGTTCCAGATTTGTCGGTTGAAGATGATGAACATAGTGGCATGCCAGAACACTTTAAACCAACTGTGATGGATGGGGTCAGGGACTTAATGGATTAGATAAGCGATTAAGAGAGCGATATATTTTGGAAAAGCTGGGAGTAGGCAGTACAACAGTGTACAGAATGTTGACTTGGGACTTTAACATGTGTAAGCTTAGCGCTCGATGGTTCCAAAGCTTCTTTCCATTAAAGAACCGTGTTAATTGCTGGGAAGAGTTTCTGACCCGCAGTTGATACTGAGATCATGATACCACACCATGACATCGCGCCTGGTCAATGGAACTTGAGATCAACCTAACTGAGTTTCAGCGCCTAAGTCATCCGCCATACAACCCCGACTCAGTCCCAATGAACTTCAGTGTTTTTCCGAAAGTTAAGACAAAGCTGCGCAGTATTCGCTTTGAGAGTGCTCAGGATCTTGCTGTTGCAGCACAGAGAAACATGTCATCTTTTGACTGTTAAAGAGACACTTTCAAGAAGTAGATTGCTTGACACTGGAAGAGCATTTGTGTTGGAAGTGATTACGTGGAAAAAGTTTGACACTCTTTGTGAATAATGCACTTCATGACGTCATTAACGTTTACTGGAGACATTACATGTGAGCCGATAGGGGCAAAGTGCATGCGTGTATTTATTTGTAAAATCATTATTGTTCGCTGTCTTTTCATGATATTTGGAACGTAGACTTGGAAAAGATAGAATTTTTGAATGCTGCAAATTGTATTTTCATTGAATAAACATGTTGAAAGATATAGTAAAAGTCCATGAATTTCTGAAACACTCCTTGTATAACCCCATTTTTTTTTCCTTTTTCTTTATTTTCTGATGCTTACCCTTTCAAATTCATTTAATGATATTTTGCCATCAGAATTTAAATCCAGCTCTTGTACCAGCTGTCTCACTTTATAACCTGCAATTTTCACACCAGATGCCTCTAAAGCTGCTTGTAGATTATCAGTTTGCAGGTCTCCTGAACCCTCCTGAAAAAAATAAAAAGATGGAAATTAGCATTTTTTTCTCAGCCCTTATTGGCTGCAAGAATTGACCTTGTTTGTTACAGTTCACTGCATTTTAGACTGAGGTAAAATGGGTTATTCTGAAATCATCATGCGCATGCCGGGGACAAATTCGATTTGAAAAGTTTTCCAAAATTGGGAGAAGTGGACAGAAAAAAGCGGATGTGGGCAGTGTTTTAGACGGAAGTAACAATATTTTAACAATTTAACTTTCACTAAATAGCAAACCATGTAGATCTATATTTTATGAATAGTTTTATTTCATGCTTTCCGGTAGGTTATCGAGCAATATCAGTGAAATATTTTTCGATATTTCATGGTTACGACCAGTGAAAATACCGGTTTTTATATTCTAACTCTTCACTTGAAGGCGGAAACAGTTGTTCCCGCACACTAGTTACCTAGGGAAAACACGCGTGCCTCACAACCAGATGGAAATAGAAGGTAAATTTACGTTACATTTCTCGCGCTTGACGTAATATTGTAATGCGTTGCTATGCGGAAGGGTTACACCACGGGGAATAACCGAAAGAACCATACTGGATTTTGATTAAGTTCCCCCCAGAAAGGGTTAAAAGTGTGAAATAAATAGAATATTTGTTTTTTTCGGTGATAGATCGAAATTTATTTCATCTCATGAACATCTCGGTAATATTATCACCCGTGGCTGTGCTACTCGTGAAAATATTACCGATGATATTCACTTGATGAAATAAATTTTGATTTTTCACTGTAAAAAACAAATATCCTCTATTTATCCTTTTAATGATGATATACACTTATTCCTATAAGAAACTACTTAAAACATATTCATTCATTGTTTTACACTGCTCAATTTATACACTTTTTGGATGAACAAGAGCCATGTTCACATAGCCATCCCCCGCCCAATGCTTGCTCAACAGAAGATGTGCATCTTCTTGTAGGTTGGTTTAAAGGGTAAAACAGCTAGATTTAAGAATTATTTTCTGGCAATGCTAAATACAAAATTCAATAAAAAATTCCAAAAAGGTTCACTTTTCTTATATAGCTGTCAAGTGTAAACACACATAAAATCAGACAGAAAAAAAAAATCTGAAAAACAACAGTGAGCAATAAATAAAAAATTATGGAAGGTAGAGTTGTCATTCTTGAGTACTGCAATCCTCCTCAGAGACAACTATCCAGCTGTGAATTTAATACAGCTCAAGTTATTCTCCAAAGAAACCTTGAGACTCAAAAATAAACAAAGGGACATAACTCCTTAATCATGGTACTGCATTTCTCAATAAAATCTGCCTACCTCTGACGTTTCACATTGATACCTTTTATAATTCTCGAGTTATGCCCTGGACAAAATTTGAGTATGAAAAAAATTACAAAGGGCAATAACTCCTAAATCATGGCAGTAAATGTTATGGTTCTTGTACACTGCACTTCTCCTCAATGTCATCTATTTACCTGTGAAGTTTCATGTTTATATCTTATGTAGTTTTCAAGTTATGCTTTGGAAAAAATTAAAGGAAGAAAAAAGAACAAAGGTCAATAACTCCTAAATTATACAAACAAGAGTTATGATTCTTGTGCACTGCACTTCTCCTCAGTGAGATCTATCCACCTGTAAAGTATAATGTTTACACCTCTTATAGTTTTTGAGTTACACTCCAAACAAAATTTAAGTATGAAAAATTACAAAGGGCAGTAACTCCTAAACAATGGTACTGAAAGTTATGGTTCTTGTACACTGCACTTCTCCTCAATGTCATCTATCAACCTGTGAAGTTTCATGTTTACATCTCACGTAGTTTTCAAATTATGCTCTGGACAAAGTTTTAAGTCAGAAAAAATAACAAAGGGCAATAACAGTTACTCCTAAATTATGCAATCAAGAGTTATGGTTCTTGTGCAGTGCTCGCGCTACCAATCGAAATTATCGACAATTGTCAATTAATAATTCAGCTGTCAATTAATTCTTCCAATTGTCGATAAAAATTGTCGATTAATTTATTCCGTAAAAAGTCCAGTAAAATTTCCTTTAATTGCCTGGATCATGCGTTAATTTGCACCTGAAATGTGTGGTAATCGCTTGTTTCACGCCTTGGCAGATGCAACCTTAGGAAATCAACAGGTCACAATTGGCTGGTATATTCCACAACCAGTGTCATGTTACCGGTTATTCTAAGCTGCTAATTGGAGAACAATTGGTGATTATTGTTTACTTCACTTTAAATTTTGATTGACCATTTTAATCAACGCAGTGATACAGTGTTTCTCCCAGAGTGCATTTCTTGCGTTTTTGACGCAATGATTTCTTAGCTCACGCACAAAAATGCATCGTGTGGGTCTTTTCTGACGCAACTAAAAAATTCAGTTCAATCAAAACAATAGTTTATAATGCACACCATGACGTCGAGCCGAGATACTTAGGGGCAAAATAAGGTTCGCATGCAGAGAAAGATTTCGTACGCCATGATTATTTTAAACATGAGAGTTTATGATACGGCACCCAGTGTCTGAAATCTGATTTTATTGATAATATACTGATAAATATCTGCAGTACTGCACAAAAAAGAATTAAAGAACATGAATTGCTACCAACTGGCTTCTTTCGGACAGTCACACATTTGAAACTTTTGTTTAGTAATAATCAACTAGGTACGGAGTAACTACAGGAAGGTCAATTTGTCCCCCCGTTTTAAAGATGTACAGTCTGTGTATTTTAGACGCTTCCCAAAACAGAATGGCAGGTAAACCGAAAAAGAAAAACAGAAAGGACTTGCAGACTGTTTTGTTGTCCCTTCCACAAGTAAACACCTCTAAAATGTGAAAAAAATGAAAAATCAACAAATGCAACTAGAACTGTCAAAAAAGTGCCGCATACCCTGACACAGCGCCTTGTCACAGAACAGGTGTCATTTTATAGAAAAAATGATCATCAAAGTGCCTTAACTGGGTGAAAAATCATTACATTGTAACAAAATTTTCAAGCCAATCATAATTATGAAGTTTGAAGTTACTAGCTTTTGTACTTTGCAAGTTATACCTCAGATAAAAATCCAAAGTTAAAATTTACAAAGGGCAATAACTCTAAATATAGTGGGAATAGAGTTATGGTTTTTGTACACTGCACTTCTCGTTAATATGGCCTATCTATATATGAAGTTTGAAATTACTAGCTTTTATACTTGGGAAGTTATGCCCCAGACAAAAATCCAAAGTTAAAATTTACAAACGGAAAAAACTCTAAAAATAGTGGGAATAGAGTTATAGTTCTTGCACAGTTCACTTTGCTTTATGGTGATCTAATTGTATATGAAGTTTAAAGTTACTAACTTTTGTACTTTGCAAGTTATGCCCCAGATAAAAATCCAAAGTTAAAATTTACAAAGGGAAATAACTCTAAAAATAGTGGGAATAGAGTTATGGTTCTTGTACACTGCACTTCTAGTTAATATGGCATATCTGTATATGAAGTTTGAAGTTACTAGCTTTTTTTACTTTGGAAGTTATACCCAGGACAATAATCCAAAGTTAAAATTTACAAAGGGCAATAACCCCAAAAATAGTTGGAGTAGAGCTATGGTTCTTGTACACTGCAATTCTATTTAATGCGATCTATTGGTATGTGAACTTTGAAGTTACTAGCTTCTATACTTTCGAAGTTATGCCCCGGACAAAATTCCAAAGTTAAAATTTACAAAGGGAAATAACTCTAAAAATAGTGGGAATAGAGTTATGGTTCTTGTATATTGCACTTCTCGTTAATGTGGCCTATCTGTATACGAAGTTTGAAGTTACTAGCTTTTTTACTTTGGAAGTTATGCCCCGGACAAAAATCCAAAGTTAAAATTTACAAAGGGCAATAACACTGAAAATAGTTGCAGTAGAGTTATGGTTCTTGTACACTGCACTTCTCCTTAATGTGATCTATCTGTGTGTGAAATTTTAAGTTACTAGCTTCTATACTTTCGAAGTTATGCCCCAGAAAAAAATCCAAAGTTAAAAAATTTTAAGGGGCAAAAACTTCGAATATTCTGAAGACAGAGTTATGGTTCTTGTACAATGCACTTCTCTTCAATGTGATCTATCTGTGTGTGAAGTTTGAAGTTACTAGCTTCTATACTTTCAGTTATGCCCCAGACAAAAATCCAAAGTTAAAATTTACAAAGGGAAATAACTCTAAAAAAGTGGGAATAGAGTTATAGTTCTTGCACAGTGCACTTTGCTTTATGATGATCTAATTGTATATACAGTTTGAAGTTACTAGCTTTTGTACTTTGCAAGTTATGCCCCAGATAAAAAAATCCAAAGGTAAAATTTACAAAGGGCAATACCTCTAAAAAAAGCAGGAATAGAGTTATGGTTCTTGTACACTGCACTTCTCCTTAATGTGACCAATCTGTATGTGAAGTTTGATGTCACTAGCTTTTATACTTTGGAAGTTATGCCCCCGACAAGCTTTTCGTGACACACGGATGGACGGACGGACAAGATGACTCCAGTATACCCCCACAAAATTCGTTTGTGAGGGTATAAGAAATATCCGGGTCTTGTCAGACTAAGAAAAATAGTTTCAGTTCCGAGTCGGCAGAGTCACAGGGAAAGGTCCCAAAACATGAATTTAAGTAGCTATAAAAAGGCATTTAAAAAGGTGACCCTCAAGATTTTTGTATGACCCCCAAAAATTAGGAAATGGGGTCATAAATGACCCTCAAAAATTTGAAGCTGGGAGAAACACTGGTGATAGAATGCCTTTGATTTCAATACCGCCAAAACAGTGATGTCAAGTAAAGGAAACCAATCAGTTATCATTAATTTGTTTACATTGCTCACGTAAACCGGCGTTGTTTAAATGTCAGCAAACAAAAAGAAAACAATAATTCATAATTGGATATAATTGACATGTTGACATTACTCTAATAAATTTCATTCTTGTACCGCCAAAATCTTATCATTCTTCACTTATACGTAAACATAGGTCGTCCGAAAAGAAGACTATCTCCAATAAAAAAAGATATCAAAATAAGGAAAAATTACCTGCATTTACAGTATTGCGTTTAGCAGTGGTACCTGTGAATTGTACAATGAAAATTCAAAGGAAATTTAAAAGCTAAGATCGATAACCTCCGTCTACTTCACTGTTTAGATAATATCAAGTGAAAGACTTTATTTACGACATATAGTGTGACTGACCCACCTCATTGACCTTATCTGAAAATAATTAAGGTCAACAGATGATAAAGGGAGGTAATTCATCATGTAATAGAAAATTTTCCCATTTACTTGTGCACATCATTCATTACAATTATAATTTAAAAAAAAAAATGTTGTCGAGTAAAGAAGTAACCATTCATCAAAAGAAACCAGGACTTAAAAGTCTGTATGTTTTTATGCAAATATTGTGGGAAAAGGAGCACTATCACAGGAAATAGTGTAGAACAAATTTTCCTTTTCCCACAATATTTTCCACAATGTAAGATTAAAAAAATTTTTTTTGTTTGGTAAAGGAGTTACCATTCATCAAAAACTAGGACCTAAAAGTTTTTATGCTTTTATGCAAATATTGTGGGAAAAGGAGCACAAATTCTCCCCTTCCCACAATATTTCTAAAAGGTAAGATTAATTATATGATAATGTTTTTTTATTATTGTAATGGATATAGTTATGTGAATGAAAGTTTGAAACTAAGAGTAAAAAATAAAGTTTGTTCAATGCTACATGTGCATGTTTTTTTCTTTTTAAAACAACTTCACGCGCTAACTTTGTTTATTATTTTTTTCAAGAATCAGTTGTTGGCCATTATTTTACTTGGGCCAGAGCTAGCACTGCTTGTGCACTGCACTTCTCCTCAATGAGATCTATCCACCTCGGAAGTTTCATGTTTATATCTTATGTAGTTTTCAAGCTGTGCTCTTGACAAAATTTAAGTAAGAAAAATAACAATGGGCAATAACTCCTAAATTATGCAATCAAGAGTTATGGTTCTTGTGCACTGCACTTCTCCTTGATGAGATCTATCCACCTGTGAAGTTTCATGTATACATCTCAAATAGTTTTTAAGTTATGCTACGGACAAGAAAGCGGGACGGAAGGAGGGAATGACGGACGGCTACTATTACCATATCCCCCATCGGATAAAAAATTAAGGAAAGAAATAATAATGGAAGGAGAAAGCATCATTTGATTGAGCAATGGTGTCTCCTAGCACATGTTTTTTTTTAATTTTCCATGCTTTGTTTTTTCCTAATTCCTCGACAGTATTTTTTGCTGAAAATCTTTTTTTATTCCAGGTGGAAAAATTTCAAATTGAAAGCAGTTGCAGCAAACAAATAGATAATAGCTCAAAGAATGTAAATTATGTTAAAATGTTATGCTAATTTACTGTCAAAAGGAGACAAGCTTTCAACCAGCTTTTTCTCCTATTGCCACAATGTTTTCAACTTTCTCATGATAAGTAACACCCAGTTCCAGACTGTTAGAGACATCGAAGATAAGTTTGTCTGAATACCATTTGTCTTTACTTGATGACAGAAAAATGTTTAAATGAAAACATCGTAAAGGACAAACTTTTCCAATTAACACCTGATTTACATTTAGCCTTGTAGATGGATGGTTGTGGTAGTTACGGTCCAATAAAGAAAAATGTCAAAATTCAAACAGTTTAGATCTAGCATCAATTAGATCTACATCATTTTTTAATTTCATCCTTTAGTTAGTGTCAAAGAAAATATTCAATTTCATCCAAATGTTTGAAACTCAACTAGCCATCTGTTCCCGCAGCCATTTTGAAATTGAATCATGTGACTTTGCTGGAAATCGCCCAAAAATCATTGTAATGTGATATTTTTCACGCCAATTTGTAGTCACATGACTTGAAAACATTGCCACATGATCTAGCAGACGATCTAAACATGTCATCATGTCTGTTCTTTAGTATAACTGCAAGTAATAAAAAATTTTAAAGGTTGGGGTAAATGGTGTTAATCAAGTAGGTGCCAATTACATCATTTTCAATTCTAGAATATCTCTTTCGTGCACAACTTTAGAAATAAAAGTTGACATAGGAAGAGCTATATCCGGGTCAATCTATTTACAATGAAAATAGAGGCCAGACAAGCTGCCAGATGGCGCCCAAGTTAAAATGTTATTAATCAAGTAGGGGATTATCCCATTGGTATCGGAAAACTAATTAACAACTACTTGTTTAATCAGATAATTGATATGTTTTAAACTAATTAAATTTGCTGATTGGACACCAGCTGTGAAACAGGTATGACACACCCTGATTATGTAGTCTAGATACTGGTTTTCCCCTTATAATCCTGACACATTGTCAAAATACCCTAGGCAACTTCGATTTCGTTTTTCTTGGCAAAGTGTTCTGAAATCAGGCAACTTTTTCGCCTAAGTCGCCCACTCCGCAGAGGCCTGCTTAATGTCACATGAATTTTAATATGTTATTAGAAGTGAGTCTATATTCCAACGGTCATGTGTTGGTGAAATTGATTGTTGAAGTAATTAGAATTATGTCGATGCCGTAGATGTATTCCAGCTATTTTTTTCAATTTTATCAATGGATTGGCTGTCTGCTAAGCCCATTTTCAGTCAGAACAAGAGCCATGTTGACATGGCCATCTCCTGCCAAATGCTTGCTCAATAGAAGATGTGCGTCTTCTTGTAGGTTGGTTTAAAGGTTAAAACAGCTAGATATATCAATTATTTTCTGGCAATGCAAAATACAAAGTACAATAAAAAACTTCAACAAAGTATATTTTTCTTATATAACTGTCAAGTGTAAACATATGGAATCTGACAAATAAAAAATCTGGAAAACAACAATAAATAAACAAGAGAGCCATAATGGCCCTGTATCGCTCCACTGGCTAATAAGTAAAATTACCACAAGCCAGACACTACAATACTTGGCCAATTGTTTCGAACTAGAAGACATACAAATTTTTTCTATACAATCCTACGAGAAAGTTATGACCCCAGGGCAAAGCCATTTTTGACCATACAGCTATAATTACTGGAATCCTGGTGGAGGTCAACAAGATAAAGCCCAATACCAAATAATACAGGTCTAGAATGTGTGGTTATAAACAAGAAGATTTTCAGAGTTTCCTCAATAAAAGGACCTGTAAAACATGAGACCCCTAAGACAGGGCTAAATTTAGTAGCCCTAGGTCTTATGGTTAGTAACAAGAAGTTGTATAAAGTTTTCACTATATAAGCCCATGTAGAACTTGTGACCCCTGGGGTGGGGCCAAACTTGACCCCAGGCTATAATTTGGGCCATCTTGGTTAGGGGTGTAACGATACATCGGACTATCGATGGATCGCTATGGTGAGTGTGTCGATGCTACTGCATCGATTATGTTGAAAATCGATAACTATCGCCGACAGTTACCTCAAATATCGATAGTTTCGATAGTTTCACTGACAAGAAAGAGAGAGAAAATACTGAAATTCGCTAATGTATTCGGACGCCCTAAAAGTTCGGACACGTTTTATTATTTACAAAAATAATTTATTTTTTAATTCTTTCTCTGAACACTTCAAAAAGCAAGTTTTCCTAAATATTCCGACATTTCGTAAAGTTTATTTCCCAAAATATTTGACGGGTAATTTTTTGGAATATGTTTTCAATCATGATCGGCTGCATAATATTCATTTCTGCATAGCAATGTTCATTGTTACGAAAACGAATCCTTCGAGAGCTGATTAACTCAGCGGTAATTTTAAGTCCTGAAATTAGACCAAAATAATTGCAACACTAAGGGTGTTTTTGTTAAAAACTTCTCACCAAAGCGAAAAGTGTGGATTTAGATCAAAGATCAGACCAAACAGTCTGCCTAGTCTAATCTTAATCTACACAGGCCGCCAAAACCATAACCATGCGTGTTGTCCCTCCATAAGCAATAAATAAATCTACTATGAAAAATGAATACTAAACCTTGTTCTTTCTTTTCTTTATTTATCAGTAATCCATTTCGAATGCATTCCTTTTATTTCAGCTGCAAGGAATTAGATTAATTTTTAGAAAACAGCCGCACTTTTTTATGCTGACTACACAAAACGCGACACAACTGGCGTGTTCTTGAAACAGCTATATTACTAAATGCAAAAAGGCTTTATCAGCTGGTGTACATGTAAATCGTGCATGAAATAGGCTTATTGCATGGTCACTTTGAATTGATTGGAGGTCGACCTGCAGCCAGATATAAGTTTCTTCGAGCAGACCAGTTTAAGTGTGTAAATTAAACAGGTGCATTACAACTCAGTCACTTCAAATGATTTGCGTGTTACGTCATACCCCTCATCCAAATTTTACTGCAAACATTTGTGTACCCACGACAGGCTGATAGGCATCTTGTACACAGATGGCTTTTAATATAGATCTACATCATGGTCGTTCTGATTTACTCTGCTGATGGCAAGATGGCGATTTTCAAAGTTGGCGGATGGTGTAGATAGACATCAGACTAAACAGAACACGCTGTCTGATCTTGGATCTATATCATCCACTTCTGTACTATGACTTAACTCGTATTAGAAAGCTACTCCTTTCTCGGACTAAAAAAGGTAAGATATTGTTTAACAGTGTTCCCGCTCGCGCAAATTATTGCGTAAATCATGTTATAGAATTGAAATTCACGTAACAAATTCTGGTTACACCCGAGACTTCGCGTAAGAAAATGCATGGACAAAAAAGGCCATTATACGCTTTTCTTGTGAAAAATTACAGGTTTTGAAGTTACTTGTTACCCTCATTGACAATCTTTTTGTCAAATCATGTGGAAATACCTAGCCAGAATTTAACAGACATGAAAAACTGATCGGAGTAAAAAACACAGAAACCCATGACACAACAAAATGTCTCTTTGACATTGTCCGATCAGAGTCACTTCAGATCGTCTTTTCACCTTTTAATGACTATAAGCAGTAAATTTATACAAATATCTTAAAATAACACACTTTTTGGATACACATACAACAAGGTAAAACCTATTATTTCGGCCACCCCCTTTTTTTTCAGAATGATAATTTCCTAAAGATTTGGAGACTAAACAAAAATAATTATTTTTTCTGTCTGAATATATTGGCCAATTATGAGTAAAATTAGATAAATTCTATCAACTCAAAAAAACCTTAAGGGCTCACATTTAAAAGATGATTTCTTTAAAAGTTTAAAGTTGCTTTATAATTACTTTTTATTTGGTGTGTTTATGAACCACCAGCATTTCTCAGCATTTTGTGCTTTGCATGCTGTTGTATATCAATCAGACTTAAAAGTTGATTTCTTCAAAAGTTCAGAGTAATTAGGTATGTTAAATTGTTTGTGAGCCATCTGCATTTAGAAAAAAATTGTCATTAAATTTATTGAGCATCTTGCATTTAACTCCGTTTTCCCCTTTATTTGCTATTCAAAACTATACTCAAGTAGAATTTAAACTACTCGGAGAAAGTATTAGTCTAAAACATGGTTTCAAGATGTAATTTGGTGAAATTCATCTCTTGCAATTCATCCAATAGTATTGCAATAGTATTGCAATAGTAACAGGCAATATCAATACTATTGCAATAGTATTTTTTCCAATGTCAATACTATCGCAATAGTAGATTTTGGCCTCAATAGTCAACCCTAATCTTGGTAGAGGCCCACTGAATAAAGCTACATGCAAAATTTGGTAGCCCTAGGCCTTATGGCTAGGTACGAAAAGATTTAAACTTTCCCTATTACAAGTCCATGTAAAACTTGTGACCCCTGGGGCTGGGCCAAATTTGAGCCAAGGGCTATAATTTGGGCACTCTTGATAGACACCCACTAGACAAAGCTACATGTAAAATTTGGTAGCCCTAGGCCTTACGGCTAGGTACAAGAAGATTTTTAAAGTTTTCCCTATACAAGCCCATATAAAACTTGTGACCCCCGGGGCAGGGCCAAATTAGACCCCAGGGCTATAATTTGAACAAACTTGGTAGAGATCCACTAGATAAAGCTACTTGCCAAATTTGGTAGCCCTAGGCCTTATGGCTTGGTACAAGAAGATTTTTAAAGTTTTCCCTATATAAGCCGGTATAAAAATTGCGACCCCTGGGCCGAAGCCAAATTTGACCCCAGGGCTATAATTTGAAGAAACTTGATAGAGGTCCACTTGATAAAGCTAAATGCCAAATTTGGTAGCCCTAGGCCTTGTGGTTTTAGACAAGAAGATTTTCAATATTTTTCAGTTTTGTTGCCATGGCAACCAGGGTTTTTGAGGGAATCTAATTCTTTAAAAGAAATTCTGAAGAGGACCATGGCAGGATCATTTCTGTGAAGTTTCATCAAAATTGGATGGGTAATTTCAGAGAAGAAGATGTTTGAAATAAAAGTTAATGCACACACGGACGCACGACGGACCCGAGGCCATGACATAAGCCCGCTGGCCTTCGGCCAGTGGAGCTAAAAATGTAAGATCTTAATCAAACTCATGGTCGGAAAGGGAACACTTGACTTTAAACATAATGTGTTTGAAATTACATGTAGGCTGTAAAGTGAGGGTTTTTCGGGTAACACATGAAAGAAAAAATGAGAGAGAGTAAATTGTCAGTAAGTACAACAAAAGGATTATCCCCCATCGAATCTATTTGCTAAAGTGTGAACTAGCGCCACAATGTATCAATCAAAGTAGCAACCCTTGTACATTACTGTCATAAATGGGCCCTACCAAGAAGACCTCAGAATATGCACATCCACCATTTTCACCTATTCTTTTTTCCATTCGGTATTAATCGCAAGAAGTTGGCAAAAGCCAGCTTAAACATCTGCGCTGAAAAATAGTGGTCCAGGTAGAATTCCGTAGATTTTGCATGTTTCGTTTTATGCACGAGACAGGAACAAATTCATGAGCATTCCGCCAGGCACGATATCTCTATGACAATTTCGGAGGAGCTGGTACAATTCGTACAAGCAGAACAGCTCTTTTTATTTTAGACAAGCAAAGTTTTATGGGGTTTTAGATGAAGAAAATTTCGCCAAATACTGATCTCTGATTGGACAAAAAACTAGATCGATCAATAATTTCTACTGAGATAATATCAATGCATCACGCTGTCTTTGGATTATACCATGTTTTCCCCACATTCATGGTAATTACACTGTGAACACATAAATTGTAGTATTTGTGTATAAAAAGTGGCTCATTCAATTTTATTAAAAACTGAACACAGCAGTTTATAATACCAAAGGCAATAAATTTGCCATTTGCCTCGATCAATCAATCAAACATGAATTGATTCAGCCATTTCAGTGACCATCCTACAACCTGACCACTGTACCATGGTAGCAGTCACACTGCTAGCATTGCAAAATAGCAGCTATTTCTCACATCTTATGACCTGTGTTTATGTTTTCCATTAGACAGTATTGGTAAACAAATACCACAATTATCCCATTTGCATTACCTGTAATTTGATTATGATTTGAAATTGCATATAGCTTCTTGATAATGATCTGATAAATCACCTGTACCACCCCTCTTTGAATACAGAATGATCCTGGTGGATATCAAATTTATTGTGTACAGCGTTGTCTGCGCATGTCATATTCTTCGAAGATTCGACCTGTCTGCTATGACGCATCACCGACCCCATATCCTAGGGAAAAGTAGGGCTTGTACCTAAGCTATTACTCAAGCCTGTAGGGGACTGTTTTAATAAATGGCCGGTGCATAGTTTACATGCTAGCTGATCATAGCTGAATGAATCGCACCAGGTAGCGTTTTATTGAGTAACAGACTTCCCGAAACACGTCGGTCCGACGGACATGACCGACGAATCTTGACAAGGACCGACGATTTTTCAGGTCGGATCGGTCCGACTGTCCGGCATTTATTCCGAGCCGCTAAAAAGGAAATCGCAACGTTTCAGACAAAAATGGCGTCATTTCAATATCACGAAGCACTCTCTTGCATTACGGATCATTCCCATTCAGCTCTGTAGTTGGCTCTGAAAGTAGTCCGTCATCACGTGATATTTTCATCACATGACCATAACTCAAAATGGCGACACAAACGCCGGTGAAAGAAAGACCAATCGATTGTTTTGTGTGCTGTTCAAACAGCATACGGCCAATCAGACTTAGTGGTAGGAAATGTGAAAAAGAGGGATTTTCTGAAAAGCTTGAATGTCTTTTAAAGGACGATAACGTGTTTTTTAATCTTACAAATTTAGATCCATCGGTGTGTCGAAACTGTTGTCATCATTCATGGGCGCAGCCATCTTTTTTACAATTGGCGTAAGATTCTGATCAGTAAAGAAGCTTGAAAAAATAGTTCCACTGTATACAGGTAAATTCATCAGTTTGAATGCACCTATAATGTATCCGGAATCGTATTTCCTTTGTCTACTTTATTATGTTACATATGAAACAGTTAAACAGTAACAAAACATATTTTCCTCGGTTTGACAAGATTCTTGTCATTTAGCCCGTTGAAGAGATGTATGGTGAGAGTAACGAACGACAACTCTGCTCAGAGATTGATCACGAAGGTGCTAAACCAGGTAAAAAAAGAGAAAATTAAATTCAGAGGAGCGCGCTGAAAAGAAAAAAAGAATATGAGAAAAAGAGACCGGAGAGAAAATTTTACAAGAAATGGAAGCAGCAATGAGAATGGTTGGTTTATGACTCGGAAAAGCTGCGAATGCGTTGCACAGACTGTCAGGATTTTTACGGCGAGAAATTAAGAACGGACCAACATCTTCGCAATACAAACCCATTTATTCTTGGATACACAAATTTTAGAGCATCCTCAGTTGACGACCATGAAAAATCTTAACTGCCCCATCATTGTTTTTATTAAATCTGATTCGGTCTGACAAGTAATGACATTCAGCAGAAAATAAATACAGTCGTTTAGGCAGTAACGGATCGCTAACAAAATTATCGCTACGTACGTTTTTAATCCATCATATATGGGATAATAAATGATACCATTCGACAGCAAAATATGTGATCTTTCAAAAGCAGTCCACATTTTTAGCTGAAAAATCGTTTAATGATAAAAAATACCTTCTTTTTCGAAGACACTAATTAGGTCAATAGCGGATAGCTTTGGGTAGTAACGGATAGTATAGACTAATGTAGTTGAGGGGTCATCTCAAATCAGTCTGAAAGTTGTCAAGTGCCGTAAATCTACAATTAAATCGTTGGTGGTGCACTTTTGATATATTTACATGGATCCAGAGTTTGATTCACAGACAGGCCAAGATTGTTTTTAACATTTAACAATTTTAGTCGTAGTCTCAGCACTACCTACCTTCAATCTGAAGGCTTGCTCCGATGTTATTTTTGTGATTGGGTCTCCGGAGTGGAGAAACAATCAAAAAATAACATTGGAGCTCCCCTTCGGACTTAAGGTAAGCACTACCCAGCTAATCCAGTTGCAAGGGAGTTTTTTGTGTGCCGTAATTGTAATTGAAAAGGCCACGAAATAGAATGTAAGGTTAATTAGCTTCAGTAAAATGGTTTAAAGTAGAAAAATAGCATCCTTTTTAATTGGTATTTGAAAAGGGGGGAGGCAATTGCAAGGCATAAGTCAGAGATAAAGAGTGGTAAACTACATCAGTTCACTGTTTAATGATATCGATTGTTACACTCTAGTGGAATTTTAAAACAGTATAAACTAGTTAAATCAGTATACTGACACATTCATGAATCAGTAACCCATGGTTGTGTCAGTAACTATATTAATTTCTGTCTCCCATTATATGATATTCTTTTTAGGTGAAATTTGAAAAAAAAAAAGTTTTGACTACAAGTGAAAATTCCTCATGATGAGCATTTTCACCATTTTGCTTCATTTTCACTGTAATCTCATAAAAAACAAACATGCTCTCTAGAAAGACTCCAGCCAATAGTTTGACATCATTAAAGCCTGTCTCACACAGAACACGGTTGGGCACACGGTTCCAATACGGTATACTCGGTTATACACGGGTTGACTGGTACGAGTATTGAGCTCCAACCGTGCCTGGGGATGAGTTGGTACGATTTAGACTCGAATGTAGCACGAGTATGTACGAACAAAGCACGGATATACTCGGTCAAGCAAGGTTTGTCACGGTTTGAACACGATTTGCAAACGATTTTCATACGATTGTTGTACGGTTCCAAGTACGGTCTAGTACGGTCTGTTACAGCCTAGTACGATTAAACACGACTTTTACGCGATTAACTGGACATTTACAGGGTTTACATACGGTCCCACCGACTTTTGTTCGAGTTATGCTCGAATTATCACACATTCGTGTATGTTTTGATATTGACACGGTTGAGCTCACTTGTGGAGTGGACTTCATGTGCGGTTGTATATACGGTCTCGTACGGTCTCACACGGTCTCTCACGGTCTTGTATGATCGCTAATACGATCATACACGGACATGGCACCCGTGCCAGTTTTTTAAAAGTTTTAAAAATCATACACGGCTTTCACGGATACACTCGAATGGCCCGAGTGTAACTCGGATAAGGCCACGGTTGGTTCGGTTGTATGTACGGTTTACACGGGTGGCCAACCGTATAAGCCGTGTGTTCTGTGTGAGACAGGCTTAACGTACAACACAGTTTGTTCCCAAATATTTTGTTAGTACATGACATATCATCTTTCTTCATCAATATGAAATAAACAGGTTTGTATTGCATGGAAATCAATGTTGCGCAACTTGATCATAATGAGCACTTTCATCAATTGTCAAATTTTTTTCGAACCAAACAGGTACATGTATGTTAAAATCTGTTTTAAATTATATCGGAGGATGGCTGTTTATTCTTTTGTACGGAATATCAATAAAACAATCCACAACCATACAAGGAAGAAGAAACCAATTAAAGAAGGCACAGCAAGTTAGTTGTTGCAGATATGCTAGTTAGGACAACAGTTTTACCTATTGATACAGAATACAGGGGGGTGCAAAAGTAGGTATACAGTGTATATGTCACTAATTATACACTGTATACCTACTTTTGCACCCCATGTATATTGAGTAAAGTGTGCCATACAAAGAATATCTGTCTGATGGGGGGGGGGGGTTGGTTACAACATATTTTGGCAAGTTATTTGCTTCAAAAGAGGAGGGTTTTCAGTTATATAATGCAGTTACAGCTAATTGTATGCTGCTTTATACAATAAGCTCCATGGTAAGATGTAAAAAGCTTCGACTGTCTGATGAAATCCCAGATACAGTTCTTAGAATAAATAATCAGTAACCTGAATATTCATTACACTGCCTTTTGGCAAAGAAGACATCGTTTTATTTAGCTCTTTAAGCATACAACAATGTTTTAGACTGCTCCAAAATGAAAGCATTTGCAGCTCTAGGACAAATTATAATTATATGGCTCAAATTACTGTTTCTAAAACGTTTGCTATACCTTGAGGGAAGTAAAAGGAGGAAATGCTGGTTACAAGCATTTTCTCCTCTTAACACGATGTTTTCAAGACTATAGTTGCTTAGGCATATGATTATATCTGCTACAGTCTGCAATAAATCATAAAAACAACTTGCCAATGGTCTAAGTCTTAGTGGCAGATGACCTATAGTTAAACCTGCTACATCAGATATTGTATGATTTCTTTGTTGATCTGTGACCATTTTATGTAGAGTTGTATCAAATATCAATAAATCTGGAATCCACACTAGACAAGCATTTTTGTCATTAATTACAGATATTGGAGTATTCTCTATTGACCAATAACTTTGTTTTTGTTTCAGCTTGTGGTGGCTTTATTTCAAAGGCACAATAGCCTTAAATTACTGAGTTTTCTGTCAAAACAGTTGCAAAGCCACTGCATGCATCGACTGTACAGCGAACAGAAATTTCAGTGACTTTTGAAAGTCTTGATGAGTGGAGAAATAGTTTAATATCATTATATGCTTAAAGTTGATATAACTTACCTTTCTTTATTATGTTTTCTTTGTTTTTGTTAAATTTGATTCGGTCTGACAGATTTTCTTTCGGTCTGACAGATTTTCAGGCCATGTCAGACTGAATGTCTGACACTTTTTATGAACTTTCTGGAAGTCTGGAGTAAACGTTTATTTGATTTTGAAATTGAAAGTAACGGTTGTCGTTTTAAAAAGTAGTCCGGTTCTGTAACCAGAATGCCCATATTAGATAGATGTGTATTAAATTTTGTAGAATGCCATCTAGTGGGAGATAATGTGTACAGTTTATACCTGGATCAATTATACATAAATGAATAATCAAGATTTCATTGTTTTCACCTGACCAATGGTCAGTTTTTTTGGATGACAAGTATGTTTTGGTCACTATACCTCAAGTCAAAATCGACAGGTATACATATCACCCATTAGATTGATTATGCCCTACAGATATTGTAATTGCCATTACATATTTCTTCACCTTTCAAAAATATGGCTGTGCACTTTGACATTTTTATAACCTGCATACAATTTTAACCCTTTACAAAAAAACCCTATGTAAAATTGCATTTTGAAAACATTGGCAATCAAAAATTTCTCTTTTTTTTTTAAACCCCCCCCCCATTTTTTTCACTCAAATCAAAGATAAATTTGTGGGCCATGATAGTGTACGGGCCTCTCAAATCAAAGGTTCCAGTGTAGAATCCTGTGATAAGCTGGACCAAGCTTTCGAACTACCTGTATTACTACCAGTATGTGTGGACTAGTTAAGGTTTCCCGAAGTAAGAATCAAGAGTGATTAAATAATGCAACACAACTACAATGTAGACTTTTCCAAATTCAAAGCATTTGCAGATAACAACATAAATGTGGCTTAACTCTTTACCAAACGACAAAATTTTGGACTGGTCCAAATTGAAAGCATTTGCAGACGACAAAATAAATGTGACTCAAATACTGAAATTTGTTTTGGGAAGGGTAGAAAATATTGTGGGAAAAGGAGAAAATGCTGGTTACCAGCATTTTCTCCTTTTCCCACAATGTTTTCAAAAGGCTTCTTTATCAGGGTCGTTAAAGGTTGGGATTGTGTGGTAAAGGGTTAAGTAGTGGAATTTGTCTGATAGGGTAGAAAACATTGTATTAAAAGGAGAAAATGCTGGTTAATAGCATTTTCTCCGTTTTTGACAGGCTTTTTGCTCAGGGTTGTTAAAACTAGAGACTGGAAAGGCTTAATATAAGTAGTGAAACTTGTTCCATAATCTATACAAAATAAAACAGTTAAACAGAGACCAAGGCCCGGTTTCATAAAGAAACTTAAGTCTCTTATTTGCTCAAGTCTGCTGACTGACCCCATTTGCGACTTAAGTTGAGTTTGTTACTTGAAACTTATATTACTGATATTAACCGACTTAAGAAACATTCTCAAATCCTAAGTTGACACAAAATTTCACAGTCAACTCAGCAAAACAATGGACTTAAGTCTGTTAAAATGACTTAAGTCCATTATTTAGCTGAGCTGAGTCTGAAACGTTGTGTCAACTTAGGATTTGAAAATGTTTCTTAAGTCTGATAATGTTAGTGAAATGCGTCTGAAATAACGAAGTCAACTCAAGGTGGAAAATGGGTCTGTTTGCTGACTTGAGTAAAATAAGAGACTTAAGTTTTTTTGTGAAACTGGGCCCAAATCCTTACATTTTCTGAATTTGAAAGTAACACATTCAAATTTAGAAAATCTTGCAGAATATAACTAACAATGTTCATAAGAATGGTCAGTGAATACGGACCAAGATTGATTACACTTTGTATTGTTGAGGATCAACAATCGTAATGCTAGTTATATATATGATGCCAACAGGTTTTACAATGAGAACTTCGTGAATCAATGGTTGATTGATTGAATGATTTTATGGTCTTTAACGCCATTTTTAACATTATTTCAGTTATATTGCGGCAGCCAATGCACCTATTAATGCTTTCCTGGAGTCTCTTTTACCAGTACTCTGCACAATTTTCTTTCCAAGCCACTGCTTTCTCACATAATCATCGTCGAAACAATAGTCAGCAGTGGGAGGGGAATGAATCCTGTCGCAGTAACTATCATCAAGCTATGGAAAGAAGTTTGCCAACCAAGGGGTCGTAGCCAGGGATCAATCCCATGACCCCCTGTTCTCAAGTCCTGCACAATACCGACTGAGCTACCAGGGCTCAGCCCGTGAATCAATGGAAGAAATGTCCCTTGCTCTAGCATAAGGGGGCTTAATGCATTTCTGTGTTCTCATATCCCAAGCAAGTCATCTTAATTATGGATCCATAAAATGTATTTTGTCTAACAACTGGCTGAAGCATGAGGTAGAATGGTCCTCAGACATGCAGAAAATTGATGAAAAGCAAAAAGCTTCGACCAAGGTTAGCCAGCAAGGACTGCGCAGGCTGACCTGGCTCCATACTATGTGCAGATGCATTTAACCCTCTTTCCACAGAGCATGTCTCAATCCAAAATACATTAAGGTAACCCAGACACAACAATGCACCAAATTTTAACCCTTTACCACATAATCCCGACTTTTAACGACCCAGAGAAAGATTGAAAACAATATTGAAAACAATGTGGGAAAAGGAGAAAATGCTGGTAACCAGCATTTTCTCCTTTTCCCACAATGTTTTCTACCCTTCCCAAAACAAACTTCGATTTTTCAATTACATTTATTTTCTCGTCTGCAAATGCTTTCAATTTCAACTAGTCTAAATTTTTGTCGTTTGGTAAAGAGTTAAACAAATGCCATTGTAATCTTGTTTATAGCATAATATTTGTTCAGGCCAACACAACTCAGAGTCCCTTTACTCAACTCACAATTTCGCGACTGCAACTCAATCCCCAGCCCATTTGATACCACAAGGTCCAACCTGGGGGCCGCTGGGCATGGCTCATTAAACTTTTACACACAATGAAGACCAAGATTAGACTTCACAAAAAATACTGTTATTTTCTCTGTGTCAGGTCTGAAATAATATTTTGGTCTTACCCCTTAAGCTGTCAAGCATGACTTACTGACCTTTTGCGGACAGTGTAAACAAGATCAGACTGCACAGAATGTGCAGTCTGATCTGGGATCTACATTGCCCGATAAGAAGATATATTTCCTCCAAAAATACCTTTGAAATAGGAAAATTTGGGTTTTTACTATTGGCTTGATAGTTTCATTTCATTTATTTAGTAGGATAAGAGTTAAAATTCAGCAAAGTATTGTTGATCATCAGTTCAGCATTTTTTTTTCCTTTTCTAACAATGTTTTCTACCCAATCAGCCAAACTCCATCATAAATTTTAAAGTGCATTAAAATTTTTGTCTGCAAATGCTTTCAATTAGGACAAGCCTAAATTTTGCTTGTGTGGTAAAGGGTAAACACGTGACCAGACAAAAAAATTGCCCACTGGTCCAAACTGAAAGCACTGAATTTTGCAGACGACGAAACTCAATGTGACTCATTGTTCAAGCAACATTTGTCTTCTGCAAAATGCTTTCAATTTGGATATGTCCAAAATTTTCTGATTTGGTAAAGAATAAAACATGTATTACATGTAATGAATGGCGTATCTTTTCATTCCTGCCTGGCTGTGTAGCTCAGTGGTTAGCATATCTGACTTGTGACCTTGGGGTTGAAAGTTCCATACCCGGTTGAGGCAAACTTACAGTGATTTTCTGCCTCTCACCTCTGATGCATTTGAGAAAACTAGCATCAGTAGCTTGGAAAGAAAGTTGTGTCAGTTGATTGATTGATTGTATGGTGTTTAACGCCGTTTTCAACATTATTTCAGTTATTTCGCGGCGGCCAGTGCACCTATCCATGCTTTCCTGGAGTCTCTTTTACCAGTACTCCACACAATTTTCTTTCCAAGCCACTGGCTGCTTTCCCACATAATCATCGTCGAAACAATGGTCAGCTGTGGGAGAGGAATGAATCCTGTCGCAGTGACTATCATCAATCCTTGGAAAGAAATTGGCCAAGCCAGGGGTCGTAACCAGGGATCGAACCCTGGACCCTGTGTTCTCAAGTCCTGCACGCTACCGACTGAGCTACCGGGGCTCGGCTAAGTTGTGTCATTACTTGTGTAAGAAAACCAGGAAACACAGGCGTAGGTGCACTGACCACCATGGTATGACTTAAGCTGTTAAAAAGGCGCTTTACTTGCAATACAAACAAACAAAATCATTCCCCCATGCTGTTGATAAATACTGCTCCACATACCCATATTTCAGGACCTCGAGTCTTTTGACTTTTTTCATATCATACAAAAACTCACAAATATCTCAGAGGTTACACTGTATACTCTCTACCTAATTGGGTTGAGACCTTCCACGCATGATTGGCTCTTTCATCTTTTTTTTGACATACACTACCTGTCATCCAGAACATAAAATATTAAGAAAAATTCACGCCAGGAACCAATAACCACAAAATATGCTACATCTCGACTTGCTTTGCATATCAATACTAAATTTTTCAAACTATGTATCTCCTTTCATTGTCTGAAAATAAAACTCTGAATCAAATCTTAGAAGCTGGACTAAACAAGACGACAGCTCTGTGATGGCTGATGGTCTAACCTTGCTCTGTGCCACCTGCTGAAGCCTCTGGGTTTGCCTATTCACCAAAAGGGTTAAAGACCCAGTAAAAATGATTTAAACTTATTAACCCCATACCAATATGACAAAATTTTAGACTCTACCGAATTCAAGCATTTGCAGACAACAAATTCAATCAAGCTTAAAAGATAATTTCTGTTTATGTAATGGTGGAAAATACTGTGGTACGGGGAGAAAATGCTGTTAAGCAGCATTTTCTCCCTCTCCCACAATGTTAACTATCCTACCAAAGACAGAAATCATCATTTGAACAACATTTGTCAACTGCAAATACTTTGAATTCCACCGCGTCCAAAATTTTATGTTAAATGGTTAACCCTTTACCACACAATCCCAAGTTTCAACAAACCTGAGAAAAAAGCCATGTGAAAAGATGTTCGAAAACGAGAAAATGTGATGTGGAAATTGTTCCTGGGTCCATGTGTGCTGCTTTTATAAAACAGCATAAAAACATTTTTTTTTGGGGGGGGGGATCCTTTCACAATAGAGAAGAAGATAAAAATCATTTTCAACCAAAAACTAGCAAACATCTTTTTGTTTTGGTTTAATTTTCCCCAACGCCTGAGTTTCTTCCCTGTTTCTTCTATACCATTTCAATATAACATGCATGGGGGGTGGGGGGGGGGTTTAACGCTTAAACTTAAAGCCCCTATCACACCTACTGCTGCAATTGTAGATCTAGATCAGATTGCACAGATTTTGTTATCTTATTTTTTACCTATACTGTCCACTTTGCTGCAACATTCTTGACCAAAAAAAACATTGTAACTGCAGTTATTTAGGTCTGATTTCAAGACTGAAAATTACCCTGCTGGGTTCATTTGGTACTGTATGGGAAAAGCAGATTGCTTTTTGAAAACATCATGGCAAAGGGAGAAATTGCTCCTTACATGTAGTGTCACCTTTTGTCATTCTTTTCACATGTAAACATGAACTAAAATTGATTTGTGTGCATGCGTGTTGACTTCTCCGTTTCACAAGGATGTTTGCATCAGCTTTGTTTCAGGAGAAATAACAACTACATCACACTGTACTATGCGGAAGTTTTTTTCAGGGAAATGGGGATATTTCTTTATAAACAATAGTCTTTTTTCCCTAACAATCACTCATGACTGCAAACAAAAGCTCCGCAACATAATAACAGTTTGAAGGTGAAAAAATCCTTAACAGTAACTATTACAAAGATAAATATCAATTGTAACCTGACAATATAAACTAGAGCTGTCACTGAATGTGACTTAATACCCCTGCCAGCGCTTTGACAGAAACAGGCAATTATTTGTACACAGACGGACACACAGACGCACGGACAAACGGACGGACGGACACACAGACAGACAGGCTGATTCCAGTATACCCCCGAAAACATTCGTTTTGCGGGGGTATAATAAAGGATCAGGGTCCATATTAACCAACCCTTCTCAAGAACATTCTTAGCCTTATTCTTTAGAATTTTCCAAATTTGACAGTAACACAACAGTAATACAACATCTGATTGGCTAAACCATTTGGTTTAACAGTTTAGCCAATTACTTTCGAATTTAGAAGATCACTGGTATATAGACTGAGAATGTTCTTGTGAATGATTGGTAAATACGGACCCTGAATGCAGATTCTGTGCAGCCCCGTCTTGACCTACAAAACCCATGAATTACTCTTTACCAAACAACAAAATTTTAGACTTGCCCAAACTGAAGCATTTGCAGATACTAAATTAAACCTTACTCAAAACCTGAAATTTTTCTTTCAAAGGGAAGACACCCTTACAAGAGCATAGTGCCCATTATGCACCAAACGCACATGCATAAATGCAAAATATCACAAATCAGTTGAAGTTTCCTAACTGTAAGTTGTATTTCTTCAAATGACATTTTCTGTTTGTATTCTTGTGAAATTGCTTGAAAATCAAATCTGACCAAATTTGTAATTTCTCATGTTTTGTAAAATACAGCTCTGCAACTTATGTCATGGATAGCTACTACATTTGTGTCTGTTCCTGAATCACATGAAGTCATTATCAGTTCCCAGAGTGTGTGCTAGCCATTGGTGTACATATTACTTATACATTTCTGGCTACGCTCCTGCATTTTCTCCTTTTCCTAAAATGTTTTCAAAAAGCCTTTTTGGCCAGGCGGAGTTAGAAAACTCCACTCGTCTGCTCTTACTGACAAAGTAAAAAATGGATCTAAAACAGTAACATTTCCTAAGCAATCGCCAGACAGAACCAGTAATTTTTCTATGGGTAGACCAAGCAAAACTACAGAAGGGGGATTCCCGGATATATCGCTGAAAATCTCAAGACCAATATCCATACAAAACAACAAAGTACTGATCATTTATTTGTCCGCAGCAGTGGTAAGACAGAAACAACTTTTTACATTGCGCATGCGTAAAGTCCATAATTTATAGAAAACTCCAATTATCAAGTCGGAGAAAAGATTCTGATCTCCCTATAATTCAAATAAGACAACTTTAACTTTCTGACTGAGTAACACTATTTGAATCGAATTCTAAAATGGTTAAATATTATCAATTTAAGGATCCATCATGGTTTTGTTTTTCTTTTGTATTATATGTAACAAACACAAATTTGAAACAGCTTATTCATCGACGTGAAAAATGCCCTGAAGAAAATCAAAAGTAAAAGACTCATTTGCGTATCAAAAATGTTTGTAAATACAAAAGAGCCATGCTCTGTGAAAAGGAGGCTTAATGCATCTCCGTGATGTGAGATACACATCCAGCCATCACACAATTATGGCTCCATACTAGCCGCTTTTTTTAACAACTGACATAATATTGAGGTAGACTGATCCTTGGACATACAGAAAACTGACCAGTAGCAAAAAGTTTTGACCCAGGTCAGCCTGCGCGGACTGCGCAGGCTGACCTGGGTCGATACTTTTCGCAGATGCATTAAGCCCCTTTTTCACAGAGCACGGTTCAAATGTGTTGTCTGCTAAACGCTAGATCCTCAAGTATTTTAAAGGCAGTGGTGGCTACCAGGAAGCCCGGGAGTCGGGCGTGTGTTTATTGCTGTCTTTACTAAGAAGTAGGACGAGTGATACCAAGAAGAAAGACAAGTAACTTTTCTAATTCATTTGCCCTACAAGACGAGTGGGTTTCAAAAAATTTTTCAACTTCTGCCAGGGTCCTGAAAACTTGGGATTGTATGGTAAAGGATTAAGGGATAGATAGACATCGTGTCAAATTTTCACTTTTTTTTTTTGACCGACTGTATTGTTTGCAGTCTAGGTTTTCAAAAACATTTTTCCTTTTGCGCAGAAAAATTATGTGAAACAAACAGATCAGGATATCAAGAACATGAAACCGGATGATAAATGCAGGATGTACTCAATTCAATGGCTTATACAACAATCAACCAATTATGCCAATTAACTCTTTACAAAACAACAAAATTTGGGACTCTACCACATTGAAAACATTTTGCTCACAACAAAGTAAAGGTAGTGCAAATGATGATTTGTCTTTAATAGGACAGAAAATCACCCATAACATTTTTAAAAACCTTCTTCAGGGTCGTTAAAAGCATGGATTGTTCGGAAGTGGGTTAACACTTGATGACAAAGCTTTAGTCTTGTCCAAATAAAAGGTATTTGTAAATGCCTTATTGCATGAACCTCACGTGATGGCATTTGCCTTCAAAAGGGTAGCAAACATTGTAGGATAACGAGAAATTGCTGGTTCCCAGCAGTCTTCTTTTCACACAAGTTTTTCAAACACCTTTTTCCAGGTTAATTTATCTTTAAAAGAGAAGAAAATATTGTGGGATAAAGAGAAAATGCTGGTCACCAGCATTTTCTCCTTTTCCAACATGATTTTCAAAGGCTTCCTATTTCAGGGTCGTTGTAATTATTAGGTAAAGGATTACGTATGAGACATAAGACCATGCAATACTGTCTTTTGCCTTAACTCTTTACCAAACGACAAAATATTAGACTGGTCCAAATTAAAAGCTTTTGCTGACGACAAGGTAGATGTGACTGAAAAATCTGAATTTGTTTTGGGAAGGGTAGAAAACATAGTGGGAAAAGGAGAAAATGCTGGCTACCAGCATTTTCTCCCTTTCCCATTATGTTTTCAAAAGACCTTTTTCTCAGGGTCGTTAAAAGTCGGGATTGTGTGGTAAAGAGTTAATATGAATTTTTAGCACTGAAGCCTCGCCACCTTAGTGGCAACCTCCTGGGCTGCTACTCCAGGAGTTGTGAACCCAAGTCCCAAGACAAGTGGAAAGTCATTTTGCCAGGTTCAATGTATGTCATTGCCATACCCCATTACCACACAACCCAGAGTTTTAATGACCCTGAAGAATTAATGCTTTTGAAAACAATCTGGAAAAAGGATAAAATGCTGGTTACCAGCATTTTCTCCTTTTTCAACAATGTTTTCTACCCTATCAAAGACAGAAATCATCAACTGGGTGATCCTTGTTTTGTCATCTGATACAATTTGATACAGTCTAAAACTTTGTTGTTCGAAAAGAGATTAGATTCATTCCTTTCTCATTATGAGGCATTGTTTCCACTATGTTTCATTTGGAAAGCAATCAGTAGCTTTCACTGAAATTTGCATGGTGTACTTGCGGAGACAATTTGGGGAACTAATGGATAGGTGCACAGGCCACAATCATATAATTACGTGAAATACAACTGAAAATAGCATTAAACATGAGGCAAAGACACCAGATACAGGATTCAGAGCTCTTGCCGGTAGATCAGTCAGCAGCGTATAGGTCTTGAGAACAGGTGGTCGCTGGTTCTATTCCCAGCTCGGCCAATTTCTTTCCGAGGATTGATGATAGTCATTCCAATAGGATTCATTCCTCTCGCACTGCTAATCATTGTTTCAACAATGGTTATGTAGGAATGCAGCCAGTGGCTTGGGAAGAATATTGTGCAGAGTACTGGTAAAAGAAACTCAAGGAAAGCAAAGATTATGTGCACAGGCCACTGCAATATAACTGAAATAATGTTGAAAACTGTGTTAAACACCATACAATCAATCAATCAATCATTCAATCAGGGCTCTCATGTACCCAGAAGGCATACTAATTTATAGTCAACTGTTCTTCTGCAAGGTTGTTAAAACCAACAAGACTGCTAATTGATTAATTGATTGTACAGGACTTTAATGCCATTTTAACAGCTTAGGTCATATCACAGCGGTCAGTGCACCTACACACGTGCTTTCTCAGTACAGACACAACTTTTTTTCCAAGTCACTGACTACTCTCTCACATGCATCAGACTGGTGAGAGGTGAAAAATCGCCATAAAGAAAGGTTGCTTTAACCAAGTATTGACCTCGCAACATCCAGGACCCCGTTTTACTAAGGTAGTTAAGAACAAAATTTGCGTAAGTTTTACGTAACTATAGTAACTATGGTGGCATATTTCTGCCATGAGATATGAGATAACTATCATGATTTAGATAACTATTGTGAAAAAATCAAAGTTCCCTGGAAATTTTATCTTTTCATTTTACCTAGATAAAATTTCAAGGAATCTTTGATTTTGGCGCAATAGTTTTCTGAAATAATCATGACAGTTATCTTGTATCTTGTGGCAGAAATATCCCACCATACTATAGTTATGTAGAACTTATGCAAATTTTGTTTGTAACTACGTAAGTAAAACGGAGCCCAGGTCACTAGTTAGATACGTTAACCAATGAGCTACCTAGGCTGGCACAGGATTGGTACAGGGTAAATGGTTAATTTCATGTATTCATAGAAACATACAGATGGATAAAAATCCCACAACTAGGAGAACTACCATACAACAAGAAATTTCATATCTACTATCATGCTGATATTTAACCCTTTACCACACAATCCCTGAGAAGGAAGCCTTTTGAAATCATCGTGGGAAAAGGAGAAAACGCTGGTAACCAGCATTTTCTCCTTTTCTCACAATGTTTTCTACCTTATGAAAGACAAAGTTCATGTTTTGAGAAAGAATGAATTTGTCGTCTGCAAATGCTTTCAATTTGGACAAGGCTAAAATTTTGTAGTCTGGTCAAGGGTTAACCCTTTACCAGACCACATAATTTACCCTTTACCAGACGACAAAATTTTAGCCTTGTCCAAATTGAAAGCATTTGCCGACCAACATTTCAATGTGGCTCAAATGGTGCAATTTTTCTTTGATAGGGTATAAAACATTTTGGGAAAAGGAGAAAAATCCTGGTTACCAACATTTCCTCCTTTTCCCACAATGTTTTCAAAAGGCTTCTTTCCCAGGGTTGTTAAAAGTCGGCATTGTGCGGTGAAGGTAACTTTCTATAACATGAGCAAATTTTAGACCCCTCCATTTCAACACCAATTGCAAAATTTAATATCACTGAATGAAACTAAAATGAAGAGATTTGTCTTTGAAAGGATAGAAAAACTTAGTGGGATAAGGACAAAATGCTGGTTATTTTCTTCTTTGCCAACAATATTTTCCAAAACTTTTTACTCCGGGGTTCTCAAAAACACAGGATTGTTTGGTTAATAGTTAAGCAGGAGAAACCCAAGTCTGTGTAAAGTTCATGGACACAAAAAGAAAAGATTATACCCTTTACCACACAATCACCAGTTTTAAACATCCCCAACAGTGACGGCTTTTGAAAACATTATTGGAAAAGGAGAAAATGCTGGTAACAAGCATTTTAACCTTTTCCCACCATGTCTTCTTATCTTTCAGAGACGAATTCCATTATTCAAGCCATATATGATTTGTCGTCTGCAAATGCTTTCAATTTGAACCAGTCTAAAATTTTGTCATTTGATAAAGGGATACATATTTCAGTTACTATGTAATTTTTTCCCCTGTTTGAGGCTTTGTATAAAATTTACCATTATAAACTTCTCCCTCAATTTCCTTGTTAGTGAAGATGCACCCATGGGCTATTTTTTGGAATTTTGTCAAAATTTTCGTTTTAACTCGTTACCACACGAAAAAATCTTAAGACTCTTCAAAATTGAAAGCATTCGGGGATGAAATTCAAGATTAGCCCAAATGATGGAATTTGTCTTTAACTGGGTAGAAAACAACGTGGGAAAGGGAGAAAATGCTGGTAACCAGCATTTTCTCCTTTCCCACAATGTTTTCAAAAGCTTTCTTCTTCGGGGCTGTTAAAACTCGGCATTGTTTGCTAAAAGGTTAAAACCTTCCAAAAAGTTCCTAAAAACTAAGAACTGATACCGTCTTTTAGCTGTTTTCACTTTCCAAAAATAATGTTGGTGTGCCCTAAAAATCCTGGAGAAGGCTTTAAAATTTTAATGATATTGTGGAAAAAGGATTATGTAACTTATTTTCTCCTTATTACATTTTTCATCCCTACAAAGACAGTGATTGATTGATTGTATGATGTTTAATGCCATTTACAACATTATTTCAGTTATATTTCGGTGGCCAGTTCACCTATTCATGCTTTCCTGGAGTTTATTTAACCAGTACTCCACACAATATTCATTCCAAGCCACTGGCTGCTTTCCCACATAACCATCATCAAAACACTGATCAGCTGTGAGAGAGGAATGAATCCTGTCTCAATAACTACCATCAATCCCCGGAAAGAAATAGGCCGAGACGGGGATCATACCAGCAACCCCCTGCTCTTGAGTCCTGTACGCTACCGAATGTGCTAACTTGGCTCGCCCCCTACAAAGACAAATCACATTTTCTGATCCAAATGCTTTTAATGTGAACAAGGTAAATTTTTTGCTACCGTATTTGCAAATGCTTTTAACACTTTAACCCTTTACCACACAATGACGCCTTTTGACTCCCCTGAAGAAGAGGCCTTTTGAAAACATTGTTGGAAAAGGAGAAAATGCTGGTAACCAGCATTTTCTCCTTTTCCAACAAAGTTTTCTACCCTATCAAAGAAAAGTTGCGTCATTTGAGCCACTATATAAGTGTCTTCTGCAAATGCTTTCAATTTGGATAGGTCTTAAATTTTGCCGTGTGGTAAAGGGTTAACACACAATCCCAAGTTTATACGACCCCAAGGAAGAAACCTTTTGAAAACATTGTGGGAAAAAGGAGAAAATGCTGGTAACCAGCATTTTCTCCTTTTTCCCATAATGTTTTCTATCCTTCCATAGGCAAATTTCGGTGTTTGAGCATTGTTTTATTTTTCATCTGCATATGCTTTCAAGTAGGACCAGTCTAAAATTTGCCGTGTGGTAAAGAGTTAATATGAAGAAGGTAAAATATTTGCTATCTTGGTAAGAATTCACCCAAAGCAAAAGTTAGAACTCTTATCAACTCTATACCAAACACTCCAGAATTTTCATGAGCCTGAGAAAAAACCCATTGGAAAACCTTGTTGGAAAACAAGAAAAATTTAGTTATGGTAATTACTAACAAGCATTAATTTTCTCCTTTTCCCACAAGATTTTCTACACTTTCACAGACAGTCACCATCATTTCAGCTAAATTAAACATGTATATCATCTGCAAATGCCTTTAATTTCGACGAGTCTAAAAATTTGTTGATTGGCAAAGAGTGAACAAACACAGTAAAACCTGTCCCCAAGACCACTTGTATTAACCCACTGCTTTAAGATATCGATGAATTCTTTCTACATCCCTTCTTAAATTAACACAATTGCCTTAAAAGACCACTTCCTTCAAGAGACCATCTTTATTGAGTAAATGCTAGTTACCAGCATTTTATCCTTTTCCAACAATTTTTTCACAAGGCTTATTTCTTAGGGTTGTTCAAACTCAGGATTGTGTAGTAAAGGGATAAGACCCCTTCAATGTTGATTATTCATACCTAACAAGTTGTCTCCTGTATATGACTTTAACATGTTTAATTTGCTATCCGTCAGCAGATCGAAGTTTGTGACATGTAAGCGACATTTTGAAATGGGGTTTATACGTTTTTCGAGTACCCAACTTATATCTGATTGTATACAAGAGAAAGAACTAAACTAGGCTATTGACTGTTTATAACATCTTATCTTCAATAAATACTACACCTGAAATCTTTATAATCTTTACCTGGTAAAAAAAAACATCAGATTTGTCCATAGTTTAAGCATCTGCAGACAGAATGTGGCTCAAGTGATGGGATTTGTCTTTAGAAGGGTAGAAATCAATGAAGTAAAAATTCTGGTTCCCAGAATTTTCTCCTATTCCAACAATGTTTTGCATCAGTCAGCTGTTAAAACTCTTAACCTGGAGAAACCAGATTCAAGCCTGATTGGAAGAAATAGGTTTATCCAGGGAATGTCCTTGGGCAAGATACTTCAGAGCTCTAGCCTAGTGCTGGTGAGACCCAGGACATACATGAATATGTGAGTTGTCAGTCTGATATAACTGAAATAATGTTGAAATCTACATAAAAAACACTGTTTTATCAATCAAAAGCTTTCTTCAACAGGCTCATTTAACCCAGGATTGTGTGGTTAACTTTTTACCACACAAGAAAATTTTAGACCGGTCCAAATTGAGAGCATTTGCAGACGACAAAATAAGTGTGACTGAAAAATTGATTTGGTTTGGGAAGGGTAGAAAACATTGTGGGAAAAGGAGAAAATGCTGGTTACCAGCATTTTCTCCTTTTCCCACAATGTTTTCAAAAGGCTTCTTTCTCAGGGTCGTTAAAATTTGGGATTGTGTGGTGAGGAGTCAAGGGTTAAACCTTGGAAACTTGCATTAACTCTTCACCAGACGACAAAACTTCAGACTGGTCCAAATTCAAAGCATTTGCAGACGACAAACTAAAGGTGGCCCAAATGATGAAATTTGTCCTTGATAGGGTAGAAAACATTTTGGAAATAGGAGAAAATGCTGGTTCCCAGCATTTTCTCCTTTTCCCATAATGTTTTCAAAGGGCTTTTTCTTCAGCGTCATTAAAAGTCGGGATTGTTTGGTAAAGGGTCAAGAGGTTTTGATTTATTTTTGTCCATGGAAAGGGCCCTATATCTGAACTCTTTACCAAACGACAAAATTTTAGACTTGTCTAAATTGAAAGCATTTGCAGACGACAAATATAATTCTATTCTAATCATGTGATTAGCCAATGGAAGAGTAGAAAACACTGTGGGAGAAGATGAAAATCCTGGATTCCAGCATTTTCTCCTATTCCCACAATATTGTCAAAACCTTTCTTTCAAAGAGACATTAAAACTTTGGACTGTGTGGTAAAGGGTTAAACTATATAGAGCTGCGCAGTTTTGCAGACTTTGTATCTCCTGAGTTTAACTTAACCCTTTACCACATAATCCCAACTTTTAACAACTTATGAAAACATTTTGGGAAAAGGAGAAAATGCTGGTGACCAGCATTTTCTCCTTTTCCCACCATGTTTTCTTCCCTATCACACAACTTCCACAATTTGAGGCACATTTAATTTGTCGTCTGTGATTGATCAAAGTTCGGACAAATTATGTCATGCGGTAAAGGGTTAAACAATTTTGATTTCTTGCCTTTACCCTGGCAGTGCCAACTACACTGCAGAAAACATGCAGTTTGATCTTGGTTTTTAACACTGTAAGCTAATGCTAAGAAGATGAAAGTACGGTATAAACTGTAAGATGATCCTGCCTTCTCCCATTACAAGACATGAAGTTCTTTTTTTTTTTAGCTGAGGACTGGCTGACATCAAATCTAATTTCGAATGAAAATTACACAAAACAAGCATCTTTTGAAAATGATGTCAAAAGAAGTGAGGTTTGACTGTTAACAACCACGAGTATACACGACTCGTGAAAGAAAGTCATTAAAAACATGGTGGCCGGTAACCAGCATTTTCTTATTTCACTGAAATGTTTCTTTTTTTACCCTTTCAAGGACAAATTCTACGATCTCTGCCAAATCTAATATGCTGTCATACAGGCCCTAAAATTTTTTGAAAAATAATAAAATTTTAGGCTTGTCTTCTAAATTCAAAGCATTTGCAGACGACAAAATATACGATCGTATGTGATCAAAAATTGAAATTGGTTTTGGAAGGGGCAAAAAACACTGTGGGAAAAAGAGAATAAGCTGCTTACAAGCATTTTCTCTCTTTTCCCAACAATCTTTTCAAAACTGTCTTATTCCTTAGGGTTGTTAAAACTCAGGATGGTCTGTTGAAGTGTTAACCCTTTACCAGATGACAAAATATTAGCCTTGTCCAAATTCAAAGCATTTGCAGACGACAATTTCAATGTAGCTGAAATGGTGCAATTTTTCTTTGACAGGTTAGAAAACATTGTGGGAAAAGGAGAAAATGCTGGTTACCAGCATTTTCTCCTTTTCCCACAATGTTTTCAAAAGCCTTCTATGTAAGAATAGGGCACCCGAATGGGATTTGTGTAACATTGCCTTTCATCGCCTTTCAAAAGGTTTCTTTTCCAAGGACGTTAAAAGTCTGCATTGTGCGGTAAAGGGTTAATAGCGTGACATCCCTATACTGTGAAAGGGAAGTACTTAATACAAGGAGAGACAACGTCCTGAATCCTGGTTATAATAGTACATGTACCGTAATTTGCTTAAATTTTGGGACAGTAAAAAAAAATTATTTTTTTTTGTGTCCCAATACTTTGGTCTACAAAAAATAATTATTTTGTCAGCTGTCCCAAAACTTATGGTCAAGTAAGACTATCTGTCATACTGAAAGTCACTGGCCTCTAACCCGCCAAATATTGCCAACGTTAAAATATTGCTACACCATTGGTGTCGATAAACCTCCAATCATTTGCAGGTTGGTCTATTTTTAGACAGATTGGAATTCCACCGATCAATTTGAGCACTAAGAGTTTAAAACTTCGCTTTTTCTCATTGTTTTCGTTGATGATTAACTTGTCACTTATTATTGTCTGCGTCTTGGGATAGCGATGAGAATGTTATTTTGCGTTTGTAGATAAATTCACAAAAATATTTTACCTGCTTACATGAACATGAGGTGAACAACGTTAATTCCACCCTGACAAGTACCTGCTCGGACTGTTCTCAAATTTGATTGGTTCGTCGATCTTCGATCGATAAACCTTGGGTAAAACTGTACCTTGATTTCTATTTATAAACAACGAACTCGGTTGACTGTGAAATACATGCATGTCAACTCTGTCAACTTCGGATGTACATAAATGTTATACATGTTATGTATCTTGGATACAAGTTTATCACACCCTTTTTACACTTACGCCGGATTTTTTTTGGAATCGGGGTTTAAAGTAGACCGTCAGGTGATTGGGGTTTTTGTCTTGAATCAGGAAACTCCCATTGAAATCGGGAGGGTTGGGAAGCATGCTAACGACGTTATGTGTGTAGAAATAAAACTGCGTGAAATAAATATTTGCAAACAAATGGTATCAAACAGATTAAATTTTTTTTTTTTAAATAGATATTCAGTCCCAATTCTTTGGAACAAATAAATACCGATCTTGCTTTGCAATTTTTAGTATGTCCCAAATCTTCGGGTCATAAAAAATAATTATTTTCACGATTTTTGATGGTGTCCCAATTCTTTGGGTGTCCTAAAACATACGCAAAATACGGTATAGTGTTAACACGTAACAAGGTCCCAAATTTTAATGAACCTGAGAAAAAGGGGCTCTGGGAAAACATTGTGAGAAAAGGAGAAAATGCTGGTAATCATCTACTCTTTCACAGACAAATTCAACCATATGAGCCACTTTGTAATGTCATTTGTACAAACTTTCAATTTGCTATCATCTCATTACTCAGGCCTAACAAAAAAAAATCTGTGTTTAGGGTTTCGGTCCGAGATGCTATGGGGACGGTAGGTAGGGAGTTTTTTTTTTCCCCCAAAACTTTTTTACATGGGCCATGTACCGAAACCACACCTGATTTTTTTTTTTTCAATTGTAGCATAAAAAGTTTAGTGTAGACAGCATTTTCTAGGTAGGGTCGGGGAACCCTCAACACAAATATTTTTTTTGATAGGCTTCATTTTGCTAGTACTTTTCCTGGTTTTCAAAAAATTTTTTTTTTCTTCTTTGTCACTTCTGAGTAAGTACTTGAGCTAATTACTAAGTGTAAAAAAACTCATTGTAAGATGATTCATTCACTCTTGCTCCCACAATCCCAGCATTTTCTCCTTTTCCCACTATGTTTTCTACCATGCAAAGAAAAGTTTTGTAATTTGTGCAACATTTAGTTTGTTGTCTGCAACTGATTTCTAATTGGACCAGTCTAAAATTTTGATGTTTGGTAAATATTAACAGTTACTCTTTGCTAGGGCCTAACAAAAAAAAATCTGTATTTAGGGTCAGTAGCATTTTTTAGGTAGGGTCAGGAATCCCTAAACACAGGTATTTTTTTTAAAGGCCTAGTGGACAAAATCTTATTAGTCTCCGAACTGAAAATATTTGAACACAACAAAATAAACTCAAACATTCAACTTTGTTGTGGGAAGGGTAGACAACATTCAGGGAAAAGAAGAAAATGCTGCACACCTGCATTTTCTCCTCTTCCCACATTTTTTAAAGCCTTTTTTGTCAGTGTGGGTAAAGTGTTTAGAATATTTATTGAAAATGTTAAGTTGATAATTGCTAGATAATTCACACTAGGTTTGACCTCTAATGACTGGTTTGACCAAGTTCATTATTTGGTCATTTAATATTACTTAGTGTTCAGTAGACAACTCACAAAGCCTGGGTCAAATAAGGTTCTTCTAAACAAGATGGCCAATTAGTACATAGAACTAACCCCTGCAGCCCCTCACTTATCTCAATTTAGACCCTTATTTACACAACATATTATCTCTTATGACAGCCTGTTTAAATGTAAATATTACTATCCCTTTTCCAGATAATAAAATTTAGACTTACCCAAATTTAAAACATCTTCAGACGAAAAATTTGAAATTCATACAATGAACCTGAAGTTCTCTGATAGGGTAGGAAACATTGTGGGAAAGGAGTGAATGTTGGTTTTTCTAGCATTTTTTTACTTTTTCCATAATGTTTTATCGAGCCTCGATCCTCAAGGTCGTTATGAGATAGGATTGTCTAGTAAAGGGTTAAGTTTGCAACTTCAGTCATGTTAGCCAATCTTTAACCCTATAATCCCAAGGTTTAACATCCTGAAAAAGAAGGCTAATAAAAATATGGTAACCAGCATTTACTCCTTTTTCCACAATGTTTTCCTATCACCTATTACCCTATCAAAGAAAGGAGTCATCATTTGGGCAACATTTATTTCATCGCTTGCAAATGCTTTCAATTTGGTTGAGTCAGAAGTTTTTTTGTTTGGTAAAGAGTTAACCCTTTACCACACAATCCTGACTTTTAACGACCCTGATACAGAAGCCTTTTGAAAACATTGTGGGAAAAGGAGAAAATGCTGGTTACCAGCATTTTCTCCTTTTCCCACAATGTTTTCTACCCCATCAAAAAAATTTGCACCATTTCAGCCACGTTTATGTAGTCTTCTGCAAGTGCTTTCAATTTGGACCAGTCCAAAATTTTGTCGTGTGGTAAAGAGCTAACCATCTATATTGCAAAACGGAAATCGACTATGAGAAACTAAATGATTGCTGGACAAGAACCAGTCACATTTCCGCCAGAAAGTCTTCTCTCCAAAACAGAACACCTCAGGGCCCTAGCTTTGTACACGTGAAACCTAAGACATGCATGAATATGTGAACTCACAGTTGCTGTGATATGAGAGAAATAATCACATTCTGTTTCTCTCAGTGATTTTCAGTCAAACTTATTTTCTTGTATGCAAATGCTTTCAATTTGGACTAGTCAGAAATTTTGATGTGTTGTAAAGAGTAAACTGGTAGCATACAGGGCTAGAAACCAAGGGATCTCTGGTTTGGTAAAGCTTAGCCAATTTCTTTCCCATGATTGATGATAGTAATTGCAGCATGATAATTCTTCTTCAGACTTGATCACTGTTTAACTCTTCACCAAACGACAAAATTTTGGACTGACCCAAATTCGAAGCATTTGCAGACAACATAATTAATGTGACTCAAAACTTGAAATTTGGGCCTAACAAAAAAATATCTGTGTTTAGAGTTTCGGTCTGAGATGTAATGTAGGAAAAAAAGTCACAGGAAAAAAAGTCATGGAAAAAAAGTCACAGTTTTTGGTAGGAAAAAAAGTCACAGGAAAAAAAGTCACAATTAAAAAGAAAAAGATTAATATCTTGATTTTTTTTAAGATAAGAGAGATAGATTAAAAAGGGAAAAAAAAATCAAGGTTGAGGGTATTATTCAGGGTGATTAATTATTCAGATTGGAGTATAAATTATATTGAAATAATTCTGAAAATAATGACGATAGGATTTGTTCTTGTGCATTGCACTGTCCCAAATTAGATGTATCTGATTATGAAGTGACAAGTTTATAGCTCAAATACTTTAGGAGTTATATCACGGTCCTGATAAGTTCGGACTAACGCTGGGAAGGACAGGCAGACGAAGCACCGGCATATATTTTTTTTCCCTCTGTTAACGAGTTGGATTACCTTTGCATAGGGCGCCACAACTCTTTTACATGTACTTGAAAGTTGGCATTATGGGTTTTCATGTTCATTTCATGTAGAAATGAATTTTGATCACTTATTTAACCATTTACCACACAATCCTGACTTTTAAAAGATTGCTGTTAAAGATTGCTTTTGAAAACATTGTGGGAAAAAGAGAAAATGCTGGTAACCAGCATTTTCTCCTTTTCCCACGATGTTTTCAGAAGGCATCTTTCTCAGGGTCGTGAAAACCAGGGATTGTTTGGTAAAGGGTTAAACAAGTTATGGGTATGTGGGAAAACAGCAAGTGGCTTAAACTTTGGAGGCATGCTGTTCAAAGTACTGGCTAAAAGAACTCTATAAAAGTATTTATTTGTCCACTGGCTGCCATGATGTAACTGTAATAATGGTAAAATCATTGTTAAACACAGAAACAAACAAGATCAGGCTCCATGGCAAAGACTGTGCAGTCTGATATTGGATCTTGCTATGTATGACTTTGCGAAAAACTCTAGCTACAACGGTTTTTGAGTTGGAAAACTTTGCAGTCTAAGGGTTGAGTCACTTAAAAATGCCGATGTAAAAATGGGTGAACAACAGCTTAGGTACAGCTTTATGTGCATTATAAAACAGATTAGCCCCTTCACTCTTTCCTATTCGACATAATTTTAGACTTTTCTACATCGAAAGCACTTACCGATTACAAATTCAGTTTTATTCAAATAGTGCAATTTGCCTTCGGAAGGGTAGAAAACATTGTGGTAAAAGGAGAAAATGCTGACATCAATATCTGTTCCTTTTCCACAATGCTTTCAAGAGCTTTCTTTCTAAGGGTTCTTAACCCTTTACAACACAATCCTGAGTTTTAACAACCCTGAGATATAGAGGCTTTTTAAAAAACAGCATTTTCTCCTTTTTCCAGAATGTTTTCTATCCTATCAGAGAACTAAAGTTCCTTTGTATCATCTCAAATTTGGCTTCTGCAGTAACTGTTACTATCAGTTTGGAAGAGTCAACAATTGGTTGAGTGGTAGAACTCGGTTTGTGTGATACAGGATAACTCTTCCCTTAACTATGTTTTCTATCCATTCAAACACCAAATACAGTCATCAATATAAAATTTGTCCGCAAATCTTTTTAACTCTTAACCTGCTTAACTCTTTACCAAACAACAATATTATAGACTGGTCCAAATTGAAAGCATTTGCAGACGACTAAAATAAATGTGACTGAAAAATAGAAATTTGGTTTGGGAAGGGTAGAAAACATTGTGGGAAAAGGAGAAAATGCTGTTACCAGCATTTTCTCCTTTTCCCACAATGTTTTCAAAAGGCTTCTTTCTCAGGGTCGTTAAAAGTCGGGATTGTGTGGTAAAGAGTTAATAAATGAAATGAAACTTTCAAAACCCACAGCCGAATGTTGTTATTTTTAAGTTTTTGTTTTGGGGGAAAATATCTCGTATATATCGGACAGCGTTAATCCAAGATCAGACTATTCTGTGCTAGATCTTGATCTACACTTTCTGCAAAAGGTCCTTGAGTTGCGGAGCCTACAGGTTGATATGGATTAGTCCAAAATTTCTGGTCTTGTAAAGTTTCAAAGCCCCTCTACTATTTTTGTTTACTTTTTGGCCAGTGTAGATTAAGGTTAGAATGCCAAATACATGCAGTTAGATCTTAGATCTATAACATTCTCTCAGCTGACACATTCACTGTTATTTTCCTTTTAGTGGTCCTTAATTCTACAAAACCACACAATTTTAGACTTTCCAAATCCAAACCATTTGCAGACGACCAATTTCAGGAAACTGAAATAGTCAAAATTATCTCTGGAAGGGTAGGAAACATGGTTGGGAAAGGAGAAAACGCTAGTCAACAGCATTTTCTCCTTTTCCAACAAAGTTTTCAAAAGCCGTTTTCCTCAAGGTCTCTAACTCGCTACCAAACTACAGTACCAAATTTTAGACTCGACCAAATTGAAAGCTTTTGCAGATGACAAAATAAATGATTTCAAATGATGATTTCTGTCTCTGATAGGGAAGAAAAATATTGTGGGAAAAGGAGGAAATGCTGGTTACCAGCATTTTCTCCTTTTCCCACAATGTTTTCAAAAGCCTTCTATTTAAGGGTTGTTAAAACTAAGGATTGTGTGGTAAAAGGTTAAAATTCTGAGTTTGTCTTGTATAGGCATAATCCTTAGAATGTCTTTCACAACTAGAATTATACTTTTCGCAAGTGTAGACCATTATCAGATTGCACAAAACAAACACGAATGTGTCATGCTAGCTCAAAATAATCCCTGCATTACTAAACTTGTATGTGGATCTGTTTCAGATTGACTTAAATTTTATTATCTTTGTTTACTAGGCTCTCCCTTTACCACACAATCCTGAATTTTAACAACCCCAAAGAATTAAACCTTTGAAAACATTGTGGAAAAAGGAGAAATGCTGGTGACAAGCATTTAGTCCTTTTCCCGCAACGTTTTTTACTCTTTCAGTCAGAAATTCCATAATTTTAGCCAGATTTTAATCTGTTGTCTGCAAATGCTTTCAATTTGGACCAGATTGGGTCAACTGCACTTTAACAGACACATAAACACTGAGACACATAAACACTTATTTTCAGGTTAAAACCCTGTGTCAAATCAAATGGATAACAAATAATGCGCAAACATTATCGACAAAATAAACAAAATGGCCGAAGTGTGTCTGCTAAAGTGCAGAGCTTCAGATTGACGGTGTGCCCGCGCCAATCCCACATGATTTCAAAAGATGAAGCACGTATTTAGTAAGTTGTGCGCCATAGAGGCACGGGCATTTATAAACATATTCCAGACATGCTTATTTAGGGTTATTAACATGTTATTATCGAACCTTTAACTGCATTGGTCATTTGTTTTTCTTTAAACGCTGATACAACAATAACCTCTCCGAAATAAAATTTATCCAATCGCGTTCTAGATAGACAGATGTGATTGGTACCCGTTTTTCTTTAAATAAAACCGATAGAGCCCGATACCCAGTCTAGTTTCAGTTTACAATATCCGGTTATCAGAATGTCGGACTCGAGACGGACAAACATAAAACTTTTTTCAAAAGCTCTCATCCAGTCAAACGGAAGTCAGATGGAGATACTACTGGTAAAAAATGAAAAAATATTTTGAAATAATGATCGTTTGCTAATAATAACATGGAGAGAAAACTTTTTCAAATTCAAATCAATATTTTGTAGCGTTAGCATACGACAGTTACTGTGACTGTAGTCTCGTCATGGCATATTACTCGTGCTTTCAACAGCCCTGTTTGGCAAACAATGCCATATAAATCCACAATTTCCACAAAGATTTAAATGGCCAAAATGTTCTTACAGGGTAAATTTGTATCTATGACCTACACCGTAAGAAACTTTGTGAGAGAACAAATTGCTTAATTTGGGCAATTTCTCCATTTTCCAAAATGTTCCCCAAAAAAGAATTTTCTGCATCTGTAGACACCAGAATTTGTTTTGGAAATGTTATAGTTTAAGTTTGACCCATGGTTTTGAAAAATGACCCCTCAAATTCCTGCTAGATGGGTCATGTGGCCCACAGGCAGTGAAAACAATCTGAGCTGTGAAATTGTGTTCTACCCCAAAGATTTGTCGTTTGGTAAAGGGTTAAGCCATGTTAAGTCTGTCATATGAAAATGCCTTCGATTTAGACTGGTAAAAAATATTGTTATTTTGAACAAGAGTAAGAGGATTGTTGTAAGTGCTTATGGGTATTAGGGATTGAACCCTTCATGCTTTACCAAACAAAGAAAATTTAAGACTAGTCCTGATTGATAGCATTTGCAAATGACAAAATAAATCTAACTGAAAAATTACAATTAGTTTCAGGAAGGGTATAAAACATTGTGGGAAAAGGAGAAAATGCTGGTTACCAGCATTTTCTCCTTTTCCCTCAATGTTTTCAAAAGGCTTCTTTCTCAGGGTAGTTAAAAGTCGGGCTTGTGTGTTAAAGGGTTAAACAATGGGATTCTGTGTAAGAAAGGATTGAAAACATTGAAGGAAAAATGGGAAATGTTGATTACCAACAGTTTCCAGATTTGCTAAAAAGGTGTTCAAAAGCCTTGTTTTTCAGGATCATAAAACACTGTGCTTATTAACAATCCTGAAAAATTAGGCTTTTGAAAATATTGTGGATAAAGGAGAAAATGCTGGAAACCAGCATTTTCTCCTTATCCAACATTTTTTTCTACCCTTTTAACCCTTTACCACATAATCCCGACTTTTAACGACCCTAAGAAAGAAGCCTATTGAAAACATTGTGGGAAAAGGAGAAAATGCTGGTAACCAGCATTTTCTCCTTTCCCACAATGTTTTCTACTCTTCCAAAGTCAAGTTTCAATTTTTGAGTAACATTTATTTTGTTGTCTGCAACCGCTTTCAATTTAGACAGGTCTTATTCTTATTGTGAGGTAAAGAATTAATTAGTGACCAGCTTTTTTTTACTTTTCCCACTATGTTTTCTATCCTTTTCAAATGCACATCACATACTTTGAGGATTATTTAGCGTCTGGAAATGCTTTGAATTATCACAAGCCTAGAATTTTGTCCTTCGGTACAGATTTTAGTCATAACATTCGGCAGACAGGCAGAACACTTTGCAACACTACCCTGGTTACAAGGATTGCAAGTTATGTGAAAATGCCAAAATTTTTCACATGATGATGGGGCAAACCACAAGGCTATGGCAATACCTCAATGTTTTCTTCAAATACAGATAAACTAGCATAGTACTGCATGTGGGTGCCAATGGTCAGCTGCCGTTGCTTGATTTTCAATTAAAATTTCAAGTCGAAAAAGGGACATTAATAATTATGTCAAACATACTTTGATGGTTACCTGCCCTTGTTGTATAGGTTCCCCTTCTGATAGTAAACAAATTGTCCAAGTTTGAAGTAAGTATCTTCGGTAATAACAGAGATATCTTACAATGTAAAAGCTTTTGCACAATGACGCGAACAACAAGGACAATGCAAACCAATGCCAAGGCTACAACAATACCTTAATGTTTCCTTAGAAAACAGCCGAGCTAAAAATCAATTCATAACATCAATAGTAGGCTCTTGCAAAGGGACGGGTGAAGAGTTTACAAAACTTTTGTGCAAGACAACAAAAACAAGGATACAAAAGGGGGACTGCATACACAATACATGTGAACACCTGAGGCCATAGATATCGACAAGTTTATGGCCAATATTTGCATTATGTCCAATAACTCTTTTGAAGCTACTGGACATCGGTCAAGACATGACTGTGTCACCCTCCTGTCATCCTTGTCTATCAATGACATCATTTCCATGTACATCTTTAAATCTTTACCACACGACAAATTTTAGACTGGTCCAAATTGAAAGCACATGCAGACGACAAAATAAATGTGACTTGTAGGATGGAACATCTCTTTGATAGGGTACAAAACACTGTGGTTACCAGCATTTTCTCCTTTTCCCTCAATGTTTTCAAAAGGCTTCTTCCTCAGGATCGTCAAAAGTAGGGATTGTGTGGTAATGGGTTAACCATTTGACTGAACAATGCCATGCTTTACAATTCTGAAAAGGACAGCTTTTGAGAACAATGTGAGACTTGGAGAAAATGCTCGTCACCATTTCTTCTCCTTTTCCAATAATGTTCTCAAACCTTTCAAAGACAAACACTATCATCCAAGTTACATTTAACCCTTTACCACACAATTCAGACTTTCAATAACCCTGAGGGAGGGGAGAAGCCTTCTGAAATCAATATTGGAGGAGACAATTCCGTTTACCAGCATTTTCTCCTTTTCCCACCATGTTTTATAACCTTATAAAATTTCAATTTTTGAGTCTCAGTAATTTTGTTGTCTGCAAAAGCTTTCCTGTGGACAAATCTAAAATTTGGTTGATTGATAAGGAGTAAATCTGTTGACTGCAAAAATTACCTCTTTCCATACCATAAATGACACTAGAGGCTTTTGTGGGCAGTGTAGATCAACATCAGACTGCAAAGAATCTCTGATCAATACTGTCCAGTGCTATATTCTAGATTATGACCGAACTGTCTCTTAATGTTGAAGAGGAATTGTATTTTAGCCTTTGAGAAAATGCAATTTATTTATTCAGTAGTGTAAGAGTTAAGAGTGAACAGACAATCACCTAACATGTACCTGACACTGCTGTATAAGAAGTTTTGGAAAACACAGCGGGATAAAGGGCATGTACTACTGTAACCGAGAAACATCTCCTTTCCCTTATGTTTTTCATACTGTTCAAAGAAAGATATTTATCATTCCTTGAAATGCTCCCCTAATAAAGCTCTCTTGAATACTAATGAGAGCATGTGCAGTAATGAGTCACTTATTATGACTTAAAACTTTCAAATCAAAGCTTTTCACCATTTCCAGTTTGTTTTTTGCTTATGGATGAATGAGAGCCTGGTTGCCCGTCTGGTGCCTGCCAAGTAACTTGCTTGTGTGGATGAATGGATGGATGGATGGATGAGAACCAATGTTTCTTTACGTTTCAATTTAAGCCTTCCATTCTTCTATTTAGATGAGTCAAAATGATTAATTGATTAGATGATTGAATGGTATTTTACTCTGCTTTCAATAGTACATGTATTTCATATCACAGCAACTGCTCACAGTCATATTCATGTATGTCCTGGGTTCCATCAGCGCTAGGCTTGGGCTCTGACCCTCCAGGTTACAAGTTTTACAATTTGCCACTGAGCCAAGCAGGACCCCTAGATGAGCCAAAAAATCTTTACATGATGTAACAGGGTGTTATGTACATATAATTTATTATACCTAACCTTCAAGAATGCAAATGATAAACACCATATTATATTGATATCAATTACTCATATCTCTAAATGGACTGACATCTCTGTCCCTGGCCCAACTGATAAAACTATCAACAAGTTTTCCTGTCCCTTCCTGCTGCAAATAAGACGTGTCCCTGTCGCAGATAACTTTCTGAAAACACTGTCTGACAAGAAGCCTATACCAAACACATTTTTGAAATCATTCAAGAAAGAAATAATTTATCCTTTCTTCTCTACTTATGGTTCTCCTGTCTGTCTCCATAGTAGCTGTTTAGTATGTCTGGGAATTGCCTGAACATCAATCCTTCACATAACAATCCCATGTTTTAACAATCTAATGAATGGCTTTTGAAAACATTGTGGAAAAACTATGAAATGCTGGAAACCAGCATTTTATCCTTTTTCCACGATGTTCACCACTATTTTGATGAGAGACCCCATCATTTCAGCCAGATTTTACTTGACATCTACATAGGCCTTGAGTATGGAAAGGTCATAAGTTTTGTCTGATACAGAAACAATGAGATATCCTTTCAATTCCTTTCATTTCAAATGCACCAATTTTGACTCTGGGCTTTTTTCCCAAAAATTGGGAAGGGGCCTTAGCCTTTCATTTTGGGAAATTCAAGCGCAATTTTGGCCAAATCGGGAAAAATCAGACTGACTTTCAAGGTACATCAGTAAAACAAATTAATGGCAGTGTACATACATACAGTAAATAGAAAGGTGCAGCAATTTAGTAAGTGAAACAAATTCAAGAGTCACACTTTAACTACTTAAACTATGGCCAAATATCTCACAGCATTTGCACATATAGGCTTATAGCCCTTTTTAACACTACAGTGGTACACCCATGGGTGCTGGAGTTAATACTTTAGAAGAACTGCTTTTTGGCCATCATATGATACAAAGGAATCATTATCTGTGAAAGTTACAAGGCTAGGCTTGGATATTATAACTGGAGATGTAGAGTTTGCATCGTGTGCAGTGATAATAATTGTCTAGTCTTCAGACAAAAGGAGATCGGCGATGCCCGACAGAACCGGCACTTCGGATTGAGACTCAGTATGCGGAGATATGATTACCTGTAGATCGATCAGCAAAGAATTTGAACGTTTCACGCCGAAAGTAAAAAGGCTGCGCTGGCCTTTATCGTCTGCAGCCCTTTTAACAAACTTTTTGTAATGTTTCCCGGTTCTTCATATTTTTACTTCGATACAGCGTGTTTGTTTGTTTTTTTAAATACGTTGACTGCAACCGAGTAAGAATGTGTTCCACAGTGTTAAGTTAAAGGAAACTTCTTTTGTCAGCTGTAAGTTTTTACGAAAGACAAACAATTATATAACATGTCAAAGGATTTAATATTGAATGATAGGGAAATGACAACCGAGTTCAGTCTACGTGCGGTGTTAAAATGCGCAAAAAATAACTCGGTTCAGTTAAGAATGCCTCCATTAAACAAACCAAATGGCGCCAACAAAACGCAACGTTTCAGCCGTACTGCAGCGCAGTCAGCTGAGTCATTTCGGTACAAATCAATAAAAAGCCTGCTTTCGGTTTCAATCACTGCTAAATAACGAAAGTTTTGTGTCTGGTCATTTGAAATAGCTTTTGAGAAATTGGTATTTTAACTTATTGGGAATTTCAGCATCATATTATGAAAAATTCTTCCAGCAAAATTGGGAAATTCTTTTAGCAAAATTGGGAAATTCTTTTGCCATAATTGGGAAAAAATGATGCTTTTTGCAATTGGGAAGTCACCGAATATCGGCCTCAATTATAGAAGGAAAAAAAGTCCTGTGACTGTATACAACAAAATTTTAGACTTATCCATTTTGAAAGTATTTCCAGAGGAGAAATGAACCATTTACCACACATAATATCATTTATGAGTTTTAATGACCTTCAAGGAAAAGGAATTTTTAAAACGTGGTGACAACCCTGACAGAAAAGATTTGAAAACACTGTGATATGGAGAAAAAAGTAACCAGCATTTTCACCTTTGTTTTCTCAATGTTTTCTACCTTTTCATGTTCGAATTTCACACTTTGTGCAACATTTGTCATCTGCAAATACTCTCAATTTGGACAAGCTTAACAATTTGTTGTCTGGTAAGAGTAAAATGTGACTTGGGAATTTCCTTTGAAAGATCAGATTGGTTTTTTAAAGGTTTGACCCTTTACCATACAATCTCCAGTTTTAATGACCCAGAGTAAGAAGCCTTTTGAAAATATAGAGTAAAAAGGAGAAAATGCTGATATGCAGCATTTTACTACCTGCAGACATTATTTTTCTAAACTTGCCACTGACTGCCTTTGAAAACAGTGAGGTAAAAGGTTCGATTTACTTTTTTAACCTTTAAAAAACAATCCTTTGTTTTAACAACCCTATAGAAGACTTTTTTTCTTTTCTCTTAGAATTATAACAAGCCATACTAGGATATGACCTTACCAAACGGTTCAACTTTTTCCAAAATTTTAGAGTTGTCCAAATTGAAAGTATTTGCAGACTACAAAATAAACATGACTCAAACACTGAATTTTGTTTCCAGAAGGGTAAAAAACATTGTTAGAAAAAGAGAAAATGCTGGTTACCAGATTTTTTCTTCTTTTTGACAATGTTTTCAGAGTTCTCTTTCTCATGGTTGTTTAACCCTTTACCACACAGCAAAATTTAAGACCTATCCAAATTGAAAGCATTTACATACGACAATTTCATAGTGGCTCAAATGACGCAACTTTTCTTTGATAGGGTAGAAAACTTTGTGGGAAAAGGAGAAAATGCTGGTTACCAGCATTTTCTCCTTTTCCCACAATGTTTTCAAAAGGCCTCTTTTTTAGGGGCGTCAAAAGGCGTCATTGTGTGGTAAAGAGTTAAACTTAGGATTGTGTGATAAAGGGTTAACTCTTTACCAACCAACAAAATTATAGACTGGTCCAAATTAAAAGCATTAGCAGACTACAAAATAAATGTGACTGAAAAATTGAAATTTGGTTTGGAAAGGGTAGAAAATATTGTGGTAAAAGGAGAAAATGCTGGTTACCAGCATTTTCTCCTTTTCCCACAATGTTTTCAAAAGGCTTCTTTCTCAGGGTCATTACATGTCGGGATTGTGTGGTAAAGAGTTAAGCAAAGTTTTACAATAATCATATGGTCTTTGTCACTTATCAAGACAATCATTCCTATAAAGTTCCAGTAACCCTTTACAAGACAACAAAATTTTAAACTTGTGTAAATTGAAAGCATTTGAAAATGAAAAAATTAATGTGGTCCAAACAAAAGGACTTGGCTTTGAAGGGTTTATATTTATTTCACATAAATTGAAAAACAAGTTCTGGCAGCTTATAGTAATCTCCCACATTGTGGGAAAAGGAGAAGATGCTGGAGACCGACATTTACTTCCTTTCCAGAAAAGACTTCTAAAACTCTCCTTCTCAGGTTATTTAAACTCAGGAATTCTTTCAGAAACGGTTAAGATTTGAAAGAAATAGCTTCAAAAAAGTAACTCAAAACATATTCGAACTATGTACAGGTACCTGTTGGCCCAGCCAAGGTAGTGCAGTCAGTAGCACAGTGCACACACAACTTGTGAATAAGGGGTAACTGGTAAGTGCAATCTGTAGCATACACTTGAGAACAGGGGGTCACTGGTTCAAATCTCCAGCCTGGCCAATTTCTTTTTGAGGACTGATGATAGTCACAGTGACAGATTCATTCTAGAATACATTTTGGAACGTGGAAGAAATGCTAGTATCAAGCATTTTCTTCTTTTTCCACAATGTATTCAAAAGCTTTTTCTCAGAGACACTAGAATAATGTAACTGCTTGGTTAAGGTTTAACTCTTTTCCAATAACCAAGTTTAGAATCAAAGCATCTGCAGACAACAAATCTGAAAGTGGTATACCATCAATGAACAGTTTTTTAACAGGGTTTCAAACATTGTGGGAAAGTACAAAATGCTGGTTTCCAGCATTTTCTCCTTTTCCCACAATGTTTTCACAAGCCTCTAAGGCTTCTTCCTCAGGGTCTTCATAACTTGGGATTCTCTGGTAAGGGGTTAATTAAAGTGTTGTGACATGTGTATAAACAGAGCCATATAAAGACTGTTTATTGGTTATATGTGTTGAACAAACAGGAATTTCCAAGTTATCAATAAAACATCTTTGTTTCTTCCCCTATAGGTTGTGAAGAAATACTTTTAATACTCAGACTTTACTAGCATAATGTCCGTTACTATTGCTCCCACTCTAATTATCACTCCCCAAGCTTTTTTCTGACTGAAAATGGGCTTATCAGACTGCCAATCTATCGATAAGTTGAAATAAATCGGCTGGATCAAACGTACAGCATCGCATAATCCTATTTATTTTACAAATCAATGTCATTAACATCTTACTATCCTAATATACATACACTTCCAATAACATAATAAACTTCCAGTAACACAAAATTTGTTAACTATAACTGGAAAAAAGCTTAAGAAAAGTGAAAGTATCGAAGACCAATGCCACATATTAACATGTGAATGGTATTTAATGGCCAAATAAATCATGACTGGCAGTAAAATCCACCTCCTGCATTAAATACAATGGGTTTCTCTAATTGCAATCAATTCCCAGTTAACTGTGACTAAGCCAAGATGGGAATTCTATCGTTGTCATGGAAAATCTGTTTACCTATACTAATCATCCCCTTTAGTTTAGTTTAAACATACTCATGTTACATCAAATGATAAACAAGTTCATACAGTTTATAGTAATCTTTCTCAATTTTGCTTCATGGGAACTACACCAGTATTTACCCAGAATGTGGTGGCTGATGAACAGTACCAGAGTTAACAAACTCCAAACCTTGTAGTTACGAGGCTGACCGTCTACCCCATAGTTACGGACACCACGATATCACGATCATCGTACCCCTTTTAAAAAATGTATGCCCCCAGGGGCATGACAAAGAACTAATATGATAGGTATGTTGGATAATGGCTAGATCTTTTTAATTCTTGAAGAAAAGCACTTCCTTTTATCTTCCTCGCTGTTAAGTATTATTCATTTCCCTAAAGCCACTCAATTTTTCTAGAACTTGGCACTGATTAACCCTATACCACACAGAAAAACTTTAGACTCTTCCATATTGAAGAAATTTACAGACAAGAATTCATTTTTTTTTCAAATGATTGTATTTGTCATTGAATAGATAGAAAACATTGTGGGAAAAGGAGAAAATGCTGGTAGCCAGCATTTTTTCCTTTTCCCACAATGTTTTCAAAAGCCCTCCTCCTTAGGGTCGTTTAAACTTGGATTTGTGTGGTAAAGGGTTAATATTATGCTGGTACTTATTTATCCTTCCTTTGATCAGTACCATACTGAAAGCGTGAAAAATTATCTGGACTACTGATTTTACTCTAAAGTTACAAAACAACATTTTAGACTCGCTGAAATCAAAAGCTTTTGCAGACGACAAATTATATGTGGCTCATGTTGTGGAATTTGTCTCTGAAAGGAGAGAAAACATTGCGGGAAATAGATAAATGATGCAAGGGTCGATATCAGTCCTATTTATAAGCCCCTTATTTACCTCACCTTTCATTTTGCAATTAATCCTGTATCAGAGTTTTACTGGACGAAGATTTCCAGATCCAGGTACGCCTAAATATTAGACTGTATGTAAGTTTTTCAGCATCACGCGTCCCATGGACCCATAAAAATGAATTCCTAATCTGCATAAAAAGTTTTGGACATAAATCTCTTGTTGATCGCTGTTTCTGTAAAATATTTTCTCTACTGTACTGCAGTCACATTTTTCCGGACATTAGGGTCATACTTGATAAATATTGCAATCTTAGGTACTCCCTCATACATTTTGAATAAAGTGTGTAGGCACAATAATTAGTCATGAAAATTGTACCTTTAAATGATACAAATGATGGAAAATTTGTTGGTTCCTTTTCAAGGCATATGGCATACAACAAAGCTTAAAGGTTGATAGTTGGTGCATTACTGTATGTTATTCAGTCAAGAGTTAACCTTTTACCATTCAATCCCAAGTTTTAACGACCCTGAAGTAGATCTAAGAGGCATTTGAAAACACTGTGAGACAAAATAGAAAATGCTAACCAGCATTTTCCCCTTTTCCCACATTGTTTTCTTACCTTTCTGATACATACTGTATCCCATAATTTGATTTAGTATTTCATTTGTCGTCTGCAAGTGCTTTAGTGGGCCAGTCTAAATTTCGTAGTTTGGCAAAAAAAACTAATAGAAGTATTTCTCTCTGATTCCAAAGTTTCACCTCTGTCTGGAGCTCGTCATTGCAAAAAAAAAGTTAAACAGGTGTGAACTTTTTATTTCCTGGGTGTTTGTTTTTTTTTTTGTCGGAGACCTAGAAAGACTACATCTAACTGCATTTCCTCACATGTAAAATGACAGCATTCCTAGGTCGCAAAAGCATATGCACATAATTAATTGTTTCAGTGACTGATGAACATAAAAGACAAATTGAAGAAATTCTGAACGAGGAAATAGCGTATTGCGGACACTGTTTTTAACATCATGGCCGACATAACCCGGTAACAACTTAAACGCCTCCAACAATTTTTTTTAACTATCATTCATATTGCTATTGGTAGAAATGATTCAACTTGTGTTAAATAGCGAAATCCTACCTCGAATAAATCTTGAATTGCTTCTTTCTGATCTTCAGTCAGCTGTAGATCTGTGGATAGTCTTTCCGACATCTTGAGAAATTAGTCTAGATCTAATGTCGTGTGTTTGCGTTAGTCAAGGGTGGGACAATGTCACGTGATCGAGAACCCGTCCGGTATGGACCTAAAGTTCTGTCAACGCATGGTTAAAAGTGCCCGTGACGTCATCCTTCATTATTTGCATTACCGTAAAAGGACATTATTACTATAAAAATGCTTAATAAACGAGTACGAGATAGTTTGAATGAATTGAAAGTAAGTAAATTGTCTTCATCAACCGAAAAGACGGATTTTGTAAACGAGTAGGCCTATATATCCAGATATTAGAGAAAGTTAGGTCTACTCGTCCGTGTTGAAGGAATAAACAGACGACACTCTAATTATTTATTTATTTATTTTCAAATCATAGTGTTTTTCTTTAACATGGTAGAAACATTGGCGGGAAAGAGAGAAACCGCTGGTTACCAGCAATTTCTCCTATTCCCACTATGCTTTCAAGATCATTATTTCTCAGGCCTGGTTGTTATTAAAACGGGATTGTGTGGTAGAGGGTTAAAACAGCGATCAGCACCATTCACTTTACCCAAAAGAAATATGTTTAGGACAGTCTTTGATATCATCAAGTTTGCCGCAATGCGCCTACCCAGTGCTCCAGCCAGGATAAGAAAGGGCAGGGTGCTGGGGCTGCGAAGGGCACTTTGAGGCGTAAAGCGCCAAGCGGGGATAAGTGTGGGAGGAGGTGTGTTCCTCCCTGGGGTGGGGAAGCAATGGGGGGGGGGTGGAAATGTAAATTTTATAAATTTGGACCCTATTGACGGTCTCTCCTTTAATTTCTTGCATAAAATAAGGCATTTTTAAAACAAAAATATTTCTGTTCTCGTGGCTTATATGAACGTCCAGCTTCACCCTAACAAGAAAACCATTTTCTATTATGAGTAACTCAGTTTCTTAGCTAGGTCCAGGAGCATTACAAGAAGTTCATACTATAACCCTCATTTAACTCTTTACCAGATAAAGGACTTGCCCAATTTGAAAGCCAATGCTGAAAACAAATGGTTGCCAGCATCTTCTCCTTCTCACACAATGTTTCCTAAACCCACATGCCATTCAACTACAGATTTGGTACTATTACAATTATTGTTTCAAATCTGTAGAGTTGATGAAATGAGGCAAAAACAGGTCTTTATTCCGTTCAGGTCTTCCTTCCATTTGACTTGTTTCTATATTCCCCTGTGGTAAGGCAAGACACAAACACCCCCTCCCCATGGAATTTGCCCGATAATTTCATTTCATAAAAGGCAATTCAAGTCGTTTTCCCAGTAAAAAATAAGGAGACCTTAATAGCTTCGTCTTTATATTTTATGCAGTGAGTAAGCAAATCTCCTCTTTAAATCCATTATTTAAGCTGGACAGATAGTTTGAAGTGTCTCTGATCGGGCTGATGTGAAATTGACATTCGTTAGGCTATGTCATGGGTTTTCGTGTTTTTTGCATCCGTCTTTTTTTTCATGAAATTTCATTTTCGGAAAAGTATTTCTGGACATTTTGACATACATTCTACAAAAATGTAAGTCAACAATGTGCTGTGGTATGCTTCACCGTCTACTTTATGAATGCACGATTTTCCAACATACATCAGTTGAATGTGCTGTCTCATCAATCCTACCTGAGCGTTAACATAACTTAATCAATTACCTTTGAAACCAGGAATTACGGTGGCACAAAAGTGACATGGAAGATATATTTTATACTACGTGCGCATGCAGTAGCTAATACGTGCGCACGTATTAGTTATTACGTGCGCACGCAGTAGCTAATACGTGCGCACGTAATAAGTAATACGTGCGCACGCAGTAGTATTACGTGCGCACGTATTAGTTATTACGTGCGCACGTAATAACTAATACGTGCGCACGTAATAGCTACTGCGTGCGCACGCAGTTGCTAATACGTGCGCACGTATTAGTTATTACGTGCGCACGTAATAATCCACCAATCAGAATCATGAACGGAAGCCATTGTTTCAAGATGGAAGTGGAAGATAGACATTTATTGATCCTTATAAACTGATTGGTCGATTATGACGTGTACACGTAATAGTTATTACGTGCGCACGTATTAGCTACTGCGTGCGCACGTACTAGCTACTGCGTGCGCACGTAATAACTATTACGTGCGCACGTATTAGTTATTACGTGCGCACGTATTAGCTACTGCGTGCGCACGTAGTATAAAATATATCTTCCATGTCACTTTTGTGCCACCGTAAGGAATAAATCAAAGAACAGATTACTATGCTTATGAACAGCACACACTACAAAAAGGGTAGTTTTATCAATCACGCATACGTGATTCAACTCTGTGCATATTAGCCTACTTGTTACAGGAAAATAAGCACGATCTTCATTGGACATTATTTTTTTACGACTTAAAGAATAAATTGCGATTGATAACATACTGAACAAAAATGATTAATCTCCGCAGACAGCCTCCAATATTGTTAAATGAGAACAGTAATCTTAAAGATTTGACAATCTGTTTAATAGAACATAAAAGACAATGATGGATAATTACCTCTATTGTTCTCAGCACTTGTGTACTTTGACGAATAAATTACGGACTTCTATGTTGCGGTCTATCTTTTCATGCTGCACTGCCTGGAGGGGATTAGTGACACGCTGTAAATCGGATTGTATATTCAGAGGTGGATATCATTATATGAGGTCTTTTACAGACTCGTAGCATAATTTAGATTACAGGTTACAATACTGAATATTTGGCACCCCTCATATTCGGCAGGGTGTCCAGAAAAAGGGCAGGGCGACTAGAAGAGGGGGCAGGGCGCCGCTCCCATCTGTTCCCCGCTAGCTGGAGCACTGCTACCTGCTCGTTTGTTTATGGTGTTCAACGTTATATTAAGCCCCTGTCACACTATACTGCGTTGGGACGGCGTTGTTTAATTTCCCAGAGCGCCATGAGATCGCAGGAAAAATCGATGTTTTTCGCGAAGACGGAGATGTCATGGCGTTCTCACCACGACCAAGGCGTTGATACGCAGCTCCTATGGCGCGTTATCGCGTTCTTACGGAGAGTTCTTCTTGGCGATTCTCTGCGCTCTCATGGCGCTACCACTGCGTGCTGTGCGCTTTCATGGTGCTCATACTGCGTGCACTGGGCGTTCACGGCGTTCTCAAGGCGCTCACACTACGCTGACGGCGTGACAATGAACTATCTCTGAAAACGATTTGTATGTACCATGTATACACATTTATTCATCGATTGTTTCTTTGCTGTGGTCTGGAAAAGTCAACGGAGAATAAAACTATGCTCGCAAAAAGAAAAGTGGAAAAAGCAGGACATAAAGCCCAACTCTCTCAAACAAAAGCAAGTAACCACTGTCAACTCCTCAATCATTATTAGCCCGGCTTGCTAGCGTACATCAGCCATGGTGAATTGAATGTTTATTTGCATACTTCGTCGACTATATGTTCGTTTTTGTCAAAGACTGATGGACGCTGTAGAAGCGCCTTACAAGCGAAATGGTGGCTGTTGCAGCTCAGAGGAGTTGTTTTAAGAGCGCAGTGAAATAAATAACACTCCGTGTCAGCGCCGTTGACGCGCGGGATAAGCGCCGCTGACGCGCCGTATAAGCACAGTAGAGACGCGGTGACATCTCAAAGCGCGCGATACAATCTCCATGCAAGCGCCACCGACAACCATAGCGTTCGCACTGCGACCTCTGTGCGCGCCGGCGGAGCTCCGATGGCGTTCTGGGAGATCTTACTGCGCCGCTAAGACGACCTTCCGGTGATCTCACCGCGCTCTTCTCAGAATGCCGAGCGACGACGTTTGTTTTGTGCATGCTCAAAATGCGCGCCGTCCCTCGGCGTCCCAGAGGATCCCGATGCGTCTACTGGCGATGCCACTGCGTTGCTGTGACGATGCTTGCGATCGTACTGCGCGCACCTCGGCGTTCTGCATTTTTTCTTGGACGCCGTGGGATCGCCGCCCTGGTGTGACAGGGGTTTTAAACATTAAATTTCAGTTAGGTCTACATCGCCGCAGCCAGCGAGCTTATTCAATGGTTTAATTACTGATTTTAATACGCACATCCATGCCAATGGCTGCTTTCCCACATAACCATCGTCGAAACAAGGTATGAATATTGTCGCAGTGACTATCGTTGATTCTGGAAAAGAAATTGGACGAGCATGGGTTTAGAACTAGCGACTCCCTGGTCTTAAGTCCTGTATGCTGTCTACGACGTTACAGAGCTTGGCGTAGCAGGACTATTCTTTGACTTTTCAATATGTAATAGTTAACCACTTTGTTAGGTGACAAAATAGTACACTTGTCGAAATTGAAAGCATTTGAAGACCACAAAGTAAATGTGCCTCAAATATTTGTTTTTAGATTTAGAAAACACTGTGGGAAAAGGAGAAAATGCTGGTTACCAGCATTTTCTCCTTTTCCCACAATGTTTTCAAAAGATTTCTCCGTCAGGGTCGTTAAAAGTCAGGATTGTGTGGTAAAGGGTTACGGGTATATGGGTAGAGCACAGCCCCAAACAGAAGAGGCTGCTGATTAAAATCCTATGAAATTATTGATTGATTTTGTGTTTATTTATCGACATCGGTTGCCCATATGGGCGAAGCCCCCCCCCCCCAAGACTGTTAGTTTTATTACGGGGGATAGTGTAGGATAGAGGATGAAACCCATCCAAAGTTCCGCCTGGTTCTTTAAAGTGGTCGGTGAATAGCACCGTCACACAGGACCTTGGTTTAACGTCTCATCCCAACGGACTATTAGTATTTTCATAAGGCCAGCCGTGGGGATCGAACCAACATCGTCAAGTGACCCAAGACTTGATGATTACATGCCCTACGCTCGACCTACTTGAACTTTGCGGGCTTGTCAGCCCTATGAAATGTGGGGGGGGGGGGTTGAATATTTAATGTGGCAAACACAGTAGATAGGCAAGTCAACGTCCCGCCCCCTATTGCGTAAACCTAACCTTTGCCATTATTTTGTAAACAACAAAACGGATGCGCTATATCTATGCACATTACCGTACACATTTAATGAGGATTTTCTACCTTCTAAACCCATACTTCGGGAACGAGTATGGAATTAAAAAAAAAAAACGATTATGCTTCAATACAAATGAACCATGTTCTGTGAAAAGGAAGCTTAATGCATCTGCAAATAGCATCGATTCAGATGAGCCAGTGCAGTCCGCGCTGGTTGAATTGGGCCGAAACTTTATGCTTTTGATCAAATTTCTACATGCTTAAGGACAAGTTTACCTCATGATTCAGTCGGTTGTTTGATAAAATGGATTTAATGGATCCCTTTTGTATGTGAGGTCCTGCTTGCTACAATGCATTGCCAGAGCACGTGTCAAATAATTTGCCAGAGTATCTTATTAGTATTTTACAGACCTGGGTTCGAATACTTTAAAAGATATTCAAATGGCATATTGCCCTCATAACATCGTCCATAAGTTCAGTAAATGTCTAGATAGTCATAACATTAAAGCAATGTGGAAATGACACAAAGAAATCTGCCTGTCTGTGTGTCTTTTCGTCCGCCGGTCCGTCTCTCTGTTACTCTTTTATATTGTACAGGTCATTACTTTTCTTTCCGCACTTCACTGACTTTTATTTAAAAAAGAAGAAAACGAGTATGTTGAGAATTCGTGTAATGGGAATAAAATAGCGAAACTATGAGGATAAATGGTCCAAGGGAGAAAACTCGTATTTACTTGTGTGTTAATTTAAATCAGAGTCGCCCTCCCCGTAGTAAGGAGATAACCAACGACGAATAAAATATGGTACGACTTAGGAATCTGTAAAGACGATCGGTATAAAAGCAATACCATCTGCAGAGTTGTTACGACTTTTTTATATAATTATATTATATGATAGTTTTAAAAAAGTAGTTTAGAAACATGTTACCAGATGGTGGTCTCCCTTGCGTTTCATTAAACTTGTAAATACAACATCCGCAAAAACTCAAAGTGGAGCGTTTATGTATGAGATAAGATCTAACACAGTAATTAAAGCGGATTTCGGTAATGAACAATTGAAAATCAATCAGTTAGCATACACGTTTACGATTCGTCTTTTCATATTTGGACATTTTTTGTGCACCGTACCGTCTAAAGTTAACCATGAATATTCCGGGAGAAAAGCTATGTGCAGAGCTGTACTGACTTGGTTTCGTTTGTTAAATCCATATTGCAGCGTAATACGACTATTTTTTATTTTTCTTTTATTTTTTGTGACACACACGACTAAGGACAAATCATTAAAGAGAGGGTATTTGTTTTTTCTTCGGTGAAAGATCGAAATCTGTATCGAGTGAACGTCATCGGTAATATTTTATTGAGTGACGCAGCCACGAGTGGAAATATTACAGATGATGTTCATGAAATGAAATGAAATTTCGATATTTTACTTACAAAAAAAAATTCATTTTTTTTCCATTCTTTTAGCCCCCTTTTGTTGGGACTTCAATCAGTTGTTTTCAGTAATTCCCGTAGCATACCCCCCCCCACATACGAACGTATTACAATAATTACGTAAAGCGTGAGAAATATAGAGTAATTTATGCGCGTAATTTACGTCATATTTCCGTCTGGTTGAATGGCATGCAGACGACAAAAGGGCAAAATGTAGCTCAAACTTGTCAATGAAAGGGTAAGAAAACACTGTTGGAAAAGGAGAAAATGCTGATAACACATAGCTCAAATTTGCCAAGGAAAGGGTACAAAACATTGCGGGAAAAGGAGAAAATGCTGGTTACCAGCATTTTCTCCTTTTCCCACAATGTTTTGAAAAGCCCTTTTCCTTAGGGTCATTAAAACTCAGGACTGGTTGGCTACGGGTTGAAAAATGAAACAGTAACAAGGCAAATTCTTTGTTTCTCTCAATCTTTAATTCATCGTGATTGAATGATGTAAGTATACAAATGTTCACGATTACAAACTGTACAATTTTGTCTCAGAAAAATCCCTTTCTGTAGTTCTTCACTAAAGATCTAAATTTTAGAATTCACAGATGTCAAATTCTGTTTGGCTCAAATTTTCACATCTTTACCAAGCAACAAAAAATTTGAATTGTCAAAATTGAAAGAATTTACAGACGACAATACAAATGTGGCTGGAACTATAAGATTTGGCTGTGAAAGAGAAAACAATGAAGGATAAGGAGGAAAAAAAAAAAAAGCATTTTCGACTTTTCCCACAATGTTTCACAGGTTTTCTTACTTAGGATCGTTAAAACTCCGGATTGTGTGGTAAAGGGTTAAATGTTAGAGAAAATTGTAGGAAAAGGAAGAATTGCTAGTAACCAGCATTTATCGTTTTTGCCTTTCATTGCCTTGGGCTATGTTTACTAACCTTTATAAAAAAAAGACCTCGCCACACACGCAGTATCTTATTTGTAATGTGTTAATGCTTTCAATTTGAATTGGTCTAAAGTTTTATCATCTGGGGAAAGAGTTAAGCTGTTTTCAACAGTATTGCTAAATTATCATGGCAGTCGGTTCACCTATCTCTTCTTTCCTTGAGCTTCTTTGACCCTTTACCACACAACCTGAGTTTTAACAACTCTGATAAAGAAAACTTTTGAAACATCGTGGGAAAAGGAGAAAATACTGATAACCAGCATTTTCTTCTTTTCCCACCATGTTTTCTGACCTTTTACAGACAAATCCCATTACTTGTGCCACATTTACTATGTATTTTGGAAATGCTTCAAATTTGGATGTCTAAAATTTTGTCAAGTGGTAAAGAGTTAACCCTTCGCCACACAATCACATGTCAACAAACTCCAAGAAAAATGTTTTTGAAACATTGTGGGAAACAAGGTGAAAATTCTGGTCACCAGGATTTACCTTCTTGTCCCCAGAATGTTTTTCCTTTTCTTTCAAAGACAAATCTCATCATTTGAGACTAACTTACTTTATCATCTGAAAACCCTTTCAACGCTGACAAATCTAAACCTTTGTTGTAAGGTAAAAGGTTAACCACCAGTCCACCACTATGTCCAACAACCTTTCTATGCCAATAGCTGCTTTCCCACAACTAACTCAAAATTATATCAAGCAGTGACAGACAATGGAATCCTGGGCAGGTATTAACCAGACATTCTAAATTGCACTCAAGTCTTGTACTAGACATAGGTCGAACTATTTCTTATTGGCCAAACCAAATTGGAATACTTTAAATTTCAATTGAATTGAATAGTGTTTTACACCGTTTTCATCATTATTTCAGTCCCATGATCACATGCATGTCCTGGGTTTTGCCAGTACTTGGCTGGGGCTCTAAAGTGTCTTGCCAAAGGACACTCTTACCTAAAAGACCCAATGCTTCCAGTGACACTCGGACCTGGGGCCTCTAGGATATCAGTCCATAAGTTTATTACTGAGCCACGCAGGACACCTTTGAAAATAAAAAAAAACTCATGAGAATCGGACTTTGAGTGCCATTACATTAACCCTTTACTACACGATGTAATTTAAGACCCATCCACATTCAAAGCATTTAAAAAGACTAAGGTGAATATGGCCAAAATGATGGGCCTTGTCTCTGAAAGGGTAGAAAACATTGTAGGAAAAGGAGAAAATGCTGGTTACCAGCATTTTCTCTTTTTCCCACAATGTTTTCAAAAGCCGTCTACATCAGGGTCATTAAGACTCTGGATTGTGTAGTGGAGAGTACTGGCCCCGTTTTATTGACCATGAAGCCGGCTTGTATTGACCAACATAAGTCTTCTGAGTTTTGGTCCAGCTGGAAATTGATTATAAGCCCTGCTGCTGTATATTCCGACTGAGCTACTTGGGCCCAACGAAAAGTTTGTACAACAAAAAACACTATGTAAAATTACAACAACAAACATTTACAATTAAATACATGTATGCTTTTTTTCATTACTTAGAGCATGCATCGGTTTCTTTAACAAACCACAAAATTTTAGACGTCCAAAATGACAAGATTTGCAGACAACAAATTTAATGCACCTCAAATGCGGACATTTGTCTTCAAAAGGGAAAAAAAAAAAAAAAAGCATTTGCAGACGACAAACTAAATGTGGCCCAAATGATCGGAGTTGTGTCTGAAAAGTTAGAAAACATTGTGGGAAAGGGAGACAATGCTGGTTACCAGCATTGTCTCCTTTTCCCACAATGTTTTCAAAAGTCTGATCTCCCAGGGCCATTAAAACTCGGGATTGCTTGGTGACGGATTAACATTAAAATACATGTAGAATCACGTGTGTACTGCAGGATGCTTGCATTTTTGTCTTTTTATCAGTTAATTGTAATTTCATGTACAGTTCTTGTATGTTCCATGTTAATAATTTTGTGACGAAGAAACTAAAAACAATCAAATCACCTATACAGATAGTTAACATAAAACTTTCACCACCAGGGTCATTTTACCACTATCATTGCGTCTAAAGCCTTGCTGCCAACCTGGGTAGCTTAGTGGTTAACTTATCACACTTGTGACCTGGTGGTTTTGACTTCAATACCCGGTTGAGACAAACTTTCTTTCCAGCGATTCTTTGCCTCTCATCTCTAATGCATATGAGAAAAGTAGTCAGTAACTTGGAAAGAAAGTTGTATCAGTGCTGGTGTGAGAAAGCCAGGAAACACATGGATAGGTGCACTGACGGCCATGATATGACCTTAAATGTCCTCCAATTCAATCAATCAATCAATTAATATAAAACCTTGCTTCTTTAACCGCTTTTGCTACCAATGAACTATATTCGACTTTTTGGGTTAAAACACAGTATTACTCAGCAGGTGGTGTAGATCAACTATCAGACTGCACATTCGATGTGGTGCAAAAACAATAGTTCAGTCACCATTGGCAGTAAAAGAGTAAACACATTGCTACATAATCCCCAGTTTTAACAAGGCTTTGAAAAAAAGCTTTTGAAAAGATTATGGAAAAAGAAGAAAATGCTCGAAACCAGCATTTTCTCCTTTTTCCACAATCTTTTCTACTCAATTAAAGGCAAGTATCACCATTTGAGCCAACTTTGATACGTCATCTGCAACTGTTTTGCAAACATAGATTTAACAATTAAAAGAAAGACATCCATTTTGGACACATGCATTTCATAAAGAAAAAAAAGCTAGTTACAAGCCATTTTATACTTTTACTTATAATTTTGTGCATTAAAAGCTACGATGCCAAAGAGGATCTTCAGTAAGGGATATGGGGAAAAAAAAACAAACTTCAATATAAAAATCTGAGATCTGAGACACAGAACGACTGGCAATTGTTAATTTAAGAATGTTTGTTTCTGACAAACTTTATTTTTCTCAGACAACATAAAAGAAAAATAACAATAGCTATAGACTTATATGTATACAGTTTCTTTAACCTAATTTCTGTTCCGTTCAAATAGTGTTTAAAAACATTTCTGTTTTAATGTAGTTAAATTTCTTTTCTTTGGCATAAAAAAAACACCAACATTGTACACCATATCAAATGAGCAAGCTAAAATTCTTAAGTAATACTTTAGCTTTTCTTTAGTCATGGATATTTCAAATTTCCTTCAAAACAATAATAATTCAACAATTAAAAAGATTAATGAGAAAAACCTGCTCTCATTACAAAATATCATCAAAACAAAAATGTATCATGCACTTACTAAGCCGTCCATTAAAGTACACTTTTTATTCCAAAGTTCTTGAAGTATCCCCTAGAATGGCTGCTGGAATATTTATCTGCCAAACAAAAGGCTAGCCCAAACTGTTACTAAGCAATCCAGAGTTTTAATGGCCTTCAGAAGGACGGCTTTTTGGAAACATTGTGGGAAAAGGTGGATAACCAGCATTTTATCCTTTTTTCACATTCACACGCTTCTACCCTGTCACAGACAAATCCCGTAATATGAGTCACATTTCATTTGTTGACTGCTAATGCTTTATGTTTGGGCAAAAGTAAATTTGGTTATCTGGTAAAGAGTTAACTTTGGGCCATCCATATTGGAAGCATTTGTGGACAACCAAGTTGAGTTTGGTATAAATGATAGGATTAGTCTTTAAAGGGTAGAAAACACTGTCGGAAAAGTGGAAGATTCTGGCCAAAAGCAACATATCCTTCTCTGTCATTGATTTCATCATCTCTCTTCTTTAGGGTCATTAAAACATGGGATTGTTGGGTGTAGGGTCAACCCTTTACCACACAATCCTGGGTCTTAACGACCCGCAGAAAGGCTTTTGAGAACATTGTTGGAAAACGAGAAAATGCTGGTAACCAGCATTTTCTCCTTTTCCTACAATGTTTTCTACCCTATCAAAGACAAATTCCATCATTTGAGCCACATTTAAATTGAAATCTGCAAATGTTTTCAATTTTGACAAGTCTACATTTTTGTCGTGTAGTAAAGGGTTGAAGAAACAGAAAAATAAGATTCGATTCAGCGATTAAGAAACAAGAGCACTGCATGTGGGTGCAAAAGATCGGCTGCAAGTGCTTGATTTTCACTGAAAATTCCAAGTCGAAAAAAAAAAGGGCCATAATTGTAACAAAAATATCTTCATGGTTACCTACCCCTATTGTATGAGTTCCCGTTTTGATAGTTAACAATTTGTCCAAATCTAAAGTAAATAAATTCAATAATAATAGAGATATTACAAGATGTCAAAGTTTTTGCACATTGCAGACAACGATGATGCTTGGCCTATGACAGTAACTTGTCGTTTTCTTTGAAAACAACAGAGTTAAAAATGCAGCAACATGTCACTAAATGTATTGTTGGTCTCATTTACTTCGTCTCGATTTCCTTCCATCATCTGAGTACATGTGATCCCCATATCCGTTGGCGAGATTTTCTCGCGTATACGGGTAGTGTGGTAGATTTTCTTTCAAAAGATTGACAAAGTGTTTCTCTGAAGACTCCAAGCAAGTGTAAACTTCACTTCCAACCTGAAAACAGACATTTTAACAATTTCTAAATCTGACTTAAGTATACAATCTCCTAGTGGTAGATCTGACAGTGTCTGCCAGCAGTTTGGTTCATCATTCATACTGGTTGACATACACTGTGCTACAAAACTTCTTTGGTATGAGTACTTGCCTACCCCTAAACCTTTTTATCAGACGACAAAATTTTAGACTTGTGCAAATTAAAAGTAAGGACAGGTGACAGTAAATGAGGCTCAAATGATGTGATCTGTCTATATAGGGCTAGAAAATGTTATGAAAGAGTAGAGAACCCTTGTACAACCTTGTACAAGCATTTTCTCCAATTACCAGCATTTTCTTTTCTCACAATGTTTTCAAAAGTCTCTACCACACCAAAAAATGCTAAGAAAAGGATGAAATGCTGGTAATTAGAATTTTCTCCTTTTCAGACAATGCTGTTTATCCTTTAAAAATCAAGTCCCTTTATTTGAGACGCATAAAATTTTGTTATCTGCAAATGCTTTCAATATGGTATAGTCTAAATTTCTGTCATCTAGTAAAGGGTTACCACAGTTAACCCTTTACCACACAATGACGACTTTTAACGACCCTGAGGAAAAAGCCTTTTGAAAACATTGTGGGAAAAGGAGAAAATGCTGGTAACCAGCATTTTCTCCATTTCCCACAAAATTTTCTACCCTATCAAAGAAAAATTGCACCATTTTAGCTACTTTGAAATTGTTGTCTGCAAATGCATTCAATTTGGATAGGTCTAAAATTTTGCCATGTGGTAAAAGGTTAACTCTTAATTAAACAATAAATTTTTGACAAGACCAAATTGAAAACATCTTACAGAGGATAGGTCAATTGTGTCTCAAATGATGAAATATGCTGTACAAAGACTTTCAAAAACTTGGGAAACAAAATCTGACTTTATGCCATTTTAATTCTTTACCAGATGACAAAAATTTTAGAATTGTCTATATCCAAGGCAGTTGCAGACGACAAATCAAAGGTGGCTAAAATGATGAAACATGCCTAAAATTGAGTAGAAAACATTGTGGAGAAAGGAGAAAATACTAGTTACCAGATTTTCTCCTTAACCCACTGTGTTTTCAAAAGCGTTTCCTATCAGGATTGTTAAAACTCAGAGTTGTTTGGTGACGGGTTAAAGGAGAACTGGTTTGAATGTGATAATACAATTGAGTGATCTTTTTCTTACCTTGTTATACTCAACTCCATTCCTAAACAGCAGTGACACCGCATCTATTACTTCTTTGGGTGACCCATAGACTAGACAGTTCAGTCTATCCTTGATCTTCTGAAAACTGATGGGCTGCTTGATAATATCATAGTAGTCTGGGACCTACAACATAATTTTATTGTTGTTTTAATGTTGCTATCAACAGTATTTTTGTTTAAGTCCTGGGTCTGGATTCACCAACCATTCTTAATGTCGTTCCAAGTCTACTTCCAGATTTAGAAGTTATGCAATGTCTGATTGGCAAAAATGATTTAGCCACAAATAAAATGGTTTATTTACAAATGATTTAGCCAATCAGAAGTTGTGTTACTTTCAAATTAAGAAAATTCTTGAAAGTTAGTCTAAGAACATTAAAAAAAAAAAAAAAAATGATTGGTGAGGCCATGGGTCAGCAAGACTAGGTTAGGGACAAAGGACGCTCCCACAAAAATCCAATTGCTTGAGGCCGGGGCCTCCAGGTTACAAGTCAAACACTTTACCGCTGAGCCATGCAGGACCCCACAAAACAATTAAAAACAAGAGGGCCATGATGGCCCTGTATCGCTCCACTGGCTAATACGTAAAATCCCTACATGCCAAACGTAACAGTACTTGGCCAATTGGTTTTGAACATAAGACCCCTGAAACAGGACTAAAATTGGTAGCCCTAGTTCTTATGGTTAGTAACAAGAAGATTTCTAAAGATTTCACTATATAAGCCCATGTAAAACTTCTGAACCCTGGGTATGAATCAAATTTGACCCTAGGGCTATAATTTACGCACTCTTGGTGAAGGCCCACTAGATAAAGCTACATGCAAAATTTGGTAGCCCTAGGCTTTATGACTAAGTACAGGGAGATTTCTAAAGTTTTCTCTATATAAGCCCATGTAAAACTTGTGACCCCCGGGGCGGGGCCAATTTTGACCCTAGGGCTATAATTTGGGCACTCTTGGTAGAGGCCCACTAGATAAAGCCACATGCAAAATTTGGTAGCCCTAGACTTTATGGCTAGGTACAGGGAGATTTCTAAAGTTTTCCCTATATAAGCCCATGTAAAATTTGTGACCCCTGGGCCGGGGTCAAAGTTGACCCAAGGGCTATAAACTGGACACTCTTGACAGTGGCCCACTAGATAAAGCCACATGCAAAATTTGGTAACCCTAGGCCTTATGGCTAGGTACAGGAAGATTTCTAAAGTTTTCTCTATATAAGCCCATGTAAAACTTGTGACCCCCGGGGCGGGGTCAAATTTGACCCCAGGGCTATAATTTCAAGAAATTTGATAGAGGCCCACTAGATAAAGCTATGTGCCAAATTTGGTAGCCCTAGGCCTTATGGTTTCAGACAAAGATTTCCAATATTTTTAAGTTTTGTTGCCATGGCAACCAGAGTTTTTGAAGGAATCAAATTCTTTCAAGAAATTCTGAAGAGGACCATGGCAAGATCATTTCTGTGAAGTTTCATCAAAATTGGATGGGTAGTTTCAGATAAGAAGATGTTTAAAATAAACGTTAATGCACAGACAGACGGACGCACGACGGACACCGGGCCATGACATAAGCCCGCTGGCCTTTGGCCAGTGGAGCTAATGACAAATATTAGTACAGTGAAACCTGCACGAGTGGCAACTTTTATCAGTCCTTTACTCAGTAAGCCCTTGTTTTGCTATCCTAACAAAGAAAACATACAAAATTACTTTGGGAAAAGGAGAAAATGGTGGTTACCAGCATTTTCTGATATTCCCACAAGGTTTTCTACTCTCAGAAAGAAATCTAATCGTCCTAGTCATATTTATTTTGTTACCCGGAAATGTTTTCCATTTGGAACAGTCAAAGATTTTGTCATCTGGTATAGAGTTTAAAGATGCACCCTTACAGCCAGAGAGTAAACAAACACTGTTAAAACTTTACAGTGTGTAGAATCTAGATAGCCGTGTAAAAATATAAAAAAAGATAAAAAATCAATATAAGGCATATGGGATAAAGAAATGCCAGGGATTTGTCTTCGATTTAAACTGGAAACTGTGGTTGTAATGTCTAGGGATAGCCTCAATAGAACGAACTGCATTTTCTATCCGTCATAATCTGTGCAACCTTGCAACTGTCAGAGGCAACATTTGGCATGAAGGTACAAGAATGATTATAATTTCATAAAATAAAAATAAAATTGGTTACAAAACTGGATGAAAACGAGTAAAGATGCATCTTTAACAAGCATTCTGTATTAAATCTCAACTACACAATCAAGTGTTTTAATGACCTTTAGGAAGTAAGTCTTGTCTTACTCTTGTCCGAATTGAAAGAATTTGTAGACATCAAATTAAGATTTAGCTCATATGATAAATAAGACCAACAAACCCAGTTACAAGCCCTGTATGATATGGGGCTTGACAAAACTGCAAAATTACTAGTACAATAAAACTGAATTACAAAATTAAAGCATACAAAACTGAAATTACTTTTAATATTTCAGTCATAATTTCAATTACAAACTTAAGATTTTACTTACATCTTTCTTGTTTACATTGTGATAGAACGGCCATGCATCTTTGTACGCCAACATCTGATTCACAATATCTTCCATTACCTATATAGAACATAAAAAACATTTATTCAAACATAGTCATTGTAATTGTATGGTGTTTAATGCTACTGCCAGTGCACCTATCCATGCTTTACTGGAGTTTCCTTTACCAGTACTATGCACAAATTCTTTCCAAGCAACTGGCTGCTTTCCCACATAACCATCGACAAACCAATGGTCAGCGATGAGAGAGGAATGAATCTGTTGCAATGACTATCATCAATCTTTGGAAAGACATTGGCCAAGACAGGGATCGAACCAGCAACCTCCTGTTCTCAAGTCCTGTACACTACCGACTGAGCAAGCGGGGCTCAACCCAAACATAGGGTTCCAAAGACTAGAAAGATACAAAGAATCAGATATTCATTGGCTTTTCAGAACAAATTTTCATCAAACTTGTCTAGAAAAAAAAAAAATCTTATCATGCTCATCAAAAGCTCGCTTAACCCTTTCTCAAACTACAAAATTTAGACTAGTCCAAATTCAAAGCATTTTCAGACCACAAAAAAGATGTCAATAAAAAACTGGAATTCAATATTTGGGATGGGTACAAAACATTGTGGGAAGAGGAGAAAATGCTAGTTTCCAGCATTTTCTCCTTTTCCCATAATGTTTTCTAAAGCTTTCTTTCTCAGGGTCGTTAAAAGTTGGGATTGTGTGGTAAAGAGACAACCCTTTACCATATGACAAAATTTTAGACTGCTCCAAATTCAAAGCATTTGCAGACAACAAATTAAGTTCGGCTCAGTTGATTGAATTTGTTTGTGAAAGGTTAGAAAACATTGTGGGGAAAGGAGAAAATGCTGTTATCTTGACCAAACAAGTACAGGTTTTCACAAGCCTTGGAAAAAAGGATTTTTAAAACAATGTGGGAAAAGGAGAAAATTCTAGTTACCAGCATTTTCTCCATTTTCCAACAATGTTTTCTATTTGTTGGAATAGCTCATTTGTACCAATTTTAAATTTGTTATCTGCGTATGTTTTGAATTTGAAAGAGTCTAAAATTTGTAGTCTTGGAAAGGGTTAATAAAATTTTTCTACATTTATTTCATACGATTAGATCTTAAATGCCACCTTACATCTGACAATATATTTTTGGATGCACCATATACCTAGAAGCACCAAATGCATACAGCCTAAGAGAGGCCATTACTTGTAACAAGTACCCACTCCAATTTCAAAAAATGTGTACCCTTTTCCTTGCCTTCGGCTCTTTACCATACAATTCTGAGTGTTAAAGACCAGCCAACAATTTCTCACACAAGTCGCTGAAAGCGTAAGTTCAACAAAAGGGACATTGAACCCAGGTATTGACAACTGTACCCTACCCATAGGTACCTGGATGCTCGTTTGAGCCCTTCCTATCCATGCATTCTTAGAGTTTATCCAACCAGCACTGGCTGCTCTCTGACAAAGTCTTAACTATGTTCAGCCGAAAGAAAAAAAGGAATCCTGCTATATTGCTTTATATCATTCCTTGGAAGGACTTTTTGGTCCCGCTGCCGTTCGAACACAAAACCCATCGATTAGCACGAAGTAAAAACAAGAGCGGCAAATTGTTGCAAGATACGCCCGTCCCACCGCCAGTTGTCCAGGGGGAATAATAATCGTAAAGGGCAGGTAGAGGAAAATAGTAGTGCAGCAGAAATCATGTAAGTGATTGAAATAGGCATGAATGTCTAGTGTTAAGGAAACATGCACATAAAGTTTCAGGTCATTCCAACATGAAAAGATAAGGTTATATTGTAGAGAAGCATGAAAAGCTGTAAAAAAAAAAAAAAATGAATGGGGAATAATTCCAAAAGGGCATTAGGTAAGGTTACGGCTCCAGTGCATTGCACTTTTCATAACTGCAACAAACATGTTTACCAAGTCTCAAGTCAATTTGACTTGAGGTGACAAAGTTCCCTTCCGGACAAGCAAGAAATACTGTAAAAATGACGATCAAAGTGGAATTACTCAAAATCCGCGCTAGGTAGAGTTATTGTTCTTGCGCACTGTACTCCATAATATTGCAACAAACATGCATACCAAGTCTGAAGTCGTTCTGACTTGAGATGACAAAGTTATATTCTAGACAAGCAATTAATGCTGTAAAAATGACGATCAAAGGGAAATAACTCAAAGACAGCATGAGGTAGTTACAATTCTTTCGCACTGCACTTCCAAATATTGCAACAAATAAGCATACCATATTTCAAGTCATTCCTACTTAAGATGAAAAAGTTATGCTCCGGACAGGCAAGAAATGCTATAAAAATGAAGATCTAAGGGGAATAAGTCAAAATTCGTGCTAGGAACAGTTATGGTTCTTGTGCACTGCACTCTGTAATTTTTCAACAATCCTGCATACCAAATTTGAAGATGTTCAGACTAAAAATGACAAAGTTATATTCCAGACAAGCAGAAAATGCTGTAAAAATGACGATCAAAGGGAAATAACTCAAAGACAGCATGAGGTAGAGTTATGGTTCTTTCGCACTGCACTCCGTATTATTGCAACAAACACAAATGCCAAGTTTCAAGTCAATCGGACTGGAGATGACAAAGTTAAGCTCCGGGCAAAGAACTGGACTGTAAAAATGAAGATCAAAGTGGAATTACTCAAAATCTGCGCTAGGTAGAGTTATTGTTCTTGCGCACTGTACTCCGTAATATTGCAACAAACATGCATACCAAAATTGAAGTCGTTCTGACTTGAGATGACAAAGTTATATTCCGGACAAGCACTAAATGCTGTAAAAATGACGATCAAAGGGAAATAACTCAAAGACAGCACGAGGTAGAGTTACAATTCTTGCGCACTGCACTTCCAATTATTGCAACAAATAAGCATACAATATTTTAAGTCAATCGGACTGGAGATGACAAAGTTATGCTCCGGACAAGCAAAAAATGCTATAAAAATGAAGATCTAAGGGGGAATAACTCAAAATTCGTGCTAGGAAGAGTTATGGTTCTTGTGCACTGCACTCCGTAATTTTTCAACAATCATGCATACCGAATTTGAAGATGTTCAGACAAAAAATGACAAAGTTATATTCCAGACAAGCAGAAAATGCTGTAAAAATGACGATCAAAGGGAAATAACTCAAAGACAGCATGAGGTAGAGTTATGGTTCTTTCGCACTGCACTCCGTATTATTGCAACAAACACAAATGCCAAGTTTCAAGTCAATTGGACTGGAGATGACAAAGTTAAGCTCCGGACAAGCAGAAAGTGCTGTAAAAATGATGATCAAAGGGAAATAACTCAAAGATAGCACGAGGTAGAGTTATGGTTCTTTCGCACTGCACTCCATATTATTGCAACAAACACAAATGCCAAGTTTCAAGTCAATCAAACTGGAGATGACAAAGTTATGCTCCGGACAAGCAGAAAATGCTGTAAAAATGACGATCAAAGGGAAATAACTCAAAGATAGCACGAGGTAGAGTTATGGTTCTTTCGCAATGCACTCCGTATTATCGCAACAAACACAATTGCCAAGTTTCAAGTCAATCGGACTGGAGATGACAAAGTTATGCTCCGGACAAAGAACTGGACGCCACCCGCCCGCCCGTATGCCATGGGTGATCCCATAATACGGCCCGTCTTCGACGGGCATATAATAAAAAGCATGACATTACAAACAAAATGACAAAGGTAAGAGCTTCTTGATTCAACTATGGTACTTACAGACAACTCAGATGGTGCTCTCCGGCATACTTTAGGTTTGGGGTCAAATGTAACTTCAGGAGACGGAGCAGACTTTCTACCTTTCGGTCTCCCTGCACCAGCCTTGGGAGATGATTTAGGTTTTGGTCCTCTCTTGCCCCTCCCACCACTGGTTTTTCGAGCTGCCTTTCTTGGTGGTTCATCTGTTTCAGATTCTTCCTCCTCTTCTTCTTCTTCTTCATTCTCATCTTCTCCATCTTCTTCTGAAGACTCAACATACCTCTTACGCTTTCTTCCAGCTGTAAATAGGAATCGGCATCAGGGATATTGAACAAAGGTTGACACTTAATAGTATCACCACTATCTTAAAGATATCAAAATTTAATCCTTTATTTCTTTAACCTATGACAAAAAAGAAGACTTGTCCATATTCAAAGCATTTGCAGACAACAATTCAAATCTGGCTCAGATGATTTCTCTTTGGTAGGGTAGAAAACATTGCGGGAAAAGGAGAAAATGCTGGTTACCAGCATTTTCTGCTATCCCCACAATATTTTCATAACAATTCTTTCTCAGGGTCGTTGAAACTCTGGATTGTGTGGTAAAGGATTAACAAGTGATCAAAATCCTGTGGAGTCAAAAAATGATGTTTTACACCTCTTTGAAAATTATTCCAGTCATTCCACAACAACATAGCCCTAAAGGGATATACTTCGAAAAGCATAGTGGGAAAAGGAGAAAACGCTTTTAATCAGTATTTTGTCCTTTTTCCACCATCTTTTTTCCATCATTGAGACAAATTCCACTATTTGAGCTAGAGTCAAGCATGATCAAACACTTATAAGCACTGACCAATGTTACAGTCATTTCACATTAACATTGTCACCTAAACTCAAGCAGACATTTTTTTGTTAACCCTGGAGCAGATGTCTTTTGAGAAAGCAACGGAAGAAAAGAAATTGCTTGTACATGTGCCACAATATTTTCATATGTATTCATACAATGAGCTTGAATTCATGTTAATAATCCTTAATTTTCAAAGATATATTGAAATATTCTGCAACAAAGTTGTTTAATTCAGGAGAAAATCAAATAACCCTTTTGCTGCCAAGCGCAACTCAATGCACTTTTGCTGACAAGATAGATCGATCACAATGCACATTCTGTGCAATTTGATCTTTAGTCTACATTATGAGATACAGTGAATTTTTTCCGGCATAGGGAACTTCGAAATATCAGTATTTGGGTTTTAACTTTTGTCTAACATTCAATATTCCTGAAATACGACAAAATTTAAGACTTGACCATACTGACAGCCTTTGCAAATGACAAATCAAATGTGACTCATGTGATAGAAACCGCCATGTAAAAAATAGGAAACACTGAGGGAAAAGAAGAAAATGCTGGTTACTCGCATTTTCTCCTTTTACCACAGTGTTTTCAAAAGCCCTTGTTCCAAAGGACTGTAAAAACATAGGATTGTCTGGTAAAGGGTCAATTACATTTTAATTGCACTGTAAGACTTAATACTATCACAAGAGAGATAAAGAAATAGTTTTACCTCCCCTTGCATTTCTAGCCTGTCTGTTCTTCCTCTGTCTTGTGGTTATACCATTTTTACAATCATTGCACACCCATCTTCCTCTGCAGAAGTTGTGTAAGTCAATAAAAATGATTTATATAGTAACAGAATCTGATATTTAAATCAAAATATCTGTCAATGTGTATCTTACAAGATAAATTTTTTGCCTTATTAAAAATAAAAAAGAAATACTGTTTTGCTTGTGGTCTCTTCAACAATGATGCTTAGTTGCTTAGTGTTTATTGCCATTTTCAATATGGCTTTAGCTATATTGTGGCAGTCAGTGTATCTGTAAACGCTTTCCTGGATTTTCTGAATACTAGTATGTTTTATGTAGACTGCTCTTGATCTACACAAGCTGCAATAGTAGCTACAGTTGTGAACCACAATTTAATTATTTACCACACAATCCAATTTTGATCCAAATTAAATGCATTTGCAGACTATGTATTCAATACAGCTCAAATAATAGGATCTCTCAATGTTTTCAAAAGCCCTCTCACTCCAGGTCGTCAAAACTCCCGACTGCATGGTAAAGGGTTAAGGTTTAACTGTAGATCTGTCAAGTAGCTTACCTTGGAGGATGTCTGAGCGGGGGATCGTGACATTCTAGATGATAGACAGACGGACATTCGGCACACTCAATCAGGTTTTCATCAGCACCACACTCCACACAGTGAGTCTCATGTTTGATACTCTGTGTCTTAGCCATCCTGATGGCTTCATCCTCATCGCTCTCCACTTGCTGTACAAGAAAATTTGGGTTTGATTAAACTCTTTCTATACCATAGATGACACCAGAAGCTTTTGTGGACAGTGTAGATCAAGATCAGACTGCACAGAATGTGCAGTCTGATCTCCGATCTTCACTGTCCACTGCTATATTCTAGATTATTACCAAACTGTCTTTTGATGTTGCAGAGGAAATGTTTCTTTAGCCTTTCAGAAAATGCAATTTACTATTTATGCAGAAGTTAAAGCGTTAAACTCATTGTCACATACAGACAACTATCATGAACTTGTGAGAGACCATTTTTTTTTTTTTATATGTACAGTGGAACCCCGTTATAACGCTGTCACCGGGAGCCACGATCTATAACAGCGTTATATCCGGGGTGAAGTATATAACGCTGAACCCCCCCCCCCCCACACACACACACTACCCGCAACCCATCCAACGACCACTGCAAGAACTATGGCATCAATTAATTGCTGTTATTCGCCAATATATCCCGACTAAAATAAAATAGTAATTTCCTTGTTATTATGGAAATGAACATTTTGAACAATTCAGGGTAGCCAAAATAACAAGTTTTAATTTGGGGAGTGTGTCTAAAATAATAAGGGCAAAGTCTTGCAAATTTATACATAGCAGCAGTGGAGCTAGATCTAGTTCAAATACTTAGAAGTGCATATTTACGTTGAAACATTTATTTATCGGGCATTTTACAATTTATTCTTTTTTTAAACGATTCCCAGTTAGTTCTATTACCAAAACTGGTCATTCAAACACCGGTGCAGGTACGTAAAAGAACTTCGTTTACCTTTAGGACCATTTTTATAAGAAAATATTCAGCCGCTGTTTAGCTGAATTACAGCCTAGTTCATTCAGAAATCAAATAAAATGCTATCATGTTGGATTGCAGACGTTGCCGCCGCCATGTTTTTCATTCATGCTGACGAATGCATAACAAACCCTAATCGACTCTGACTAATGAAATCTTCTTTGATAATAAAACGAGACAACCCGACGTACATGAAAATCAAAATGAAAAAGAACGTGCGTCGGGGTCTATAAATTAGACTATGGTGGAGGGATCTAAATTGTAGATCTTGCGTGGACAGGTTGTCAATCTTGAAATAAACGGATCTTAAATATGTTCTTACCTTGTTTAGCCATAAGAGAAGTAGCTTTCTACGAAAACGTTTTGGGTCATAATTCAGCTGCGGATGGTATAGATCCAAGATCAGAGTGCACGTTCTCTGAAGTCCGATGTTTATCTACACCGGCCGCAAAGACTTTAACCCTTTACCACACTTTCAAGACCCTAAGAAAGACAGCTTTTGAAAAGCGTGTGGAAAAGAGGAGAAAATTCTGGAAACCAGCATTTTCTCCTTTCACCACATTGTTTCTACCCAACCATGAACAGATTTCAAAATTGGCTCACTGTTTTTTTTTTTTTTTTTTTTGTTTGTCGTCTGCAAATGCTCTGAATTCGGACATGCCTAAAATTTTGTAGAGTTAAAAATTGTCATCCTGCCATAAACATTTAACTTTCCATCCGTAAAGATTTCACACCAGTCGTGTATCCACAGAGTTAATGTTTGCAGTAAAGTTTGCATTTGGGGTATGACATAATGCGCCAATAATTCAAAGCGAGAGAGTTTTACTGTAAGCATTTGTCGTACACACTTACAACTGTTTCGCCCAAAGAATTTACAACTGGTTATGGGCTGACCTCCAATCAAAACAAACGCTACAAGCCAGTATCTCGCATACTTATATAAACTGATACAGCCTTTTTGCGTATCGTGATTATTTCTACAGCACCCCAGTCGTGTTACATGTATATTGTGTAGTCGACAGAAAATAAAGTCATTCGGCCATTTTCTGAAAATTTTGTGACCGAAATAAAAAAAAAAAAATGCATACGCTAACTTGAAGCATAAGTTAAATGGATTAATTATCGATGAATAAGAGAAACAAGGTTTTGTATTCAACAATGCTTTATTTTTGTAATTACGGGGGCAACACAGGGCTTCAACCATTTCCCTCTATGGACCGACTTTCCATGCTTCTGCTGAAGATGCCTTTCGAAAACGTTGTGAAAAATGGCGAAACTGCTGACAGAACATCCAAAAGCCGCAAAAGAATTAACCCTTACGCATCTTTCAGGGCTAAAGTTGCTGTTGCGGCCTCTGTAGATCAAGATCAGACTGCAGACTACATGTCTTGTCTGATCTCTGATCGTAATCTTCTCCGTCTGCTTTGAAGAGGCGTTTGTTACCAAAACAAATGTTTCATTATTTTTGTGTGTAATTTCATGACTGAGAATTACTATTGGTTGACTCGGCTCTCGAAGGATTCATCCTCATTACGGTTTTATGCACGATGTACAATTGTGCTTTCATTATTCAGCTGATCATCCTATCAAAAATATTTTCCAAAAATTAAGTCAGATGTTTTGGAAAATATATTTTCAGTATTTAGTATTCCTGAATATTTTGACTCTGGAGTTAGGACTAGACATACAGAAATTTTCACTGAAATTTAACGTGACCGAACATTAAGGGTGTCCGAATACATTGGCGAATAACGGTACGTTCAATATCGCTATTAACGGTCCACATACAGAAATTTATTGATGTTAAGCCTGTCTAATGTAAGATTGTATGTTTTATGAGAAGACAATTATGGGCTGAAGTCCTTTTGTAATCAACTGTGCGTGTATTTGTCAAACAAAGTAGGTGATAGTAGGCGTAGGTGATAGAAGTAATCAACAAGGTAAAGGTGTGAAAAATTGTCACATTAAGTGCACGGTATCGATTTTACACCAGTATTTGGTCTATAGGTAGTTATGTTTTTACATTGGGGACTCGTATCAGCGGAACGGTGGATTCGGATCAGACTCGAAAATGGTCAACCCCCCGAAATTTTGGGAGCCATGGGACACCCGCGTTATAATAGGGTCAGCGTTTTAGCGAAGTTCGTTTTAATGGGGTTCCACTGTATGTGGCAAAATGAGAAATCACACATAATCAATAACTTTCCCTTCACACAATATCTTAAATGTTTTCAACTATAATTATTTAACCCTTTGCCAAATAATCCCATGTATTAACAACCCTATGGTAGACAGCTTTTGAAAACATCATTGAGGAAAAGGAGGAAATGCTGGTATCCACATGTCCTCCTCTTCTCGTAATGTTCTACCCTTTTAAAGTGGAAATCATCATTTATGCTACTATTAATTTGTTGACTGCAAAAATGCTGTCATTTTGGACAAGCCTAGAATTTTGTCATTTGATAAAGAGTTAAAAAACATTAATTCACCCTAATTTTCTCTACTGCACAAGGCTAAGTTCACACTCATTTGCTGCTTATATGGAATAATAAGATAACTCATTGCCACAAATTCAGGGTTTAACATACTGCAGCAGACTTTTAAAAATCTTGCTACAAGCAATTACTGCTTTGCTGATGCTTTCCTTTCATTTAATTGTATCTTCTTTGTGTTACTGTTGATTAGGTCTAAGTACAGACTGGTTGAAAATTACTTCTGCCCATAAAGTACTACAAACGACAGATTCGAATAATTTCTCATTATCCTTTTCACTGCCAAACAAATGAATTTACTTTTTTTGACAGCTAAAAATAAAAAAAACATTCTAAATGAGAGGCATTTGGACCAGGAATAAACTAGCAGATGGTGTAGATTAAAGATGAGACTAATGTTTTTAGCAGTATGATCTTGATCTACATTGTCATCAAAAAAATACATCATTTATAGTACTTACCTCTTCTCTATACCTGCCAGGTACATCTCTTATTCTCTTTCTGTACTGTGGCTGTAAATGGTAGTAAAGATTTAGAAATATAAGACCTAACTTTTTACCACAAAATAATAAGTTTGACCGACTTTAAAAAAAAAATTTGAATACAATGAGGGAAAAGGAGAAAATGTTGATGACCAGCAATTTCTCCTGTACCCACATTATTGGGGAAAGGATTAATAAATGAATAAAAATGAAAACCTTGAAGATAAAGCAGACATTCGGAGTAAAGAGCTGTTTCTCCTTCAGTGTTGCATCCAAGAATTCTGCCAAGAGGGAGAGCTCCCCCATGGAATTTGCAAAATGGGGGGAGTAAAAATTTTCGGGGGTGGGTGTTAAGAAAAATTAAGCATACACAAACTAGAGCTGTCACTGAATGTGACTTAATACCCCCGCCAGCGCTTTGACAGAAACAGGCAATTATTTGTACACAGACAGACACACGGACGGACATACGGACGGACACACGGACAGACAGGCTGATTCCAGTATACCCCCGAAAACATTCGTTTTGCGGGGGTATAAATATGTATTTCTCTGGTCAATTTCCTTTTTTCTGAATGGAAATGAATACTGTCTTTCAAGGGTAGTCAGGATATTTGCCGTATTTTTACAGCCGACAGGGGAGGGGTTGATGGCTATGGGGTTGATCTTACCTTATCTCTAACACAAAACATTACAGATTTTCATTCTTAACCGATAATGTGCATCTATAGATATACACATCAATTTTTGTTCACGATTCCGATACGTCCTCGGTAGTATGTCAGCATCTGGGGCCAAACATACTTAAGTTTATTCCCCGCTGTTTTCACTCAATTCTTTCCATTGTATCATCGTATGAACCATCGGCATCGGCAACAGAACCAATCAAAGTCTTTGACATGTTTCCTTTCGGCGGAATACAGGACTAATCGCAAGTTTAAAATCACCAGGTTCTTCAATCCGTCAGCATTATGGAAGTAAACATTCACTGCGCATGCGTAGATATATTGTTTCCCCGCTTCTGCAGAAACTTCACTACGAAATCAGACACCACCTGGAACAGTCTAATTGTAAGGAAGCACTGTCATACTTTCGATTATTTTATTGAAATGACTAGAATACGGACCCGACTTTTTTAATTTCCCTTTTATGCACGCAGCTGTTTCTCCTTTTAGCGGGAGTTATACTGATACTGCGCAATTGCTCTCCCATCACATTCACGGAATTGTGTGACGGCAAAAAATACAGGGTGAATTCCGCAATCGCGCAGCCTGTATGCAACGCTGTCCTTTTACCTAAATTGTTTCAATGAAATATGAGAGGGGTGGAAAATGCTCTGACTACCCTCAGATACTCAGTAAATATATAGTCTGAGTAGTTCCTCCTGAGCTGGGGCAGATCCTTATGAGCTGGGGCAGTCTAAAATTTTTTATTTTGGCATCATAGGAAGGAAATCCTCTGAAATGAGGAAAAATAAGCGGCAGAAAATAACGCTAATTAACAATAGCTGAAGCAAATACTCACAGCACAGGCAGGGCAATGCCAGTCCCCAACAGGGAGTTCTAACAGCGCAGGACGTAGACAGTACATGTGGAACGCCTGATTGCAGTCATCACAGAGTAACAGGCGATCCTCGTCACCCTTCTTCCGACAGATTTTACATTTCTGAAACAAAAGGAGGGTCTCATTAATTAAAATTAGAACCTATCAAACTTGTTGTTTTAAATAAGGAAAAAAATTTTTTCGAACATTTCTTCAAGAAATTTACTGTAATAAAAATCACTGTCATGAAATCCAACTTTTCATACCATAATGTCTCTTAGTGACACTCCTCCTGTAATAAACCCCCCCCCCCGGCTTTTTTCTAACTGAAAATGGACTTACCAAATGGCCAATCCATCGACAAACTTGAAATAAATTAGCTGTAATAAACTAACGGCATCAACATAATCCTTATCACTTCACAAACCAATATCTTTAGAACCTGACTATCCAAAAAATTGAAAATATTTGCAAACAAAAAATTAATTGTAGCCCAAGTTTTATAGTTTGTCCTAGAAAGGATAGAGACATTGTTGAAAAAGAAAAGAATGCTGGTTATCAGCATTTTCTTCTTTTCCCACTATGTTTACAAAAGCTGCCTTTCCTGGGACCATTAAAGCTTGGGACTGTTTGGTAAAGTGTTCATTAACTTCAACAGACATTAACTTACAGCATTTTCTGAAGACTTCTCCCATTTGATAGAAGAATCTAAAATGCCCAGTAATACATGTAAACGTGACATAGTGCCAGCACTCTTCACTGCATCTCTCCACTGCTGGATACCTGGGGCTATCTCCTCCACCTCTTCTACCTCCTCACCTGTAAGAAAAATGTTTGTTTGGACATTAACTCTTACCACACAATCCAGAGTTTTAACAACCCTGAGGACAAAGCCTTTTGAAAACCTTGAGAAAAAAGGAGAAAATGCTGGGTAACGGCATTTTCTCCTTTTCCCGCAAAGGTTTTCTACACTTTGACAGACAATTACCATCATTTCAGCTAAATTTGATATGTCGTTTCAACATTATTTCAGCTATATTGTTGCAGCCATTTCTCCTATCCATGCTCTTGTGGAGTTTCTGTTACAAATACATGGGCTACTTTCCCACATAAACATCATAGAAAAGTGGTAAGTGGTACAAAATGACAAAATCCTGCCACAGTGAGTGATCATTCCTCCAAAGAACATGGCCAAGAGTGGGAATCAAACCAGCTGTCTGTAAGTTTTCAAGCCTTGTAATTTGCTACCTAACTATTGAGCTCTGCTGTAAAATAAATGTTGATGAGTACACACAGAACTCTAATCTTATTCAAAATAATTAGATGCTGAATACAAATACCCAATGGTGTCAAGAGAAAACTTAAATATAGGTACTGACTTAAGGGCAAATATTTTTAAGTTTCTACCTTTGTTGCTATTCATGGAACTCCCCCTTTGAGTTCATTGTAGAAGATGACAGGAGTATTTCCGTCAAGTCTGATCAAAACTGGGGTAACTCTTTACCACAAAATACCAAGTTTTAACAACCCTAAAGCGGGCTTTAGAAAACACAATAAAAGGAGAAAATGCTGCGTAACTGGCTTTTTATTCTTTTTCCATAATGTTTTCTACCATCTCCTAGACAAGTCTCATCATTTCAGCCATAATTAATTTGTTGCCCATAAATACTTTCAATATGGACAAGTCTCTGATTTTGTCAGCTGGTAAAGAATTAAGCTATTTGAAGTTTTTACTTCTCTTGCTATTCATAGGACTGCATCTTTGAATAAATTCTGTGAACACTGACACGAAAAAACAGTTTCATGTACAACCAAAGGCACACCACACCATGACATAGGCTCACTATCATTTGGTCCAGTGGAACTAAACATTGTCACTTACCATCCTCAGGTTCTTCCTTAATATCATCCAACTGTACTTTTTTGGTCTTTTTCTTTGCCATAATTCCGTCTCTAAATCTTTCAAGAACAGCTGCCTGTGTCTCTAACAAACAATCCGCCTGCAATACAAATACATAAGAAGACAAGTGTAGTCAATCATGTATAAAATTACCAATTCAGGAACAAAACTAGAGGCGCTTGAGCGCCTGTATCGCTCCACAGGCCTGATATTTCTATAATGGCGAAAGGAAGTTTTTAACAATTATCATTCAATCCTGCATTTTAGCTCACTGAAGAAACAATTTGGTAGACAACCACCATAGGAACTTACCTGCAAAACAAGAATGAAATCCAATGAATAGTTTTAGAGAAGAAATTTTTCAAAGATTTTACTTTATACCATAAAAGGAAAATGAGTCTCCCATAAAAGCCATGTTTTTTGACAGATCTTTTTTTTTTTAAGGAATTCTGTAAACCTGTATCTAAGGAACATTTCTGCAAAATAATAATGCTATCCAAATAGCGGTTTGGGAGGAGAAGATTTTTAAAGGTTTTTTACTTTGGTTGCCATGGCAACCAGAATTCTTCATGGAACACAATTATTTGAAGGAATTTGAAAGAGGACCACTAAAGGAACATTCCTGTGAAATTTGGTAAAAATCCAGTCAATAGTTTCTGAGGAGAAGTTTTTTAAAGAAAAAGTTTACGGACGCACGCACGGACGAACAGACGAACGGACGGACGGATGGACGGACACAACGCCATGACAATAGCTCGCTGGCCTTCGGCCAGTAGAGCTAACAACAATGAAATCCAATGAATAGTTTTAGAGAAGAAATTTTTCAAAGATTTTACTTTATACCATAAAAGGAAAATGAGTCTCCCATAAAAGCCATGTTTTTTGACAGATCTTTTTTTTTTTTAAGGAATTCTGTAAACCTGTATCTAAGGAACATTCCTGCAAAATAATAATGCTATCCAAATAGCGGTTTGGGAGGAGAAGATTTTTAAAGGTTTTTTACTTTGGTTGCCATGGCAACCAGAATTCTTCATGGAACACAATTATTTGAAGGAATTTGAAAGAGGACCACCAAAGGAACATTCCTGTGAAATTTGGTAAAAATCCAGTCAATAGTTTCTGAGGAGAAGTTTTTTAAAGAAAAAGTTTACGGACGCACGCACGAACGGACGGACGGACGGACGGACGCAACGCCATGACAATAGCTCTCTGGCCTTCAGCCAGTGGAGCTAAAAACCAGCCACTAAATAAAACAGGTCTCTTAAGTCTTTACCACACAATCCTGATTTTGAAAAAAGTAAGCTTTTGAAAACATCACGGGAAAATGTTTTTTACCATGTCAAATACAACTTCCATCATTTTGGTCACATTTCATTTGTTGTCTGCAAATGTTTCAAATTTGGACCAGACTAAAATTCTGTTGTTTGATAAGGAGTTAATTAGACTATGCTATTAGAAAGGGGCAGTTTCAATGAGAAATCAACTGCATTTGTTTTTCTTTTTTCATGTTCTGCTTTAATTGACATTATTGAATATAAAACTCCCAAGAAAAACTGCAGTGTTGATACTGTTTGAAGACCGAAATCAATATCTCAAAGTGAAAGGTGAAACTAAAAGTGGATCATAGAAGTCTAAAAGAAGTTACATTAGAACAAAGCCTTATACTCACTGTTAAATGGAAAGGAATGTCACAAAAGTCAGACAAAAACAATATAAATATATTATACTAAACACCTTGGTACAGAGTTTTAACAACCCTGAATAAGAGGTCTTTTGAAAGCACTGTAAGAAAAAGAGGAACTGCTGTTAACCAGGATTTTCTCCTTTTCCCACTATGTTTTCTACCCTGTCTGGGACAAGTCTCATCCTTCAATCCATATCTGATTGGATGACAACAAATGTAAAAGACACACAGGATGTCCATAGAACAGAAAGATAGTCATAATACCATTGGACTGATGTCCTCCGAGGTTTCTAATCGACAGCTCCAAGTCGTAAAGTCATCAACTCCACCCAGCCCGCCATTCCGTAATCTCATCTCAGTTTCCAGCAATTCCTGAACAAAACAAGTGTGGAAAATTCAGTCAATCATTAAGTCTTTCGCAACAACAAAATTTTGGGCTGGACCAAATTGAAAGAATTTCCAATTGACAAATTAAAACTTCAATGGTGATTTTTTTATCCGACAGGGTAAAAAACGTGGGAAAAGGAGAAAAGGATGCATTATCTCCTTTTCTCACAATGTTTTCTACCCTATGAAGGACAAATTTTATGTTCCGAGTAACATTCAATTTATCATCTGCAAATGCTTTGAAGTTTGTCGTTTGGTAAAAAGTTAAACAATTGGAGGAGAAGAGAGAAAGAAAGTGCAATATAAATTAATAGAGACTAAATACAACATGAAGCTATCTAAAACAGCACATACCTTTTGAAATGTAGATTTCATCTCCTTCTCACCATCGCTATCTCTCAATTCTCTATTGGTTCTGAAATATCGTCATTAAGTCTTTACCACACGACCAAAATGTATGCTTGTCCAAATCAAAAAGCATTTGCAGACAACAATGTAAAAGTAGCTCAAATGACGGTATTTTTCTTAGTTAAGGTAGAAAACATTGTTGGAAAAGCAGAAAATGCTGGTTACCAGCATTTTCTCCTTTTCAAACAACGTTTTCGAAAGGATTCTTCTTCAGGGTTGACAAAATTCAGAATTGTGTGGTAAAGGGTTACCCCTTTCTTATATAGGCTAAGTGTACATCTATTAACAATAACGACAAAATAATCACACAAACATAAAAATCTTTAGATGGGTACAATATAGAGTATAGAAGAAATTGCTGCTAAAAGTGACTGATCTTTCTCTCACAATGTTATCAAACGCTGTTAGAAGTGTAAAGGTTTTATAAATTATGCTATCACTAATCCTGAAGAAAGCAGCTCATGAAATCATTGTGGGAAAGGGAGAAATTGCTGGTCACTAGCATTTTCTCTTTCAAAGAAAGGTCACATCATTTGAACCACATTAAATCTGCTGTCAGCAATTGCTTTCAAAATGGACCAGTCTAAAATTTTGTTGTATGGTAATGAGTAAAAGACTGAATGGTATTTTATACTGTTTTCAGCTTTATTTCAGTCTCATCCCTATGATAGCTCTCTTATTTATATATGTCCTGAGTTTCTGACTACTAGGCTAGGAATTTGAAGTGTCTTGCCTAAGAACACTCCCAAGAAATAAACCAATGCTTTGAGAATTAAACTATGGGCATCCAGTTTCGTTTCCTCACCATTGAGTAGCACAGGAACCCACATCTGTAAGCGCTCTAACCCTTTACCACAATATCACGACCATTAATGACCTTAAAAATGCATTTTGAAAACATTGTGGGAAAAGGAGAAAATGCTGGTCACCAGCATTTTCTCCTTTTCCCACAATGTTTTCTAACCTTGGAAAGCAAAATTTCAGGTTTTGAGTAACTTTTAATTTGTCATCTGCAGATGCTTTCAGTCTGGGCAAGTCTAAGATGTTGTTGTTCAGTATAGAGTTATACAGGGACCAGTCTAAATTCTTGTCATCTGGTATGAAGTAAATATTATTATACTGCAAAGGAATTTCTCGTGATCTGAGTGGATAATATGCCCCGAACATATATATCATGTACACTGGCAAAACCAACATAAAAGCAGTTTCCCTTTCAGGAGCCCCGTATACATGACTACACTTTCAACACAACATCCAAAATGGCTGCGTCGATCAAGATTAACATCAAGATTATGCACCAAACTGCACATTTTACCAAGGTTTCAGAGACGTCAGTTCCCAGTGACGTCAGTTTTCATTGAATTGGGGCACTCAGAAGGGTAATTCTATTTTGTCAGTGTACTCAATTTTTGAAACCAAAAAACAGGTAAAATTCGCTTAACACACGTTGGAATGGTAAAACTTTGCAGTGTAATAAATTCGGTGTACAGTCAGGTGGCAGGGGACTTGGAAACTTGTTCACAGCTATGGCGAATCATGTCGCCACCTCGCCTTCGGCTCGGGGCGACATGATTCCTCACAGCCGTGGACAAGTTTCCAAGTCCCCTGCCACCTGACCATACAACTAATAAAGTAATGTGGCCGACAACAATTGACATTACACCACCTCTGTATATATATACCTCTGCAATTTACGAATAGCTTTACTGATATCCGCGTATCTCTTCTGTAGCTCCTTTTTAAGGGCGCTTTCCCTGGACCCGTTTGGGTGTAAGCTCTCTAACAGCGTGTCCACATCACTCATATTGCTGTAGGTAAACCACAGATTCTGACTTACATGTGGAAACCTGAAATGAAAATACAGATTATTGTTGATGTGTAAAAATATCAATGTTATCTCATAAGGTTGAGAGAATTTATCATGCCGATACTTACCTACTTGTGATTACTTCCCCTAGTCCAGTTGACTAACATTTATATTTTTACAAAAAAATTCTAATTTGAATCTAATATTTATATCCAACGCTCTATGTGCCACTTGGGAATTCTATTACACACTACATAAAAAATCACATAGTCACCAGACAAAAATCAGGAAGGACAAGATATGCCATAATTTTTTCATGATGTCAGAAGATTTTGGTCTTGCTTATTCAAAAATAATCTGTTTGAGGCAGTTATATGTTTTCCCTTGTTCTAAAAATAGGTGCAAGATAAAGTTTCAAGCTATAAGACTGCCTGTACCTGTTAGTGGCACAGCTGTTTGCAAGCTAACTTTCATGTTATGCATACTTTTGATACATTGGTATAGTTTTTTCCTTTCCATTGAATTTGTCAATTGCATGATTTGAATATCTCAAACTTCCACCGATAAAAGGCCTCATAGCGGCCAAAAGTAAGCAATGCGCATGTCAAGATGCCTTCAAATTTAAATCATACCATTTAAACATTTGGAAAATATTGTGAAGATGACAGTCTGTTATAGGGTTGTCAGTCACAGTGTTAGTCATTGACAGAAAAATGAATTTTAAAATCAGATTAAAAGTAAACAAACGATAGAGCAACCTAGCAACTTTTAACCAAGTTTTGAAATTCATTTTTTCTGCCAGCGACTAACACTTGGACCGAATGTACAATAACAGATTGTCATCATCACAATAGGTTCCATACTTCTAAAAGGTATGAGTTAAATTTAAATGCATTTTAACACATGCAGTTTACATTTGGACACTATTGGGCCTTTAATGCACCTGGAAAATTAAAGCTCTACAATTTACATCACAATGTAATCAGTCTTACGTTTTATCCAAACATTTTTCGACTTTCTTCTTCTTTGTATTGGCACTGTCTTCCTCTTCATCTTCACTTTCTGACGAGCTGGATGACTCCTCGTCGCCATCCTCCATCTCTTTATTACAAGTGTACTCAATTTCATCTCCCACCCAACCTGATAAAGGAACAATACAATAATCCTTTACCAACCCGGAGGAAGAAGTCTTTTGAAAACAATGTGGGAAAAGGAGAAAATGCTGGTAACCAGCATTTTATTTTTTTCCCACAATGTTTGTAATCTTTTACTGACAAATCTCATAGTTTGAGCTAGATTAAATTAAAATGTTTCCAATATGGATCAGTCTGCAATTTTGTTGTCTAGTAAGAGTCAACCCTATACAGATATGCAGATAAGTTTTTGGGAGTGGTGAGGTGACATTAGATTCTGAAACCATTTTGTCACTCAAACCTATGTTGTTGGTAAGCACTTAAAATGTCCCATGGAGGAAACATATCTTGTTGGTTATCATACAGGAATTATTCTAACAAGCACACCTGACATAACATTCAGTTAAAGACCTACAGCAATGTTGTTACTCCCTGGGCCCACTCATTTATCTCTATACCAGACAACAATATTCCGGGCTCCTCCAAATTTAAAGAACTTGCAGACAACAAAATAATTCTTGCTAAAATTATGTGATTTGTCTTTGAAATGGTAGAAAACATTGTGGGAAAAGGAGAAAATGCTGCTAATCAGCATTTTCTCCTTTTTCCATAATGTTTTCCAAAGCTTTCCTTCTCATGTAATGTAGTAAAGGGTTGAAAAGGAAAAGTAATTTTTCAGTTACTTTTGTGGACACTGTTTTCATACATGTAGTCAGACGTTAGATCTACACTGCCAACTTTATTGAAATGCTCTGGCAAAAAGTAGCCTTGATCTAGACAACCAGTACTTTCTCCTTTTTCCATTATGTTTTCAAAAAACTTCTTCCTCAAGGTCGTTAAAACTCAGGATTGTGTGGTGAAGGGTAAACACCATTTTCAAACAGTAGCTGTTTAAGTTGACACTGCAACAAGCATACCTATCCAGTTTTGGAGTATTGCACTGCACTCACGACCCTCTGCAAGTCACAGGCTTTTCCAAGAAGTCAAAGCTATATTCAGCAATATGTAAGAAACAAATCCAGCCACAAGAAGTTTTATCCATTCTCAAAAAAAAAAAAGTTTCCAGGAAACTCAGCTATTTCCACTCAGCTATTGCAGCATGGCTTCTTCAAACATAAACGATAAAACTTTTAACATGTTACCTTTCTCCACAAAAAGTCCCGGAGTGACATCAGAAAATATCCAGTATCTACAGTGATTTCTATCTGTTCCAATAGGTGTCTGTCTTTGTGTAATCCTGGCTAGGTATATACCCTCCTGTTGAAATAATTTGTATTTATTTAACTTTCTACAAAACTCTGGAATCATCCATATTGAAAGTATTTGCATACTACAATCAAACATGGCTTCAATTATAGGATCTGACTTTGAAAGGAAAGATAACACTGTGGAACAAAGTTTTAGACCAATCTGTATTGAAAGTATTTGAGCCGCGCTCTGTGAAAAGGGGGCTTAATGCTGACCTGGGCCGAAACTTTTCGCTATTGGTCGATTTTCTGCATGTCAAAGGATCAGTCTACCTCATGATTGAGTCGGTTGTTAAAAAAAGTGGCTATTATGGATCCATAAGTATGTGATGGCTTTCTTGGTATGATGGATTACGGAGATGCATTAAGCCCCCTTTTGCCAGAGCATGGCTCATTTGTAGGAGATTGATCAAGTGTGGCTTACATGATTGGATTCTGTAAGGGTAAAAAAAAACAGTGGGAACGAAAAAAACATCTTTTCACTATTTACCACAGAAAATTTTATACTTCTCTAAATTGCAAGCATTTGTGGAAAACAAAACGTCGCTCAAATGATGGAGTTTTGCTTTAGGAGGGGGAAAAAAGGAAAGGAGAAAATATTGATTAACATCAAATGAATTTGCCCTTCACAAACGATTAGCAGTTAGCAAGTTGCTTGATTTATAAACGGTATATCATAAAACATAACAAGAGCACTGCATGTGATGCCAATACTCAATAGTAAAAATTCCAAGTCAAAAAAGGGGCATTATTATCAAAAATATATTGAGGGCTAGTCGCCCTCCTGGGACGGGTTTGCCTTTTTCAAAGTAAACACTAGTCAAAGTTTAAAGTAAAATTTAATATCTTCAGTTATCACAGAGATATCAGGAAATTTCAAAGTTTTTGCACTTCAAGCTGACAAGAACAGGGCTATTGCATTTCATAACGGTTTCCTTCGAAACCTTTGTTTGTTTGTATGGTGTTTAATGTCATTTTCAACATTATTTCAGTTCATCTTTAAAACAGCCAAGCTATAGAATTGTGCTAAAGGAACTGTTCTAACTTGTTAACTACAGATAAATAAATACTTTTTTCTACTTAATACTTGACTCTCTTTCAAACAACAAAATAAAACCTGTCCAAATTGAAAGCAATCAACAAATTATAGTTGGCTTAATTGATGAGATTCGTAGAAAACATTGTTGGAAAAAGAGAAAATGCTGGTGCCAGCATTTTCTCCTTTTTCCACAATGTTTTTGAAAAGCCGTCTTCGTAAGGGTATCTTAAACACTGTTCTGTACAAGGCTAAATATCACACTTACAGAGAACTGTTTCTCAAACTGTTCTCTCTCCTTCTGTTCTTTGTATTGCTCCATCTCTTTCTGTCTCCTGCAAGTACATTAATATTCAGTTTCTACTCTAATTAATATACATTTAACTTTAAACTAGAAATGTTCGTGTCATTGAAATCTTTGCACTTTTTGTGTATTGATAAAAATTGCAAAGATATCTGCTAGCGTAAATTTAAGCTACATTAGAGGCCAAATGGCCCCCAAAAACATAATGCAGGTGTTAAAATATATTTCAATATAAGTCATGCCTTTTGAAAGTCTGAAAAATATTGTGAAGATGACGTTCTGCAATTGCGAGGTTGGTCCAAATGACAGAAAAATGAATCTTAAAATCAGGCAAACAGTAAACAAAAGATGGAGTGACCTGGCAGGTTTAAACTAACACTTGGGCCAACCATACAAAAAGAGACTGTCACAATAATTTACATACTTTTCAATTGTATGATTTAAAACTAAATGCATTTTAAAACCTGCAATGTTAACAGTTGGCAGCTATTGTGCATTTAAGGTATACTTTACCTAGACACAAGGTCATGTGGCAGCGATTGACTGAGATCCTTGCAGACATCAATGAGTACCTTTTTACGTCAAAGTGTGGTAAAGTGTTTAACGGCGTGGACTGTGATATGAATTTGTCAGACTTTGGAACTCACATGCAGTTCCTAATGCTCGGCTGCAGTTACTTTTTCAAGGGAACTTATAAAAGCAAAGGGGACATACCTGTGTCAAAAAAGTTTGAGCATTACCTGCCCTTCATATCCTATGGGCTCCCCCTATGACAATTAATAACTAGCCAGAGTTTGAATCTTATCTTCAGTAATGGCAGAGATACCAGAAAATGTTTTCACACAGCAACACAGGCAACCACTGGGCTATGACACTTCTATTTTTTTCTTTAAAAAAAAAAAAAAAAAAAAAAAAAACAGGCTAATGATAGTACAAAGACAGGCATAATTATCTAACCTAATTCTATCTTCTGCTTCTTTCTTCTGTCTCTCCTCTAAGGCTTTAGCAGCATTAAGCCTCCTTCGTTTAACAACTGTAGCTAAGTCTCCTTCATCATCACCGATTTCTGTGGATTCACTATTATTGCCAGAGGACGGGGCCTCATCAGTGTTCTTTTTACCGTAAAAATGAGCCAGTAGAGTATTTCTCTCCTTGTTTTGGTCACTATCAGTGTTATTTTTTTCCTTCGATTCTTTTTCGGCCTCCTTTTGTGACTTTTCTTCCTCCTTCTTTGCCAAGCGCTTGTCTTTTGATTGAGCAGTTTTTTCCTTCCTGGAAAAAAAAAAAAAAAAATGTTGTTCATAGTCCACCTTACTTAACCCTTAAAGCGCCTTTCATGACTATTTTTGCCCTTGCGGCCAGTGTAGATCAAGATCAGACTGCACAAGATGTGCAGTCTGATCTTTGATCCACACTGTCGGCTTTGCTTAGACATTCTGGACATTGGCAGCCTTGAAACTGCTGTTGTGTCTTATCTTTGGAATGAAAATGTCCATTGGGTTCATTCGACACTTTCTGTTATGGGTTAAGTCTATCAGATGACAAAATTTTAGACTTGTCCAAATTGAAACAACATGCATACAGAAAATAAAATCTGGCTCAAATGAAGGAGATAAACAAACAAACAAATCAAGTCCACTTATGCTCTGTATATTCTTTTCTCAAATACAATCCCACCATGAACAAAGCATGAACAATTATCATGCTTTTTTGTGAGGCATTTAGACCAGTTTGGTCTTAGGTACGCAATAACTTTCAACAAATTTAAATAAGCATTTACTCTTTACAACACAATTTCAAGTTTTCATGACCCCGAGGAGGCACACTTGAAAACATTGTGGAAACAGGAGAAAATGCTGGTAACCAGCATTTTTTCCTTTCTAAACAATTTTTCTACCATTTCGAAGACAGAAAACAATCTCTTGAGCTAATCAAAATTTGTCATCTGCAAAGCTTTCAATTTGGAAATGTTAAAAATTTTGTCATGTGGGAAAGAGTTACGATGCATCGATTAATGAAAACACTCCTCTTGTTTTCTCCTTTTTCCATATTGTTTTCTACTATTTCAAAAACAGAAAATGAACTTTGAGCTACACAAAATTTGTCATCTGCAAAGCTTTCAATTTGGATGAGTTAGCAATTTTATTGTGTGGGAAAGAGTTAAGATGCATGCAACAAACGAAAATACTCCCGTTGTTTTTTCCTTTTTTTCCACAATGTTTTCTACCATTTGTCGTCTGCAAATCTTTCAGTCTGGACCAGTCTAAACTTTTTGTCATCTAGGAAAGAGTTAAGATACTTACAACAAACGAGAACACTCCTGTTGTTTTTCCTCCATGTAGTCCTGCACAGAGTAGGTTCCCATAATACGTAAACACAGGCCCTTTAGTATCTGAAGTTTCTGTAGAGGCTCAAGCTGAAAAAATTCTTGAGTCTCCAGGAGCTGTATAAAGTCTTCTGGCTGAAAAATAAAGAAAATTTTTTTTTTTTTTTTTTTTGTTTTGATATAAGAAAATGGCACAAGAACACTGCATCAAGGATCTGTAACCTGTATTCACCAACCATTCTTAAGAAAGTTTTTAGTCTCATTCTTCAGCATTTTCCAAAGTTGAAAGTAACACAACTTCTGATTGACTAAGCTGAATGGTTCAGCAGTCAGCTGATGGTTTAGCCAATCAGAAGTTGTGTTACTTTCTAAATCTAAAATGAGACAAAGAATATTCTTTAAAATGGTTGGTGAATACGAACCCAGGTGCCAATGCTCAACTTCCAGTAGTTTTCAATGAAAATTCTAAGAAAAGGGACATAACTGTGTCAAAAATGTTTTAAGGATTATCTGGCCTGGTAGTATGAGTTAAAACTAAAAAACTAGCCCAACTTTACCTCTTTATCACACAATCCCAAGAGAATGAAAGCTTTTCAGGACATCATGGGAAAAGGAGAAAATGCTGCTAACAGGCATTTTCTCCTTTTCCCACGATGTTTTTACCCTTCAAAAGGCAATTCACATCATTTGAATAAAATTAAATTTGTCATTTGCAAATGCTTTCAACTTAAACAAGTCTTAAAATTTTGTTGGTTAGTAAAGAGTTAAAAAGCCTTCTTCTTGTTTGTTATACAGTTAAAAGTTGCCGCCTGGGTAGCTCAGTGGTTAGGGTATTGGACTCGTAATCTTGTGGTTGCTAGTCCGATACCCGGTTGATGCAAACTTTCTTTCTGTCGATTTTTCGCCTCTCACCTCTGATGCAAGTGAGAATGTAGTCAGTGACTTGGAAAGAAAGTTGCACCAGTATTGGTGTGACAAAGCCAGGAAACACATGCGTAGGTGCACTGACAGCTGTGATATGACCTAAGCTGTTAAAATGGCATTGAACTCCATTTCAATTAATCAGTTAAAAGCACTGACCACTTCATCATCTTCCTCCCCATCCTCCTCTGACAAGTTGCTGCTGTCACTTTTATCATCTGTTACGTCCTGTTTCCTTAAACAAAGTCGCACCAGCTCTGATGTAGTACAGGGATTAATGGGAATATCATTGAGCGGAACTTTGATCTCCTGGTAATCCTGTAATAGAACCATTTTAGACATGAAGATGGTACTGAGAGGCTTGCCGTGAGTTAAAGTGGCATGCAAACAGATTTTTTTTTGCAAGTATAGGTATAACAGTTCTGACAAACAACCTCCCAGGGCGGGATTGAAATACAGATTTTTTCTTTTGAGAAAGTAACAGTTCTGCCAAATAACCTCCCAGGGCGGGTATTGAACCCTGGACCTCTAGGTCCAAAGGTTAACGCTTTACCGTGTCGCTACAAAAGCTAGATCTAAAGTAAGGCAGTATAACTGTTCTCTTATACAAACATATACAATTGTTTTTTTTGAAAATACAAGTTTTTTTTCTTCAATCTTGCAAAATCTTATTTAAATTCACATGCAAAGATGGCTTGAACACTATGATATTGACAGAAATACATGTGGAAAACATTAAGAAATGTCCCATTCTTTAAAGTCTTTTCTGCAAAATTTCTTACCCTATTTATCAAGACAACAAATTGCTCTTATTGCTTTGCAAGAGAAACGAAGAGATACATAAATCTAAAACACACGTAAAAGTAGTGTTTATTCTGGGATAGGCAATCTGATATCTGATCTACACTGTCCATTTCTTTATTTCAGATTAAGACCAAACTGTCTCTTCACCTAGCAGTGGAACCATGTTTATAGCCAATGAATCAGTGCAATCTATATACTTGGTAGTGAAAGAGTTAACAGTGATTCTTGCTATAACATTGAACACATACTGTGCACTGATTTTTATCTACACTGTTAGAAAAATCATCTTTAGTTATCCAGTGTGTGTTCTGTTCAGCCCGATCTTGATCTACACTGATTTTAACCCTTTACCACACAATCCCGAGTTTTAAAGACCCTGAGGATAAAGGCTGATTGATATCCAGCATTTTCTCCTTTTCCCACAATATTTTCTAACCTTTCAGAAACAAGCGAAATCATTTTAGCCACATTTTATTTGTTGTCTGCAAATGCTTTTAATTTGGACAAATCTAAAAATTTGCTCTGTGCAGGGTTTTCCCTCAGCTATAAAAATTGGGGGTCATTGTGACCCCTTGCCTCATTAGTTGAGGGTCATTTCTCAAATTTAGAGGGTCAAAATAAATGGGTCTCTTCATAGTCAAGCACAGATTACAATGCATTTCACCTTTAAACTCAAAGAAAGTAAAAGTCTGTAAGTCATTTCTGACGGAATGCTTGATTTCAATTTTTGACAGATGAAAAATTCTCAGGCTGAATCGCTGCTTTACGTGGCTTGATCTGCAGCTGTAGGAAGCAGACGATAAAAAAGAATGCTAGAGTTTATTTTGTCGTCTCATTATTTTCCGCGAACAGAACTGACTGGTAATGTGTACTTTTATCTACCGGAAGTAGCGAGAAATAAGCTTTGAAATACAGAGAACCCAACCAAGACTGACTGGGCCCGTATTTACGACACATGTCCGATGTACTTACAGCATTAATGCGTAAACCAGTCTTATTCTATAAATAAATTACTGGAAAACCACTTTTATCTAAAATAAACCCTGCAGTTAAAAAAAGAACGGTGTTTGTCTGATATTGAAGCAAGAACAGACTTGGATTTATGATGCTTTATTCAATTTCCCAGATGTTTTAGATTTTGGAAAGTTGCGTCACTGATGACGCACTGTTATTTATTTTGGGGGTCATTTGAGTTAAAATCGTGTTAATGATGCAGGATTTGTGTGTCATGGAAAACCCTGTTGTGGTAAAGAGCTAAAATCATTTAGTCATGCAAAACAGTAAAGTCAAATTATAAGAAAGGTTTCGAAAGTTTATTTCGCTGGTATGATGACAATATTACCTCTGCAATCTGATCTTGTAACAAGGTCTGCAGGAGGACCGCAAGTACACGAGACAGATACGTAAACCCATCCTTGTGTGATGTCAGTGCTTTCATCAGGGCATCTAAACAAAGGGAAACAATTTCCATATTGACATTGGTTTTTATCACTCATTAAATAAAATTTTATCTCAAACGCCAACTCATATCAGATTCTAAATTTCTATCTCCTTTTATTAAACAATCCAGTACTTGATAGATTCCTAGGAATAAAACTTATGAAAACATCATGGGAAAGGGAGAAATACTCCAGGACACCAGCAATTTCTCCTCTATTTTCCACAACGTTTTTCAAGCTTTCAAAGACAAATTCCAACATTTTAGCCAAGTTTAATTTGTTGTGTGGACATGCTTTCAATATGGACAGGTCTAAAAATTTTGTCCGCTGGTAAAGAGTTAACTCTTTACTCCACAATCCTGAGTTTTAACGAGTCTGAAGAATAGGGCTTTTGAAAACATGTGGAAAATGGAGAAAATGCTGGTAATCACCATTTTCTCCCTTTCCCACAGTGTTTTCTACTCTTTCAAAGACAGAAGTCACCATCTGGGCTACATTTAATTTGTCCTCTGCATATGCGTCCCATTTGGTTAAGTCCAACATTTTGTCATTAGGTAAAGGGTTAAATAAACAAAGATAGTGAGGAAGGGACAATATAGATATATGTATTTCATGAAAGTATATACTTTTCACTGAGGTTTACGCATGAAAACATGAGACAAACAAGAGGGCCATGATGGCCCTGGATCGCTCACCTGAGTCAAAAGGCGAAATTTCACTCACTCCACGAGCAAAATTCAATTTCTGACCAATTGTCAGGTCAATTGAGCTTAAAATGTGGCATCTAGAGCATCCACAAGAAATTTCCGTAAGTTGACCTAGTGACCTACTTTATCACCATATGTGACCCAATTTAGAACTCATCGAATTATTTATCAAGACAAACATTCTGAACAGTTTTCAAGTTAATTGAGAAATAAATGTGGCGTCTAGAGTGCCCTAAAGGTATTTCTTTAATTTGACCAAGTGACCTAGTTTATGATCCCAGGTGACCCAATTTCAAACTCATCCAATATTTCATCAAGACAAACATTCTGACCAATTTTCAAGTCAACTGAGTAAGAAATGTGGCCTCTAGAGTGCCCTTAAGGTATTTCTTTAATTTGACTTAGTGACCTAGATTATGACCCCAGGTGACCCTATTTTGAACTCATTTTAGATTTCATCAAGAGAAACATTTTAATCAATTTTCAAATCAATTGAACAATAAATGTAGCCTCTAGAGTGCCCTAAAGGTATTTCTTCAATTTCACCTAGTGACCTAGTTTATGATCCCAGTTGACCCAAATTCAGACTCATGTGAGATTTTATCAAGACAAACATTCTGACCAATTTTCAAGTCAATTGAGCAAAAAATGTGGCCTCTAGAGTGCCAAAAAGGTATTTCTTTAATTTTACCTAGTGACCTAGTTTATGATCCCAGGTGACCTAAATCCAAACTCATCCGAGATTTCATCAAGACAAACATTCTGACCAAATTTCAGGTCATTTGAGCAATAAATGTGGCCTCTAGAGTGCCCACAAGGTATTTCTTTAATTTGACCTAGTGACCTAGTTTATGACCCCAGGTGACCCAATTTTGAACTCACTGAACATGTTGTGCTCAGGTGGGCTAACAAACTTAGAACAGGTTCACTACATACCAAATATCAAAGCTCTACACTTTCAAGTTTAAGAGAAGAAGAATTTTAAAGTTTTCCTTCTTTGATCCTTTGTTCAAACTTGTGACCCCCGGGATGGGGCCAGTTTTGACCCCAGGGGCATCATATGAACAAACTTGGTAGAGGTCCACTAAGAGATGCTACATACCAAATATCAAAGCTCTACGCCTTCCAGTTTCAGAGAAGAAGAATTTTAAAGTTTTCCCTTTTTTGTTCCTATGTTCGAACTTGTGACCCCTGGGGCCCCGCCAGTTTTGACCCCAGGGGCATCATATGAACAAACTTGGTAGAGGTCCTCTGGGAGATGCTACATACCAAATATCAAAGCTCTACGCCTTCCAGTTTTAGAGAAGAAGAATTTTAAAGTTTTCCTTCTTTGTTCCTTTGTTCTAACTTGTGACCCCCGGGGCGGGGCCAGTTTTGACCCCAGGGGCATCATATGAACAAACTTGGTAGAGGTCCACTAGGAGATGCTACATACCAAATATCAAAGCTCTACGCCTTCCAGTTTCAGAGAAGAAGAATTTTAAAGTTTTCCTTCTTTGTTCCTGTGTTCGAACTTGTGACCCCCGGGGCGGGGCCAGTTTTGACCCAGGGGCATCATATGAACAAATTTGGTAGAGGTCCACTAGCAGATGCTACATACCAAATATCAAAGCTCTATGCCTTCCAGCTTCAGAGAAGAAGAATTTTAAAGTTTTCCCTTCTTTGTTCCTATGTTCGAACTTGTGACCCCCGGGGCGGGGCCAGTTTTGACCCCAGGGACATCATTTGAACAAACTTGATAGAGGTCCACTAGGAGATGCTACATACCAAATATCAAAGCTCTACGCCTTCTAGTTTCAGAGGAGAAGATTTTCAAAGATTTTGCATTTTTTTCCTTTTTGTTGCCATGGCAATCAGAGTTTTGGGTGGAATTCAATTCTTTGAACAAATTTGGTAGAGCTTCACCCAAGGAACATCCCTGCCAAGTTTCATCAAGATTGGCCCATTGGTTTAGGAGAAGAAGATGTTTAAAGAAATTGATGACGGACGCTGGACATAGGGCTATCACAATAGCTCACCTTGAGCACTTTGTGCTCAGGTGAGCTAAAAAGAAATTGCTAGTCACAAGCAATTTCTCTTTTTGCCACGTTTTCATACATGGGGTACGAGACAAAAGTAGTTTTCTGCAGATGGCAATTTGTCCATAAACTGATAATTTCTATGAGGATAATTTCAATTAATTATGCTCACTCCCCCGTCATAGACCATACCAAGTTTTCCTGCATTCACTGTTATCCTGGGCCAAACTTACCTGTGTAGATAGGATATTCATCATCTGGCATCAAGAGGCCAGCATAACATGATATGAATTCTGTTACCATTGTTACGTCACCAAATGACTCGTTTGGTAAACCATCAGGTGTTGCCACCAGTTTGGGCGGGGGAAGAGCTTTGTGTTCCAGTAATGCGTCTTCATATCTCTGGGGAAAAAAATAAATAAATAGAAATTGCTGTTGCGTCCTAAAAATTATATTTGTCAAGTGCAAAAATCTCCACAATGAATGATGAAAAACCTTTGAATTCTTGTAATTCTTTACCTTCTGAACTCTTCCAAAGTATACCAGTATTAGCTCGATCTCTTTTGAGAGCAGATAATATACTGTATACGTGGATGTATATGCGTGTCGAAAAATTTGCAAATTACCGATTACAGAAATTTTGTGTCTGGAAATGTTTGCAAATTCAAGACACTTGTTATTTGCTTGTATACTTGCTGTAAAATACGCGAACAGAACAGTTTGCAAATTTTTTAAATTCGCAAAATCGCAAAAATTTCCACTTATACAGTAATCTGTTGAAACTCAGAAAGATTTAATTGGCTTGATGTAACTAGCAGACAGTATATATCCCAGATAAGACTGCATGTTCAGTGTAATCTGATCTTGATCAATGCTGGCTATAATTACCTCCACATTTTCACCTACAGCACTGAGAGGCTTAAGCAAATTTGCTGCAAACTATTTTGCGACCCCCAAGAAAGAAGCCTTTTGAAAACATTGTGGGAAAAGGAGAAAATGCTGGTAACCAGCATTTTCTCCTTTTCCCACAATGTTTTTTACCCTTCCCAAAACAAATTTCAGTTTTTGATTCACATTTTTTTTTTGTCGTCTGCAAATGCTTTCAATTTGGACCAGTCTAAAATTTTGTCGTTTGGTAAAGAGTTAACCACATAATCCAGACTTTGATTTTGAGGAAGAAGACTTTTGAAAACATTGTGGGAAAAGGCTAAAATGCTGGTAACCAGCATTTTCTCCTTTCCACCACAATGTTTTCTACCCTTCCAATGGAAAATTTCATTTTTTTGACTCACATTGAATTTGTTTGCAAATGCTTTGAATTTGGACCAGTTTAATATTCTCCCTACATCATGGCAAAAGGACAAACTCCCTACTGGAAGCAATCTTTCTTTTTGAAACAATGATTTCAAGTGATCATCTGCTTCAATTTTGTTTTCCTCAGTTTATTACAGAGGAGAAACATTAGCTGATTTCTTTTCTATGTGAGAGCTGTAGTAACTTTTGGGTCTTTTAAACTAATTCCACTTAACTCTGTACCGACCAACAAAATTAGACTGGTGCAAACTGAAAGCATTCGCAGATGACAAATTCAACATGACTCAAAATCTGAAATTAGTTGTTGGAAGGGTAGAAAACATTGTGTGGGAAAAGTAATGTATAAAAATCATAGAAACAACAGGTATTTCCGTGTAAAATGCAATTTCTTCCAATACTTCTATGGCCTGTCTGTTTTTTTTTTGTTGTGCTACTTTGCAAGAAAAATAGGTCAACATGTCACAATAGGCACAAAGTATGGACATTTGCTAATGACATACCTTCTTCAAATTCTTCATTCTTTCCTTCATTTTCTGGCGGTTAATCTCTCTCTTTTTGGCAGCCTGCTGTGCAAGATATTCTTTTCTTTCTGACTCACTCATTCTTGCCCTTAGGAAAAAAAAAACAACAACACAGAATTGTAACTGTTGTGTCATAACTCTTCGCCAGAAAATAAAATTTTACATCTGTTCAAACTGACAGCATTTGCAGATGACAGATAAATGCTGCTCACAACATGAAATTTGTTCCTCAAAGGCAGGGTTCGACATTAAGGCACGTCCGAACGACATTGTCTAGCAAAAGATCGGTTCGGGCTAGTAGGGACTGCGTCCAGTTAGCCCGAATGGTCTAGTGCAAAAGTTGGGACAATTACTTTAAGTGTCAATTTCATGCTTCGCGTAAGTGACGAAAATCGACCTTACATGCCGTTCGCCGAAAAAGATCGTTTATCAGACTTGAGATTTTTTTTCAACCAGCGATAATTCTTAATTGTTATAACAGGAAGACGGTCGCGCATGCGCGGTAGCCCATAACTTCACTGGAAAAACCAAATTGAACTGAAAATAGAGTAAGGCTAGTAGACCGGAGTCCACGGTATGTCGCTATTTTGTCGGCCGGGATAAAAGTCATAAATTTTATTGTGACTGTTATCATTTTGTCAGAGTATTTGATCTTTTAACAAGAATTTCTTATGTCTACCTCTATTTTGGAATACCGTAGTTTCATTTTGACGACAACCGAGAATGCGTCGTCCAGACGTTTACCTAGACAATGGAGCAGACGACTGGTGAATATGCAAAGCTTGCATAACTGCAAAACAACATCTGATCAGGGAGGAGCAAAGTCATAAAATGAAGCTAAAAACAGAAATGAATCGAAACAAAAGTAGATTTGTTTGATTCAGAGGAAAATGCCATGTTTTCTTTGCGGACAGTTTAATAAATGGAAGATTTGTTGCAGGATCTGATAACATTATACCAAATCTGTTTTTCTCCTTTTTACTCAAATTCTGTTATTTGAGCATTAGTTAGACTAATATATTGTCCGTGATTGCTTTCAAAATGGATGTCTAAATTGTTGTCCTCCAGTAAGAAATCGTAATTGAAATAATTAACCGGGAAACATTCATTGATTATGACTTATCATGACATTGTCATTTTTTTTTTGGTTACAATTTGGTATAATTTCAAGGGAAACAACAGAGCTTTTGATCTATTTTATACTATTCTTCATTTTACAAAACTGGTCTAGTAGAAATCTGAAGTGGTCTAGTAAAAATTGCGAATTACCAATCCACTGGTCTAGTTGGAAAAAATGTTAATGTTGAACCTTGAAAGGATAAAAAACATTGTGGAAAAGGAGAAAGCTCTGGTTCCCAGTTAATCTCTAGCAATGTAAAGGTATTTGTACCTTGTGGACAGTGTAGATTTTGATCAGACAGCATAAGGACAGGTCAATCTTGGATGTTAGAGTCCTGTTTTAAAATAATGCTCTTTCCATCAATTATTTGAATCCTTTTTATCAAGATCATGGCACTGTCTAAGTGTGTAGAGATCTATTAACTCTTTACCACACAATCCCGACTTTTAACGACCTTGAAAGAGAAGGATTTTGAAAACATTGTGGGAAACTGAGAAAATGCTGGTTACTAGCATTTTCTCCTTTACCCACAATGTTTTCTACCCGTCCCCAAATGATTTCAATTTTAGAGTCATGTTTAGTTTGTTGTCTGCAAATGTTTTGAATTTGGGCTAGTCTGAAATTTTGTTGTTTGGTACAGAGTTAACTCTTTGCCACACAATTTGGAGTCTAAAAGGACCCTGACAAAGCAGGTTTCAGAAAACATTGTGGGAAAAGGAGAAAAGGTGGTAACCAGCATTTTCTCCTTTTTTCACAATGTTTTCTACCTATCCAAAGAAAAACTTCAGTTTTTGATTTACATTTAATTTGCGTCTGCAAAAGCTTTCAATTGTGAACAACTTTGTCTTCTGGTAGAGTTAATATATTTTTTCCTACACCTACAAGAATTCTTCCTCAGGGCTGTCATAAACACAGGTTTGCGTGGGAAATGGTATAACTAAGGTGCAGAGACTTACAGCTTCCTTTTTTCTTGCAGAATGTCGAACTTCTTCTGCACCATTTCTTTGATACCATCTGGTAGTTTAGCCCGCTGAGCTGATGAGAGGTTTTTGGCTGCCTGTGATACATAAACGCCCACCATGCTTAGTGACTTGTCCTTCATTGCTTTCTGAATTCTGTTAAAGAGTAAAAAATATATCACATAAAACTTACCCCAGCTGTGTACTGAACCAACCCATGGCTTATTTTTGATAATTACTAGTATAATATCATTTTTCGGGTTCCAGTTCTGGTTGATTTGAAGTAATGAGCCCCTAAAGCCAGCAAAACCAACCACTGCATGTATCTGAAATTGTACTACTTCACCATTTCAGTTCACGGGAAATAAAGTTGTCTTTTGTAACTTGATGTGGCTTTTGAAACAATAGAAAGCATTGTGGGAAAATGAGAAAATGATGGTAACAGCATTTTCTTCTTTTCCCACAATGTTTTCACCATGTTTCCCTTTTTTTTAAAACCCTTATTCCTAAGGATCCTACAAATACAGGGTTGTTTGGTTGAAGACACATCCTTACAGCTACAGAGAAAAAACACTGTTAAGACTTGGAAGTGTGTAAAAGGCTCAGCTGTGTAACCATAGATAAATAACCAATATATATTGCATAAGGGATAGAAAAACACGAGGGATTTGTCCTCATTTAAGACTGGAAACGACAACAGCGTTTGCTTGGAAGGCCTCTAAAACATGACATGCACTTTTTAATAGTCGGAATCTGTGCAATCTTGCAGCCATCAGGGGCAACATTTGGCATGAAGATCCAAGAATGATTTTAGTTTCATAAAATAAGGATGGATGCATTAAACACTACCTGAAAACTGCCTAAAAACGAGTTTAGATGTATCTTTAACTCTTTCCTTACTGTAGATGACACAGAATCTTTTTACGGACACTGTAGATCAAGATCAGACTGCACAGAAAGTGCATTCTGATCTCTGGTCTATACTGTCCACTCTTCTACACTAGATTATGACCAACCTGTCTCTTCATCTTTTGGAACTATACTTGCTGCCACTGAAAATGTGTAGTTTATATACTTGATAATGAGTTGAATAGAGAGTTGAATAGAAAGAGCTATAAAAACACTTACTTCTTTACTACTGTTGGAGTTCTGGGTGGACTCATCATCTTGGGTTTTCCGTCGGGGGTTTTCTGCTGTTTCAGAGGGCTCTTTTGAGGTGATTTTGGTTTCTTTTCCGGTGTCTTGAGCCCCTTCTTCTTTGAGAGATCAAACAGTGTCAACTGTTTAGGGTCCTGAAAACATTCCACAGCCTTCATCGACAGACCTTACATGTACAATTTTTTTGTTCACTTCTTTATTGTTGACTCTTTACTAGACAACTTTTTTTTTTTCATTTTTAAGATTTGTCTATGATAAAAATGTTTGCAGACAAAACATTTCACATGTTAAAATGATAGAGTCTGAGTATGTTAAGGTAGAAAACTGTGAGAACAGGACAAAATGATGGTTACCAGAAGCAGGAACTATTCACTGTTAGCAAGAAAACTGAGTATATTTTTTTTTTGTTTCTAAGTGCTCTGGCGTATATAAAAACAAGACGACCGCATGCAGTTGCCACACTTGGCTGCAATAGCTTGATTTTCAGAGAAAATCCCGAGTTGAAAAATGGGCATAACTGTCAAAAAACTTTTGATGGATAACTGACCCTTTTGTATGAGTTCCTTTTTTAATAGTCAACAACTGGACCAAGTTTGAAGTTAATATCTACAGTGATAACAGAGATATAGACAAAATGTCTATTTTTGCACCCTGATGACGCAGATGACTATGCCAGGACTATAGCAATTATTGTTTTCTTCGAAACAGACGAGCTAAAAATGTATCTTGATCAAGACAGTGATAACAAATTTTTCAAAGAATTCTCAAACAATAATAAAGCTCACTAACATACCTGCCCCTTCTTTGACTTTTTTTTCTCATCTTTTGAGTTTTTTTCTTTCTTATTTTCTCCTGATTTCTTTGCCTTCTTTTTATCCATTTGCTCTTTTAAATCAGCTAAAGATAATGATTTCTTTTTCTCCATTTTTTTCTTCATGTCTGCCAAAGTCACGCTTTTCTTTTTATCATTCTGCTTGTTTTGTTCAGGTTTCTTTTTCTTGGTATTGTCTTTCGGAGATTTCAACACACTGACTGATTTTTTCTTCGGGGTCAGCTGTGTTTTCATGGCCGACAGGGGAGTATCTGAATCAGAGTCTGATATTTCTAGCACTTCACTATCATTCGACTTTTGTTTTTTCGAGTCCTGACCTGTACCATCACCCTTCTTGTCCGCTGCCTGTTTGGCAGCCTTGGCTCTTTCTCCTTTTTCTTGTAACTTAGATAAAGATTTTTTGGCTTTTTCTTTCTTCTTTTCTTCTTTGGCATCCATTTTAGTCTTGATGCGTGGAGATCCTTTAGAGGGAGATTTGTGCTTCTTTACTTCTTCATCCAGTTTCTTGGCTATTTCATCAGATTTCCACTAAAACAGTAAAACAAAAACAATTCTACATGTTTCAACTACCATAAGTTTGAGACTATTGTAAACATTGTGGGAAAAGGAAGAAAATGCTGGTCACCGGCATTTTCTTCCTTTTCCCACAATGTCACTCCTTCAAAGACAAATTCCATCATTTAAGCCAAAATTCATGTTTTCTGCCAGTGCTTAAAGTTTAGACAAGTCTGACATTTTGTTGCCTGCAAAATAATTAATCCTTTACTGTTCTTGCTGTTTTTTCTAAACTGGGGAAAAAAAAATACATAAAAAACAAAGCGGGAGGGAGAGAGTAAAATGACCCTCACCTACAAAGTTCCGTGTATTCAGCCATTGCCCAAAGAAAGCTGACACCATGCCTCTAACAAACACGGAATTACATTCCAAATTAAATTTGGAACACAAAACAAGATGGATGTGTTTCTACCTTTACTGGAGACAACAGGAATCCAGCAAATTTATTAGAGAGATCCAGTTTCTTCACTTGGGCTTCATCCACAATCCATGGGCTGCTCCCTGACTGTCCCGCTCGCACAGCGTATGTTCTGATAAAAAGTCTCAATAGTTCTTTAGATGGGGGCTTGTCACCTCGACTGAAAAATACAAAATTAAATATGAAACCATAATCAAGATAAAACTAGTACCGTTGCATGCCACAGAATATGGCCCACAGGCCGCCTTGATCAGGAAAACTATTCAAAGAACCAAATCTCCTGAAATAGTTTCCCAATCATAATGACAATTGCAAGTACACAAGTTTCCAGGCAGGAAGGTTTTCGCTAGAAATTTAGTCAAATTGGTTGAAAACTGTAGGAGAAGAGAACACCAAATTGCACCTACTGACAGACAACCTGATTCTAGTCAGGGATGTAAAATTATTTTTTTATCTACTCGCCCAGCAGGGCGAGTAGGTGTTAAAGGTTATTCGCCTTGCAGACTTTTTCACTGGCCCCTTTTTTTTCCCGTGAAATGTTCGTCTAATAGAATTGAAAGTCATGTGATTAATTATACTTACTTGTAATTTTGATCCAAAATAAATATCAAGAAATGTTATCATGTCTGATTTTTTAGCTTTTTTTTCAACTGCCTGTTCATTAACATCATGCAAAGAGAGGAATTCATTTTCTAAAGGTAATTAATGTAAACAAACAGATGTTGTACCCTACACCGCGACTAAAAATAGGTTATCTGCACCGTCAAATTTTCTGATCAACTGACTTACCGTTCGAGCCAAAAATCAACCTAACTTGTTTACGTTATTATCTTCTTACATAGCCTTCATTGTAATGCATCTGTAGTGATTCAATCAATTTAATGAAAAATAGGTCATGCCACTTCTTCGGAATATTTTTAGAAAACCACTGAACCAGTTTGGAATTCCCCCGGCTATTCCCGTAAGAAAAGAAATAAATACTAAATCAGTCATCCCGAGGTCGTTGCTAAATACCCAGTATATGATGCAGAATCAAAGTGTGGCTTTTAGAAATTATGGGCGGCGACTAAAATCTCGTACGTGATACCTGATTGGTTCACTGTAGAGATCTGATGCAGACTGGGCGTGGCAAAATTGACATTGTATTGTGTGTATGCAGGTAAAGGTTTGTAACTAGACATAACCTAAAATAACTGACGTAAACTTCGTTGTCTGTGCATTTCATATTCTTCGAAGATTCAACCTGTCTGCTATGATGTATCACCGATCCCGTATACTAGGGAAAAGTAGGGCTTATACAGAAGCTATCACCCAAACCTGTAGGGGCTGTTTTAATAATTGGCCAGTGCATAGGTTACATGCTAGCTGATCATAGCTGAATGAATCGCACCAGGTAGCGTTTTATTGATTAAACGTTTATTTTATTTTGAAATTGAAAGTAACGGTTGTCATTTTGAAAAGTAGTCCGGTTCTGTACCCAGAATGCCCAAATTACATAGATGTGTATTTGTAGAATGCCATCTAGCGGGAGATAATGTTGTAAACTTTCGTTTGATTAGCAGTTCTCTGACTGAAATTTTGCCGAATTTTACGGACTTTAAGTGCATGTAATATGTCAGAAATTGTACTAGCCCAGTCGGGCGAGTCAGTGCATCCCTCCCAATATAGATTTACTAAAGTATATTAGTTTTCAATTGACTATCAATATCAAAATAAATTAGAGAATGGAGTATGTTGTTCTCTGTAAAACAGCATGTTGCTTTTTCGTGTAACACTTAAATATTTATATAAAAAAAAAAAAAAAAAAAAAAAAAAATCTTGACACAGTTGCAAAAGCTAACGTCATTAGAATGTGACATGTTACTCTTGGTGTGGAAAAACAGAATTATATATATCAAATCAAAAATGTTGTTACTGGAGCTCAAATTCATAACCTTTAAGTTTATTTCTCCAGCAGGGATGACTAAAATGAAGAGCTCTATGCACAACGTATCTTGCTTTTGCAGACAAAGTAGATCAACATAAGACAGCACAAAAGGTGCTGTCTAAACTTGTGAAGAAATAAAGTGTGTAGGATTTTGAACCTCTGGTGCAACTTGTACAAGTCTAAAGTCTTGCTGTTTGGTAAAGAGTTTAACATACATACCTCAAGTCTGCAGCTGGTACTGAGTGGATAACACTGTCCTCATTTTCAAACCTTATACTGTATTTATATGGCAGCAGCTGGAAAAAAATAGCTTCAATGTGAATTGCCTGATGGCAAGACTCGAACATTAGAAAAGCAAACAAATTGCATAAAGTAAAACACTCCTTTTTCAATCTTTCGGTCAATGGCCTTTTAAAAAAAAAAAAAACTTTGTACGAAAATGGCCAGTGACACCTTTTAACAATCTTAAGGAAAAAAGCTTTTCATAAAATTGTGGGAATAAAATATATGCTAGTTACAACAATGCTTTATACCAATTCAGAGACAAAATCACATCATTTCGGTTACATTTCATTGGTCTTCTGTAAATTTGTTCAATTTGGACAACTCTAAAATTTTGTGGCTTTATTAAGATTACATGTAAAAACTCTTTTCTCTGAATTTCTACAATTACCTTAGGAGGGACCCATTTTTTAGGCGAGGCATTGTCATCTTTTTCTGTGTTTTCCTTGTCACTGGATGGAGAACTGCAATTACTCGTTGGATTTCTCTGAACACAATATAAAACACATAGGACTAGTTTACCACATAATTCTTGATTTTAATGAACGAGGAAGAAGGTTATTGAAAACACTGCGAAAAAAATAAAATGTTGGTAACCAGCAATTTTGACAACCGGTAAAAAGTTCATTCTTTGGCTTTACTTCCATCTCAAAAAACAGAAATGCAAACCTTTACACCTGGACACTATTCACCAACCACTCTTAATTTCAATCTGTCGAATTCTAGGTTTAAAAGGTAACACAATTTCTGATAGGCTAAACCAAATTGGAAAGACCTCAGAAAATTTTGGTTTAGCCAAACAAAAATGGTTTTGCCACTCGAAACTGTTTACTTTCAAATTCAAAAAATTCTTGAGAATATAACTACAAATAAGAATGGTGGGTGAATAAGGGCCTGGATTCTTGTATCAGAGGTTAAAAATCTTAAAAACCTTATTTCTTCCCTAAAATCTTAGTTATTGGTACCCATTAAAAATGTTTCAAGACGTTTTTGTTAAGTCTTAGTAAAGAACAAACATGGTATTTCCCCAACACTCCCAAATATTCTGCTTATCTATACCTGTCATACCAAAGGGTTCTAGATTTGAACACTCTCACATGCTGACTACTTCACCAGGAAACAATCACTGGTGCAAAGCACTGAGGCCACTACCTGACTCTTTACCAGACCATTAAATTATAGACTCATCCAAATTAAAAGCACTTTCAGACAGCAAATCACATGTAGCTTAAATGATGGCATTTGCTTTTGAAAGTGTAGACAAAACCAGCGTGTTCTGTTTTTTTTTTCCCAACAATTTTTTCCGAAGCAATGTTTTCTGAGGCATTTTTCCTAATAGATGTTAAGACATAGACTTGTATCCTAAAGGATTAAAAAGTACTAACATAAAATGTAACTACAACCACAGTGCTCTTCAAACAGGGATGGCCCCCCCCCCCCCCATTGTCCCCTTGAATTGGAATAAAGTCCCATCAGACTGCACACAGGTGGCACATTGTCCCTTTCAAATGTTTTGGAAAAACAGTCTTGTCTTTGTCCACTTATTTTGAAAGTGTTCCATATTTCTGCAAGTTTTAAACTCAGGGATATTTCAAAATAAGTGAGACAGAATTCATGCACTCAGGGCTAATCCTTACATAAATTTGAAAGGGATTATTTCACAAAGTCCTATCTCTGTGCACTATGATGGGGCATTTTTCTTACTTTACAAAATCCCTGCCATTGCCCAACACTACACAAAAAATAGTTAATTAGATTTCAAAATCTCAATGGTGCATACTTACTTCACAGCCTGCTTTATCAGTTTTCACAACAACTGCCTTCAATCTGCAATGATAGAAACATGTTCTGAGTCCTATAATTCATTATGACTCAGAAATAGCAGCTAGGTGCAGCTTTCTAAACGCCACTTCTGAAACCTACATTGATTTATCACAGCTACAGTCCACTGTGAACCGAGGACCCCTAGACTACTATAGTACTATTGATTGAAATTCTTGAACTAACAATCCCTTGGCTATACAATCCCGAGGAAGAAGCCTTTTTTTTTTTTTTTTTTAAATTCTTAATGAGTTAAATTTGTGACCAGGCTAGATCTACAACAGACTACACATAGAGTACAGCACGGTCTGCTGTTTTCAATCTAGTCTGATAGTTCAACAACAAAAAATTCAAATCATAAAACTCTTGAAATAAAAATATTTGTTTTTTTCTATGAAACCAACAGAGCTCCAGATAAGGGGTAAAGATGGTAGTCTAAATCCATTATTTCTCTTTCAAACTGTATGTTGTGGGTACTCATCAGAATCGTCTCAATGAGACAATTCTAATGAGTACCCATGTAGAATAACTAATATGTTTAATTTTAAAATCAAAATCACTCCCTTTATCTGGGGCTCTGAAACCAAGATATTCATTTCTTTTATTGCGACGCTATGCTTCTGTTGTAACTTATGATTCATATATAAAAAAATAAAACATACGACTTTCCTCCAGCCTTCACTTTCAGAAGAACCCTTTCCCCGACCACTAACGTCTGCTGCAACATAAGCCATGCTTGATCTACTAATGACTCGAGAGACTGTGTACCTGAAATGAAAACAAAATCACTGTAAACAAAATTATAAATATCAGTTCCTCTACTTCTTGTAACTTTCACAGGTGAAAGTTGTAGAAAGAAAAAATCAGGAACCAAGTTGATAACATGGTCTATATAGGCAATTTTACCTTATGAACCAGTTTTTGATAGCATGACCAATGACAAAAATTAGTCAGAGATTTAATTTTTACCATTATCATCAATCTAGACTAACACCTTATTTTCAGAACTACATAACCAACCATATTAAACCTTCACCAGACAACAAAACTTTAGCCTTGTCAAAATTGAAAGCATTTGCAGACGACAATTTCAATGTGGCTCAAATGGTGTAATTTTTCTTTGATAGGATAGGAAACATCGTGGGAAAAGGACAAAATTCTGGTAACCAGCATTTTCTCCTTTTCCCACAATATTTTCAAATGCTTCTTCCCAGAGTCGTTAAAAGTCAATATTTTGGGGTAAAGGGTTAAGACCCTGGATGACAAATACAAAATCTAGCAGAAGCATAAAATAACAACTAAAATGAAATTAACCTTTTACCACAAAATCTAAGCTATAAAGACTTTGAGAAAGAAGGCTTTTAGAAATAGGTGGGAAGAGAAGAGAATGTTGGTTGCCAGGATTATTTCCTTTTCCAAAATTGTTTACGATCCTTTGGATACAAATCCAATAATTTGCGCTTCATTTAATTTGCCATTTGCAAATGTTTCAGTTTCAACCATTCTAAAATTTTGCTGTTTTGTAAAGAGGTATCCCTTTATCACATGACAAAATTTTAGACTGGTCCAAATTTAAATCAATTTCAAACGCCAATTTACATCTGTCTCAAATGCTGGTATCTGTCTGTTTACAGTTAAAACAAGAGGGCCATGATGGCCCTGTATCGCTCCACTGGCTATTAAGTAATAACACTACAAGCCAAACATTACAATATTCAGCAAATTGATTTCAAACACGAGGACATGCAAACATTTTTCTATCTAATCCTACGAGAAAGTTGTGATCCATGGGCAAAGCCAATTTTGATCGCAAAGCTATAATTATTTGAATCCTGGTGGAGGTCCACAATATAAAGCTCCATACCAAATAATTCAGTTCTTGAATGTTATAAACAAGAAGATTTTCAAATTTTTCTCAATTTGGGCACCCTTGATAGAGACCCCCTAGATAAAGCTAAATGCAAAATTTGATAGCCCTAGCCCTTATAGCTAGATGCGAAAGATTTTCCTATATAAGCCCGCCCATGTAAAACATGTTACCCCCCCGGAGCGAAGTCAAATTTGACCCTCGGCTATAATTTGGACACCCTTGGTACAGGTCCACTAGATAAAGCTACATGCCAAATTTGGTCGCCCTAGGCCCCATGGCTAGGTCAAAGAAGAATTTTAAAGTTCTCCCTATATAAGCCCATGTAAAACTTGTTATATAAGCTCATGTAAAACTTGTTACCCCCGGGCAGGGCCTAATTTGACCCCAGGGCTATAATTTGAACAATCTTGGCAGAGGTCCACTAGATAAAGCTGCATGCCAAATTTGGTAGCTCTAGGCCCTATGGCTAGGTAGAAGAGGAATTTTAAAGTTCTCCCTAAATAAGCCCATGTATAACTTGTAACCCCCGGGGCGGGGCCAATTTTGACCCCAGGGCTATAAATTGAAGAAACTTGGTAGAGGTCCACTAGATAAAGCTACATGCCTAATTTGGTAGCCCTTGGCCTTACGGTTTCAGACAAGAAGATTTTCAAAGATTTTCAAAATTTTTCAGTTTTGTTGCCATGGCAACCAGAGTTTTTGAAGGAATTAAATTCTTTCAAGAAATTCTGAAGAGGACCATGGCAGGATCATTTCTGTGAAGTTTCATCAAAATTGGATGGGTAGTTTCAGAGAAGAAGACGTTTTAAAAAAAAGTTCACGGACGGACGGACGGACGGACGACGGACAACAGGCCATGACATAAGCCCGCTGGCCTTCGGCCAGTGGAGCTAAAAACATTATGGGAAAAGAAGAATATGCTGATTACCAGCATTTTCCCCTTTTCCCATGATGCTTTCATGAGCTGTCTTGTGTAGGGTTGTTAAAACTCTGGATTGTTTGGTAAAAGCTTAATCAAGTACTTACTGTGATGAACAAGTTCTAGGACTGGTTTATCGTAGCATGGGGCAAACTGTTCTTTAAGGGTTTTCAGTACAGTTTTCTCAGAGCTCCATGCTTCTTCATGGGTTAAATTAACGTGCCCCGTGCTCTGGCATGTCCATACTCGACTCTTGTATAGGTGCAGTCGCTTTTCATATTCACTTGCAACAAGTTAAGGAATAAATATACTGTTGCCTTTTACTTATTTTCTATTCGACCCTTAGGGTACCAAAATAACCAAAAAGGCATTTTCGGTCTACAAGTATGACCCAAATTATTGCTATTTAACCCTTTACCATACAATCCCGAGTTTTAACGACCCTGTTTTTGACTGGTCGCCTGCAGGTATAGCGATAATTGATTAAAAAAAAAAGTTTAAATCTTCTCACAAAAAAGTTCATACTCTCGTATTTTCACAAATTAATGACAAATGTAGAATTTGAACATACCAGTTGCTTGTATATTCAATAATCCTGTATTTCAAAATACAATTATTTTTAATTCAAACACTTAGAATAAGAAAAAAAAAGTGATTCATCTGTCACTTGACATGTTTTATCAACGACTTTAACATGTGCTTTAGCACACTGCAAAATTTTAGATCTATTCAAATTAAAAGCAGGGTTCCCTCTGGCTGCTTTTTTTCTTGCGCCATCACTTTCGCCAAATGAGAAAAGTTTGCGCCAGATTGAAATAATTGGAGCCAGTTGGTGCCAATTTTAAAATGAACGTACAGTAGGTCAGGCATAATCAAGAATTCGTCAATAAATTATCATTGCATGGTTGTGTCATGAGCAATAATATAAACAAGAAAAGATTTGTTTTTATCCGATTAAATTATTGTATCTATGTTTATGGTGTGAATATATTCCAAAAATTAGTTTTGTTCACAAAAATCATGTTGTATTAAGTTTAAGTAGATCGGTCATTAATGTTTGTAAAACCACTGTGACAAAAGCCGAACTAGGTCACTGATAACCATTTCTTCTATTGTAACAAAGTTTTAAAGAGAGACTTCTAAGTTTTATGAAACAAATAGAGGTTTAAATGGTACAAACCAAACAAAAAAGTCAGTATGAGAAAAATTGTTACAAAAGTAGGAATTGCTCATTTAGAGAAATTTCTAAATCTAGAATTTTTTTCATGAGGGGATTATTTACATTTTGAAACATACAGAAGTTAAAATGTTAAAAACCAAACAAGTTTTCCGAAAGGTGGGCGATTAATGCAGGAAAAACGACAGAAAATTTCGAGGACAACGATAACATAACCGTTCGAGTTTTAGTCAGTGCCGACGCGGTCGGCATTTTGGAAACCCGCTGTATATTAATTTAATACAGAATCTATCGATTTTGCCTGCGATTATGATTGATTTCGACATTTAGTAACATTCACGATTTATATGGGACACTGGTCTTCGATACTTTCACTTTCTTACAGTTTCCGTAAGTTAACTGACAAGTTTTGTATGAAGCGGGCCGTTCTGACCCGTTTTTGCCAGAAGTTTATGTTATCGGAAGTGTATGTGTATTCGGATAGTCAGGTGTAAATGACATCGATTTGTAAAGTAATTTGGATTACATCGATGGCGTAGTTTATTCCTGCTGATTTATTTGAACTTTATCGATGAATTGGTGGTCATGCATCCACGCATTGCAGTGAAGAGGACCAGTATCAAAATGTACGGCATCCCGATATGAGAAATATAGGCGCCAGTCATTTTGGCCAGTCGGCATTTTCTTGCGCCACATTTAAAAATCTATCGCAAATGGCGCCAAATGCGAAGCCCAGCGGGAACCCTGAAAAGCATTTGCAGAGGACAATTTCATTATGGCTCAAATGACGCAATTTTTCTTTGATTGGGTAGAAAACTTTGTGGGAACAGGAGAAAATGCTGGTAACCAGCATTTTCTCCTTTTCCAACAATGTTTTCAAAAGGCTTTTTCCTTGGGGTCATTAAAAGTCGTCATTGAGTGGTAAAGGGTTAATAATTTGTCCTATGTCATGTGTGTCATTAAAGATTATTTGCATTTTGCTGCAATACAGATTTAAATAATCCGACAAGAGTTAGAACAGCGCTGTAGCTTTGCTACCACCAAATTCCTATTGGACATGAGACGATGCAACTCAGTTAATGTTCAAATATGAAAAAAAGCAACCTAAGCGTCTCATTTTTGAGACCACAGACTAAGCTACACTGGCTCAGCATATACAACGGACTGAAAATGATTAAGATATTTGAAATTTCCTGAAGCATGTATAGAATGGCTGCCGTGAAGGATAGCAGAAAACAATCACAAGGATAAAATCAGACTCAGCTAACCTTCGGATCAAAGGCATGGCAATAGTGTAACATATTGGTTAAATAATCAAGTGTTTCATTTTGGAAGATTGCTATCTTATAACAATTCAACTCTTACTTTCAACAGCATAATACCGGAAAACGCCCCACCATAAATCACGAAAACCCATGAAAATCAAAATTATGTGTCAAAAAAATTGCAATTGTTTTATGGATTCATTTCGTATATATCAAATACAATATTTGTTAATGGAATGAAGCTGAAATTTTCATTGTTATTTTAACTCATACAAACAATGCCACATGTATGCATTGACTGTATAGCGGCGGGGCGTTTGCCGGTATTATGCCCTTTCAACAATATTCTGACATAACTAAATTTGTCAACAAGTACAGCTGGTTAAAACTACCCATGCTTGTGGCTTACAGCGTTACACAAGCCGAGGAACATTGTACAAAAAGATGGCCGCCATAATCAAGCAATAGGTAGCTCCCATAGACGCGGATACAGATGAGCTTTGCAAATGACATGAACGGTGAGTGTGGATAGTGGACAATGACATCCACACTTTAGAGAAGAAATAATGCGATTGCATTGTCACAGACCCGCTAAAAACAACGTGAATTAAAGAAAAACGAAAGATTAATCGGCTCAAGGTTGAATGAAAAATTGTGCAAAACCAAAAGACATTTGGACCAGCAGATCGATATGGGTATTCTGCATCAGAATACTCACAAAATCATTCAATTTATCAAATGGCAACGTCTAAATCGGTAGATTTCGTGTCTTGAAAATTTTTCCATGGGCGCCGCCATCTTGGATTTTCACAACGAAACCGACAGAACAAGGATACTCTTTAGATCGGAACTGTTCTTTCGTGTGTTGGATGGTAAAAACGCTTTCGTCTGCTTTGAGATCTGAAAGAGGCTTCACACAGTTGAAAATCTTTTTCGCTAGTAGAGGCATTTTGTAAAAAATCCATTAAAAATAAACAAGAATGCGTTCAAAATCTGGCGCGCATGAATAGAAATGGCGCTACACTTTGGCATATTTATGTCACGTGATATTTTGGTTTTCACCTGAATGAATTTTTTTTTCAACGCTTTTTTAGATGTTTATTTTTTTTCAGTGTCCGTTACAAATCATGTTTTTGTTCATATTTGCTAATATGTGAAACACCCCGTTTTATTATGTGCTTAGACTGACCTAAATTTGCGGGAAATTTAAGGTCAACAAGGAGTTGCTTCCCTTTACAGAATCTTGCAAGGGAAAAGTCCATGCCGTAACCAACATATTCCTGTCCACCCAGGTATCAACAAATTCTAGGATTTTCATCGTATAATAGACTGTTCTTTTTTTGTTATAGCTTGGTTTCTTTGATACATCTTGGGTAAAAATCGAGTTCAGACCAAATCTAAGTGCCCATGAAAGCATGATGCCGGTAGTGTGAATGGAAAGCTGAGTGAGAGTGAGAATTTTTCTGTTAAAGAACAGTGATGACTTTTAAACCTTCATTTAACCCTTTGCCACACAACAAAGTTTTGTACACTTCTAGTTAGCATTTTGTATATGAACTGTCACTAATGATTAGATTTTGTCTTCACGGAGTAGAAAACATTGTGGGTAAAGGAAAAAATGGTTACCAGCATTTTCTCCTTTTCCCTCAGTGTTTTCAACAGGCTTTTTTTGCAGGGACTCTTGGGAAAGTGTGGTAAAGGGTTAATGATGTGGTGAGACCTCCAACCATTGAAAGTAGCAATAGTGATCTTCTTTGGTAAACTGCAGAGCCCTGGTAGCTCAGTCGGTAGCATACAGGACTTGAGAACAGGAGGTCGCTGGTTCAATCTCCGGCTCGGCTAATTTCTTTACATAGATTGATGATAGTCATTGCAACAGGATTCATTCCCCTGTCACCGCTGACCATTGTTTCAACGATCGTTATGTGGGAAAGCAGCCAGTGGCTTGGAAAGAGTATTGTGCTGAGTACTGTTAAAAGAAACTCTAGGAAAGCATGGATAGATGCACTGGCCGCTGCGATATAACTGAATTAATGTTGAAAATGGCGTTAAACACCATACAATCAATCAATCTTTGGTAAACTGACAGATGATGAGCTAGGACTTACAATGAGTAATGTTCAGATTGATTAGGTATTGAGAACTGGACTTTTTTGTCTGAACAGACTTGGTTTTACTGATTGGTAGAGATTTTAATGAATGGATTTCAATATACCGGGAGCTGATGGATGGTGTAGAAATGGCCTATCTTGTGTGATATCTTCTTTTCCCTCTATATTCTTACTACGTTTTAACAAATTAACTAGCCATACCTATTTCCCTTATTTAACCCTTTACCAAACAATCCAGGCTTTAATCGACCTTTAAAAAAAAAGCTTTTGAAAACATTGTGCTGTATCCTAGTAAAAGAAACTCAAGGAAAGCATGGATAGGTGCAATCAGAGCCACTATATAATTGAAATACTTTTAAAAAAGGGCATTAAATATCAAATTATCGTTAATCATTCTGATTTATAAGGCTGTTTCTATAACTTGTCCTCCGAGCCCCGGTAGCGCAGCCAGTAGTGTACAGGACTCAAGAACCAGGTTGCTGGTTTGATCCCTAGCTTGGCCAATTTTTTTCCAAGGATCAATTATAGTCATTGAGACAGGATTCATTCTTCTCTCACGGCTGATCTTTCTTTCGACGATGGTTGTATGGGAAAGCAGCCAGTGGCTTTGAAAGAATATTGTGCTGAGTACTGGTAAAAGAAACTCCAGGAAAGCATGGATAGGTACACTGGCTGAAATTTTAAATGTTGAAAATGGTGTTAAACATATACAATCAATTAATAAAGTATAAGTTGTCTGCTGCAAATTTGTTACTTGAAGAAATTGATTATTTTAGTCAAAATGATAAACCTTTAAATATTGACAGATAACAGTTTATGTATTTTAGATTCATAGAAATTCTAAGCAGTTACAGCCAACTAATTAATGATTATGCAGGGTTCTCCTTTGACCCGGGACTCCGGGTTTTGACGCATGGAAATCCGAAATGACCCGTTTTTGACGCTCAAAAATATCTGCCTAAGCGTCAATCTGACGCATGAGATTACAGCCAAAGGGTCATATAAATTATGTCGAATGCATCCGGCAGGAATGTAGCCTATAATAAACACGATCAGTGTCAACTGTGTACAGACGCACGCAGCTCTGTTTATCACACGTAATCAAGCTGGCGAGTGGCGAGTCATTTTTGAAAACATGATAAAGGTGTTAGTCCAATTATCTAGTGTAAAATGACAGGTTTTCAAGTTAACTGCTACCCTAATTAATAAATTTGTCAAATCATGCAGTAATACTTGTAAAAATATTAACTGATTTGAAAAAAAGATCGCTGGAAAAAAATGTGAAAACCCATGACACAACAGAAATCATTTTGGCATCGTCCGATCAGAGGCACTTCAAACTATCTTTTCATCTTTGGTGACAAATTTAAACAGTAAATTTATACTTATTTCTTTATGAAACAATAAGTGAAAGCTAAAATCTCTGTTTAAAAATTAGGAAAACCTTATTAAGATGAAAATAAACAACAACCTATAGATTAAAGGGTGGGGGGGGACAGGAACAAGTGTAAAAGAAAAAGTAATTGGACAAGAAAAGAAGACTTAAATCTTAAGAAATAACACTTTAATGGATGTGACCTTTATTTTCTCCCTGTTCCACAATGTTCTGGGGTAAGAAAGACTAATCAAGTCGTTCCAGCCACATTTGAATTGTCGTCTGCAAATGTTTAAAATAATTATGATCTAGTCAAAAGTTTTTGTTGTTTGGTAAACAGTTCAAAAGTTGTTTGTGTCCATTTATTCATCAAGATGAATTGCATGCTAGGGCTGCAATTTAAAATTCTTCTGTCCACTTCATTCCAACAAGTCTCTACGTAAGATATGGTATTTTCTTATCTAATTCCTATCCATAAACAAAGAACATAAATGGAAAGTTTTCATTATTTCACCCTTATCTATCCGTGAAAATTTTGACTGTTGGACATTTCTATTAGACTCTTGGAAATTCCATTTTGACTCTTGAAAATTTGGGCCCAAGAGTCAATGACTCTTGGGATTCTGGACCTAGGGAGAACCCTGATTATGGTTCAAATGAGGAATGTTCCATTGAAACTGTGGAAAACATTGCGGGAAAAGGAGAAGATGCTGGCTACCAGGATTGGTCCAAATTGAAAGTATTTGCAGACAACAAATTAAAGTCATAGTAGTGGCCAAAAGTAAACAATTGGGTTGTTAAAATGCATCTAAATTTAAAAAATGGCATTTAAAATGGAAATTATTGTGAAGATGACAATCTATTAACATATAGTGGCTTCAAGTGTTAATAGGTGGCAGGAAAATTGATTTTAAAATCAGGTAAATGTAAACAAAAGATAGAGCTACCTGGCTACTTTTGACCTAGTTTTATAATTCATTTTCCTGCCAGTGACTAAATCTTTTCCTGACAGTACAATGACAGATTGTCATTATTGCAATAATTCCCTTATTTTTAAATGGTACAATTTAAAATGAATCACATTTTACCACTCTGTTGTATAATTTGAGCCTGTAAGTTAACTCAGAACATGAAATTTGTCTTTTGTAAGATGGAAAACATTGTGAGAGAAGGATGGTTAAAAAACACCATGGGTAAAGGAGTAAATGCTGTTCACCAGTATTTTCTCTTTTTCCCATAATGTTTATGAAAGCCTTCATCCTTCGGATTGTGTTGTAAAGAGTTAAAACTCGGAGTCATTAGGTATATAGGATGAGAGGGTTTTAAGGCAAATTACACACAGGATGAACAGAAACCAAGGTTTGACTCATGCCATTATAGAAATATTTTGTATTTACAGGTTACTTTCATCTCTGGCATGATAGGACAGGGTGACAATGGGCGTGACACAGCTATGGCAGATTTTAAGTCCTGTACAGGAGCACCAGACTCTCGCTTCCCTGGAAGGATTGATATTAGCGGTGGACTTAAGTATTTGGATATGTGAGAGTGACGGTGTTAAAAACATGCAAGGTGTTGTGTCTAAGCCACATCTAAGGTGAGACGTTTGGATTTCGACTGCTTTATTGGATCTTAACCCTTTACCGCACATTCCCGACTTTGAACGACCCCAAGAAAGATTCCTTTAAAAACAATGTGGGAAAAGGAGAAAATGCTGTTAACCAGCATTTTCTCCTTTTCCCACAGAGTTTTTTACCCTACCAAAGACAAATTCCATCGTTTGAAACATGTTTGAATTGTTGTCTGCAATTACTTTCAAGTTGAGCAAGTCTGCTTTTTTGTCGTGTGAAGGGTGTAAATTCAAATTCTTAATTGTACATGTAGGCCAGTGGCCCAAAATACATTACAATACAAATAAAAACAAATCTTAACAGTTACCGGAAAAAAAATACCCTTTGATGATATGAGATCTATAAATCATAAGCTATGATTTTTCAGCTGCCTTTACCTTCATGAGTGCATTGATGTAGACTGCTAATTTTCGGATGGTAGACTCTTTTGAACTTTGCATTAAGCGGTAGAAACATTCAGTGCTAGTATTTCCCTCATACCAATAAAAAAAAATATCATCTTCTCTCTGCATTATATTGAAAACATTGAAAAAATACATGATACTCATCCTCTATACACAGTATATCATACTTCTGTCTACAAAAGTTACATAGTCTGTTATCTTTTTTTACATCTGTGTGCTTCCCAAGTTCGATATTAAATTTATGGTTTGAGCATCTAAATTTGGCTAAAGATATTTTCAAAGAGACCGAAAGATTGATACATAGATATTTGTCAGGAATTATCATAGACTTAAAAAACTTGTATATTGAACAGCAAGAGTCTGTATTAACAGAATTATTCCAGTTTTGTTTCATGCAGTCCCTAACTCTTTAAAAGTACTTAAAAATGCATCAGGGTTACCAACTGTTTGGGACAACCATACATGTCCAAACCCAAATGGTTATGCTACAAAACCAAACATAAACATAATATATTGTACAGACATTAACAAATATCTATATAATTTTTTAAATGAAGATTCGATTTTCTTTATCCCATACACACACACACACATATACTTGCATTTATTTTCCATTTTGATATATATATCTCTCTCTCTCTCTCTCTCTCTCTTTCTCTCTCTCTATATATATATGAAAAAATCAAATGGTGCAGGTTCAAGGATATTACATAATAAACAAAAATAACATCACATGGGAGTATATATGAATAACGTTTATTGCCAACCGGTTTCGCTTTGAAAGCTCATCAGGGCAACAATAAATCACGTAGCAACGTCGCGTTGCTACACACATAACGCAATAATTGATGACGTTATGGCTCAATGTTCAATTTAGGCATAAATCTATTGATGAATGATTGTTCTTTAAGTAACCTTGCTGAAACATTGTCGTTATGCATTTTAAAGAAAGGAAAGATCGAGAATTTAGGAGAGGTTTTGGAACGACTCTAAATTGACCATAACATCAAGAAAGGGTAACTGATAATCACTGGTTTGTATCTTAAACATAATATCCTTATGGAGAGAATTTAGAGTCATACGACTCTAAATTCTCTCCATAAGGATATTATGTTTAAGATACAAACCAGTGATTATCAGTTACCCTTTCTTGATGTTATGGTCATCAAAATAAATACTTCTATATCCACTGACATATATTTCAAGTCTACAGACTCTAAGCAGTATTTAAATTTCAAGTCATGCCATCCAAAACATACTAAAATTAACATCCCATTTTCCTTGGCTCGTAGAATATGCAGCATTGTTTCTGATATAAGTGTTCGTAATTCCCGTCTAAAAGAATTAGCTTCTTCATTGATTGACAGAAACTATCCAATGCAGGTGATAAAAACAGGATTCATAAAAGCATTACAAATTCCAAGAAACAGTCTTTTAACAGTTAAAGAAAAGACTGAAAAACCTATTATACCGTTCGTATCCACCCACAATCCTAAAAACAGTGAACTATTCGGATTACTTAGATCTAACTTGACTATTCTAAGCGGGGATGAAAAAATGAATAGTATAATCACAGACACTAAAATCATAAAATGTAAAAGACAGCTCCCTAATCTTAAACGCCTTATTACGCAGTCGGAGTTCAGTCTAGACACAGCCGCTTGCATAAAAAAGTGTGGACAACCATGGTGTGGACTGTGTGATTACATTATTGAAGGTAACAACATTAAATTAAATGATAAAACTTTTTTTTTAAAAGAAAATATGGACTGTACTGTTAAAAATGTTATTTATGTTTTAATTTGTAATGGGTGTAGGGAATTTTACATCGGACAGACCGGTGACAAATTAAGGAACAGAAAAACAGTACATTATCAACAAGTCAGAGACCCATTAACAAGACAAATGCCTTTAAGTGCGCATTTAGATAAATGTTCCAAAATCTCTCCGAAATTCTCGATCTTTCCTTTCTTTAAAATGCATAACGACAATGTTTCAGCTAGGTTACTTAAAGAACAACCATTCATCAATAGATTTATGCCTAAATTGAACATTAAGCCATAACGTCATCAGTTATTGCGTTATGTGTGTAGTAACGCAATGTTGCTACGTGATTTATTGTTGCCCTGATGAGCTTTCAAAGCGAAACCGGTTGGCAATAAACGTTATTCATATATACTCCCATGTGATGTTATTTTTGTTTATTATATACATGTGTATATATATAAAGCCACATTCAAGTGATGAAACAATTATATGAAAAATACAATCTTGTTAGTCATATGAGACATCTTTCTGTATAAGAGTGTTAAAAATATATTATGAAGGCCTATTATCTCTAACATCATGATTATCATTAGAATAAGTACATTACTAACAAATCCTTAATACTAACACTGAATTGTAAGGTATGTTGGGAGATGGCCATGACTCCCATCATACCAGTTGACGTGGCAAATACAAAAAAAAAAGCTGCCCTGATTTCTTTCCAGTTACAGCATAGTCTCTTCAGGAAAAGTTCAACAAAGTTAACTTCCAAGTAATGTTCCATACACTATGGGAAAACGAAAGTCTCTAGATCATTGTTGAAACTAATGTCTCAGTTTGAGGTAGAAGCACAAGATTCTGTTCAAAACATATCTTGGATTTGGAAAAGGTATAATGTATAATCAGAAAACACTTAATGCATCTGCAAAAAGTATCGACGCTGTATGCACAGGCTGACATCGGTCAAAACTTTTTGCTATTGGTCAATTTTCTACATTTCAAAGGACCATTCTACCTCCAGTTTCAGTTGGTTGTCAGAAAAAATTGATTTTATTGGTCCATAATTCTGTGCTGACATGGTTGGTATGATGCATTAAACCCCTTTTGCCAGAGCCTGGATCAATTACAGTGTATTTGTATATTCTACAGGAACTTGTTTTTCCGCATACTGCACCTGACACAAATTGGAGTTAAACTTGTTTTTGTCATCGAGGGAACTGCTCCGGAATTGAAATGGGAAACAATGGCAAAGCGTCAACAGAATAGGTTACCAGGTCGACAAAATAAACAGACAGCCACACAGAAGCAACCATCAAAACAAAGCAGGAGAAATTTCAATGCAGTTTTAAAGGAGGTAAATTTTTCACAAATGTCAAGTAATCTTGAGTTTTGACTTCTGAAAACACTGTGGGAAAGGAGAAAATGTTGGTAACCAGCATTTTCTCCTTTTCCCACAATGTTTTCATCCATTTCACAAACTAATTCTGTGATTTTTCATTACATTCAATTTATTGTGCATAAATGTTTGATTTGAACAACTCTAAAATTTTGTCTTTGGTAGATAGTTATGCTGAATTTTATGGTTGAGTTAATATGAGATTGTAACAATTTATTATATTTATATGGAACCCTGTTTTCAGCCTGAAGTAATCTGATGACTTGTTGGTAATATTGACCACACAAGAAACCTTTTTAGTTGTTGAAAAAATATCAATAATCTGTGAGAGGTCCTGCATTGCTCAGCAGTAAAGCATGGGTCTCATAATCTGAAGGCCACTGGTTTGAGTCTCACTGGAAGCACTCGGTTTTTCATGGCAGTGTCCTTGGATGAAACACATCAAAGCCCTACCCAGGAGAAACATAAATATGTGAACAATGGTTTCAAAGGCCATATTTCTCTAGGTTGTAAAAAACGCAGGATTGATTGGTAAAGGGTTGACTTGAAAATAACATAGGTAACAAATTAAGAGGTCCTCTGTGCTTAGGATAAAGAATTTGTAGTGAAAAGGGGGGGAAAAAAGGCAGACATCATTGTTTCTCTATTTCAGTGTTGTGAGCTACTAGATATTTTAGGTATACCATACATACAAAGTAAAGGAGAAGCAGAGGCAATGTGTGCCCTTCTTAACTCATCAGGAGTAAGTGATCTTTGTTTCTTTGGTGTTTAACACCATTTCCAACATTAATTCAGTTATGTCGCTGCAACCAGCCCACTTATCCATGCTTTCCTAGAGTTTCCTTTTACTAGTTCTCTGCACAATTTTCTTCCCAAGCCACTTGCTGCTTTCCTACATAACCATCGTTGAAATACTGATCAGCAGTGAGAGATGAGTGAAGCTTGTCACAGTTACTATCATCAATCCTTAGAAAGAATTTCAATGAGCTATGGGAATGAACCAGCAACCACCTATTTTCAAGACCTGCATGCTACTGACTGCACCACTGGACTTGGCAAGTGATCTTTAAACAGGCAACCTTACTTCTTCTCTGATCAAGTAATGCTTCATTTTTTGCATAGATATTTAGCTTTAAGTGAAAACAGAAAAAATATACAGTAATTACTTTCTGCGTTATTTCTCAGTTTATCCTTTACCACACAACAATGAGTTTTAACGACTGTGGAAGAAGGATTTTGAAAATATTTTGGGAAAAGTAGAAAATGCTGATAGTCAGCATTTTCTGCTTTTCCTAAATATTTTTTACCCTTTTAAGGAAAAATTCCAATGTTTGAACAACCAGATGACGAAATTTAAGACTTTTCCACCTTGACAGTATTTACAGATGATAAATGCGGCTTTGATGGTGAGCAGTGTATTCTGAAAAAATTGAATTAAAGCATTTGAAGATAATAAACTGAATTTGGATGCCAAAAAGGGATTGTGTTTGAAAGGACAGAAAACATTGTGAAGAAAAAAGGAGGAAATGCTTGTAAGCAGGATATTTGTCATTTCCTTCAATGTTTTCAAAAGCCTTCTGTGGTACTGATAATCAGCATCTTCTCCTTTTCCTTCAATTTTTTCTACATTTTCACAGCCAAGTTGTCATCTGCAAATGCATTCAATTCTGATGACCCCAATTTTTTGTCGTTTTATAAAGAGTTAAGGGGTTAAATTCCATTGTGTTTGATTAATTTTATTCATATCTGTATTTTTAAGCTGGTGGATGGTTGCTTGACAGATGATGGAGATGCTTTTTTGTATGGAGCCCAAACTGTGTACAGAAATTTCACCATGAATACCAAGGTTTTGTTATTTTAAATGTTATTTCTGTGGTGGCATTTTGATTACCGGTACAGTTTAAACAATTAGTTCAGCCAATAAGATTTGGACTAATTGAAAACTTTTGTAAATTTATATATTATTATTCTGTCACAAGAGAGATTTTAAAAACAAAATGCAAACTCATGCTGAATCTGGAAACTGTTTGAAGTCTACGGTACTTTACTTTTAAAGTACACCATAAATTATCATTAAATCCTTATTTGGAGAGGATGTCTTATCTCTGTCCCTTATAACAAAATTTTGGACTCATCTGAGTTAAAAGCATTTGCAGGAAACAAATTCAGTGTGTAGCTCAAGAGATGATTCTGCCTTTTGAATTGACTAAAATGTTGCAGGAAAAAGAGAAAATGCTGGTTAAAACACAGGATTGTTTTGTAAAGAATTAAACACTTGCCCAGAAGAGCGTACTTACTTTGAGGAGTGTATCTTTATTTTTAGGCAAGAACATGATGCATAAGCTACAGTTCTTTTTCCAAATAAATGACCTCTAAAGAGAGTGTACAGATATGTCTGCATTTCTGTTTTTGTCGTAAAAGTATCTATATACTAAATATAGGTATGAAAATCTGCATGGAAGTAGAATACCAAAGCTAATTTTGTCCCTGGATTGCTCACTAAAACGGGGTTGAAATACTAAGTTAATCTTACTACATCAGTAAAGAAAACAATGGAAAATGCAAAGCTTTTAACTTCAAATTGACCCTGAGAATTTAAAATTGTCTTAATAGATCATAACCTGCATATGTGCTGAGATCTAGATGATGTGATTGTGGTTCTGTTTAAATCAATGACTCATTACTGGCAATAGAGTACATTTAATACAGTGATTCCCAACACACTGATGAAAGGCACCAGCTGTTACCTAGTATAACTGAAGCCTAAGCTGGATTTTAGAAATTTGCCTTTAAGAGCAGTTTTTGTTCTCTTTTTGCCAAACGTTTTTGAGATAGATAATTAAAGATTTATGCATGCAAAAATGGGATTCAGATGGAATTCATTGAGACCCAACTTTTTCAGTGACACCGTGTCTCATTAACTCAATAAAATTCTAGGGAAATAGAATACCTGAATGTGAGCAATGCTTTGGGAAATGGGGGCTTAATGCATCTGCAAAAAGTATCGATCCATGTCAGCCTGCGCATACAGCGCAGGCTGACCAGGATCGAAACTTTTTGCTATTTGTAAAATTTCTGCATGTTCAAGGACCACTCTATCTCATGATTCAGTTGGTTTGTTAGACTAAATGGATTTTATGGATAAAGAATTATGCGATGACTTGCTTGGTATGATGCAGAGATGCATTAAGCCACCTTTTAACAGAGCATGGCTTATGTATTTTATTTCAGGATCCACATGTTGAAAGATACAGGTATGCAGACATACAGTCACAGTTAGGAATAGATAGAAATGGTCTGGTGGCTCTAGCATTACTACTGGGTTGTGATTTCATACCAAAAGGAGTCTCAGGAATAGGCATGGCAAATGCTGTCAAGTTATTAGATTGTCTGAAAGGAAGGAATGTTTTAGAAAGGTAGATTTTCTGGACTTCAATCTTAAAGTAAATACAAAATTTTAACCCTTAGAGCACCAAATAAACCCATCAGACATTTTTAGCCCACCTGTTTTTAGCTCCACTGGCCAAAGGCCAGCAGGCTTATGTCATGGCCCGTTGTCCGTCGTGCGTCCGTGCATGCGTCCGTCCGTCCGTTAACTTTTATTTTAAACATCTTCTCTGAAACTACCCAGCCAATTTTGATGAAACTTTACAGAAATGATCCTGCCATGGTCCTCTTCAGAATTTCTTGAAAGAATTTAATTCCTTCAAAAACTCTGGTTGCCATGGCAACAAAACTTAAAAATATTGGAAATCTTTGAAAATCTTCTTGTCTGAAACCATAAGGCCTAGGGCTACTCAATTTGGCATGTGGCTTTATCTAGTAGACCTCTATCAAGTTTCTTCAAATTATAGCCCTGGGGTCAAATTTGACCCTGCCCCGGGGGTCACAAGTTTTACATAGGCTTATATAGAGAAAACTTTAGAAATCTTCCTGTACCTAGCCATAAGGCCTAGGGTTACCAAATTTTGCATGTGGCTTTATCTAGTGGGCCTCTTCCAAGAGTGCCAAACTTATAGCCCTGGGGTCAAATTTGACCCCACCCCGGGAGGTCACAAGTTTTACATAGGCTTCTTAGAGAAAACTTTAGAAATCTTCCTGCACCTAGCCATAAGGCCTGGTGCTACAAAATTTTGCATGTGGCTTTATCTAGTGGGCCTCTACCAAAGTGCCCAACTTATAGCCCTGGGGTCAAAATTGGCCCAGTCCCAGGGGTGACAATTTTTATATGGGCTTATATAGACAAAACTTTAGAAATCTCCCTGTACTCAGTCATAAGGCCTAGGGTTACCAAACTTTACATGTGGCTTTATCTAGTGGGCCTCTACCAAGAGCACCCAAATTATAGCCCTAGGGTCGAATTTGACCCCATCCCAGAGGTCAGAAGTTTTGCATGGGCTTATGTAGTGAAATCTTTAGAAATTTTCTTGTTACTTACCATAAGAACTTAGGCTACCAATTTTAGTCCTGTCTCAGGGGTCTTACATTCAAAACCAATTGGCCAAGTATTGTAATGTTTGTCATGTAGGGATTATATGTATTAGCCATTGGAGCGATACAGGGCCATCATGGCCCTCTTGTTGAAGAAAACGTCAAGGTATTGTCATGACCTAGTGTCATTGGCATTGTTGCCTGCGTCATTGTGCAAAAACTTTGATATTTTAAAATATCTCTGACTCTGTCATTACTGTAGATATTTGCTTCAAACTCAGACTGGTTGTAAACTATCAAAAAGGGAACCCATACAACAGGGGCAGGTAACCAAAATATTTTTGACACAGTTATGCCATTAGCTTATATAGTGAAAACTTTACAAATCTCCTTGTTTCTCATTATGAGCTATAGATGTAATATTTTATGAGTGTTATCATCTAGCCGGCCTCTTCCAAAATTGGCCCCACCCCATGGGTCAGTGCTTATAGAGTGAAAATTCTTAAAATCTTCTTGCTCCGAACCATAAATCCAAAGGCTACCAAATTTGGATCATAGCTTCATCTTGTAGTTCACTTTCGAATTTGTTCAAAATTTAGCCCTGGGATTGAAATTAGCCCTGTCTCAGGGGTCTTATGTTTTACAGGGCATTTTATTGAGGAAACTTTGAAAATCTTCTTGTTTATAACCATACATTCTAGACCTGTATTATTTGGTATGGGGCTCTATCTTGTTGATCTCAACCAGGATTCAAAAATGATTCTGCCTTTGGGTCATTACTTTCTTGTGGGCTTAGATAGAGGAAATTTTATACGTCTTCTAGTTCGAAACTAACTGGCCAAGAATTGTAATTTTTAGCGTGTTGGTTTTTTTTATTTATTTGCCAGTGGAGCGATACAGGGCCATTTTGGCCATCTTGTGTTGATGTTGTGGTAGAGTTGTTCAGAAATTTTGATTTCACTGATGTGATTCATGTCAAAATTTTATTTTGACAGTGGTATACACCATTTTAAAAATTACTTTTTTTCCCCATCTTTAGCAGACCTGTTTGAAATCATAGTTAAAAACATTGAAAATGCTCCTAATGAGCAGTTTCTGACATTCTGCCACAGTGTTTTTTTTTTATTATTATTCAAGTATTGAAGTTTCATTCATGAATTAGATGTGGCTCAAATATGATGGAAATTGTCTTCAAAAGCAGGGAAGATCATGCAGGAAAAAGATCTGTGGCTCAGAAATGATTAAATTTGTCTTTGAAAAAGAAGAAAACATTGTGGGAAAAGGAGAAAATAATAGCATTTTGCGCCCTCTTTCACAATGTTTTCAAAAGCTTCCTTTCCCAGGGAGATGGAAATTTCTGATGATACAGCAAAGGGTTATAAAATTATCAGATTGTCTTGGTGTACCATTACAGATTACAGGAGTGGAGAAGAATCCATGAAAGCCAGTGTTTAGATCCTGTGGAAAAAATGGTGCGAGGAAAAGCTCTGAATGCGCCAGACTTTCCTCAGGTTGATGTAAGTCTGAAAAACAATTGATCTATGCCCTGTGAAAAGGGGTTAATGCATGTGCAAAAAGTATAGAACAAAAGCACAGGCTGACCTAGGTTGAACTTTTAACTCTTTACCACACAATCCCGACTTTTAACGACCCTGAGAAACAAGCTTTCTGAAAACATTGTGGGAAAAGGAGAAAATGCTGGTAACCAGCATTTTCTCCTTTCCCCACAATGTTTTCTTCCCTTCCCAAAACAAACTTCAAATTTTCAGTCACTTCTATTTTGTCGTCTGCAAAATGCTTTCAATTTGGACCAGACTAAAATTTTGTTGTTTGGTAAAGAGTTAAACAATTTTTTGCATGTTAAAGGAGTATTCTACTTCATGATTCAGCAGGTTGTTGGACAAAATGGATGTTACAGATCCATAATTGGTATAATGCATATTGGAGATGCATGAAACCCTGTTTTGCCAGAGCATGGCTCAATTCCAAACATTTTGGTGTCAAATTAGTTTCTGTAGGACCTCTGTAGCACAGGTGAAGCATAGATGACTTGCAATCTAGGGGTTGTGACTTGGAATATCTGCCCAGCAAAACCACTTTACTTGGATTGATGAAAGTGATTGTAGCAAGGATTCACTTCTCTTTTGCGGCTGAACAAAGCTTATTTGTTCTATGTCGGAATGCAGTCCTTAGCTTGGAAGGAGTGTAATGCATAGGACAAGTTGAAAAAGAATCCAGCTTTTATAAAACATAGGAGGAGAAGGAGGAAATGCTAGTAACAAGGATCTTGTCCTTTTTCCACGATGATACTATATTACTTTTTGAAATCAAGCCACATTGCTTGAACAGCATTTACTTTGTTGTTTTTTGCAAATGCTTTCGATATGGACAAGTCTAAATTTATGAAACAGTAGAATGCAATTGACAATTTGAAATACAAGTAATCCAATATTCTAAACACATTTATCTGAGCCATGCTGTGTGAAAATGGGGCTTAATGCATTTGCAAAAAGTATCGACCCATGTCAGCCTGCGCAGGCTGATATGGGTCAAAACTTTTTGCTCTTTGTCAGTTTTCTGCATGTCAAAGGACCATTTAACCTCCAGATCTAGTCCATTTTTCAAATGGATTTTTATAGATCAATAATCAGGTGATGACTTCTTTTTTGGTATAATGGATCACGGAGACGTATCAGGCCCCCTCTTGCCAAGCATGACTCATAATTATATACATTATATGTAATCAAATATAGACAATTTGAAATATGTGTGAATGGTCAATTAAGCAAATTCTTCATACTCTGTTATAGATTTCTACCTATGTTGTAGGTTATCAATGAGTTCCTACAGCCAAAAGATAGATGTCCAACAAAGTTGTTACCTTGGAAACGACCAGTGCCAGTCAAGCTGCAGGTAAATTATTAAGTTTGCATTGATGTATGAGTGTGGTTGGGGACTGCATTCACAAACTATTCTAACTTTAAACAGTGAATTTACACAAATCTCTGTGTAAAACAATATCTGGAGGCAAAAATCTCTGTTTAACAACGAGGAAAAAAACTTTGGTTATTTTATGAAATGAAAGTAGGCCTTTATAACAACCTACAAAATAGTAGGGGAATAGGGGAGGTTAGGCCTTCTTGTCTAACAGTGATAGCACTGGAACAAGAAGAAGGCATTTGACATTCATACAAAGGAAGAAGACTAGAATTTAATGGGTGTGACCTTTATTTTCCCCCTTTTTCCGCAATGTTCTAAGCTATGAAAGAAAAATCTAATCATTTGAGCATCATTTGAATTGGCGTCTGCAAAAGCTTTGAATATGAATGAGTCTACAAGTTTTGAATAGTCTTTACTGTTTTTAAGCTTGTTAGTCATTGGTGCCAAGTGATACATGTACAACAGAAAGTGCTTGAAAAGAGGGAGAATATGCATAAAAGGTGCTTAAAAAGTGCTTAAACTTTGTCATTGAATACCTGTATGAACCCTGGATAGTTGTAGGACTGATAACTGCTAGACCGATAACCGGGGGACTGCTAGCTGTGGTACTGATAACTGCTGGACTGATAACTGGGAGACTGCTAGCTGTGGGACAGATAACTGCTGGACTGATAACTGTAAGACTGCTAGCTGTGGGACTGATAACTGCTAGACCGATAACTGGGGGACTACTAGCTGTGGGACTAATAACTGGGACTGATAAGTGCTTGAATGATAGCTGTGGGACTAATAACTGTGGGACTGATAACTGTCTTAATGATAGCCGTGGGACTGATTTCAGTGGAACTGCTAGCTGTAGGACTTTGCTCTGTCCAAGGTAGAATGACCCGAAGAAAATACAATTGAGAAAATACTACCTCTTGTTATACCCCCACAAAACGAATGTTTTTGGGGGTATACTGGAATCAGCCTGTCTGTCCGTCCGTGTGTCCGTCTGTGTACAAAATACTAGTAATTTTGTGTCGGGAACTCCTCCTACAGTTTTGCTGCTATTGTATTGAAAGTTTGTTGATACATTGATCAAATACTGAAGTTGTGCAAGATGCAGTTTTCAATCATCTACTCCCTATGATTCAAGGGTAATCTCCCCTTGAACTTAGAAAATATTTTGTTAAATTGCCTGTTTCTGTCAAAGCGCTGGCGGGGGTATTAAGTCACATTCAGTGACAGCTCTAGTTACTTTGTGGGACTGATAGCTCTGTAGTATAAATGTGCTATGTTCTACTTGTAGGACTTCGCTCTGTCCAAGCAAGAGTGGCCTTTAATATAAACAGTGGAGAAGATACTACCTCTTGTTACTTTGTGGGACTTATAGCTCTGTAGTATAAATGTGCTATGTTCTACTTGTAGGACTTTGCTCTGTCCAAGCTAGAGTGGCCTGTAGAATACACAATGGAGAAGATACTACCTCTTGTTACTTTGTGGGACATGCAAGATCTACTTCAGTCCAAGAATCCTTCCAATCATCAACATCTCAGACCTCATAGGTAAACTTGAGGATTGATCATCATCTTTTTTAACTCTTTAACACAAAATCCAGAGTTAATTACCCTGAGGAAATAGCCGTTTGAGAACCTTTTTGCAAAAGGCAAGGTTTTCTACACCTTAGCGTTAACCCAGAAGCACCTCTCACAACTTTAGTTGCCTTTGTGGAGAGTGGAGATCTCAAATCAGACTGCACAAAGCATTGATCTACACTCACAGCTTTGCCAAGACATTCTTGACAAAAACAAGCTTGAATTTCAATGATTTGGCTCTTACTTTTACTCTGAAAATGTTTGTTAGGTTGATAAGGGTGAGCATATCTGTACCACACAATCCCAAGTTTTAACAACCCTGAAAGAGAAGGCTTTTGAAAACATTTTGGGAAGAGGAGAAAATGCTGGTTACCAGCATCTTCTCCTTTTCCCACAATGTTTTCTACCCCATCAAATACAGAAATCACCATTTGAGCTACATTTGATAAGTACCGGTAGTCTTCAAACGCTTTTAATTTGGTCCAGTCCAAAATTTTGTTGTATGGTAAAGAGTTAAGATGATTTATGAAGTATTAACCCATAGAGCACGGAATAAACCCAACTGACAGTTTTAGTCTAGAAATAAGATTCAAATAATTGCAATTTTATGGGTGCTCTTGTGGAATCAGCAGAGCAGACTGTGTAGATCAAAGATCAGACTGCACATTCTCTGCAGTCTGATCTTGATCTATACTGGCAGCAAAAGTGACAATACTTGTGAAAGGTGCTCCAAGGGTTAGATTAATTCAGTAAAGAAAATTGAAGAGATGCATATCCAAAAACTCTGAGGTGCATAGTTTGGAAGTAATTACTGCCAATGTGTGAGTGTAATTGATTTAGAAATGTAAAAGAAAAAGAAGCTTACTTAGGGAAAATGTTTTTGATTTCCTCTGTTTGTTTTATGTTAGTTATCAATAATCTCATTCACCTGTAAGTGTTCTCATGAGAACAGAAATGTTTTGGTTGGGAATGTTTTCATTTATTGTTAATCACATTGTCAGTTATGTTATGAAAGCCATTTCAGCTTTTTATGCAGTCCTGGTGTTTCTTTACCACTGGTAGATACATTTAAAAAGGAATCAGAATTAGTACAAATGAATTGAAGTTCTTTGATAGGATAGCAAACATTGCAAGAAAAAAGGAGAAAACGCTGTCTTCTCAATGCTTTCAAAATCCTTTTTCTTCAGGATTGTTATAATACAGGATTGTGTGGTACATGGTTACCAGAATTTTTGTCTTTTTTTGTTTTTCATAATATACAATACCTGTACAAATTTCTTTACAGAATTGTAAAAACTAGGGTGCGCCAAGGTGTTCCATGCTATGAAATAGAATGGCTAAAACCAGGTGGGAATTTTGTTGTTGTTGTTGTTGTTTTGTCCAAACTTGATTTTAAACCATGTCAAAGAGAATTCTTTTAATTTCGGGTGGAAATTATATTTCTGGACTGCTAGAGAAAGACAATGATGTATTTGGTAGTGAAAATGTTAATTAGCGACGATTCACCAACCATTCTCTATGTTGGTCTAATTCTTAACCCTTTACCAAACAATCCCTGGTTTTTACGACCCAGAGGAAGAAGCCTTCTGGAAACATTGTGGGAAAAGGAGAAAATGCTGGTAACCAGCATTTTCTCCTTTTCCCACAATGTTTTCTACCCTTCCAAAGTCAAGATTCAATTTTTGAGTCACATTTATTTTTTCGTCTGCAAATGCTTTCAATTTGGACATGTCTAAAATTTTGGCGTTTGGTAAAGAGTTAATTCACAGACTGGCTGTCTTATAGGCTTGGACTTCTCAACCAAACAGACAGCTGTTATTTAACCCTTTACCAGACAATGCTGACTATTAATGACCCCCAGGAAAGAAAGCGTTTGAAAACATTTTGTGAGAAAAGAAGAAAATGTAGGTAACCAGCATTATCTCCTTTTCACGGAATGTTTTCTACAATTTCAAAACAAAATCCATCATTTGGGACATACTCAAAGTGTTCCCTGCAAATGCTTCCAATTAGCACAAGTCTAAAATTTTATTATATGGTAAAGAGTTAAATGTAAAAATGATTTTGGTATCAGAAGGGGCAGTCATTTTAGCCCCAGATGTAAATGACTCATTAACACACATTTCATTAAAATGAAAGCAAGTTAAGATTTGAAAATTCCTACTTGCAGTTGGATTATCTGACAGTAAGAAAATGTCAAGAATGTCACTGAACTATCTGACAGTAAGAAAATGTCAGGGGAAAGTAATAGTAACCAGTGGTTAAAGTCTTTCTGTCAAAATTTAAGACATGTCCATATTGAAAGGTTTTGCTGACAACAAATTATATGTGGCTTAAATCAGGAGATTTGTCCTCCAAAGGACAGAAAACAGGATGGGAAAAGAAAAGCATAGTTATTACCAAAACTTATTCTTTTCTCACAATATTTTTAAAAGCCATCTTTCTCATGTCCATAATAAATCAAGTTTTCTTTATATATGTTTATCTTGCAGTTACAGACCCCTACTCTGAAGGAGACTATTATGTTACGATAGAAACACAGGACTTGTTCTCTAAATGTTATCCAAGAATTGTTCACACATTCCAGAAGGAAGTAGCCAATAAAAATAAGAAAAAGAAAGGTACATTTCATTTCTTTATTTGTTTGTGTGTGAAGCCATTTTCAGCACTTTCATTTCTAACACAACAGCCAGTGCATTGGTGCACAACAACCTTCCAAAAGCCACTGCCTGCTTTCACATACAAAGAAAGTCTAAACTATGTTCAACATTGAGACAGGGATGGATGTTTTGAAACTTTTGTTTCAGCCTTTGGAAATAAATTTGTTGATATAGATTTTTTTAAATTTTTTTTGAAGCATGGGATACAAATTTACAAGTCTTTGATCACTAGTCTTGAACATTACCAATGAGCAACTGTGGCTTGGCACTAAAGTATAAATATAAACTCATCCAACTACTGCGTCAAGAGACTACTGTATTGATGCTGCATCCCGTAATCAATTAAGTTAATAGGACTTGCATTACAAAGCACCTGTTGTAAGAGATAATTTTTGTACTGCCTTTAGGTGGTTTGTAAATACAGGTTGACTGTGCTATGTAATTGCTTATCTAACAGTTGCTTAAGAAAGTTGATATTTTATAAGGAAGAATCATAATGGCATGACTGTTGGCCCTTAGTTTGGGGAAAACAACATAAAAAAAAGAAAATATGAGGAAAAAAATTGCCTCTGGTGGCACTCAAACCTAGGACCTTCAAAACCATAGTTGGCAACTCTACCAACAGAGCTACCTGGCCAACAGATAATTTGTTGGGTTAAAAATATGATTATCCCATGTTATTTTTCTATAACAGCTTTCCTGTTACTAATGGAATAGGAAATTTTACAGTAAAAATATAAAAGATTCAGTAATTCCTAGTCTTTTGTACATGTATTTGTAAGTTTTGATTTAAAAGCCATTATTGCATGCATATGAAAATAAGTGGTCTTTGTTGAGATTTTCCAGCAATTTTACAAGTAAAACTGGTTGAATGCCTCTTTAACCCTTTACCACACAATGATGCCTTTTAACAACCCTGAAGAACAGGCCTTTTTAAAACATTGTGGGAAAAGGAGAAAATGCTGGTAACCAGCATTTTCTCCTTTTCCCACAATGTTTTCTACCCTATCAAAGAAAAGTTGTGTCATTTGAGCCACTATGAAATTTTGTTTTCTGCAAATGCTTTCAATCTGGATAGGTCTTAAATTTTGCCGTGTGGTAAAGGGTTAATGCACTGAAACATATGCTAATGCATCTGCAAACAGTTTTGACACATATCAGCCTACGCAGTCCACGAAGGCTAACATAGGTCACAACTTTTTGCTCTTGGTCGATTTTCTGCATGTCAAAGGACCATTGTACCTGTGCCACTCCTGAAAATATTACCAAAGATGTTCACTTGATGAAATATATTTTGATCTTTCACAAAAAAAATCAAATGTCCTCTATATGTTTTGTAGTCAGGAGGATTTCACCATGACTTTACTTTTTTTGGGTTGCTTAAATTTTTTTTTCCCAACAAAGTTAGGCAGTTTCAGTTTAAAAGAACAGCTCATTTCTATAATGTATTTGTTCTATTTGACAGCTAAAAAGAAGAAAGGCAAAGAGAAACCTGTTGAAGTTGATCAAAGATCTATTGAGAATTTATCATTTGACTTCGGGAAGTTAAATCTCAAAACTGTAACACGTAAACTACAGGAATCTGTTCACAAGCTGCGCCCATCTTTCACCGAATACGAAGGTAGTATGCTGACAACCAAAATGAAACAGTCCAGTGTGTCTCAAGCATCCAACAAAGTTAGTGGTGTGACTCAATCAAGTGAAAATGCATTTAGCTTGTCTGTATCCAAGGATGTGAAACATACCGTGGCATTAGACATTTGTGAAACATCAGTATTAGACGAACTGGACATTCCATTTAGTGACAGGGTTAAACTTAGACTGGAAAAAAAGAAGAAAGAGCACCAAAAGAAGGACACAGAAACAGTTAAATCAGTTACCAAAGAATTTGAAAATCTTTCTGTTCATGGTAGTCATTCATCTCAGAGGAAAAGGAAAAACATGGACAAGTCAGAAAAGAAAAGAGAGAAAAATACAGAAAATCTGGATCAATCTGTGATTTCAAGTGTTTTTAATAATGTTTCAGTGAACAGCCCTAGGTCGCCTTTTGTTCCTAGCGCGGTACCACCAAACAGCTGTGTCAGAGATACAAGAAAAATGTCCAGTCCTGCCTCCAATATGTTTTGTAGTCCAGCTAGCTACATTAAACAGTCTATAGAAAATGATTGGGATAGTATATTCAGAGACAGTCCTATACAAAACATGGCTGATGGTGAACCATTACAACAGAGAACAACACAAACAAACTTCAGGTTCTGTGACACCCCTGAAAAAGTGAAGATTCCCATGATTTATGATTCTACCTCACCTTTGACTCTGTCACGAAATAACTGTGGCACTGATAAAAATACTGCAGGAAAACCAAGCATGTTGAAAGCAAAGTGGCAAACAGAATTTATTGAGAATTATTTACATGAACTTGGTAAAGATTTTTCCTTAGGTGCACATTTAAGTTTACAGCATAATCATCATGGAGAAAGGGGTTCTTTTGGTACCGTCCAGCATTGCCAAAGCTCTAATATAAGCTATCAAAAACTGTCCAAAGAAAACACTCCAAATGTGCCAAGTAAAAAAATTCATGTACAACCATCAAATGAAACACAGGGAATTAATTTTGACCTCCAGAGTTCTTTACTGAACAGCTTATGTACCAGTTTGATACAAACATTGACACCAAAGGGTATGAACAGAGAGCAGTATGAGAGTTTGTGTGAGAGCTTAAGAAAGATCGAAAAGGATGGTAAATACCAGGACATTGGTTTAAAAAATTGTGATTTCAACAATGGTCAAAGCAACTTAAACTTTGCTGAAGAATTAGCTTTAGAAGCAAGCCAACATTTATTATCCCAAAGCAAAACCAAGCCAGTGAAAATGAATGATAGTTTAAACCAGCAAAAATATAGAGAAGGAAGTTCTGGGCTTGGGAAGTCCGCAAGGAAACGACAGAAGAAGAAGCAAAGAAAAAACATAAATAGTTTTACTGCATACCAAAACGATGAAAAACCATCACAGACTGATGAGGCAAGTAAACACACAATGGATCAAAATACATTTACAAGTTTTCATGGAAATGGCAAGTTGGCTCAGGGCAGAGTGTCAGTGCCTGATGTAGATAGTTATACTATTAGTGAAGCCACTCAACCAAGTTTGGGACAAAAAGTAGTGCCTAATGCTGACAATGATTTGGAAACTAACAGGAGAAAAAAGAAAAAGAAGAAAAAGAAAATAAAAAAAGCTTCATCTTCAATTGATATAAGTAAAGATAATTCAGTGATGAATGAATGTCAGTACAAAACTTGTTCTGAATATCTACAGACAGCTTTAGCTGCAAATCCAAGGCTGAATTGTAAAACCAGGAAAGTAGAAAAAGCCTCCCCAGTGATTGACCTATCTGCTGATGACACATTCCTTGAATTAGATGTTTTATCCGGTTGTCTTAGTGGAGACACTGGGTCTTCCAGCACTGATGCCAAACAAAAACTTGCATTGAAGAAAAAACTCATCAAGAAACATACACAGTGTAATGACACAAATACAGCCATAGCAGTTCCTGATGACAGTGATGAATGCCCTGTTTTAGCACATGGGGGTCCTGTTCTTTCAATGAACACAGCTGTTTTATCTCCATCGAAAATGTTAGGGAAAATGGAAAAGAAACGACTAACTCCTGAAAATCAAGGGATAGACAGACATGATGTTGCAAAAGCAATTAAACCATTACAGGAAATATATCATCCACAATGCTTGGAATCTGATTTGAAACATGATCAAGGTATTGACATTAATTCTTCTGAGGCCTCTGTGCTTGGAGATAATGGTCAAGAACAATATCCCAGTAGATTTAAAGAGAGAGATGATTTGTTGTTAGCAAAAAAGAACCGAGAGAATGCCCTCATAGAAATAAAGAAATACTGCAATGCATATTGCCCACAATACAGAAGCAAGTTTGCAAGCCTGGAAGAAGAATTAGATTACTTAGATGAAACTGTATATGTCTCCAGCTCAGGTAAAACGAAAGGTTGTGGGGTATGCTGTAATAAGAAATCCAGCTCTCAATACAATAAGAGCAGGGGTTGTGTTAAAGAAAAATCACAGTATAAAGCAACAACAAAAGAAATATTATCTCAAGAGCTACACAAAACCAAAAAGGTTCATAGCTGTTGTGGATTAAATATGGATTACTTATCAAACAACAATGCCATGACGGATGCATATGAAAGAAATATTCAGTCCTGTCAGGGTCTAGGATCATGGACACAGGTACCTCCAAAATCTGCCAGGGATGATAATAAGTTAAGATGTGCAAACAAAAATATCAAACTGAGTTATGGTTATGGTTTGCGAAACATGCAGCAAAAGGACAATTGCAAGGGGTGTAGATTAAGGTCAATCCACACACCTTTTCCATCTGATCTTAGTCTACATTCTTCGATTAACCACAACCAAATTTGTTTGCAGACAACAGATAATATAAACAGAAAAATCAGGGAGAAACAGAACAGGAACTCTCATGTAGAAAGACAAAGTGCTATGAGTGAATCGGACACAACAGAATCAGAGATTGGCTGTTACCTTGATAATGAGTTTGATGTTGATTTAGATGGTGAATGTTTGAAAATCTGCTTAAATGATGTTCAGAATGATAAAGTATGTGAACTGAACACTAAAGACAAATCTGTGGATTGTAGAAGAAATGATAACTGGTTGAGTACTATAAACATGGATCATGACAAATATCTGTGCACTGCATTTTTGACAGAAACATCAGTTGACAACAAACACACAGTCAACAGTTCTTGTGAAATTGATGGTGGAAAATTACTTCCTGAGCAGAGTAATAATGAGTCAAGTCTTGGCTCCATTTTTGGCTTGAACCCAGATGAATTTGGCAATAACCTTCATAGTTCTGATGAGGAGCTTCAAGATACAGATAATATAGGGCTAATACTCAACAATACTTCTCATGTTGACTCCGTATTAAAAACTAAACCAGTGAAATCAGTGTTTGGAATTAACAGTCACCCCTACACTGATGTAGTAGAAGCTAAGATCAAATCTGATACCAAGGAAGAGACAGATGTTTGTGTGGATGGTTTGTCTGAAGGCAGTGGTGAGAGTCCAGAGGATGACATTTTGGATGATTTGTTAGAGGATGAAGAAAGTCAGGAAAACTGTGACGCTGAGATAAACAGGATTAATGATAACAAAGAGAGTTGTTTAAACAATAATGAGCTACATCTTATTAATGGTGATAAAAGTAAAAATATTAATTGCCATGTTACTGAAAGCAACACAGACATGGGTGGTGATGAAGGAACAAGTGAACTTACAGGAATGGATATCGTAAATATACCAGAGAGTAATGGGTCGGATTGTGAAGATAAAGAAATTAGTGGTGATGAAGCAACAAGTGAACTGACAGGAATGGATATCACAAATATACCAGAGAGAAATGGGCTGGATTGTGAAGATGAAGAAATTAGTGGTGATGAAGCAACAAGTGAACTTACAGGAATGGATATCATAAATGTACTAGAGAGAAATGGGCTGGATTTTGAAGATGAAGAAATTAGTGGTGATGAAGCAACAAGTGAACTTACAGGAATGGATATCATAAATATACCAGAGAGAAATGGGCTGAATTGTAAAGATATGGAAATAATGGTACCTGAAAACGATTGTGGTGGCTCATCTGACAAGGAAAATGAAAAGATTGTACAGAATGGTGAAAAGTTAAAACCTGCTTTTGAAACACCAGATGATAACATATCAGGAGGTCATTCAAAAAAGGAGTCATCTGATAATTTACCAAGTTCTGCTAAGGTGGAGGCTAGAGATGATGTACAAAGGGGAGCAAGCCCAATTCCACTTCTAGACAGGCTGAAAAGGAAGTTCAAAAAGGCCTCTGCCCGAAGTGTGTTGCACTCTTTTACAAATGGCAGATAGATGTACAGCTAAACTTTTTATAGTGGCCACCTGTCATAAGGTAGCCACATGTATTAACTTTTTATCACTTGACAAAAATGTACAATTAGATTAAAAGTGTTCACCAACGACAATTTAAACGTGGCTGAAATGATGGAATTGTCTTTGATGGGATAGAAAACATTGTAGGAAAAGGAGAAAATGCTGGTTACCAGCATTTTCTCCTTTTGCCACAATGTTTTCAAAAGGGTTCTTCTTCAGGGTCATAAGAACTCAAGATTGTTTGGTAAAGGGTTAAAGGCCAAATAGTTGCCAAATGTAAACATTGTGGGGATCAAATTTAGTTCATACCATTTCAAAGTATTGATATTATGATGAATCTGATAATCTGTTACGGTGGAATCTGTCAATGTTCAAGTTGCTGGCAGAAAAAAAATATTGTAAAACTAGACCAAAAGTTGGCAATGTTTGTTTGAGTTTCACAACAGATTTTTTCTGCCAGAATCTGAAACTTTATAGATCGAACTGTAACACACTATCAGACTTTAAATAATGTCAATACTGTTAAATGGTATGTGTTAAATTTGCATGCATTTTGACACCCAAATTGTTATGCCCCCCTTCAACGAAGTGGGGGTATATTGCTTTGCTAATGTCCGTCTGTAGACCTTACCTTGTCCGGATATAACTAGACACAGAATTGACCTAGGTTCGTCAAATTTGGCACAGACATGCGTCTCAGAGTGTAGATGATCCCTATTGATTTTGAGGTCAGTCGGTCAAATATCAAGGTCACAGTGACTGTCAACATGTTGATATATAGACCAAACCTTGTCCAGATGATAACTAGACACAGAATTGACCTAGGTTCGTCAAATTTGGCACAGACATGCGTCTCAGAGTGTAGATGATCCCTATTGATTTTGAGGTCAATCAGTCAAATGTCAAGGTCACAGTGACTGTCAACATGTTGATATATAGACCAAACCTTGTCCGGATGATAACTAGACACAAAATTGACCTAGATTTGTCACATTTGGCACAGACATTCGTCTCGCAGTGTAGATGATCCCTATCGATTTTGAGATTAATCCATCAAAGGTCAAGGTCACAGTGGCCTTGAACTTAATGATATATAGACCAAACCTTGTCCAGATGATGACTAGACACAGAATTGACATAGGTTCTTCAAATTCTGTACAGATATTCATCTCGGAGTGTAAATGATCCCTATCGATTTTGAGATTAATCCATCAAAGGTCAAGGTCACTGTGGCCTTCAACTTAATGAAATATAGACCAAACCTTGTCCAGATGATAACTACACCCAGAATTGACCTAGGTCCTTCACATTCTGTACAGATATTCATCTTGGAGTGTAAATGATCCCTATCGATTTTAAGGTTAATCCGTGAAAGGTCAAGGTCACAGTGACCACCAGATGATTCAGGGCCCGCGCTGCCGTTCGCCACTTGAGCCATTTGCTGAAAAAAAATTAAAGTGTCTCAAAAATCATTGTATGTGGCTCAACTTGTGGCTCCAACATTTTATTCGCGTATTATCGGGGACGTAGTAAGCATCGAAGTCGACTGGGAAAAAGCGGAAGTCGAACGCGCATGCCGAGAAGAAAATCTATAACCCAGTCTGTGTATCGGCGACTGTTTACAATCTTGTATGTATACACACGGCGGTGTGTATAATTACGCGAACTGTTGACAGATTATCACGTTTAACAATTGAAGTGGGCTATAAATCAAAAAGATGACATCGATATTTCCCAATCAATTCTTTTGATATCAGTTTATGAACTGTGCCACTTCCTGTATCAATTAGGCAGTAGGGGGGCATGACTGTTTTACAAACAGACATCTTGTTTATTTTTGGTTGCTGGTGTGCTTTTAACTGTTTACCAAACAATCCCTGGTTTTTACGTCCCAGAGGAAGAAGCCTTCTGAAAACATTGTTGGAAAAGGAGAAAATAATGGTAACCAGCATTTTCTCCTTTTCCCACAGCGTTTTCTACTCTTCTATAATCAAGTTTCAATTTTTGAGTCACGTTTATTTTATCGCCTGCAAATGCTTTCAATTTGGATAAGCCTAAAATTTTGTCGTTTGGTAAAGAGTTAAGCAAGCATATACTAAGTTCCCAGGGAAGGCAAATATATGTTCAATTGCATCTGTACTAAGCAGGTACCTGTCCTTTGCAAGCACATTTGGAATGTGTCTTTGGGGCTTTCTTAACCATTTACCACACAATCCCAACTTTTATGACTCTAGGAAAGAAAGCTTTTGAAAACATTGAGGGAAAAGGAGAAAATGCTGGTAACCAGCATTGTCTCCTTTTCCCATGATGTTTTCTACCCTTTCCAAAGCATTTTCATTGTTTGAGTCACATTTAATTTGTCGCTCAAAATGCTTTCAATTTGGACTAGTCTAAGTTGTTGTTAAAATAAACTGGTTTCGTAAAGAGTTAACTCTTTACCACACAATATTTTAGACTGGTCCAAATAAAAACTATTTACAGACAACAAATTAAATTTGGCTTGAATGGTTCAGTTAGTTTCTGAAAGGCGTTTTCTCCTTTTCCCACATTGTTTTCAACAACCTATCATCCCAGAATTGTTACAACTCGGGATTGTGTGGTAAAAGGTTAATACATATCAGTGATTGTTTGTGTGATGGTCATGGTTCTGGTACTTTGAAGTATTCTGAGGACACTGTACAGTGCTCTTTGGACTGTATAGATCAAGATAGGACTGAATTTCCTTGTAGAGGGTGTGCAGTCTGATCATTGGTATAAATTAGCGGACATTTTGAGATAGACCAGTGTTCTTGATAAAAATCCATGTATTATCTACCAACTTGGAATATATTAGCCATGCTCTGTGAAAAGGGGATTAATGCATCTGCAAAATGTATCTACCCATGTCAACCTACACAATCCATGCATGCTGACCTTGGTTTAACCCATTACCACACAGCAAAATTAAAGACCTATCCAAATTGAAAACATTTGCAGACGACAATTTCATAGTGGCTCAAATGACGCAACTTTCTTTTGATAGGATAGAAAACTTTGTGGGAAAAGGAGAAAATGCTGGTTACCAGCATTTTCTCCTTTTCCCACAATGTTTTCAAAAGGCCTTTTCTTCAGGGGTGTTAAAAGGCGTCACTGTGTGGTAAAGGGTTAACTCTTTACCAAACAATCCCTGGTTTTCACAACTCTGTGAAAGAAGCCTTTTGAAAACATTGTGGGAAAAGGAGAAAATGCTGGAAACCAGCATTTTCTCCTTTTCCCACAATGTTTTCTACTATTCCCAAAACAAATTTCAATTTTTAAGTCACTTTAATTTTGTCGTTTGCTAATGCTTTCAATTTGGAACAGTCTAAAATTTTGTAATCTGGTAAAGGGTTAAACTTTTTGCTGTTTGTAAATTTTCCTCATGTCCAAGGACAATTTTACCTCTAGGGTCTGCATTCACGGACCATTCTTAACTCTTTACCAAACAGCAAAATTTTAGACTCATCCAGATTGAAAGCATTTACAGAGGACAAAAAAATGTCCCTCAAAATTTGAAATTTGTTTTTGGAAAAGGTAGAAAACATTGTGGGAAAAGGAGAAAATGCTGGTTACCAGCATTTTCTCCTTTTCCCACAATGTTTTCAAAAGGCTACTCCGTCAGGGTCGTTAAAAGTCGTGATTATGTGGTAAAGGGTTAAACAAATGTTCTAAGCTTTATTCTCCAGAATTTTCTAAATGTGAAAGTAACGCAGCTTCTGACAGGCTAAACCATTTGGTTTAGCCAGTTTAGAAAGTCTTGGAGATTAAGACAAAGAATAATCATAAGAATGGTTGGTGATTCAGTCAATTATTAGTCGAAATGGATTTTGTGGATCCATAAATATGTGATGACTTGCTTGGTATAATGCTTCATTGAGATGTTTTAAACCCCCCTTTGCCAGAGCATAGCTCATATGTTTTGTTTAGTTAGGGCTTGGAGGGTTAACTCTTTACCAGACAACAAAATTTTGGACCTATCCATGTTAAAACTTTTTGCTCACAACAAATTTAATGTGACTGGGGTGATTGGATTTGTCTTTGATAGAGAAGAAAATGCTGTGGAAAAAGGAAAAAATGCTAGTTACCTGCATTTTCTCCTTTTCCTACAATGTGTTAAAAAAACTTTTTCCTCTTGGGTCGTTAAAGCACAGGATTATTTGATAAAGAAATTAGACTACTCTCAGACAGTAATTGTCTTACGAACGAAGTCCGCAACAAAGAAACAAATGAACAAATGCATGGCTGAAATACAAACCGCACCTGGCAGGATTCAAACCCACGGCGGACAAGATCCTCGTTTTTCGAGGTTTAAAAGACCAATACCATAACAACTGAGCTAAAGAGATATCTCCCTAACGCAGCTGTTAGGTATTGTATTTAAATAGGGACAAAGCCATGCATGAAGGAGTGGTCTCCCGTAACACACCCCCTCTTAAAGTCATCATTTATTGATTATTCAAAGCCTTATTAGGCAGTAAGTCTATTATTTAGACAACAAATGTCCGTTTCTGGACAACAAATGGGATTAATGGCTCAATGGCCAATCCCGGACGAGCCCCCATCTTACAAACAAAGTCCGCAACAAAAAAACAAATGAACAAATGCATGGCTGAAATACAAACCACATCTGGCGGGATTCGAACCCACGGCGGACAAGGTCCTCGTTTTTCGAGGTTTAAAAGACCAATACCATAACCACTGAGCTAAAGATATATCTCCCTAACGCAGCTGACAGGTATTGTATTTAAATGGGGACGAAGCCATGCATGAAGGAGTGGTCTCACGTAACAATTGTCGTTAGATATTTCCTATTTAAATTCATAACCATAGTAAAATATAAACTCTTCACTTTTTTTTTTTTTCCTTCATTTTTTCTCCTTCAAGTTTTAAAGAGTATAGTGGTTTTCGTAGCTTATCATGATGTCTAAATTCATTCAATTGTTATTGTTCAGTTCTTTTTTTGTTTAGAATATCTCTCTCCAATTTGTAAAGATTATATTGTTTGTCCAAGCTAATGAAGGTGTCTTAATTCATTAAATTGTTCTTTTAAATTTTATATTTTTGTGTAGAATATGAAAATATCAGATGGCTTGGTTTTACATTTGTCTATTAGATATTTCATATTTGAATCCATACCTGTAGTATAATATGAATTTGTCTTTACATTTCTTTTTCTCTGTCTCCAATTTGTAAAGAGTATACTGTTTGTCCTAGCTTATCATGATGTCTTAATTCATTAAATTGTCCTTGTTCAATTTTTTTTTTTTCAATATAAAAATATTAGATGGTTAAAATTTTACAATTTTCTATATTAACTCTTTACCACACAATCTAGAGTTTTAACGACACTGAATAAAGAGGCTGTTGAAAACAGCGGGGAAAAAAGAAAATGAAAATTCTACCTCCAGCATGGTAACCAGAATTTTCTCCTTTACCCGCAATGTTTTCAAAAGCTTTAATCCTCTGGGTTATTAAAACACGGGATTGTGTAGTAAAGTGTAACTATCAAAATGGGAACCCATATCTGTGGCTGTATAGGCCAGTAACCCCCAAAGTATTTTGACATAGTTATCTCCCCTTTTTAACTCTTTACCAGTTGAAAATATTTTGGACTTGATAAAGTTGAACATTTACAGATGATAAATGTGGTTCATATGGTGAGATTTGTATGGAAAAAATACTGTATGCGGGTGCCAACGCTCGGCTGCAGTTGCTTGATGTTCTGTGAAAATTCAAGTTGAAAAAGGGGCATAACTGTGTCAAAAACATTTTGATGGTTACCCTTCCTTTTGTATGTTAACATCTAGTCTGAGTTTGAAGTAAATATTGTCATTAATGACAGAGATATTGTAAAATGTCAAAACTTCTGCATGAAAATGCAAACAACGACAGGGCTATAACAATACCATGATGTTTTCTCTGCCACCTGCATGTGGTACTCTTGTTTTTTTCTGGTGTAGTCTTACCATTTAGTGTCTGTCTTCAACATGCTTACCTTCTGCATACTAAAATATCTTTATCGCAGCAGTCCACTTTCCAAAACGTCAGGGCAAAAGGAGAAATTGTTGCAATCTATCCTTTTACCACAATGCTTTCATGCTAATTTGAGGAGTATTAATCTTAATTTTTGTTTATTATGCATGTTTGATAAGGGTATTTTGAGTTGTATGTTGCACATGTCATCAGATGTTAACACATAACTCGTTACTAAAGGACAAAATTTCAGACTGGTCCAAATTGAAAGCATTTGCAGATGACTTCTTAAATTTAGCAAAAATTATGGTAATTGTGTATAAGTGTAGAAAACCTTGCGGGAAAAGGAGAAAATGCTGGTTACCAGCATTTTCTCCTGTACCCACAAGGTTTTCATAGGGCTGTTTCCGTAGAGTTATTAAAACATGGGATTGTGTTGTAAAATATTAAACTGCTAAATAAAACCAATGCTCTTATCAAGCTGTCAGGCTGAACTATGGCAGTTTCAAAGTGTGTTTTTTCTGAAGTTGGAAAGCGTAGATATAATACAGACTGCAACCATTGTGCAGTCTGAACTTGATCTACACTGCAAAAGTGCAACCTGCATTTTTAGTCTTATTCTAGGTGTGGAAAGTAACCCAATTTTTTATTGACTAACCCAAATGGTTTAGCATATCAGAATTTTTGTTGCTTCAAGATATAAAAAAAAAATCTTAAAAATTAGACTGAGAATGGTTTTATCTCTTTACCATGTGACACAATTTTGGGCTTGTCCAAATTCAAGGTTTTTGCAGATGACATATCAAACGTGGTACAGATTGTGGAATATATCTCTTGAAGGATAGAAAACATTGTGGCAAAAGGAGAAAACATTTTCAAATTCTTCTTCCTTAAGTTCATTAAAACTCAGGATTGTGTGGTAAAGGTTGAAGTGGTTGGTTAGTATGGGCTCTGTTTGACTGCCTAACCTTTTACCACACAATCCCAAATTTTAATGACCATGAGGTAAAAAGCATTTGAAAACATTGTGGGAAAAGGAGAAAATGCTGGTAACCAGCATTTTCTCCTTTTCCCACAATGTTTTCTACCCTTTCTGATACAAATCCAGTCATTTCAGTATTGTTTTATTTGTCTGCAAATGGTTTGAATTTGGACCTGTCTGATTTTTTGTCGCCTGGTAAGAGTTACTTCCTGATTACCCAATGCATGTACATGTACAACATAATTCTTGTGCCAACATCAAACTTTTGTATCAGTTAAAGATCACCAACATGTTTTCTCTTGTTTCATTCTTCAACCATTTACCAAAAAAATGCTATTTGGTTCACATTATGGTTGAATTTACGTTTATTTATCGTCGCTACCGGTTTCCCATATGGGCGACGCCCCCTGAAGGCTGTTAGTATTGTTACGGGAGGGGCGGGGGGCATAGTGCAGTTACAGGATGAAACCCATCATAAGTTATGCCTGGTTCTTTAACGTGCTTGGTGTATAGCACTGTCATACGGGACCTCGGTTTAACATCTCATCCAAAAGACTATTAGTAATTTTAGATGGCCAGCCGTGAGAATCAAACCCGCACCCTCATGATCACGAGTCTGTGGGTTCGATTCCCACATTATGATACAAAGAGTGTTCAAATTTCAATGCATTTATTATACACCCCTTCCCCCACAACAAAGTGGAGGGAGGGGTGTACTTGAATATGGATGTCCCCACCATGGAGGCAAATTTGTGTCCTCTTCTCGTGCTAGTTTTCAAATAATTTGGCTTAAATTTAACCCTTTACCACATGGGCCAGACTTTTAACCCTTCACCACATAATCCCGAGTTTTAACGACCCTGAAAAAAGAATCCGTTTGAAAACGTTGTGGGAAAAGGAGAAAATGCTGGTAACCAGCATTTTCTCCTTTTCCCACAATGTTTTCTACCCTTCCCAAAACAAATTTCAGTTTTTGAGTCACATTTATTTTGTTGTCTGCAAATGCTTTCAATTTTGACCATCTAAAATTTTGTCGTTTGGTAAAGAGTTAACAGCCCCTGATAATCAAAGTCTTACCAAAAACAAAATAGAATTTCCAAAAACCTAATGAGGAAGGTTTTTTTGAAACTTTGTGGGAAAAGGAGGACATGCTGGCAAACCAGCATTTTCTCCTTTTCCCGCAATGTTTTCTACTCTTTCATAAACAAATCCCATTATTTGATTAATATTTTACATTTAATCCATAAAGTGCTGTAACCGACTTTTTTGTGAAGAGTGCAGATAAAGATCAGACTACACAGAACATGCAGTCTGATCTTTTATCTAAACTGTCTGCTATTTCATTACATATTCTGGCCAAAAAAAATAGTGAAATAGAAATATCTTGGATGTTTTCTCAGATCGAAATTATTTATTTGATTTCATCAATACAGTGCTGTAAAGGCTAGTCAGCAAATACATGTACTTTCAGTTTGGACAGGCATAGAATTTTGTTGTTTGGTAGAGTTAAATGTTTACTGTGTAGGAAAACATTGCATTTTACATTTCCTGTTCAGTTCATTCATTTTAAACATTTTTGTATCTTACAAAATTATGAATAAAGATAATTTCATTTGATTTTTGAGTCACAGTTATTTTCAACAGTGTTCCATATGAATCTCTCTTAACTTAAAGCTGGTCATATTCAAACACCAGAGCTTAGTCCTAGAATGGTAGGTATTCTGTTAAATCAGGTTGAAAACATTGTAAGAAAAGGAGCAATTACATTTATAATGTCTTCCATTTCAAAATCAATGTTATCTTTCCATGATTTGCCAAAGAATACTGTTTTATGCCGGTGAAGACAGGGCTTTTGAAAACTTCATGGAAAAAAGAGAAAATTTTGATGACCTGGGTCTATATTCACCAACCATTCTTAAGGGCATTCTTCATCTTATTCTCAAGAACTTTCTGAATTTGAAAGTAACTCAATTTCTGATTGGCTAAACCAAATGGCCAAATCTAGAGGGTTTAGCCAATCAGAATTCCTTTGCTAACTACATGTAGAATTAGACTTTGAATGAAAGTAAGAATGGTGGGTGAATACTGACCCAGCATTTTCTACTTTTTCAACAACATTTCTACCTATTCAAAGACAACTGCAATTTTTTGATACACATTTAATTTGCTGTTTGTAAATTCTTTCACAATGGAGTTGTAAATTCTTTCAAAATGGAGTAATCTACTCTTTTATTGTGTCGTAAAAAGCCAACCACTTTCTTTGCCCAATCTAGCCCTGGAAGCTGAGTGATAATGTGAAAGGTCAGAAATCTAGGAGATATGAGTACAACCCTTTACCATACAATTCTGACTTTTAACCAACTCCAAGAAAAGGGCTATTGAAAACATTGTTGGAAAAGGAGAAAATATTGGTAACCAGCATTTTCTCCTTTTTCCACAATGTTTTCTACTCTATGAAAGACTTAAGTTGTGCTTTGAGCAACATTTATTTTGTCATCTGCAAATGCTTTCGAACTGGACAAGGCTAAAATTTTTGTTGTGTGGTTAAGAGTTAAGCTTAACCACAGCCATGCCAAAATCCGGCCTGAAACCAAGCCCTGTTAAAATTATATGGCCTGCAACACGTGAAAAGGGGCATTCGGACATTTGCGTAAAGTGTTGTCTCTGATCAGCCTGCACAGTCCGTGCAGGCTAATCTGAGACAATACTTTCCGTTTTTATGTAATTTTCTGTTTCACGCAAATCTACTGTAGAACAAAATTTAATGCGGTCGTAAAGAGCCGTCTCGGATCAGCCTGCGCACAGACAACACTTTACGCAAATGTCCAAATGCCCCTTTTCGCATGTTGCAGACCATATGAGCCATGCTCTGGCAAAAGGGGGTTTAATGCATCCCCGTGACGCATTATACCAAGCATGTCATCACATAATTCTGGATCCATGAAATCCATTTTGTCTCTCAACAGACCGAATCATAAGGTAGACTGGTCCTTTGACATGCAAAAAATTGACTAATAGCAGAAAGTTTCAACCCAGGTCAGCTTGTATAGGGCTGACCTCGGCTGATACTTTTTGCAGATGCATTCAACACCCTTGTCACAAAGCATGGCTCATTTCCAAATATTTGAGAAAGTCTTTTCAGCAAAATTTATCTCTCTCTCACCTCTGAACAGCCTTTCAGCTTTGTTTTTGTTGGGAAGCAGCCATTGGCTTAAAAAGAGATTTATGTAAAAGACTACAGAAATAGATAGGTGCACTGGCTATTGGGGCATAACTCAAGTCCTGTTGAAAACAGCCCTTAACTCTTTAACAAAAGATAACTTGAAAGCATTTCATTTGGAACAAATGCCGGGATATGTATTAGTTGGGGTAGAAAACAGGAAAAGGAGAACATGCAGGAAACCAGTATTTTCTCCTTTTTCCACAATATTTTCAAGAGGCTTTTTCTTCAGTATTGTTGAAACCTGGAATTCTTTGATAAAGATTTAACATACATATGCTTGTTCTCTGCAAGACTATATTTTTTTTTATGTGGGTCTGAAGCAGACTAGGTGCATGTCGCCATAATTATGTGTTATTCTATGGATAATGTAAAAAAATGTCAGTAGATAACAACCAGATAATTTCACAGCTGTAAGTGCAGTGCTTGTGCGGGTTGTTTTCTTGTACAGTGCATTAATGTATTTCGGTTGTTTTGACATTGGGTTAAAAACATTATTGGTATCATGGTGCTATCCTACACCTGATGCTTTCAGTACTTTGAATATCGTCGATGTAATCGTAAACTAAGGGAAATAAATCGTACAAAACTATTCAGTAATCTTTTAGGAGTTACTTCCTTTTAAAAAGAGGGGAAGGGGTTTCGTCTGTTTTTTTTTCCAGATGTGCAACTCCAAATTATTTACTGGATTTTTGTAGAGTTGAACATACGAAATACTTGCCGTTGATTTTTTTTTTTTGTGGTCCATGTAAAGGAACCTATTTGAGGAAGTTTGAGCTTTTTACTTTTAAAGGGAAAGCACTACTGTTTACAAAGTTTGTTTCAATAGTTATTTCCCTTTGACCCTGTGAGTGAATCTGGAATCGCTGCTGACGCGAGAAGAACGCAATCATGGTCGTGTCAAGAAGTAAGTCAATTCTTTCAATATTTTAAGCACTAGAAGATATCTCATGGACTGTGTAATTTCATTATTAATCGCCTCACTAACACATATATTGCTGACAATTCGTTAAAAGTTTTTTTGGCCAAATTTTGAAAAGGTCAAAATCCATAACGCCGGGCATGTAGAAAATGAAATGTACCGGTGGGTTGTTTCGTCAGGTTTCATTAAATATCCATGGGCTTTTTCTAGGCTATTTTATTGTGAAGATTACATATTGTCAAGAACGCAAATTTTCTTCTTTTTTTTTATGTCTTCCTATTAAACAGTTCTGGAATGCCTCTTGATCTATAATGCGAACATTGGCCGAACAGCTTAATGTAAACAAATTGGAATTTCAATATTTCTGTGTGAAAGCATTTCAAGTTTGCTTTTACATTACATTACTTCCAGTGCATTCATAGATCTATAGTTTCTGCACAGGAATTTGACATTTTACCATGAAAATACATGATTAAATATGAAAAAAATACTCCCCTATATATAAAGAAACACATGTTTCTTTATGTAGGGGAGTATTTTTTCATATTTAATCATATATTTTCATTATAGAAAGTTAAATTCCTGTGGTTTCTGTTACTTTACAGAATAGATCTATTCCAATCAATATGGCCTTTAAACAGCAAGGGACAAGATTTTCAAAAGCGAACATTTGTTTTTTTGTTATCACAGCAAGGGATTAACGCACACTAAAAATTGTACAAAAATTGATTATTGCTTCCAAGAGCAAGACCCAGTGAACGGACCATGATGTGGGTAAATCTGTTTCTATGGGTTGACCCTGGTCAAAACAGAATTCAAACCAAAAACCCAAAATGTTTGAGACTGACTCGCTAGTCCATCACTACTGCCTCTCTTTGGCTAACCCTTTACGGAAAAATTCCAAATTTTAAGGACATTCAAGAGGAAGGCTTTAGAAAATTTTTTCCCACAATTGTTTTCTACTATTACTAAGACAGATCCCATCATTTAACCCTTTACAAAGCAACAAAACATTGAGTTGTCGAAATTGAAAGCACTTACAGAAGACAGTTTACACCATATAGATGGAACTTTTCTTTTTGGCTGTGAAAGGGTAGGAAACATTGTGGAAAAAGAAAAAAATGATGGTTACCAGCATTTTCTCCTTTTCCCACAATGTTTTTGAAAGCTTTCTTTCTAAAGGATGTCAAAACTTGGGATTGTGTAGTAACAGGTTAAGTTGTCATCTGTAATTGCTTTCAAAATGGAACAATTCTAAAATCTTGTCATCTGGTAAAGAGTCAGTGCATTATATACTATATATCAAATACTGCAGCAGGCAAATGAAAACTTTCTTTGAAAGTATCGGTTTTCAACAACATCAACGCAGCCGTGAAAAGATTGTGGCAAAAAAAGTATGGCAATTGCTTGATAACAATCTCTCATTAAGCCACAAGAAGTCTACTGCGGATGACTCTTTTTTTACTGCATTTCATTATATTCTTTTACACTGATTATCATCAAAATTAGTCATTTGAGTGTAAATATGTTGTTATCGATTACTTTCATCTCTATTTTTGTAATCAGGTGTTTCAAATGTTTTCATCGTTGCTGCAAAAAGAACAGCGTTTGGGACATACGGTGGCACACTGAAAACAGTTTCTCCCACAAAGCTACAAGAAGTGGCCTGCAAAGCTGCTCTAGAGACTGGAAATGTGAACCCAGAACTCATTAATTCTGTCACAATTGGAAGTGTTCTTCAGGTAAGTGCTATTTTCTAAAGTTTGCAACACATAGCTTTAACAACATCCTTGTATTTCTTGTATTCCTGGTTCTGATGTGTCTTGTCCAAGGACATTCCCCGAAAAACCCATTGACTTGAGTAAGAATTAAACCAGGGGCTTTCAAGCTTTGAATCCTACTTCTCAACCAACAAGCCAAGCCACACAGGACCCTCCAAGCTCTCTTTGACGTATGGTCATTGTCGTTGCTACAGGATTCATTCATATCTCACTGCTGCACATTGTTTTAAATTTATTGTAGAAATCAAAAACTTTGTGAGCTTGGAAAAGTTTGTTGTATGTTGTACTGGTAAAAGGAAACAACTGGAGTATATGGGTAGATGCACAGGCTGCTGTGATGAAATACATGCACCATTGAAGACGGCTTGAATCTTTAAGAAAACAATCAGAATTTGACACATAATACTATTTCATCTGGCTTAAATTTATTTCTGGTGTAAATGAGTTATGTAAAAAGTCAGAGAATTGTTTTATTGTAGTGAAGATTGGTAGTGGACATATTTTATGTACTATTTGTTGTGTGTTTGTCCTAGGAGGTACTGACTTAACTCTTTACCACACAATAAATTTTTAGATTTCGTAAAATTGAAAGCATTTGCAGGCAACAAATTGAATTTGGGTGAAGTTATGGTACCTGTCTTCAAAGGTGTAGACAAAAGCTTTTGAAAACAATGTAGAAAGAGGAAAAATTGCTGCTTTTCCTATAATGTTTTCGAAAGTCTTCTTTTTCAGGGATTGTGTGGTAAAGAGTTAAAACTAAAAACAATAATAAATATTACATAAATTTTCAGAGTTCAGCAGTGGACACATGTTACATCTCCAGACATGTTGGACTTAAATGTGGAGTGCCGATTTCTGTTCCTGCTCTTACAGTCAATCGACTGTGTGGTAGTGGATTTCAAGCCATCATAAATGCTGCACAGGTATCACCAGTCTCTTAATTCCTAACCCTTTACCACATAACCTCAAGTTTTAATGACCCTGAGGAGAAAGGCTTTTGAAAACATTGTGAGAAAAGGAGAAATGCAACCGGCATCTTCTCCTTTTCCACGATGTTTCCTACTGTATCAAAGAGAAGTTCCATCATTTGAGTCACATTTGATTTGTCGTCTGCAAACGATTTCAAGTTGGACAAGTCTAAAATTTTGTCATTTGGTAAAGAGTTAATAAAAAAAAGACACAATTTTAGACTTATTTACGGATGACAAAATGTGGACCAAATGATAGTGTAGAATACATTGAAAGGGTAGAAAACATTGTGGGAAAAGGAGAAAATGCTGGTTACCAGCATTTTCTCTTTTTCCCACAATGTTTTCAAAAGCTTTATTTCAGGGTCATAAAAACTTGGGGTTATGTGGTAAAGGGTGATTTGTTAGAGCGTCAAGCACAAGTTACGTCAAACACAAGTTACGTTGCTTTCGTAGACTGTGTACCATCAAGATCAGTCTACACAAAATGAAGATTGTGATCTCGGACCTGCACTGTCCAACAGTTTTTTGAGATTTTCAGACCACAACAGCCATGAAATTGCAACACTTCCTTTTGTACTGTCTGTGAGCATCTGTTTCATTTATGTTGTGCTCATGGGATTAAAATCTCTCGTTTCTTATCTATAAATTTCAGCATGCTGAGAGTAGTAATGATTCTTTTTTAGCTTTCTTTCTCTTGAAGAAAACATTGAGGCTTTGTCATAGCCCTGTCATTGGCCGAGTTGTCTGTGTTGCCATCGTACAAAAACTTTGGCAGTTAATATCTCTGTTGTTTCTGAAGATATTTAATTCATACTGGGACAAATTGTTAACTGTTAGAAGGGGCATCCTTTAAACAGGGGCAGGTAACCATAAAAGTATTTTTGATACAATTATGCCTTTTTTTTTTTTTGTCTCAGAATTTTCGCTGAAAATCTGTTTATTTCTAGAAGCAACTGCTGTTGAGCGTTGGCAACATCATGCAATGTTCTTGTTAACAAGAGTGATAGATCAAGTTTAGACTACAAAAAAGACCTTTACAGTGACTGAAATGGAAAAAGACATTTTAGTTATGTAGAAAAAAGTCTGAATGTTACTCCTCTCATCAATCCTTTTATGCATAACTTTTTAAAAATAGACATGAAGCTAATCATGGAACAGTTTCAAATTCGGGAGTATGTTAGTGTGAATTAAACATGTGTTGTAGAACTTGTTGAAGCCATTTTTTTTTGTAATCTTTGATGCCTAAGTTAACCATTTACCAAATAACCCCATGTTTTCACAACCCTAGAAAAGGGTTTTGAAAAAAATTCTAGGAAAAAGAGAAAAAATTCCCACAATGTTTTCAATCATATGTACCAAAGAACTTTTGCCAGCTTAGCATTTGTTGCCTGAAGATATGTTCATTTTTGAGACAGATTCAAACTTTTTGTATGGAAATGGGTTATTTGTCTCAGTTTTGTTGCTCAACCTGAATAAAGTTGCTCTATGCCCAATTGTTTTTTCAGCTGTCTTTGAAACAACTGTCCATAAGATTATGTAGTAACAAAGTTGCTCTGTTTACACTAATAAGTTCATTTTGACATAAAACTTTTTCCCTTTACTGCAGGAGATCAGTTTGGGCGAGAGTGAGATTTGTTTGGTTGGCGGATCAGATAGCATGAGTTTGGCACCATTTGCCCTCAGAAACATGCGATTTGGAACAAAGCTTGGGGACCCAATGCAGGTTTGTTGTTTCTTTTTATCTCTTTACCATACAGCAAAATTTTAGGCTTGTCTATATTGCAAGGATTTGCGAACAACAAATTAACTTTTTCAAAAATCTAATGTTTTAAGAAAGAAGACTTTTGACAACTGTTCAATGTTTTTTACCCCACATAAAACAAATCTCAACTTTTAACCAATAATGCTGGTTTCAAAATCCTTCAGGGTCATTAAAATTTGGGATTGTTTAGTAATGGGATACATGACAAATGGTTTACATTAATTGAAAGCTTGCAAGAATACACTACTAGTACATTGCTCGACTCATTTTCTCCTATAACAAATTTGTGATAGTGGTCTTTAAAAACAATCCTAAAATATGGATAATCAGTATGGAGTAAGGTTTGTGTGAATATCATGCAAAAACATTGCTGCAAAAGGAGAAAATGCACTTTATGCAATACAGTCTGCTGATAAATAGTTCCTACCTTGACATTGCACTTCAAATCCAGAGCTGGGCCAATTTCTTTCTTAGGGTTGATGATAGTCATTGCGACAGGTTTTATTCCTCTCTCACAGCTGATCAGGTTTTGATAATGGTTATGAGGGCAGGTGGCCAGTTGCTTAGGAAGAAAGTTGTGCAAAGTAGTGCAAGAAAGAAACTTTAGTAAACTTGAGTATGCATAGGTGCATTTGCAGCTGTGATATAACTGAAATTATTTTGAAAACAGATTTAAACACTATAAAACTATACAAAGCTTGACATTGATGTTCACTTGCATACCAGTATTATTTCATACCAGTATTATTTCAGCTTGAGGACACCATGTGGTCAGCTCTCACAGACTCCTACACAAAGTTACCTATGGCAATTACCGCAGAAAATCTTGCAGAGCAGTATGGAATATCCAGACAGGATTGTGATGAATTTGCTCTCCAGTCACAACACAGATGGGGCAAGGGTGAGAAAAATATCCATTGTTTAAGTTTAATAGATCTGTGTTGTAAGTTAAGGTAAAAGTTCACATCTGCCTTTGTTGTTCATAATGCAGTTGTCACTTTTTACCTTTAACCGCTTACATCATTTCAGAGTGGGTTTTCAGTCATATTTAGGTTAGTGGAATTAAAAAACCTATCAGTTATCGATTGAAAACCTGTCGATTTATGGAGACTTTTTTCATCATGTTTCATTTCTGAGCAACAGCTTTTGAGCTGAATCCCTGGCCAGGTCATGCCAAAGACTGTCAAAAGATTAAACAAATATGAATCATGCTCTGTGAAAATGTGGTTTAATGTATCTGCAAAATGGTTCGAACCATGTCAGCTTATGCATTGAAAGACCTTGGATTTGGACAAACTTTGCATTATATAACCTTATATGGCCTGAAACACGCGAAAAGGGGGATTCGGACATTTGCGTAAAGTGTCATCCAGGATCAGCCTGTGCAGTCCGTGTAGGCTGATCTGAGATGACACTTTCCGATTGTGCGTGATTTTCTACTTCACACAAGTGTACTTAGGACAAAATGTAATGTTGATGTATAGTGCTGTCTTGGATTAGCCTGCGCAGACCGCACAGGCTGATCTGAGACGACACTTTATGCAAATATCCGATCGCCCCTTTTCGCATGTTGCAGACCACATAAAAGACTATTAGGTTGTAGAGGGTGAACCTGTTCAAAACCAAAGTGCCTTTGCTGTGCAAACTGACATTGGTAGAACTATTTTGCTATCTGTAAATTTTCTGCATGTCAGACAACTGTTCTACTTCATGATCCAGTCAGTTTTTAGACAAAAAGGATTTATATTATTATGTAACAACTTGTATCGTATAATGCATTTCGAAGATGTATAAAACTTTTTTTTCTAGGAGCATCCCTCATATGAGCCATGCTCTGGCAAAATGGGGCTTAATGCATCTCAGAGATGCATTAAGCCAAACAGGACATCACATAGTTATGGATACTCTCTTATCTATTTTGTTTAAAACCAACTGAATCATGATGTAGACTGGTCTTTTGACATACATGAAGTTTAAAGATAACAAATAGTTTTGGCCCATGTCAGACTGCACAGGCTGACATGGGTTGATACTTTTTGCAGATGGGTTAAGCTCCCTTTTCACAGAGCATGCCTCATACATTTTGTTCACAAAAATCCATGCTGTAGAAACAGGTATGACTTCACTCAGTGTAACAAAGTGTGCTTATGATATTCAAGTCTGTTTCAATCATTGTAAATACCCACTCATTTTGTGCAATAAGGGTAATAATCGTAATTGGTTTTTTCAGCGCAAGCAGATGGTGTGTTTAAAGCTGAGATAACACCAATTGAAGTGAAAGGCAAAAAAGGTAATAAGTTTGGTGTCTTTGGAAATTCCAGTTTTTCTCACCTGACTATTCAAGTTAATAGCAAATTCCTACTGATCCTCTACATTTGGTAATTGCCTAAGTTATGTAGTTACAAGATTCAAAATGGTTTATATACATTCAATTTCAAAAACAGATGCCATTCTGTAGTATAGAGTTGTGTGAAATAAACAGTTGTTAAAGGAGTTTTTGAGTTGGCAATTTTTGTACTGTTGGCAAAAATACCGATTCTCTGCTATGTTATTTCAGATATCACTTACTCTTTGACAAGTTAAAACCTTGAAATTTTACCTTGTGCTTTGAAATCAAGATCAGTCAAAAAGCTTGGTAAAGATATTCAACACATCTGTACTTGTATTTATATGTTAATCATGTTAACTTATCAATTTTGGAACTCTATTATTCTTCATCTATTACTGTAAGCATGAACGATCACTCTAGCCTGAACTACTTTTGTTGTCAGTTTCTTACATTTAAGAAAAGTTCTTGAGTTTCTTATTTGGTTTGTGCAATGTTATTGTTAAATCCTTTACCGCACAATTCCGAGTTTCAACGATCCTGAGGGAGAAGCCTTTTGAAAACATGGTGGGAAAAAGACAAAATGCTGGTTACCAGCATTTTCTCCTTTTCCCACCATGTTTTCTACAGTACAAAGGACAAATTTTGTCCTTTTAGCCATCCTAAATTTTCAACTACAATTGTAATAAAGGTGGTATTTGAGAAAAGACTAAATGAAGTTGCAAATAAATGAAACAATTTTTTATAATTTTATACTTATACAGGCCCACAAATGTTTGAAGTAGATGAACACCCCAAGCCACAGAGCACACCAGAAGCTTTAGCTAAACTTCCAGCAGTATTTAAAAAGGATGGAACTGTCACTGCCGGAAATGCTTCTGTAAGTGCTCAAACATATGACTGGCATTTTGGCAAAAGGGGGTGCAAGACATCTCCATGATGCAATATACCAAGAAAGTCATCACATAATTATGGATCCATAAATCCATTTTGTCTAACAACTGACTGAATCAAAAGGTACACCTGTCCTTTGATATGATGAAAATTGACTGACAGGAAAAAGTTTCGACCCTTGTCAAGCCTGGGCAGTATGCTAAGGCTGACCTTGGTCACTACTTTTTGCAGATTCATTAAACCCCTCCTTCACAGAACATGGCTTATATATATGCATCAGTTTTGAAACAGCTTGATAAGATTATATTCGAAAAACCTTCTGGAATCATTTACTTTATGTACAGCAGAACCTTAGTGTGGTACTGATAAAGCCTTTAAAAGATACAAATATGTAAGCTGTGGTGTTGATATGACTGAATTGATCAGTCATGTGATAAACATGAAAAAAACATATATTGTCAAAGTTATATAGACACCTAATGAAGACCACAAATTTATGTTCATGTATATGCGACTACAGGTTAAGAAATGTGTAAAATAGCACTCAAGTAATTAATTCTACCTTTTCTCACATTGTCACATTCTATACCGTTTAAATACATGTACAAAACTTTTCTTTCCTTCAGATGTATGTCTTTTGTGTTATTTGAACAGTTATTATTATGAATGAATGAATGAATGTTGTTTTATGGCGCATCGACAGCTTTGGTCATTTAGCGCACATATCTGTGTTAAAAGATAGTAAAAGTGGGATTTTAAACTGAAAAAGATTTGAATACATTTATAATAGTAAAAGAGTTGAATTAAGAAGGATTATGTGTGATCTTAATATGTAATAAGGACATTATTGAGTGACAGGGCAATCCCTATCAACTCAAAAGTTTTAAATGACAGAGTTAAGAATGTGATAAAAAGGTTTGAACTAAATGTTGGATTGATAGTGAGAAGTCTTTAAATGAAGAAGAAATATGTGTCATTTATAATGTGCATAAAATATGATATTGAGTGGCTGGGCATTCCCTGCCTACTCAAAAGTTTTAGATTAAAAGGTTAGACTGAGAATATTTCTTTTCCTTGGAAATGAGTGTTAAAACTGGTAAAGATTGGAGCCTCCAATGGGACCAGTATACTCCCATTAAAGAGGTCCTGTCTCCAATGAGATAAGATGCCCCCAAGGGGGCTAATCCTCCCATTAAGGAGATGTAAACTGAATATAAAAGCAGTGGTAGAAACTCAAAAGTTTTAGATTAAAAAAGGTAAGACTATGAATCAGCTGACAAGATATTTAATATAAAGGCGTATAAAGAATGTAAAAAGATGGGTAAGAAACTCAAGAGTAAATATCACAGTTTATTGTAAATGCCAATCTCTTTTATGAAAGCGATAATAGATTCAACGCTGACAGAATCAAAAAGATTCTTTAAACTATCAACATTGAAATATTTTGAACGAACTGGCTGAAAGTCAATGCAATCTAGTAGGATATGTTTTATAGAAAAGGATGCATTGCATGGAATACATTTAGGGGCATCGACTCTGGTCAAGAGCCAGGAATGTGTGATGCGTGAATGGCCACTTCGAAGTCATGCAATTATCACTTCTTCTCGACGAACAGACCTGTAAATGGGGTACCATTCACCAAGGGATAGTTTAACTGAATGCAGTTTATTGAAAACATCAGCATCCCACTGGGATTGCCAAGAAGATTGGATATGTGTTAAAACGGAGGATTTAAAATCAGTGTGTGGAACTTTAAAATCTGAAATGGGAAGGTTAAGTGCAGATTTGGCAGACCTATCGGTATTTTCATTGCCTTTGATGCCTACATGACTTGGAAGCCAGCAGAACACCAATCTATTCATAGAAGAAATTTGTGAGATCCTTTCGAGTAAACTACAGATTAAGGGATTCTCAAGGTGTTGATTTGAAAGGGCTTGTAATGTTGACAAAGAGTCGGAAAAGATAATGAAACGGTTGGAATTAGAACGTTCAGCTAGATTAAGGGCAAGATCAATTGCTTTAATTTCAGCAGAGAAGATAGAGGAGTTGTTTGGAAGGCGGCACTTTAGGCTCCTTTCTCCATAAACAGCGGCAGCTGCTACAGAATTTCCCTCTTTAGATCCATCTGTATAGATGGGTTTGAAGGAAAAATAATGCTCCTTTATCTCATTGTATCTCGCATGAAACACACTTTTATCTGTGACAGACTTTTTGTCAGATGCAAGGTCAAATCTGAATTCTGCACTGTTTAGTGTCCATGGAGGGATTTCAGAGATTTTATAGTCGGCAATAGACTCAGTGTCTATGCCAAGATTATTTACAATGGGCTCCATGCGGATACCAAATGGAGGAATAACATTTGGTTTCCTTTCAAAAAGACGTTTATATTGAGGTTTAAAAACAACGTTCTGAGTTGGATTAAAACGATTCGATTTCAGTTTTAAAAGATATTGGAGCGAGAGTTTTTCCCTCCTGTAAGAAAGAGAAGGTTCATTAGCCTCAACATAGAGACTATTGACGGGAGAAGTTCTGAAAGCTCCAAGTACAAGACGCAGACCTTCATGGTGTATAGAATCGAGAATTTTGAGGTAAGATTTACAGGCAGATCCATATACAATAGATCCATAGTCAAATTTGGAGCGAACTAAAGACCGATAAAGCCGCAAGAGGACTTTATGGTCTGCTCCCCATTCAGAATGGGCCACAACCTTAAGAAGATTAAGAGCCTTCTTGCACTTCTTTTTAAGTGCAGTGATGTGAGGAAGGAAGGAAAGCTTTCTGTCAAAGATGACTCCAAGAAATTTAAACTCAGAAACGACTTCAATTTTAGTTTTGTCCAAATACAGTTCAGGGTCTGGGTGAACACCACGTAGATTACAAAGGTGCATGCACATAGTTTTGGACTTTGAAAATTTGAAGCCATTTTCATCAGACCACGTTTGGAGCTTGTTGAGACACTGTTGAAGTTATCTCTCAATAATATTCATATTTCGAGATCTGAAGCATATAACGAAGTCATCAACATAAAGGGAACAGTCTACACCAGGACAGATAGCTTTAACTATACTGTTTATTTTCACACTGAAAAGCGTAACAGAGAGAATACATCCTTGGGGTACACCCATCTCCTGTTCATGGGCTCCCGAGACAGTATTACCAACTCGGACGCGGAAAAGACGTTCATCCAAGAAGGCTGAAATAAAAAGAGGAAGATGGCCTCAAAGACCAAAGTCATGCAAGTCTTTAAGAATTCCGTATTTCCAAGTTGTATCGTAAACACTGTCAAGGTCAAAAAAGACAGATACTACATGCTGTCTATTTATAAAGGCTTCCCTGACAAAGGTTTCAAAGCAGAGAAGATGATCTATGGTGCCACGTTGGCGTCGAAATCCACTCTGTACATCAACGATGAGGTTGTTTTTCTCTAAAAACCAAACAAGCCTGTCGTTGACCATACGTTCTAAGGTCTTGCAGAGACAACTTGTAAGAGCTATTGGCCGATAGTTAGCCGGGTCACTAGCATCCTTGCCAGGTTTTGGGATAGGAATGACTAGTGCTTCCTGCCAGGATGAAGGAAAAACACCTGACTGCAAGATATCATTAAAAATATCAAGTAAAACTGAGAGAGAAGTAAAAGGTAAGTGTTTTAAAAACTGGTAATGAACTTTATCTGGGCCAGGAGAAGAATCGTGAGCTTTATTCAGAGCAGATTTTAATTCTTTAAAGGTGAAGAATTTATTATAATGCTCTGAATTAGAAGAATTGAAATTAAGTTTTTTCTTTTCTTCTCTGGCTTTATTCCTCTGAAACTTTTCAGAATAGTTTGCAGAGGAAGACTTTTTGCAAAAGGTGTCGGCAAGAGCATCAGCTATATCTTGGGGTGATTCCAACGAGTCAAAGTGACTAAGAGGGGGCTGGCCTTTGCCATTGATCTTTCTGATCATGTCCCAGGTTTTTTTAGTAGTAGTTCTACTATTTAATTTAGAGACATATTGTCTCCAAGCCTTGCGCTTACTTTCTCTAATGGTTCGTCAAGCCTTTGCTCTGGAAATACGGAATAAGTTATGATTTTCTTTGGTAGGCCTGAGGTTAAACTTTCTAAGGGCTTGTTTTCTGTCTCTGACAGCCTGTTTACAATCATCATTGTACCAAGGCTTGTCAGGACGTTTTGGATTTGTCGAGGTTTGAGGGACGGACTATTTAGCTGCATCAATTAATAGGGAAGTAAAAAGTTTTGCGGGATCATCGCAATCTCCAAATTTGTCATGTGTAATGGTCTGTTCACAGAGGGTTTCAAATTTATTCCAATTGGTTTTGGAAAGCTTCCATTTCTGCGGTCGTACACTGCTGGATGGTTGTGTAGATGAAAAGATAACAGGGAAGTGATCACTTCCGCACAAATCCTCAGTCACTTTCCAAGTGAAATTGGGAAGTCAGACTGGGCTACATAAGGTTAAATCAATAGAAGAGTAAGATCCAGTTGCTGGATGCAAGTAGGTTGACTTGTTATCATTCATGAAAGACAAAGAGTTGTTCGAAATGAAGCTCTCCAACTGTAAACCTCTCTGGTTGGTGTCATCGCAACCCCACATAACATTGTGACCATTAAAGTCCCCAGCAAGAATATAGGGGGATGGCAATTGGGAAATGAGATCATTCAGATTGGTCTCATTGATAGGTGTGCTCGGGGGGAGATATAAAGAACACAGTGTAACAGCACTGTATAAAGATAACCTGATGGCAACAGCTTGCAAGTTTGTATTAAGAGAGATACCTTTATGAGGAATGTTGTTGTTAACAATAATAGAAACACCACCTCTGGCTTTTTCGCCTTCGGTAAAAATCTTATTGTAAATGGAATGATATTTGATAGTGATATCATCCTCCCGTTTAAGGAAGGTTTCTTGCAGACAAACAGCAACTGGTTTGTGATCATTGATTAAAAGGGAAAGTTCGTCATAGTTTGACTTCAGACCTGGACAATTCCACTGGATTATGGTATCCATAGTGCATGAGGAAAGTATTAAAGCTAAAGTAAAAAAATAGGCCATAAACCAATGCATTTTAAAATAGATTGGTTAAGATTTCATCACAGTTGTCTCGGGTTTGGACGAGTGCCAAGTGTCAGTGTCCTTGTTCCAAGGATCTTTGGAAATGGACCAAATAGAGGCTTCTGAATCCGAAGCCTCACCTTCCAAATTTTTAGCATTTGCATCCATGTCCTCTAGCTCCGAAAATCTGTTGGAGGTAGGGACAGGATCATTTACTTTGACAGTGATTTCACAAGATCCTTGGGTATCTCTGGGTTGTGGTCTAGATTTTGAAGAAGACCTTTTAGGAGATCGGGATACATTATTAGATTTGTTATCTTTAGATGAGATGTTAGATTTAGTTGTAGACTGTGAAGATGGAGGTTGGGGTTTCTTTGGAGGATGTTGTGAAGGGGGAGATGGTTTTGAAGTTTTCCGTGAAGAGGTATTTTGCGAAGAGGTAGATGGCTTTGAGGTTTTTTGTAAAGGGATACTTTGAGAGTTTGTGGGTTTTGAGGGTGCAGAAGAGGTTGTGTTTGTTTTAGACGCAGATGGAGAGTCAGGAATTAGTTTGGACAGGGTGGATGGAGGGAGAAGTTCTTTCAGCTCAGAAGCTACATCAGGAAATTTTTGAAGGAGAACTTTTGCAAGAATTTTACAAGTGCTGCAGTCATCCTTTTCAGTTGATGAGCCAACAACACCTGCATAGCTAAGACTAGAAGAGGTTTTCTTGCGTTGTTCAAATATTTTCCTTGCTTCTGGAAAGCCAACATTATTGTTGTATTTAATGGAAAGGATTTCTTTTTCTTCCCTCCATACAGGACACTCTCTTGAAAAAGTAGAGTGTGGAGACTTACAATTAATGCAAAGAGGAGGATTTGAACAAGTAGTACTGTCATGGTGAGGTCCTTAATGAGCACATTTAGAGCAGGTTTCTTGGTTTGGACATTTACTGATGTGATGGCCATACCTCTGGCATTTAAAACATCGCAAGGGGTTTGGCACATACACATCTACTTTTACAATTTGGAAGCCTGTTTTGATAGATGTTGGAAGAACAGGTGAAGAAAATGTTAAAATGTATGTGTTTGTAAGTCTCTGTTCTCCATCTCTGCATATGGAAATCCTCTGAACATCAGATACACCTTGCTGTTTCAGATTGTCTTTGATTTCCTGTAAGGAGTTGCAGTAGGTAAGTTCTTTACATCTAATTACTCCTTTACGAGAATTTAGAGAAGGATGAGGGAAAATTTTAACATCAGTGTCGAAGAATTTTGTGTGTTTTAAAAGATTCAGAACTTGCCGATTTGTCAGACATTTAACTAGAAGGGTCTGGTCTTTAAGTTTTTTCACAGATTTTGGAGTTCCAAGGATACTAGAGATTTGTTTTTCTATAATGAAAGGAGTTTTGTTACAGGTTTTGAAGGATCTTGAGATTTGATAACAATGAAACGTGGAGAGTGAAGGAAGAAGGAAGTGAAGTTTCCGTTTCAGATTCACTATCTGAAAGAGGGCGCTTGCTTTCATTGAGCTTGGCCTTTTTTTGGGATGCCATGTTTATGTGTAAAATTTCACCACCGATGCTCCCCACCCACCACAGAGCCCAACAAGGGGACATGGTCCAGGGAAAACCCATTTGCAGACCATGACAGGGATACATCAGTGGTATACTCGGTATGAAAGGGCTAGACTGGACAGATGCATTCTCGCAGAAAATCCTACCAAGCTTAGACGATCATTGAGAGGGTACAAATGTCAGCCAAATACCAAAGAACTTTCACCCGATAGACCCATGAGCCACCGCCTTCTAGGGCAGAACAAGAAATAGAAAATCTGAAAAGAGTGTGGAATAGATATTGAGAAGACAGTAATTTTAATTGAGAGAATGGTGCAAGAGAAAGAACATATTAGATGCCCTAGGGCAAGGCATGACCAGCCGATTGATCAGGACGGGCCTTCCTGACCTCTCATTTAGTTCAGTTCAAGGCCAAAGTGGTGTGTTGCGAAAACAGAGCTATCAAAGGGCCTAGCTCTGAATCCACTCAACCACCAGGATCCCGTCATCGAACAACACGAGTTGCAGCCCACGGCAAACAGGCAGGCACAGTGGGGGGGTCTTACCCCTGCTGTAGTGCGACAGCTGAGCTATTTCTATCCCCCCGCCCAGCTGGGGGTAACAGTTATTAGTAGGTCTATAAATAGCCTAAATTGTGATGAGTAAATCAATCTCTGCTTAACCCTTATCCTGCTAAATAACTAAAATTTTTAATTCGAAAGTAAAAACTCAGATATTGCTATTTTAAAGTCATGTGTTGGGGAATAATATCTCCTTATCGGACTGTGTAGATCCAAGATCAGAATGCACGTTCTGTGTATTCTGATCTTGATCTACACTGTCCACAGTTGGTCAATGAGTTGCACTTAGCAGCCTAAGGGTTAATATTCATTTTATGCAGGGTATCTGTGATGGAGCAGCAGCATTGATAGTGGCCAGTGAGGAGGCAGTTAAAAAGCACAATCTTAACCCTCTAGCTAGATTGGTGTCCTATGGAATAGCTGGTAAGTGACTGCCACAGGTATATTTACCACAAAATTTTCCACAAGATTATTCACAGCAAAGTTTGTTACCTAAATTGTAGTTTTAAGTGAAAAAAATAAGTGCATTGAGCTGATATACCCTCCAGAAGTGAGCCTTTATCCACTGAGAAAATAAGAGGGACCACATGCAGTTGCCAACAGTTGGCTGCGGTTGCTTTTTCAGTGAAAATTCTAGGTGGAAAAAAAAAGGGCATAACTGTAAAAAATAATTTCAGGGCTACTTGCCCTTCATGGCAGATGTACAATGCTAATGTCCATCTGCCTTCTTGCAGAAGACAATAAACGTATTAGCTCTAGGCAAGCGGTAAGTTTTATCCAATTGCTATACATACTATTGTAAGACATTCGAGATACAGGGACAAGTTAGACAAAGAATAAATATTTGTGGGAAAAGAATATACATGTGTCGTTTTTCAACTGTATAGAAAACAAGATTGGAGAGGAAACTTATCAACCGCTCCTTTTCTCATGTTGTCTTCAAAAAGTAGTAAAAAGTAGGTGAAAAGTTGTACTGTATTTATACAATGGCCAGTTAACAAAAATTATAGAAATTTAAATGAACAAATTTCAAATATCGTAATTAGCAAGGATGTCCAAAGCCACCTGCACAAGGGATCATATACATGTGAGCCATGCTCTGGCAAAAGGGGGCTTAATGCATGTCCGTAATGCATGATACCAAAGAAAGCAACCACATACTTATGGATCCATAATAGCCACATTTTTTAACAACCGACTTAATCCTGAGGTAGACTGGGCCTTGGCCACACAGTAAATTAACTAATAGCGAAAAGTGTCGTCCAGGTCAGCCTGCGCAGGCTGACCTGGGTCGATACTTTTCGCAGATGCATTAAGCCCCCTTTTCAGAGAGCATGGCTCATGTATATTGGAATCCCTGCCTGCACATAGGAAAGGGGATCAGTCAGTATTAAATGCCAAATGGTCTGTCGTTATTTTGATTTCTGTATTTTAAGGCTGTGATCCAAAAATTATGGGAATTGGCCCTGTACCAGCTGGTAAAGCTGCTCTAGAGAAAGCAGGGAAACAGATTGGGGACATGGATATTTGTGAGGTTAGTAAATCTTGTCGGCAAATACAGACTGGATATATTCTGTATAATTCATTGTTTGGTATTTATATTGTATCAACATTACTTCTGTTTTTTAACCCAATGGTTGAAAATATGATGTTTACCCCCTTCAGATGAGAACTTTAGAAAACATTGTGAGCAAAGGACAAATTGCATGTTGTATAATGTTTTCATACTGTTTAAAACTAGTATATAGATTTTATTTCATCAGCTTGTGGTTAATATGGGGAAATATTTGCCAAAAAAAGGGAAAGGTATGCGAAAATAACGAGTGCCGTAAGGCACGAGTTATTTTCACGGACCTTTCCCTTTTGAGGCAAATATTTCCCCATATTAACCACAAGCTGATGAAATAAATTATGTATTATATTTCCTCTGATTATTTTGTCAACGAATGCCACTTTTAAAACTTAAAAACGTAGTTCCAGATTTTCGGCTGGAGGAAAATATTCACTGTGACGGGGAAATAATTCCCCCCCAGCTTAAATTACGACATTTCTTTACCCATAACATTTCTAAAAATAGACACATGAAATATAATATTTTGTTTTACTTCAAGTATTTGTTCTTTTGTTCATTAATCTTGCTACAGTTTTATACAAGTCTAAAGTAGCCTGCATAGTACAGGGCAAGTAGCAAGTTCACCCATTTTTCTTTTTCCTAGCCGAGCCCCGGTAGCTCAGTCGGTAGCGTGCAGGACTTGAGAACACGGGGTCCAGGGTTCGATCCCTGGCTCGGCCAATTTCTTTCCAAGGATTGATGATAGTCACTGCGACAGGATTCATTCCTCTCCCAACGCTGACCATTGTTTCGATGATGATTATGTGGGAAAGCAGCCAGTGGCTTGGAAAGAAAATTGTGCAGAGTACTGGTAAAAGAGACTCCAGAAAAGCATGGATAGGTGCACTGGCCGCCGCGATATAACTGAAATAATGTTGAAAACGGCATTAAACACCATGCAATCAATCAATCATTCTTTTTCCTAGACTGTTTTGAGCTAATACTTTTCCAGACATACATTGAGCGGGGATACTTAGGTTTTTGAAACAGTACCATACTTCAAAAATGTTTTACCACTTATCTGGCAATAGTTTGCAAATCACCAATAAATAGGACAGAGAAAAGTATGGTAGGAAAAAAAAATAAATGGGACCTCCTTAAATTGATACCTACCTAGCTTCTTAAGATATTTTTAGATTTTGTGCTAGAGTTTTGCAAAGGCTTGCAGGAATGTCACATGATCAATAACATGGGCAGATTATAGATATGTATCTGACATATCCAGTATCATTAAAAATGGAGGAGTTCTACATAGAAAAAGGACCATCCCATTGTTTAAGCCTTAATCAATCAATCCTGATTTAACGACTGACAAAGAAGTCTTTTGAAAACATTGCTGGAAAAAATGTTGGTAACCAGCATTGTCTCCTTTTCCAATAATGTTTTCTATCCTTTCAAAGACTGAAATCATCATTTGATCCACTTGTATTATTTCGACTGCAAATGCTTTCAATTTGAAAAAGTTTCTAAAATTTTGTTGTTTGGTAAAGGGTAAAAAGTCAAAATGAACCTTTTCATTGTCAGGATGTAACCACAATATTTTACGCTTACAATGAAAAATACATTTAGTAGTATTTGTCAGTGTTTTACATAAAATTTGATTCAGGGCAAAAAATCTGCATATGCTCCTTTATGCTGAAACTGGTGGACTGGTTTCAGAGCTGTCCCTTAACCCTTTACCAAACGATCCCGTGTTTTAATGACCCTGGAGAAAATGGCCTTTTGAAAACATTGTGGGAAAAGGAGAAAATGCTGTAACCAGCATTTTCTCCTTTTTCCACAATGTTTTCTACCCTCATTTGCATGAATTTATAGGTTATAGTCCCCAGATGCCTTCAATTTGTAAGTCTAAAACTTCTTTAGAAAACGATAAAATAGTGAGTTTTATAACTGAGAGCCATTGCTCTACTGTAAGACAAAGTCATCTGCAGGATAGAATGAGTTGAAATGTGTAAACAAATAACTGATAATGTTACAGGTAAATGAAGCCTTTGCTGCCCAATACTTAGCTGTTGAAAAAGGTCTTGGGCTAGACAGAGCCAAAACAAACATGAACGGAGGAGCCATAGCAATAGGGCATCCACTGGCAGCTTCCGGAGCAAGAATCACTGGGCACTTAGTGCATGAGTTAAGGTAACTATTTCAGGAGCTGTGTCCACCAACCATTCTGCATTCAATTCTAATTCCAGATTCAAAGGCTAGCTATATGATTGGTTTAGACAAAAACTCTCAGCCAATCAGATGGCTGATCTAGCAATTCAGATGTTGAACAATATTTGGGATAATTGATGAGCACTTGCCAAGGTTTTAGTACAAACTGTTTAACAATATCATGCATCAGGCATTTTCTCATACATCTTCATAGCTTCTGAAAATAAATGTAGAATTCCTTCATTTTTCATATTGAATTGTTTCAACATTTTGGCATTCATTTTGCATTACATTTCCCTATTTCTGGTCCCAAAGGTAAAAAAAATTGTGGGATAAACAGAAAAAGCTATTCAAACCAGCATTTTCTCTGAATCCCTTAACATTTTCAGATGCCTTCCTAAGAGTTTTTTTAGCTGTGAAATTCTTTAGTAAAGGGAAAATATATAGGTTTACTCTGCAAATGTGTTGGCCCAGTCCAGAACCAGACTTTAAGTGATTAAAATGTAATCTATGGAGACCAACCTTTTGGTCTTGTAGTACACTTTTGAAAACTGTAGCAAAATTAGAAATTGTTTTCCAAACATTTCTGAGGGAGAGGGAGAGGACTTTCGAAAGAATTGTTGGAAAAGGAGTGAATGTTATCCATTTACCACTGTGCTTTCGTTTGATAAGAATGTTTTCTAGTCTGCAAACTTACTTCAGGAGATAGCAATTTCAATGTGTAATTGAACTGTTTAGTCTTAAATATACATGTTCCCTCAAAGTTTCATATTGTTCTTTGTGTTTTATCAACTCTTTTTCTGTAATTTTCTTTCAGACGCCAGGACAAAAAGTATGCCTTTGGATCAGCCTGCATTGGGGGTGGACAGGGTATTGCTGTTATCCTGGAAAAGTGCTAAAAAAGTTGAGAATTATACATTGTGGAAAAAGTGCAACCATGTCAGAACAATGTACATGATGTTAATGTTTAGTGATATATACATATTTTTCAATGACCAACTGTTTTGTTATCTCTGTAAGGTCTAAAAAGACTTGTCTATGTAAGTGTACAGGTATTTAAATTGTTACCACCAAAAATAAATTCACAGAGACAACTTTGTAACATCCTTGAAAATTATTGATAACTCCATACCACAAAATCCTGAGTTTCAACGACTGTAAGGAAATAGCCTTTTGAAAACCATGTGGGAAAAGGAGAAAATGCTGGAAACCAGCATTTTCACCTTCTTCCACAAGGTTTTCAACCTTACCACAGACAATCATTTTAGTCACATATAATTTGTTGTCTGCAAATACTTTCAATTTGGACAAGTCTAAAATTCTGTCGTTTGGTAGAGATGATGCATGTTAATGCATGTGAAAACATGAGACCATAAATAGAATTTGCTCAAAACAAGCAATATTCTGTTTTTTTTTCCCCCCAATGTTTTCACGTTTTTTCACATTACTAAATCTTGATTTTTGTCAATTATCTGTACTTTTTTACCTTGCACTTTTTGTAAGTTGTTCACTGTAAATTTGTTTCAGTAGGGCAGTGAGTTAAATAAATTAGCCATGCTTTGGCAAAATGGGATTTAGTGCTTCTCCATGATGAATGATACCAAGCAAGTCATCATATAATCATGAATCCATAGAGTCCGTACTGTCTAACAAGCAACTGAATCACAAGGTACACTAGTCCTCCGACATGTAGAAAATTGACAAAAAGCAAAATGTTTTGGCCAAGGTCAGCCTGCTTGGACCCCACAGGCTGAAATGCTTTGATGTTTTTTGCACATGCATTAAGTGCCCTTTTCAAGAGCATGGCTATTATGTGTAATCATTAATAAGAACAGAATGTTTGAAATATTTGCGCTTAAAACTTGTTCATATTTAAAATTGTATGTGGCCTGCAACACAGGAAAAAGGGCATTCGGACATTTGCGTAAAGTGTCGTCTTAGATCAGCCTGCACAGTCCGCACAGGCTTATCCGAAACGACACTTTCCGTTTTTATGTAGTTTTCTGTTTTGCACAAGTCTACTGTAGCACAAAATCTAGTGTAGTTGTAAAGTGCCGTCTCGGATTAGTCTGCGCAGGCTGATCCGAGACGACACTTTAGGCAAATGTCCGAATGCCCCTTTTCGCGTGTTGCAAGCCATATAGAACAACTAAACTTTTTTTTTCATATCACACAGTGTAGTAGTGACAGATTAATCCTTTCTAGTGGTTTCTGAACCATAAACCACACAATTCTAAGTTTTTAACAACTGTGAAGAACAAGGCCTTAGAAAACATTTTGGAAAAAGGAGAAAATGCTGGTAACCAGTGTTTTCTCCTTTTTCCACAATGTTTTATACACTATCAAAGACAGAAATCATCATTTTAGCAAGACTTAATTTGTGATCTGCAAATGCTTTCAATTAGGTTAAATCCAAAATTTTACTGTTTGGTAAAGAGATAATGTTCTTGCAGTGGTTACAATTTTCTGATGTCTTTCATACTTATTTCCAGGTTTCTTCAGTTACTGAAACTGCTCAAGTGCAAAACAAAAATTGACATTTTCAGACAAGAAAAAAAATGAATGTGAAGACTGTGTGCTGAACACTTTTTATATTAAAGTTGTCTATTAAAAAAGTATTCAAGTATTCATACCAAAACTTTCAGAATAAGTAATTTCTCTTTAATAGTGTTTTCTTAATTCCTTTGCATCTGCACCATTTGTTAATGTTTTCCACTTTGTTTCCCCAGGTTTCCACGTTTAACTGTTCAATTGTCAAACAAAATTGACATCTTCCAACAAGAAGAAATAATCCAAATATTGCAATGAAGGATGGTTTTTATGAGCCTACATCTCAACATGACAGACAGTGTAGATCCAAGAATGGACTGTTTTGCTGATTAAATGTTTTGTGCAGTCTGATCTTGAATCACTTTGTCTATAAACACAAAAGGAAATAAAAAAGAAGTAAAACATGAATAGAGATTCATGTAGAAAACTCAAAAGAACTGCCGAGTTTTTGTATTTTCAATGTCAAATTTCCTATTCCATGAGTAACAGTACAGCCTATTGTTGAATAATAAGAGATACATACATTTTTAACACAAAAATATGCCAGCTGCTTCCATAGCCTAGTTGGTTGAGTCACTGACTTTGGTTTTGAAGGCCGTTGGTTTGGGTCCTACTGGAGGTAATTTGTTTTTCAGCATATTTTTTGTGTTTTCTTGACTAATGGTAAACGTATCAACTCCTTATGAATTTTCCTTACAAAATATCAACTCCCCCCCCCCCCCCCAATGTCTCCTTCCATTCCTCCACCCCAAAAAATTAAAAAACGGTAATGAAAACTGGTCAACATCTGATTCAATGCTGTTTTAAGTAACACCAATGATAAGGCAGTAGCTTGGAAACCTTCCTCATGATAAAATGATACTTTGTGAACCATTTAATGACAATATTACAATCTTATTTCATGCTTTCCGGTAGGTTATCGAGAAATATCGGTGAAATATTTTTCGATATTTCATGGTTATGGCCAGTGAAAATACCGATATTTATATTCCAACTCTTCAATTGAAGGTGGAAAAAGTTATTCCCGCGCACTAGTTACCTAGGTAAAATGCGCGTGCCTCACAACCAGTTGGAAATATGACGTAATAAACCATACATTTCTCGTGCTTGACGTAATATTGTAATGTGTTGCTATGGGAAGGGGGTACGCCACAGGGTATAACCAAAAAGAACTGACTAGATTTTGAGTAAGTTCCCCCCAGAAAGGGTTAAAAGCATGAAATAAACAGAATATTTGTTTTTTACGGTGAAAGATCGAAATTTATTTCATCTCCTGAACATCATCGGTAATATTTTCACTCGTGGCTGCGCCACTCGTGAAAATATTACCGATAATGTTCACTCGTTGAAATAAATTTTGATCTTTCACTGTAAAAAACAAATATCCTCTATATATTGCAGTATCTAGAAAGTTAGAAATCTATTTCATTTAAACTTTTTAGTCTTACAAAAATAACCATACCTTTTGTAAAAACCATGTACTTAAGAATTTGATACAAACATTAAGGAATAAACAATTTTTATCTTGTAAAAAACACTTCACAAAACTGTAAGTTTGAAACTACGAGTATGTACATTGATTACTATTTTCTAGCAAAATACTCTTTAAATTTTTTTTTTTTTGACTATTCATCTGAACTTATTCTGTTACTGGAAAAGGAAAGTGCTATTATCTACTTTCACTCATTTGAAGCAAGCTGGTTTAGTACACTATCCTCAATGCTTTAACTTTATCAAAGGACACCAAAAACTCACTGCCTACAACTTGTCTACATCAAAGTCTAAATCATCATCTGAAATATCTGAAGACAGCTTTGTGAATTCGGCTATAACCTCTATCTCAGAAGCTGTATCACTGGCACTGATAGATACATTGGGTGATGGTGAATTGGCCAATATTGAATTTACATCTTCTATAACAGACTTAAAATTGTTCTCACTGTCTAGCCAGTCCCACTCTCCTGTCACACAGCTGTTTTGTTCTGAAACTTTCCCCATCTCTACACCAAACATACTTTGACGGTTAGAGAGACTCTGTGGTGAGAGAATGTAATTTCCATATTCATCCCAGTTTGGTGTCCAGTTTATGATGGGAGAAAACAATGACAACTTGGGTTCTTCAGTCTGAGGAACTCTGTATAATGGATTTTTTCTAGGGTGAACAGGTGAATGGAACTCATTTTCAGTGGTGTCTTGTAGAATAGGAGACTTTTCAACCAGTGGACTTGAGCTATCATTTCCCGAGGACTCTGTACTTGAAAGGTAAATATCTGAAACAGTATTGGGTGTCATAAATGACAACATTATGGTAATAGTGTTTTACTCTTCACAAATACCGAAATTCAGAATTGTCCAATCAGACAGTTGATGATGACTTTGTAGGATTAAGGTCCCTCCGTGCTCTAGGCATATTTGGTATGGACCATTAGAGTGAAAGAATTGGATACAAGGAAATCTGGGTACAAACCCCTAGCTCTTCTTCGAATAGATCTCCTTGGTTCTTTAACGTGCCCGGTGTAAAGCACCGATACACGCGAGGCTACCTCTGGGTTCCAAACCAGTTCACCTCTAGTTGGGTGGGAAACACAAGGTGTTTCAGAGAGGTCCTGGTTAGTTAATTTCTTGTTAGTTGATAAATAAGGATTTATACTGATATAATACTTTTGCACATTTTTAACAGACCAGAAATTCCTTTGATGTCTATCTTGAAATTATACGTTGACACTTTTGTTGGTTTCCTGAGAAGGGGGGTAATTATTATCTCCCTTTGTAATGACAATATAGCGGTTTTAGATTTATAATTGATAATTTTAACAAGGAAAAAAACGGAAAAAGTGGCTTTGTTAAAGTGGTAAAATAATACTCATTTTTAATCATAGCAAATTTTGTAGGATAATATGGAAGTGGAAATAGATGTTTTCCTTAACTCTTTACCACACAATCCCGACATTTAACACCCCTAAAAGAGAAGGTTTTCGAAAACATTGTGGGAAAAGGAGAAAATGCTGGTTACCAGCATTTTCTCCTTTTCCCACAGTGTTTTCTACTCTTTCAGACACAAAGTCTATCATTTCAGCCACCCTTGATTTGTCATCTGCAAATGCTTTCAATTTGGACAAGTCTTACATTTTTTGTGTGGCATAGAGTTAAGGGGTCGTAGACCTTAAGCACAAGATTGTTTGGGAAAGGGTCAACCCAGTACTAAAAATTGTTTTTAGACCTAACAAATTCAACTGTAAATTATACCAAGGACTAACATACCAAGGAGTATGTCCTTTTTCACTAGAACAGCTGACACTTTTCTGACAGTGTACAACAAACTCGGAATACACATGATGTGAAGTTTGATCTTGGACACGCAAAATTAGATATCTTTAGGCTGAACCTCAAAGCTCGGTCGGAAATGTCCACTAGGGCTAGAAATCCAAACCGTGTGCTAGATCTGCGCGGGTGAAGCTCTTTTCAAAACCTGAGGACTGTCATCACGACAGGATTCATTCATCACTCACCAATTAACATTGTTAATGTGGGAAAGCTTCTAATGGATTTGAAAGACAGTTCTGCAAAGTACTGGTAGGAGAAGTTCCAGGAACATTATGGTACACCAGCTGCCATGATATGACTGAAACACTGTTCTCTACAGAGAGAGTAATGATACAAGTCTTGCCAAACTGTCTTAACCTTTCACCATGCAATCCTATGTTTTAAGAACCCTGTAAAGAAGACTTCTGAAAACATTGTGAGGAAAGGACAACATGCTGGTAAACAGCATTTTTTCATTTTCTCACAATGTTTTCTACCTTTTCAAGGGCAATCATATCTGTTGAGTCATATTTGATATGTTGTTTGCAAGTGCTTTCAATGTAACCAAGTCTTTGATATTTATGGTTGGTAAAGGGGTAAATACACTCATATTAGTGTTTCCATCAATGTCACATATTTCGCAATCTGGGTATTACTATGGATACATATATGGCTGCATACCTTCATTTAGCATTCCAGGAGCACAAGTTGCGAGAACAGGATCAGATTTTCTCACTTGTCCGTCAGGATCATTTACACTGTTATCTTGTTGTATGTTGGTGTCTGTTTCATCTAACTCTATCCCAAACTCTCTTGCAATTGCTAAGACACTCTAAGTCAAAATACAGTTTCATTTACATATATGATTATTATACTGCAAAGAAATTTCAGTGATCGGACAATATGCCCTGAACATATACATGTATATCATGTACACTGGCAAAAACCATGTAAAACCAGTGTCCCTTTTGGGTGCCCCTTATACATGTACATAACTACACTTGCAACACAACATCCAAAATGGCGGCGTTGATTGATCACCAGACTGCAAGTTTATGCACCAAAATGCATGTTTTAGTGACGTCAGTTCCCAGTGACGTCAGTTTTCATTGAATTGGGGCACTCAGAAGGGAATTTTTATTTCGTAAGCATACTCGATTCGTGAGACTATAAAACGGGGAAATTTGGCTTAACATGCTTTGAAGGGGTAAAACTTTGCAGTATAATAAATTCATTGTACGGTCAGGTGGCAGGGGACTTGGAAACTTGTTCACGGCTGTGGTGAATAATGTCGCCACCTCGCCTTCGGCTCGGGACGACATGATTCACCACAGCCGTGAACAAGTTTCCAAGTCCCCTGCCACCTGACCGTACAACTAATACTGTGTTTTACCCTGGAATTTGTATCTCATTTTGGTTAACTCTTTACCAGACAACAAAATTTTGGACTAGACCAAACTGAAAGCATTTGCAGACAACAAAATAAATGTGGCTCAAATGATGATTTATGTCTTTGATTGGGTACAAAACATTGTGGGAAAAGGAGAAAATGCTGATACCAGCATTTTCTCCTTTTCCCATGTTTTCAAAACCCTTCTTCTTTAGGGTCATTTAAACTCGGGATTGTGTGGTAAAGGGTTTAAACAGAAGTTGACTTAACTATTTAACAAACAATCCAAGGAAAAAGGTGTTTGAAAAAATTTCCATGAATGGGAAAATAAATACTTGTAGGCAGCTTTTTCCACTTTCCCCCCACCCTTTCAAAAGCAAAGTACATCATTTTAGGCACATCCTCTTCTGTCACTTCTACCAATATGGACAAGTCGAGGATTTTGTGGTCTAGTAAAGTGTAAACTCTTTACCACACAATTCCGACCTTTAACGACCCTGAGGGACACGGTTTTTGAAAACATTGTGGGAAAAGGAGAAAATGCAGGTAATCAGCATTTTCTCCTTTTCTCACCATGTTTTCTAACCTTTAAAGGATACATTTTGCCATTTGGGCCACCTTTAATTTGTCATCTGCAAATGCTTTCGATTTCAACCAGTCATTAATTTTGTTGTATGGTAAAGAGTTAGAAAATTATGTGATTTGTTTTTAAAACAGTTAAGAAAAATATGGGAAAAGGGGAAAATGGTGGTTAAAAGTATTTTCTCCTTTTCCTGTATCGTTTTCAAAATACATTAAAAAAAGAAGATTGTTTGTTCAAGGGTTAATCCTTTACCAAACAATCCCGGGTTTTAACAACCTTTGGAGAGAAGCCTTTTGAAAACATTGTGGGAAATGGAGAAAATGCTGGTAACCAGCATTTTCTCCTTTTCCCACAATGTTTTCTACTCTATCAAGAACAAAATCTGCCATTTGAGCCATCTTTAGTTTGTCGTCTGCAAATCCTTTCAGTTTATAACAGTCTAAAATTTTATCGTTTGGTAAAGGGTTAAATACTGCACAAGTGCCAGTGACTTTGACTTATAATTATAAACAACGTCATTTTCTAGTTGACAAACTTGCATTTCTTTTCACTCAAAACTTATACAAATCCAAATGGTTAATGCTGCTAAACATTTTGAGCCATGCTCTGGCAAAAGGGGGCTTAATGCATCTCCCTGATGCATTATACCAGACTAGTCATCAAGCAATTATGGATCCATAAAATCTATTTTGTCTAACAACCAGCTGTCCTTGGACATGCAGAAAATTAAGCAAAGCAAAGAATTTTGGCCAAGGTCAGCCTGTGTGGACTGCGCAAACTGACCTGGGTCAATACCTTTTGTAGATGCATCAAGCCCCATTTTCACAGAACATGGCTGGCTCATTTATTAAAGTCAAATGTAGATCTAGTAGTATTCATAGTAGTGTATTTGGATTGTAATTTATGTTTTACATTAAAATTTCAGCCAAATTGGTTGGAAAGCTGTTGGAAAACAAAGACAAAAAATGGCGTCTACTGATGGATAGGCAGAACACCCACTTCCAGCATAACTCCACCTCCACTTTGTTGGGGGGGGGGGGGGGGGGGGTGTATATACCTATCGAAAAATAGAAAATTGTGGGAAAGAACAAAAGTGAATGCATAGTTAGCCACGAAATGCTAAACTGAGATACTGTTGAACTCCTTACCAGTAAAAAAATTCTAGACTTGTCCATGTTGGAAGCATCTGCAGACGACAAATCAAAATGTGGTATTTATTTTTAAAAGGGTCAAAAATGATGTCGGAAAATGTGAAATACATGTATTTTCAAACGCCTTCCTCAGGGTCATTACAACACCTGATCATTTGGTAAAGGGTTAAGAGCTACAAACATCCATAAGTAAACGAGCCATGCTCTTGCAAAAGGGGGCTTAATGCATCTCCGTGATGCATGACACCAGCCCAAGTCATCACATAATTATGGATCCGTAAGAGCCACTTTTTTAAACATCCGACTTAATAATGTGGTAGACTGGTCCTTGACATAAATAAAATTGAACAATAGCGAAAAGTTTCAGCCCAGGTCAGCCTGCGCGGACTTTTCGCAGATGCATCAAGCCCCCTTTCCACAGAGCAAGGCTCAAATATTTCTTTGTTATTTATGTTTTTTATCAGCGGAGATGTCAAAATAAGTCTATATCGGGTGTACACAAGGTATACATTAAATGTTACCTCGGTAGAGTCCCCGTCTGCCTTTTCGTCATGTAGAAGTGCCAGTATGTCTGTGTGTGATACGTTACCTATATCTGATTCACAAACGGAATAACCATCATCATCTAAAAATATATATAAAGTCATATGTAGATGATGGCAGACATAGAATCTCATTACAGATATGTTATATACAGTATGTAATCATTTATCACTCTTGATTATCATGCTACACTGTAACACGATTGGTATTATATGAGCCATGCTCTGTAAACAGGGGGCTTAATGTATCTGCAAAAAGTATCGACCCATGACAGCCTGTGCAGTCTACGCAGGCTGACATGGGTCATAACCTTTTGTTAATAGTCAATTTTCCATGTGTTAAAGGACCATCGTATCTCTGGATTCAGACAAATCAGATTTTATGGATCTATGATTATGTAATGACTTGCTTGGTATAAAACATCATGGAGATGTATTAAACCCCCTTTTGCCAGAGCATGGCTCATACATCAATAACCCATCACCGAACAATTCCGTGTTTTCACAACCCTGAGGAAGTTAGCTATTGAAAACATCACGTGAAACAAGAGCCGCAAATTGTCGCAAGATACGCCCGTCCCACCACCAGTTGTCAAGGGGGAATAATAATCGTAAAGGGCAGGTAGAGGAAAATAGTAGTTTGGCAGAAATCATGTGAAGGAATCATGCATGTAAAGTTTCAGGTCATTCCAACATGAAAAGACAAAGTTATATTGTAGAGAAGCATGAAAAGCTGTAAAAAAAAAAATGAATAGGGAATAATTCCAAAAGGGTATTAGGTAAGGTTACAGCTCCTATGCATTGCATTTTTCGTAGCTGCAACAAACATGTTTACCAAGTCTCAAGTCAATTTGACTTGAGGTGACAAAGTTCCGTTCTGGGCAAGCAAGAAATACTGTAAAAATGAAGATCAAAGTGGAATTACTCAAAATCCGCGCTAGGTAGATTTATTGTTCTTGCGCACTGCACTCCGTATTATTGCAACAAACACAAATGCCAAGTTTCAAGTCAACCGGACTGGAGATGACAAAGTTAAGCTCCGACTGACTGAATTTGTGTTTATTTATCGTCGCCACCGGTTTCCCATATGGGCGACGACCCCTGAAGGCTGTTAGTATTGTTACGGGGGATAGTGCAGATACAGGATGAAACCCATCCTAAGTTTCGCCTGGTTCTTTAACGTGCTCGGTGTATAGCACCGTCACACGGGACCTCGGTTTAACATCTCATCCAAAAGACAATTACTAATTTTAGATGGCCAGCCGTGGGAATCGAACCCACACCCTCATGATCACGAGTCTTACACTCTACCAACTGAGCTATGCGGGCTGGTCAAGTTAAGCTCCAGACAAAGAACTGGACTGTAAAAATGAAGATCAAAGTGGAATTACTCAAAATCCGCGCTAAGTAGAGTTATTGTTCTTGTGCACTATACTCCGTAATATTGCAACAAACATGTATACCAAGTTTGAAGTCATTCTGACTTGAGATGACAAAGTTATATTCCGGACAAGCACTAAATGCTGTAAAAATGATGATCAAAGGGAAATAACTCAAAGACAGCACAAGGTAGAGTTACAATTCTTGCGCACTGCACTTCCAAATATTGCAACAAATAAGCATACCATATTTAAAGTCATTCCTACTTAAGATGACAAAAGTTATGCTCTGGACAAGCAAGAAATGCTATAAAAATGAAGATCTAATGGGGAATAACTCAAAATTCTTGCTAGGAAGAGTTATGGTTCTTGTGCACTGCACTCCGTAATTTTTCAACAATCATGCATACTAAATTTGAAGATGTTCAGACTAGAGATGACAAATTTATGCTCCGGACAAGCAGAAAATGCTGTAAAAATGATGGTCAAAGGGAAATAACTCAAAGACAGCACGAGGTAGAGTTATGGTTCTTTTGCACTGCACTCCCTATTATTGCAACAAACACAAATGCCAAGTTTCAAGTCAATCGAACTGGAGATGACAAAGTTATGCTCCGGACAAGCAGAAAATGCTGTAAAAATGACGATCAAAGGGAATAACTCAAAGACAGCACAAGGTAGAGTTATGGTTCTTTTGCACTGCACTCCGTATTTTTGCAACAAACACAAATGCCAAGTTTCAAGTCAATTGGACTAGAGATGTTACGCGCCGGACAAAGAACTGGACGCCGCCCACCCACCCGCCGACCTGCCCGGACGCCTGTACGCCATGGGTGATCCCATAATACGTTCCGTCTTCGACAGGCGTATAAAAAGAAAATTGCTGGTAACCATTATTTTCTCCTGACCTTCTCCAACAACATTTTCTACCCTTTCAAAGACAGATCCCATTGCCATATTCAACTCTACCAAACGTCAAAAATCTAGACTGGTCCCAATCAAAAGCTTTTGCAGATGGCAGTTTCAATCTTGCTCAATCGATGGGGTTTGTCCTTCAAGAGTTAGAAAACATTGTGGGCAAAAGAGAAAATGCTTAATACCATCATTTTCTCCTTTTCCCACAATTTTTTCATGAGCTTTTTTCCTCAGGGTAGTGAAACATGGGACTGTTTGGTAACAGGTTAATTTGCCGTCTTTAACCCTTTACCACACAATCCCGAGTTTTAACGACCCTGAGCAGTAAGCCTTTTGAAAACATTGTGGGAAAAGGAGAAAATGCTGCTAACCAGCATCTTCTCCTTTTCTCACATTTTTTTTCTTCCCTATCAAAGACAAATTCCATCATTTGAGCCACATTCAAATTGTCGTCTGCAAACACTTTCTATTTGAACCAGTCTACAATTTTGTTGTACGGTAAAGAGTTAAATACTTTAAATCTGGACTATTCTTAGATTGTCATTCAGTTTGGTAGAGAATTCAGTCTAGCCACCCCCCCCACCCCGAGTTTTCTTTAACCCTTTACCAAACAATCCCTGGTTTTTACGACCCTGAGATAGAAGCCTTCTGAAAACATTGTGGGAAAAGGAGAAAATGCGGTAACCAGCATTTTCTCCTTTTCCCACAATGTTTTCTACTCTTCTAAAGTCAAGTTTCAATTTCTGAGTCACATTTATTTTGTCGTCTGCAAATGCTTTCAATTCGGACAAGTCTAAAATTTTGTCGTTTGGTAAGGAGTTAACAGTTCAGAAATTTATCAAGAAATCTGAAAGGGGTCCACCCAAGAATCAGTTATGCCCATAAATAGAGAATTCTATACTGTTATTTAAGCAATTCAGAAAAAATGTTACTTTCAAATATAGAAAATCTTGGAGAACAAGACTAGAAATGTTCTTAAGAATGGTCGGTGAATGCAACCCTGATTTCAAAGACAGTTGAATATATATTTGCTCTACTTATATAGTATAACAGTAACTGTTATTGATTAAAAAAAAACTTTAGAGCATTCTTGAAGCCATTAACCTCATTTTAAACTGTCCTGTTAAAACTAATTATACAATTTTTCATGCTCGGCACTTGACAGTTCCAGAAAACAAGATATTATTTGCTGCTTTTTCCCAAAGGTTTCCAACACTTCAACTTCTCTTCAAATAGTTATCTTTTTCGTAATTTGAAATGTCTTTTTATTAGTGTACAAACAGTCTGTATGCTAATGGGTTTACCCTTTACCACACAATAAAATTTAAGACCTGTCCAAAATAAAACCATTTCCTGGCTATAAATTGAACATGGCTAAAAAGATAAGTTTTGTCTTTGAAATGGTTGAAAATATTGTGGGGAAAGGAGAAAATGCTGCTTACTAGCATTTTCTCCTTTTCCCACAATGTTTTCAAGAGCCCTTTTCATCAGGGTCATTAAAAGTCGGGATAGTTTGGTGAAGGGTTTAATAATACCTGGGTTTTCCCATACAGTATTTTCAGGCATGGTCCATCCTTTAGGGTTGTTGATGTGGTTACCAGCATTTTCTCCTTTTCCCGCAATGTTTTCAAGAGCCCTTTTTCATTAGGGTCATTAAAAGTCAGGGTTTTATGGTAAACAGGCTAATAATACCTGTGTTTTCCCATACAGTATTTTCAGGCATGGTCCATTCTTTAGGGTTGTTGGTGTGGTTGATAGCCCAGTAGCAACCTTTACAGCTGATGTAGTTCAAATCAAATCGGATTTTTCTGAACCATTTCTGGTATAATGCATGACGTATAGAACTCTGTGGATTGATAGTGTCGACAACATATTCACCGTGTTTACAATTAGATAACAAGATAACAAACAATCACATTTTTTCTACATTTAGCTAACTACTAAGCAGCAATACTTTACCACATTTTGGACAATATTCCCTTTACACAAAGGCTTATCAGTTTATCAATAGCTGGTGCATGTGTAACTCACAGCATAAAGAAAAATACATGTATAATCACAATTACAGTACGATACTTTGTTATTGTTTACATAATTTCCAGTGATTTTACAGTGTTTTCACCAAATTTGTTGATCTTTATACTGTCTTTTTTTTTAAAAAAGCCACAAGAAATCTGTTCCATCACCCTACCATGCTTTCACCGAATTTTTTATAATGACTTATGATGACATCACCGTTGCTAGCGGTATGTAAACAAACAAGATGGTGACTGAGCATCCTTTTCAATTGCTTAATAATTTCATCGTTGATAAACATGTTTGATCAACACATTTTTCTTATCTTTGTAATGACTGTTATTCAGAAAAAAAATATTCTGTTTATTAAGTACTTACATTGAAAAGTTCATAAAACGTGATGTCTAACAATGAAATTTATGATAATGGCGGCCATTCATATTTGGTTTTTAGACAACTTGTGTGCTTTAAAATAGTTCTGTACTAAGTAATGTGTGAAAAAACTCTCAAGTATGTAATATGAAAGTATGCAATATGAAAAAAATATTACATACTTTGGTCCCATGTAAAGTGATAGGAACAATATCAAAGTATACAATAAAAAATGTTATTATATACCAGTATATTTTCCTGGATCAAATACATGCGTTGAATCGGGTGAAATAACACACACGACAGAAAAAAAAATCCGTATCTACACTCAGTGAAATACGGTTCCAAATATGGTATGCTGAGGTATCTCGCGTACGGACTAAGCATGCATTGATTTGCGATTGGATTGGTCAAAATGTTACGCTGTAATATTAATCCACCATTCATGAAAACAGTTACTACCATTCACACTATTAATTGTCTCTTTTTGTTTGCCCCCCCCGTTTTCCAATAAAATGTCAACAATTGCAAAATGTTGTCGTTGAAAGTTGTAGGTACAGTCGAGCCGCGTTAATCCGGGCTCCAAATTTCCGGAAATCTCAAGATCCGGAAAGAAACATCAGGTAACGAATATTTTCTGTACAAATTTTACTTTTTATTCCGGAAATCCGCGTTCCGGAACCAGAACGGAAAAATCGGGAACGAAGGGTTAAAAAACAATGTAACTCTTATCAGATAAACCAGACGTAGCTTGACTGTGTATCACACAATTTCCCCAGTACGTGATTTTGGACTGGTCCATAGTATGCATTCATAACACGAGTATCAGTCTAGTATCAATTTTTTTCGGATGGTTTACACATTTGAAAACAAACGTCTTAATTAGATGTGGAAAAGTGTTAATAGACATACACATGCCATCGTTAAGTGTCAGTTTGACAGATTATCAATACCTTTTCAGATCAAAGATCAGACCAAATATTCTGTCAACAGACTGATCTTGATCTACACAGGCCGCATATAAGCAACTTATGTTTTGAAAGGTTCTTGAAGGGCTTAATCTTTTCTGGCTTTTTGATGCATACAAGCAATTTCTCCTTTTTTCGTAATGTTTTCAAAAGTCACCTTCTGCAGAAATGTGAAACTGAGGGAAATGGCTTAAGTCATACCTGTGTTCTCCCTCTTAGAAAAATAGATCTAAATAAATAGAAATAAAAAATACGCAACCTCGTATTCCTTTTCTTTATTTATCAGTAATCCATTTATATTTAACACCAAAGCATTAATTATCGTATGCATTTTTTTTGTTTTGGCTGCGAGCGACTTTTTTATGAAAACTGCCAAACTTTTTTTTCTGCCGACTACACAAAAACATGTGACATGGCAGCCCAGGTGTTCAAGTAACAACCTTTACTAAATGCAAAAAAGCATTAGCAGCTAATGTAAAGCAGGCATGATATAAGCTTATTGTGTGGTCATTTTGTATTGATTGGTAGTCTGCTTGTAGCAGGGTGTAAATTTCTTGGAGCAAAACAGTTGTAAAAATGTACAACAAACGCTTGCACTACAACCCTCTCGCTTCGAATGATTTGCGCATTACATCAGACCCATAATCCTAATTTAACTCTTTACCACATGACAAAATGAGAAATGACTGGTCTAAATGTAAAGTATTTGCGGAAGACAATTTAAATGTAGTTAAAATGACAGAATTTGTCTTAAATTGCGTAGAAAACATTGTTGGAAAAGGAGAAAATGCTGGTTACCATCACTTTCTCCTTTTCCAACAATGTTTTTGAAAGGCCTTTTCCTCAGGGTCTTTAAAACTCGACATTGTGTGGTAAAGGGTTAACACTTGTGTACCCGCAACAGGCGTGAAATCGTTGACAGATGGCTTGTTTTACATTTTTGGTTATTCAAAATTACTCTGGCGATTGTAAGATGGCGGACGGTGTGGATAGACATCAGACTAAGCAGAACGCGCTGTCTGATCTTGGATCTACACCATCCACTGCTGAACTATGACTTAACTTGTATCAGAAAGCAACTTCTTGTGGGCCAAAATTGTTAAGAAAATACTTTAAACGTGTAGATTATTTCAAAACTGAAAACACGCCGAATCTGTTGATCAGCTACAGTTATGTTCCCGTCACCGGTTGTATAAACAGAACAAAATTTTGTCGGATATTACCCTTATTATTTCGGGCACACATTCCATACAAGTCTCTCGAAATTCAAAAATCAACAGTAATACTGTAATTAAAAAAAAAAAACAACTGTACTTGTGTTTTGCCCCCTTTTTCGTGGTGTTTTTAAAAGCCATAATGTGCCGAGCTTTACAAGCTCACCCGTTTGTACAAAAGGTATACATGTACATGTGTATGCAATAAGGTATAAGGGGAAATTCGTGTACAAAAACACATTAAAAAAAAAAGGCAAAATGCAAATTTATGACATTTTATTCTATTATATATCTGAACAATCGTAGGAACAATACAGACAAGTGCTTGTGTAAATCATACGCTATTGTAATTCCTACGATGCACAGTGTCCCTTATCAACATGGAAGTTGTGGCGATCCCAGTTCACTGGTCCAGAAATACGGCTTATCCGGAAACATTCGTAGGCAACAGAAGTGCCTGGATAAACGAGGCTCGACTGTATATAATAAAAGGAATATTATGTTGTAGTAACTTTCCTGGTGCTTGTATTTACTTCCTGCTGTGTAAGAAAATTTTGATATCAAATTTTCTCACGCTGCTCGAAGTAAATACAAGCACCAGGAAAGTTACAACAATATAATATTCCGTATATATTGCATAAATACCCTCCAACTGTTGATTGCACTTATTTCCATGTATCTGAAAAATGGATACTTGTTTCTGAAAAAAAAGACATTCAACATGCTATAATAAGCCTTATTATAAGTGTCTGTCTTCAACACTTTATCTGCAACTAACACTTTACCATACGATAAAATTTTAGACCAGTCCAAATTGAAAGCATTTGAAAACGACATGAAAAATATAGCTGAAATGATACTATTTGTCTACAATATGTAGAAAACCTTGTGGGAAAAGGAGAAAATGCTGGTAACCAGCATTTTCTCCTTTTCCAAAAAGGTTTTCAAAGGCTATTTCCCTAGGGTCATTAAAACTCAGGATTGTGTGGTAAAGGGTTAAGACACAATTTCATTCATCAACAGAACAAAATATAAATTCATTACAAACTACTTAAATGACTGTTTTAATACTGTATATCCATATCTGATCAATAAAAATTCCAAGTCATTCTATGTACCATTCTATGTTTAATGCATCGCATCTTTATAAGTCACAAGTAACTTGTATGTCGAAATAAGAGTACTTGTACATGTATTACCATAGTACAGTGTATATCTAAAGAACTTGAGAATATTACCAATCTTTAAAATCAAGAGCAAAATTTGAAAGAGAATTGTTCAGCAGTCAAAAGCTGATGCCACATCAATGTTTCCACTTGCGCAAATTATTGAGTAAATCACGTTATAGAACTGAAATTCACGTAACAAATTTTTGTTACAAGCGAGCCCTCACGTAAGAAAATTCTTGGACAAAGAAGGCCATTATCCCCTTATCTTGTGTAAAATGACTGATTTTGAAGTTACTTGTTATTCTTACTGAGAAATTTATGTCAAATCACCGTTACCAGCATTTTCTCCTTTTCCCACAATGTTTTCAAAAAGCTTTTTTTCTTAGGTTCACTAAAACTTAGGATTGTGTGGCAAAGGGTTAATTGCAGTTTATGTATATTAGTGTAGAGATGTTAAATACTATACTGCAGATATGTGTAGATCTGTTGAACTTGCAGTAAACCATCTGGACTTCCATCTATGGCCTGGGCAACCAGTTCAACCAATTTTGTTGGTGGTTTCATAAGTCTGGTACCTGGAAGGGCAAAATGAAGACTGATAAATAAGTCAAATAGACACTTTCAATTTCTAGAACCCAAGCTGGTCAGGGTAATGGCCATATGAGAGAAAAGTAAGTATGAGAGCATAGTAAGTATGTCTGTTGAATTGAACAAATGCGAAAATAACTGAAGGACACCAGGAACATAATCAAAGAGCAATTTATCGAAACCTTTACTTCAAAAATCAAGCTAAATATAATTTAGATTTTATCCTTATTGCAATAAACAATCCCTGTAAGTTTCAAAGAAATTCCACCATTAATGGGGACTTTATTACATTAAAAAAAGATACATGTAATTAAATATGGCTCTTTTTTCCTTTACTGATGATTGGATTTCCTCATTTAATTAATTCCACTGGTAATACAAATGATCTGTGCAATTTTCAAATAAACCTTACAACAAATGCAGATCTGATTGCATATACAAGAAATGTAATTTCATCTTTAAATGGCTAATTTCCCTTATTGACAGTCACATTTTCTTCCAATCCAATGCTTCAAGCTGTTGATAACATAAATAAACTGTGTAAGTTTCACAAAAACCTGACCACTATTGCAGTCTTTATTGTGTAAGCAAGACAAAGAGTAAACGATGGACTGATGACAGAAACAACGCGAGGACATAAGCTCTTCTAGTGTTTGGCCAGTATACAGAGCTAACTAGAGGCCCTTGAGGGCCTGAATCGCTCCACTGGCAGTGATCTCATTTTGTAGCATACAACATGAATTCATGATGCGAACAGGAAAAAGAATTACACCATCCCTACAAGTTTCAATGAAATGGGAACAATAATGTTGACTTTCTTGAGTAAACAAGATTTGATCATCAAATAGCTGTTTTTCCTGAACTGACAAATGGATATTCTTCATTTTCAATAGGCTTCAATTCCTTGATGATACAAATAATCTGTGCAAGTTTCAAAAGAATTGGATTAAAAAAAAAATGAGGACTTAATCGCATAAACAAGAAATGCAAATTTTCAACATTATATGGTTACTTTTCCCTTATCAATGATTGGATCTTTTAAAAGCAGTAGGGGTCAAGCTATTGATGATTAGACCTACATTGATTATTATCCCACATTTAACTCTTTACCAGACAACAAAATTTTGGACATGTAAAAATTGAAACCTTTTGCAGATGACAAAATAACTCAAAAAGTAACTCAAATGACGATTTCTGTCTTGGACAGGGTAGAAACCATTGTGGGAAAAGGAGAAAATGCTGGTTACCAGCATTTTCTCCTTTTCCCACAATGTTTTCAAAAGCCTTCTTTCTCAAGGTTGTTAAAAGTCGGCATTGTGTGGTAAAGGGTTCATAAGTAATTTACAGTATTTGTCAGCAGCAAACTAGTTTCAGGAGGTTTAGAGTTAATATAACAGCCTCTCATTCATATACAGTCAACTCTCGTTACAACGACCATGTTTGTTTCCAGCAAAAATGTTGTTGTAACGAAAATGTCGGTGTATTGAAAATGAACCATTAAGCTTGGAATATGATGAGTTTTTTGTAATTTATTTATAATATACGCTCTAAAACGCAACATATAATCATACAATACATTTAAAAGTTCATGAAATGGTCTGCAAGCATAAAATCTAAAAAAGAGCCTTCTTAAAAATCACTTTTTAAAGAAATCTATACGAACGAGTTGTTTGAATGACAATCACTCAAAACATAATGACTACTTACCATTTTCGTCTACAGTTAAACAGTGGTCTAAATGATTCGCGTCAGTTAAACAGTGGTCTAAATAATTCATGTTTTGTGCATACTTACGACAATGTGACGCTAACCTACAACGCTAATTGTTTTGGGGCATTGTGTCAAGGGTATGATAATCGATATTGCCAAAGGGGAAAACCCTAATCGTACATATAGTACACGCACACAATTTATCGATTATCACCTTATGTGAGGTGCTAAAAATAGCGCTGGGAATTTACCTGAAAAGACAATAAATAGAGTGTCGATGTATTGAATAAGAATATATAGGGATTCTGTACTTTCGTTCCCGAAAAAATTGTGTCGGAAAACGAGAATTCCGTTGTAACGGATGCAAAGTACACTGTGTAAATCCGTTCCCAACAAATTTGTGTCTGTAAGTCAAAATGTCGATGTATCGGATGTCATTCAAATGGGAGTTGACTGTACCATATTTCTACCTTTTAAATTATTTTGTATTGCCCTTACTGAATCTTGTGAATACTTGGGTGTAAATAAAGTTTTGTTCTGTTCTGTTCATTATAAATGAGCCATGCTCTGGCAAAAAAGGATTTAAGGTAGTAGACCCCTAACGCTTCTAGTGTAACATGGAATAAAATTTCTTGTTAGTTGATAAATAAGGATTTATACTGATATAATACTTTTTGCACATTTTTAACTGACCAGAAAATCCTTTGATGTCTATCTTGAAATTATTTGTTGATACTTTTGTCAGTTTCATGAAAAGGGAGGTAATTATTATCACCCTTCGTAATAAGAATACAGAGGTTTTAGATTTATAAATGATAATTCTAAGAAGGAAGTAGTGGCTCGGTTAAAGTAGTACAATAATACTCATTTTTAATCATAGCACATTTTGTAGGATAATATTATAGTGGAAATAGCTGTTTTCGATTAGGGGTCTACTACCTTAATGTATCTCAGTGATTCATTATACCTACCAAGTCTGACAACCAACAGAATCATGAGGTAGAATGGTCCATTAAAATGCAGAAAATTTACAAATGGCAAAAAGTTTCAACCCAGGTCAACCTGCATAGCCTGACATGGGTTGATAGTTTTTGCAGATGCATTAAATCCCCTTTTCACAGAGCATGACTTAGATTTACGACAGAATTCTTATTTTTTTCTCATTCAAGTAGAATGGATGTATGTGTTCATGATACATCATTCTGCAGTTGTGCAACATTGTTTATTTATAGAAATCTGCAATGTTATCAGGAGATACAGCAACAGACACCTAGTAAAACAAGATGTTTACCTATAGGTAGCATTCTTGTGTTATCGTAAATATCATCATTGTTGTGGAATGCTACAAAGCAATTTGAATTCCCATAATTTCTTCTTCTTCTTTTCTTGACTGCAGGAAACACAGTGTTGATGTGCGATTCATCAACACTGACCATCGGCTGTGGCTGTTTATCATTTTCCGGAAGTACATAGAAGTGAGGATCGGGAATAGTAGTCATGGCATAGATATCAGCTCTTGAGTGAATGTCTGTTTCTTCTTCCTGTGAAATCAAAGCGTAACAAGAAATATCTTTAAGAAAGACAGATGGCTAAATTTGCCAGCAATAGGCTGGGGCCCTGAAAATAAACATGTCTACATTTTTCACCAATCATAAATGTTTATTTATTCATTTGTCATCAGTACCAATAAGAGGTCAAAAGCCAGCATATTCAGCTAGCATAAGAAACAAGAGGATCAGCCTGAAATTTCTCATCTGAAATATCAACATTTAATATACTTATAGTCTTTGGTTCTATGAAATATATGGCCTTTAGAAGGGACCATTTTTGTAACCTTGACTGAGATTGTTTTTAAATAAATCCTTTACTTTGCAAACTCAAGAACTTATATACAATAAATAGTCCACAGTGCTGATTCAAGATTAGACTGCATATTCTCTGCAGTCTGTTCTTGATCTACACTGTCCAGTTTCCACATATTTTCTGTATTAGGAAAGGTAGAAATTATTGTGGTAAAAGGAGAAAATGCTGGTTACCAGCATTTTCTCCTTTTCCCTCAAGGTTTTCAAAAGCCCTCTACCTCAGGGTCGTTAAAAATTGGGATTGTGTGGTACAGGGATAAAGAGTCAAAATGTGACTACTAGAACAGAGAAAAAATATTTTATAGCATTTACCTGGGTAAGTAGATGTTCCTTCTTGACACTTAGTTTTGCTTTAATGCTTTTCCTCCTGTTCTCAACAATATCCAAGACTTCGGTCATGGATGTGGTAGAAGATAGGGATGCCAGGACTGTAAAAGAGTTATTCAAAGCTATTAAATTGGAATAAAATGCTGTCTTTCTAGGTTGCTTTACCTTAAATCTACATTTTAGATGGCATCAGGCAGTAAAACCCAGGTTCAGCCAAGATTCATATCAATACAGAGGAATATCATTTAAACTCTGACACTACCTTAATATAAAATCGGGAACCAATGAAAAAGGAGTGTTTAAAGTGATACAATACCAGTTTTATGATGGCATGTGCAACAAAAAACAAGTACTGTACATGCACATGCATTTACAAAAAAAGATAATCTATACTTGCTTGCAAAGATAGCTTAACCCTTTACCACACAATCCCGACTTTTAACGACCTTGTGAAAGAAGCCTTTTGAAAACATTGTGGGAAAAGGAGAAAATGCTGGTAACCAGCATTTTCTCCTTTTCCCACAATGTTTTCTACCTATTCAAGAACAAATACTATCATTTGAAATATATTTGAATTAATGTCTGTAAATTTCTTCAATATATATAAGTCTAAAATTTTGCCTTGTGGTAAAGGGTTAAAACGAAGTTATAGAAAGAAAATGCATGTAGATAATAAGACAGATGTCTGTTTCCTCATGTTTCTATGAACCTTCTGAACCCCTAGCTTAGTCCTACCACTGCATATCAATTAAGGTATAGAAATAATTTTAAACATGTATACAAAATAGTTGCTTTTTGTTTTAGCTCAGTTCTAGGGGCTGCATAATTGAACCCAAGAGTCAGTGTATTTTTCCATTTTCTCCTCCAAAAAGAGTACCCTGTCACCCTCTGATGACTTTAAAATTTCTTTCTTAAAAAAAAAGTCAGTCTTGTTTTAGCACTTCATTCAATTCAGACCCATTTAAAAATTAGCTCTCAACATTTCAATTCATGCTTAACTCTTTACTAAATGACAAAATTGTGAGTGGTCCAAATTGAGAGTATATTGCAAATTACATATTGATTGATTGATTGATTAATTGATAGGATGGTTAGTTGGTTGGTTGATCGTCAGTCGGTCGGTCTATCAATCGATTGATTGATTGATAATGGTGTTCAACACTGTTTTGACATTATTTCAGTTATAGCCTGGCAGCCAGTGCACCTATCCATGCTTTCCTGGTTTCTTTTGCATTACTCCACACAATATTCTTTCCAAGCCACTGGCTCTTTCCCACATAACCATGGTAGAAACAATGGTCAGCAGTGAGAGAAAAATGAATCCTGTTGAAATGACTATCATCAATCCTAAAAAAATAAGCTAACAGGGCTCTGCAGTTCATCAAGAAATTATGACCTACCATACGTTCCACAACACCTACCAAAAAAAAGTCAGTCAGTGATAGCCCCACTTTGATGGTAGTCTAGTTACCATGGGAAAAGAAAGTACAAATCACCTTTCTTTGCATTTTCAAAAAACATGGCAATGTTATGAGACTTGGTCTAGAATCTCTCTTTGCCCTTATATGGTGCCTTTTACAACCTAGTTGCCTATGTGGCCCTAATGATTACACTTTTCATCTCTGTCTTTGCTTTCTCTTTCTAAACAAATTGAATCAAAGCCATCATTACTTATCAAAACTATCGACTGTTGAACACAATTATTGATAATTCCAATCGATTCCACACATTGTAATCCATGTATTGGTATTGAGGCAGTCACTATGACAATCCATTGATGTATCGAGCTATTATTAAACCTACTTCTAAAGCATTAATCGGTGCACTGAACTAGGGACAGAACATGCAGTACGATCTTGAATCTACACTGTACCTCTTCTTGCCAGATATTCTGGCAAAAACAGCTTTGAAATTATCTAGTAACTGCATCCTCAACATTGATCAAGAATGTCCATTTTACTTCTTTCGCAAATTATATGGTTTAAAGGAGCATTAACTCTTACCAAACAACAAAATTTAAGACTTGTCCAAATTGAACTAATTTGCAGATCACAAAATCAATGTGACCCAAAAGCTGAATTTATTTTTGGAAGGGTGGGAAAAGGGAAAAATGCTGGTTACCAGCATTTTCTCCTTTTTCTATGATGTTTCCAAAAGATACCTTCTTTAGGTTTGTTAAAACTCAAGATTGTGTGGTAAAGGATTAAACCAGAATTTCCCCCCAAAATTTTTTGGGATGGAAAAAAACTGATATTTGTTAGGAAAAATCACAGATGGATCTTAACCCTAGTTTGGAGAAAAAAAAAAAATTGATGAAAAAAAAAAATTGCCTCCTTTGGGACCTAAACCAACAACCTTCAAAACCGAATTTGGCACAACTACCACTGAGCCATGGATCTAATGGACAGTTTCCTGTGTTAAAAATGCAATTATCCCTTGTTATACAATAACATTTGAACTGTTACAGTTTCACAGTTAAAATATAAAAATACCAGTAATTCCTCCTATTTTCTATATTTATCTCTACCCATTTTGTAATTTAAAAGCTATCTTTGTTCATGAATGAAAATTAGCAGTCTTTCTTAAGATTATCAAATAAACATATGCTTGCAAAATAAAGTCTGCTTTACATTCCCTTAAAGAGTACAACATAAATATAATTTACATGTTCTGGTCAGGAGAGAGACCTTAACTGAAATTTTCCTACTTCAAAATTGCAGCCAAATATCAGCCTCATAAAATTTCTGAAAAAAAAAAGTTTATGAATAAATTTGCGCAATTTTCCAGACTTTATAAGATAGAAATTTATAATGTGAAATTTATAGGTTTTTGTTTTCTGATTTTACTGTCACAAGACTCCACGTAAAGAATGGTAAGAAACCGCTGCTGTATTGATCTAGAACAATTTAAAACGGTTTTAGACAAACTATAATCACATTCTGTAAGTTCATGTTACATTTTGCATCATGGTAATCGGTATTTTTCTGTCATAACGGATGTTGCTGCCATCTAGCAGCTTATCTAGCCTCTCTTTTCAGTGTATCTTGTCACGGAAATCACTCTTCCTAATTTTAAGCCAACTGAAATTTCAAACATTCAAGTTTGACAAGTGAATGGCAAACAAGACCCCCATGCTATAACTATATACCTAGTAGATAAGTGTAACAGTTCTGATAAATAACCTCCTAAGGCAGGAATTGAACCCAAGACTTCCAGATCCCAAGGTTAAAGCTTAACCAGTATAAATGTCCCCTGATACAAACACATGTACATGTATATATATCTGTGGTGATGATGAGTTTGCGTTTATTTATCGTCGCCACCTGTTGCCCATATGGGCAATGCTCCCTGAAGGCTTAATTAGTGTTGTTACGGGGGATAGTGCAGATACAGGACAGAAACTATCCTAAGTTACGGCTGGTTCTTTAGCGTGCTCGGTGAATAGCACCATCACACGGGACCTCGGTTTAATGTCTCATCCGAAAGACTATTAGTATTTTTAGATGGCCAGTCGTGGGAATCAACCCACACCCTCAAGTAACCCAAAACATCACACACGAATCCTATGCTCTACAAGCTGAGCTATGCGGGCTCGTCGATATATCTGTAGGATAGACTAATCTACTACATAAACATTGGTTTATGTACATGATAACTGATTTTGATAATTACCATTTTTAGCTGCTAACGAGCTCTCCGTACAAAACGGTGTGATTAAATCACCGTCACATTTTTTCAGTGATTTTCTTCGTTGCTTCCTCGAGCTATAAACCTGGATGTCATTCTTCTGTTTTCGTGGTCGTCCTACCTTACAGTCGCTGTATCTTTTTAGGTCTATCGCTTTACTGTAATTACTTATCCCTGAAAAAATTCCCAGGTAGGAAAGCCCTTTGCTTCGAAGTTGTTTCACTTCTTCATCTGACACTGGATTTTCATGGGATTTCGCGACAGACTTTCTCCTGAATTTTTCTTGGGCGTTCGAAAATTGTGCCTTTTGTCTGCAGATCTCAGATCTACCTAAACCGCGTCGAAATAACAAATTTATAAATTTATTCTTCTCTTTCACATTGATTTCATTCATTATTGTATTTGCTGTCACGTCGTCTGCTACCAGGAAAGTTCGCGTGCATGATCAGTGCGACGAATATGATTGGTTGCCAAAAAGTTAGAGAAGAGGGAAATTTGTAAATGTCTCTTGGAGGGTAAATGTTCCTGTTATAATCTGTCCAGTGCTCTGCTAATGTAGCCCCGGGTTCCGGGATACATAACAATGGTCCCATCATAGCTAGTGGACACAGATGGGACTTTGCTCCTCTCAATTTTTTTCTAGAATAAGTCATAGGTGCATTTACCACCTTGCTGTGAAAATATAGATATTTCTGTACCCTTATTCATCACACAAAACTTTGCCCCCTTCCTGAACAATCCATTGAAGAATACTGTAAACGTACATGTATATCTTTCTCTCCTGACATACGTACTGGCTATATAATTAGATCAGATGGATATAAAAACTTTTGACAGGAGAAAACCTATGACACATAAAAGGATAATTGATAATTTGTGTTTTCAAAAGCGTAATTCTAAGGTTTTTCTGCATGGATCTGTTTGATATTTTAATTTCTACTCGCATTCCTCACGTTTTGCGTAGGAACACCGTGAAATGTTTCAAATGATATGGAAGGATGGGTTTAAAATTAGTATATAGATCTACGCCCCCCCCCTCTCCCATACATGGGGAAAGGGGTCCCTGGACACTTCATTTTCGATCCCTTTTTGCTTAGAGTGTGATGAGATTTCTGGATCAGCCAAACAGCCAAAGAAAAAGGTTCATAGTCAGACCAGGGATCTTATATACATGTGTATATACGATCCCTGGTCAGACTGGGTGTGCTAGGCTGTCGGTTAAAGACCTGTCGGTTTGTTCATACAGGTATATAGCTTTGGACCATCAGATATACTTGTATTCGTTAAATTGGCAAGGGCTAGAATAACATATTTGTTTCCCGTATTAAAGTTTTCACAGATATAGTAGGGTAGGGGCTTTTGGCAGTTTGAAAACCAAATAACTCATTAATCGGTTTAATGAGATGTAGTTCCTAAGTTCACTCCGCTTGTAAGCATAAATCAACGACTCACTTTAAAATTACCTACAGCTAAGTACTGCTAATTGTCTTGGATTATTCATGTATTAGAACTATACCTATACAGAGATCTGTAAAAAAAACCCCAACCGAATAAGACAATTCATTTTGATGTGGAAAGCCAACCGGCGCCAGTGTCAGCGGAAGAATATTATAATACACAATAAAGTAGTTCCATTCACACGATACACACACTAATTAATGGCCGAAAACATGAAAGGTTACGTTTTACTTCGGATTTTAGTGTATTGCATGACATTATGATTTCAGGACTACCATGATATGTAGGGTTTATTATTTGAAGTTGTCGTAAGGATGGGATTTTATTCCTTACTCCTGCCGATCATCGCTCTTGTAACCGTTGTAGGAGGTGAGTATCGAAAATGTGGGATTGTGTACACAAACTTCGATGTGTTTTGATTTGTTTTCTTTGAAGTTCGCCGACAAAGGTGTTCGGGTATTGTACATTACAGTTTCGACAGATTATTGCGTTTGATGGAAATATGCTTGCTCGACCTTGAATAATGCTTACAGTATAGCTAAGGAGAACATTTTCCTTGTTGTTATTTCACTCTTTAAGTTGAAAGAAAATCATACAATTGTATTTTTGGCCTATTTATTCATATTGCACCCATGACCATGAGAATTTTAAGATTGCTTACACAAAGTTGTAGAAATATCTCCACCCCCCTCTCCTGCTTTTTTTTTTTTGTAATAAGATCTATTTTGCGGCATTATTATAAATAACAAGAAAATGTGAACAAGGTACATGTAGTTTTGTTCTTAGATAATAACTAGAATCAGGTTATGTAAACATGCAAGTTGATGCAACCATGCAAATAAACTTTTGTTATAGCTTAACCCTTTACCACACACAATCTTAAGTTTTAATTAAATCTACCCTGTAGAAGAATAGATCTACTTATGAAAACACAGTGGGAGCCAGCATTTTCTCATTTTCCCACTATGTTTTCTATTCTTTCAAAAACAAATTTTGATTTCTGAGTCACATTTATTTTGTTGTCTGTAAATGCTTTCCATGTAGGCAAGCCAAAAATTTTGTCATTTGGTAAAGAGTTTAATCAAAATTTAGTGAAAAGAAGCTGATAATAAAATGCCTACAACATCGGGTTTTGATGAAGAACGCTGAACATAGAAAATTGTTCAAGTATCTTTTTAGTTATTTCACTGCTATAAGCAACTTTAAAACATTTTTGGGACCATGAAGATTAAGATCAGACTGCACTAAATCTCTTGAACAGTACAACTTTTTTATTGCACAATTGACAAGCTGCTCTTGCAATCAGTCACAAAATTATTTTACAAAAGCAATAGAAGTACCTCAACAAGAGTGAGCTGAAGTGACCAATGCAAGACAAAGGCGCATATGCTTGTGCGAGCAAAAATACATTTCAGCTATGTTCTGTGAAAAGGGGGTTTAAATCATCTGCAAAGTTTCAACTAAGGTCAGTCTGCACAGGCTGACACAGGCAGAAACTTATTGCTGTTAGGCAATCTTCTGCCTGTCAAAGAACCAGTGTACCTCATGATTCAGTCTGTAGTTACAGGGTTCTCCTTTGACCCGGGACTCCAGGTTTTGACGCACGGAAATCCGAAATGACCCGTTTTTGACGCTCAAAAATATCTGCCTAAGCGTCAATCTGACGCATGAGATTACCAGCCAAAGGGTCATATAAATTATGTTGCATGCATCCGGCAGGAATGTAGCCTATAATAAACACGATCAGTGTCAACTGTGTACAGACACACGCAGCTCTGTTTATCACATGTAATCAAGCTTGCGAGTGGCGAGTCATTTTTGAAAACATGATAAAGGTGTTAGTCCAATTATCTAGTGTAAAATGACAGGTTTTCAAGTTAACTGCTGCCCTAATTAACAAATTTATGTCAAATCATGCAGTAATACTTGTAAAAATATTAACTGATTTGAAAAAAAGATTGCTGGAAAAAAAACGTGAAAACCCATGACACAACAGAAATCATTTTGACATCGTCCGACTAGAGGCACTTCAAACTATCTTTTCATCTTTGGTAACACATTTAAACAGTGAATTTATACTTACTTCTTTATGAAACAATAAGTGAAAGCTAAAATCTCTGTTTAAAAATTAGGAAAAACTTTTTAAGATGAATATAAACAACAACCTATAGATTAGATGGGGGGGGGGGGGAACCGCTATAAGTGTGAAAGAAAAAGTAATTGGACACGAAAAGAAGACTTAAATCTTTAGAAATAATACTTTAATAATGGATTTGACCTTTATTTTCTCCCTTTTCCATAATGTTCTGGGGTAAGAAAGACAAGTCGTTCCAGCCACATTTGAATTGTCGTCTGCAAATGTCTAAAATAATTATGATTAGTCAAAAGTTTTTGTTGTTTGGTAAACAGTTCAAAAGTTGTTTCTGTCCATTTATTCATCAAGATGAATTGCATGCTTGGGCTGCAATTTAAAATTCTTCTGTCCACTTCATTCCAACAAGTCTCTACATAAGATATGGTATTCTCTTATCTAATTCCTATCCATAAACAAAGAACATAAATGGAAAGTTCTCATTTATTTCACCCTTATCTCTCCGTCATAATTTTGACCCTTGGACATTTCTATTAGACTCTTGGAAATTCCATTTTGACTCTTGAAAATTTGGGTCCAAGAGTCAATGACTCTTGAGATTCTGAACCTAGGGAGAACCCTGTAGTTATACAAACTGGATTTTATAGATCCATAATTTTGTGATGACTTGCTTGGTATCATGCATCACAGAGATGCATTAAGCCCCCTTTTGCAAGAGCATGGCTCATTTACTTATGAGTAACTATGATTGGTGTAACATCAACTATAGAACTGGTGGGCCAGATGGCTTTGTCATACCATTTGTCTCAACATAGTATGGTTGGTCAGCTGTTTAGATGAGACTGGTTGGAATTTCAAATCCTGGCTTTAATATGCCCTAGGCTGTGTTCACCAAATGTTCTTCAGAACGCTCTGAGTCTCATTCTCCAGAATTTAGTAAACATGAAAGTAAGTTAACACAACCTCTGATTGGCCAAACCACTTAGTTGTTTTACTTTCAAATTTAGAAAATCATGTAGAATAAGATTATGATTGTTCTTAAGAATGGTGGATGAATACTGACCCACTGATATTAGATTTAACAATGTACAGTCAAGCCGCGTTAATCCGGACACATATGTTCCCTATGGATGTTTCCGGATAAGTCGTTTTTCCAGACCAGAGAACTGGGATCACTAAGACTTCCATGTTGATAAGGGACACCGTGCTTCGTAAGAATTACAATAGCGTATGATTTACACGAGCACTTGTCTGTATTGTTCCTGCGATTGTTCAGATTATATAATAGAATAAATTGTCATAACTTCGCATTTTGCCTATTTGTGTTTTTTGTACATGCTTTTCCCTTGTACCTTATTACATGCACGTGTATATACATTTTGTACAAACGGGTGGGCGTGTAAAGCTCGGCACATTATGACTTTCGAAAACACCACGAAAAATAAAAGGGGGGTGCAAGACACAGGGACAGTAATTCTGTATTATAGTATAACTGTTGGTTTTCCAATTTCGAGAGACATGGATTTCATGACATATTGTAGAATTTCCGCGATAGTGGCATTTGGGTTGTCTTCTTTGAACTGGCAAATGCCTTTTTTTCACAGAAGTCGAAACTTCAAGTCGTCGTCTTCTGTTGACTTCAGATGATTGAAATGGTAAAATGACAAAGTTATTTGAGAGTATTAATGACAATCGAATTGAAATGAAAGGCGTGCATATCGATCTTTATTTACCTTTATAATCTGTTAGGAGTAATATAATTTTTAAAAAAATATGTAAGAAATTTATCGTGTTTGGCGGCCATTTTGTGTCAGTTTTGGGTAGAGTAAACAGCTTGAGGAAGAGAAAAATTAAACTTTTTTTTTTCTTATGCTTAGCGGTAAAACTGAGAATATTTGTATTTGAAATGAAGAATTATGAAATATGCAAGTAGCGGGTATGTTTCAATTCTAGTTTTATTGTCAATTGAGAATATGACGGATGAAACCCAAGCACAAAAACTGTGTGGAGATTTCGACTTTCTCTGTAGCGATCATCTTGTAATCAAGTAATAATTAAACAACAAAAGCGTGTAATTGTCACATCATCGCATCAATACAATGGGTATTGATAATCTGTCAAACTGACACTTAACAATGGCATGTGTATATCTTTTTAACACTTTTCGAAAACCACCTCTAATTAAGACGTGTGTTTTCAAATGTATGAAAACCATCTGAAATAAATTGATACTATACTGATACTCGTGTTACTCACGCGTACTTGGAACCGGTCCAAAATAGCTCGAAGTAGCCTGTTTCGATATTTATAAGACCAGTCCATAATAGTACCGGGGAAAATAACAAGTTTAAATTGTGTGATACACAGTCAGGCCACGTCCGGTTTATCTGATAAGGTTTGTACTGTTTTTTAACCCTTCGTTCCTGATTTTTTCATTCCGGTTGCGGAACGCGGATTTCCGGAATAAAAAGTAAAATTTGTACAGAAAATATTCGTTCCTTAATGTTTTCTTCCGGATCTTGAGATTTCCGGAAAAATGGAGCCAGGATTAACGCGGCTCGACTGTATATGAAAAATGTTCGCGTGCATCCTACTGCGCATGTATTTTTGTCGTGGATATTGAATCAAAAGTGCACCTATGTATTTTTTGCACATACTTGTAATACTATTGGTGCATTGAAACAAGTAGCACTTTCTTCAGGTTGTATTGGTGAAGAGAAAAAAAATGGATCTTTGAACAGTCGCCTTGAAGTAATTAAAATGCTGCTGACATGGGGTTACACATCAAACAAGGAAACTAAGGCAGGAAATTTAAAGCAGTGGAAGTATAGCTAATTCCACTTTGAAAATTATTGGTGGAAAAGAGCAATTTCTCCTTTTCCCACTATGTCTGCTGAGCTTTTATCCTATTTTTTTCCTTGAAAAAATAACTTCCACAGTTACCTTCAACCTTGTTTTCTGGCCAAATAAGCATGGATAAGTGCCATTTTTATTTTTTCTTATTGTTCAGAATTATAAATACCATAAGTGTGGAAATTTTAAGAAAAATCTGTTCATTAGAAAGTATGTATTTATTTAAGATTAACCTTTAATTTGGCCAAACTATCTCCCTTTTTAACTCAGTGATCCATATTGTAACATGCATATTTGTATGTTTACCATGCTCAAAATCAGGCTTTTACATATTTTTTGTGCAAAAATATATGAATTTTCATTAAAATGATGTATTTTTGTACATTTTTCCTGTAATTTTCCTGTTTAACTGACTATCAATGAAAGGCACTTTGAATCCAATATAAGCTGAATTTCGGAACTGTATATACCTTTTTCAAAGGCAAATTTCTCAGAAACAACACAGTGACTCACATCTTTTTTTACTGAAATCTCCTAGAGACATGAGCTTTCTATGTGCAAAGTTTTAAAAAAAATCTGTCCATTAAAAAAATTGTAATATACATCATTAAATTGTATGCTATCGGTGTACGGACAAAAGCCCACTAGGTGAAAAGCCCACTAGGTGAAAAGCCCAGTCCTGTATGAAATGATAGTATATATTAGAACATTTCTCAGGAAAAAAAATCAAGCTGTAGGACTTTAATTACAAAAGACTGTGGGAAAAGTGAGAATTGCTGGTAAGTGCAAACAATAATGCAAACAGTTATTATTCCTATTGAGAAGCACAAAGAAGCCTTTGATTTATGGAATAAATCAAACATAAAAGACAATTATACCTTTTACCCTTGACTTTAATTGGTGCATTCTTCAGTCTAAAGATCTGAGGTTTTTTTGTGTATATAATACCAAAATTTTCATCATGACCAATAAAATTTGCAAATTGCATACAAAACAAAAAATCATATTAAAAAAGACATATATTCATTTATCACAAAACCTTCGTTGTTTTCAGTGTAATATACCCATTACGAGTTTTCTTATCTTATACACGTTTGATATCATATTTGTGTGACGTCATTTTTGACGTCATTTTGTGCGTATTTCATAGAAGTGAATAGGTTTTATGGATATTACCACGGGTACATCTTCAATGGTTTTTGCATCATCTGATCTATATTTCGTCATATATCTATGTGATAAAAAGAATCTGACATTCGTTGACATTCGTTGGCGTTTGAAATAAAAATTTTTTAAACTCGTCAAGGAAAATGTTATTAAGCTCGCCACAGGCTCGCTTAATAACATTTCCCTAGACTCGTTTAATAAAATTTTATCTCAAAAGCCAACTCATGTCAGATCCTATATATACAAATATTAAAACAAATAACAGACCCTTTTAATATTTAATATATTAGTTTTTTAATACCATTAGTGATAAAATTAGTAAATTTTATTCACTCACAAAAATCAGTCAGTTTTTCAAAATCATTACATGCATACTCGTAATATTGCATGAACAAAACAAAATTATAAATTCATTTAAACATAAGATATATTCATTTTGTAGTACTGGTGGGCTGTTGTCCACTTTTCATTTAAAGGTAGTGGGCTTTTCAGTTTTCACCGGTGGGCTTTTGTCCAGTGGGCTTTTTACCTAGTGGGCTTTTCACCAGGTGGGCTTTTTACCTACACTCACGCTATCAGATTCAAAACTAAAGCTGGATTTTTCGACAGAAATTTTTCATTTTGTGGTTTAACCCTTTACCAAACAACCGTTTCTGGACACGACCAATCTGAAAGCTTTTGTACAGGACTAATTAAATGTAGCTGAAATGAAGCATTTGTCTTTGATAGGGTAAAAAACATGGTGAGAAAAGGCGAAAATGCTGATTACCAGCATTCTTTGCTATTCCCACAATGTTTTCAAAAGCCTTCTTCATTAGGGTCGTTAAAACTAGGGATTGTGTGGAAAAGGGTTAAAAGACAAAGTGCTCCTATTCTTGTAATATTTCCAGTATCTGTCTTCTACTTCAAAAGTCTTTTTATTGCTGCAATCACAAATTGTAATGTACGATCCTTGTTGCAATAGAACAATCCATTTATGTTAGACGGAGCAGTTAAAAATATACCTATTTGAGAATGTTTTAAATGAAGAGAAGATTGAGTAAGGCTTAGAGTGAAGTTACAAAATGTAAATCTTATCTCCCACTGTAGTGTGCCAGATAGCCTGAAGGTTGTAAAAGTTAACCCTTTACTAAACAATCCTGTCTGTCATCTGTCACGACCCGGAGGAAAAAGGCTGTTGAAAACATGTAGGCAAAAGAGAAAATGCTGGTTATACAATTTCTTATAATGTTTTTTTACCCATTGATAGAAAAATTTTGTATTATTGGTTAAATTTATTTTCTGGTAGTGTAGTTACATGGTGTTTAAAATTTTGTCATGCGTTAAAGAGGTACTTGCCTGTTTGAGAATTGTTTGTTTTCTTGTGTCAATGACTAATTATTTTTGGCAGATTGATTATTCATGGCCCTCACCTTCAGTCAAAACAGTGTCCTCCCTTATTATACCCCCCACAGGGTTTTTTTTTTTAAATAACCCTTTACCATACAATTCTGACTTGTAACGACCCTAAGAAAAAGAGCTTTTGAAAAAAATGTGGAAACAGGAGAAAATGCTGGTAACCAGCATATTCTCCTTTTCCTACAATGTTTTCTATTACTCGAACAAATTGACATGAAATAAATGACCTCTATTACCATATATTACACGCTTGAATTATTGTCCGAACTTAGCTTCGGCTAATGACGTCTGCATGCGGAATTATGTCCACATTTTTCAACTCTTTAGGCGGCTAATAGATTTATAGCGTCTTCAAAGAATACTTAAAATACCTGAAATAAAGATTATTTTGTTGGTTTAAATTGGTAATACGTGACGGGTGATACAGATGTAAGATGCACTTTCTGTGCAGCCTGATTTTGATCTATGCCATCTGCAAAATCTTCTTATTTTGACAATGACACAGTAAGGGTCGAACCGGACATTTACCGTTAACAGAATTTAACAGAATTTCCGTACCGTCAGATTATACCCGATGATATAAATATTCACTCTTTAATTATTCTTTGCATAAAGGTCAATTTCAGGTCAATTTATTCGAGTAATACCTTTTCCCAAATCAACTGTCAATTTTTGAGTCACATTTATTTTGTTGTCTGCAAATTCTTTCAATTTTGACAGGTCTAAAATTTTGTCGTTTGGTGAAGAGTTGAACTCTTACCAAGTGACAAAATTATAGACCGTCCATATCAAAATCATTTCCAGGCCACAATTTAACCCTTTACCACACAATCCTGAGTTTTAACGACCCCGAAAAAGAAGTCTTTTGAAAACATTGTGGGAAAAGGAGAAAATGCTGGTAACCAGCATTTTCTCCTTTTCCCACAATGTTTTCTATTCTGTCAAATACAAAAATCACCATTTAAGTTACATTTAATTTGTTGTCTGGAAAAGCTTTCAATTTGGTCTTTTCCGAAATTTTGTCGTTTGGTAAAGAGTTAATGGTAGGATTTGGATTTCGATTGAAAAGGCAGGAAACACTGTAGGTAAAGGAGAAAGTGCTTGTTACGAGCATTTTCTTCTATTCCCACATTGTTTTCAGAAGAGTTTACCTTAGAGTCTTTAAAACAGGAAATTGTCTTGTAAAGGATTAACCCATTACCACTCAATCCCTTGTTTTGACGCCCCTGAAGAGTAATATTAAGGAAAACATTGTGAGAAAAGAAGAAATTGCTTGTAACAAGCAATATCTCCTTTTCTCACGTTTTCTACCTTATATGGTACTTATTTTTCAATTTACACACACTTTGAAATGTCGTCTGCAACTTCTTTCAATTTGGACCAGTCTAAAAATTTGTCGTCTGGTAACGGGTTAAGGCAAATTAGTGTCCTCCCCTTTTGTCATAGCCCTTTACCAAAGGTTTAACGCTTTACCACACAAAAAAATTTGGGACTTGTCCAAATTGAAAAGCATGAGCAGACGACAAACTCTGTGTCGCTTGAAAGATTATTCTTTGATATTGGAAAAAAAACATAATGAGAAAAGAAGAAAATGCTAGTTACCATCATTTTCTTCTCTGCTGGTTATCAGCATTGTCTTCTCTTTTAATTACAATACACATATTTTCAAAACTTTTTTTTTTGTCAGCGGCATTAAAATTCGGGATTGTCCCATAAATGGTTGAGTAGACCCAAAGGAAGCACACTCTTGAAAGCTCTGTGGGAAAAGGCACGACTACTTGTAACTAGCATTTTCTTTCTTTTCACATAGGCCTAGTGTTTTTATTCTTTTCAGTCAATCAATCAACAGGATTCATTCCTCTCTCTGCTGTCCATTGTTTCGACGATGGTTATGTGGGAAAGCAGCCAGTGGCTTGGAAAGAATGTTGTGCAGCGTACTGGTAAAGGAAACTCCAGGAAAGCATGGATAGGTGCACTGGCCACCACATTATAACTAAATGTTGAAAATGGTGTAAAACACCATTCAATCAATCAATCAGTCTTAACCCTTTATCATATAATCCCTAGTTTTAAAGACTGAGAAAAAAAACTTGAAAGCATTGTGGGAAAAGGAGAAAATGCAGCATTTTCTTGTTTTTTCACAATGTTTTCTATCCTATCATGGACAATTTTTTTTCATTTGAGCCATATTTAATTAGTTGTCTGCAAATGCTTTGAATTTGGACTAGTATCAAATTTTGTCATTTGGTAAAGAGTTGAAATGGGTAAAACCCAAACTGAGGCTTTGAATACAGTCTACCTTTTATCATGGAAGGTTGACATTAATGGGAAAAAACTATTTGAAAATGTCATCAAGCGTCAACTGACATATTTGAGAGACGAAGCTTGATAATAGCGTTTACATGGGGTACTATATTTACATGTGTCACTAGCTTAAAAAACTCTCAAAAATTGACACGTCCATATTAATCTTATGCATTAAGTCAGACTTGTCAAAATCCAAAGCATTTGCAGTTGACAAGTTAAATATGGCTTAATTGATAGAATTTGCCTTAGAAAGGGCAGGCGACATTGTGGGATAAGGACAATATGCTATTTAGCAGCATTGTCTCCTTTTTCCATTGTGATTTAAGGCCTATCAAAAAAATAAAGGTGTTTATTGTTTCACGACCCTACCTAGAAAAGGCTGCCAACCCTGAACTTCTTTCACTACGCTTGAAAAAAAAAATTGGTCGGGTGTGATTTTGGTACATGGTGCATGATAAAAGTTTCTGGAAAAAAATCCCTGCCTACTCTACCTACAGCATCTTGGACCGAAACCTTAAACACAGATATTTTTTTGTTAGGCCTAAAAATGCATCTTTGTCAGGGTCGCTAAAACTCATGATTGTTTGGTAAAGGTCTGAAATGCCATACTCCCTTTTTTCATTGATCTGTCTTATGTACGATTTTATTTCTGTCTCTGCAACAGGCATGGCTTGAAAATCATTGTACGGAGAAATAAGTCATTTACAATAATGACAGTCAAACCAACTACTTCTTTTTTCCTCATAATGATTTTCCAGAGTTATTTTAGTTGTTTAACCCTTTACCAGATGACCATATTTTAGCCTTGTCCAAATTGAAAGCATTTGCAGGCAACAATTTCAATGTGGCTCAAATGGTGCAATTTTTCTTTGATAGCATAGAAAACATTGTGGGAAAAGGAGAAAATGCTGGTAACCAGCATTTTCTCATTTTCCAAGAATGTTTTCAATAGGCTTCTTTCCCGGGGCCATTAAAAGTCTGCATTGTGTGGTAAAGGGTTAATTCCACTTGCCCTTTACCAACTAAGCCTGTGTTTTAATTGAAAACCATAAGGAAAGAAGCTCTTGAAAGCATTGTGGTACAAGGAGAAAATGCTAGTAACCAATACAAGGTTGTTCAAATTTAGACTAAGTTGGTCAGAATGTTTGTCTTGTTAGTACCATTTCTGCAAAGTTTGAAAATGGGTCAGGTGGGGTCAAAAGGTAGGTCACAAGGAGAAATCTTATAAAAACCTTGTGTGCACTTTGGAGGCCTCAATTGCGTTCAGCTGAATTTAGCTATAATCTTTGTCTTGATGGTATTTTCAATGTTTACAAAACTTTGTTATGCAAGGTCAAAAAGTAGGTCACTAGGATAAAATCAGAGAGAAAAAGCTTTTGTGCATTCTAGAAGCCACATTTTCAGTCCAAGACACATGGTCAGAATTTTTGTCTTGATTGCATTTGAGGTGAGTTTGAAAATGAGTCATGTTGGGTGTAAAAGTAGGTCAATGGAACAAATTATTGAAAACCTTGTGTGCACTGTAGAGGACCCATTTTCAGTCAGATATGAATCATGAAAATTGGATCGATTGTTTGTCTTGATATCTTGGATAAGTATGTAAATAGGTCACATCTAGTCACTTGGTACCGTTATGTCACCATACCTGATCTGAGAAAAACCTTGTGTGCACTTTCAGGCCATGTTTTCAATCCACAACTTTATGAATCCAAGATCACCTTTTTCAGTTGGTAGCTTTAGGGCCAATGGTCCTCTTGTTTTTCCATTTTGATCTATTTGGTACAATTTATTGTTCAGACAAATGCAACATTTGAGGTTCTGCAGTTGATCGTAAAGATGCATTTTCACTTCTTTGGCAGTCAAACAATTAATAGCAGATGCAGACTGGTTTATCAGTGCATGGAGCTATGATAATTACAACTGATGTGAAAATGTTTTGCCCTGAATCTTATCTTCCCTTATATTCTGCAAGGCCTCCTGCTGCATTACTTCTTTACCCTTTACCAGACGACATAATTTTAGTCTTGTACTAATTGAAAGCATTTGCAGACGACAATTTCACTGTTGCTCAAATGGTGAAATTTTTCTTTGATATGGTTGAAAACATTGTGGGAAAAGGAGAAAATGCTGGTTACCAGCATTTTCTCCTTTTCCCACAACATGTTCAAAAGGCTTCTTTTCCAGGGTCCTAAAAAGTCGGCATTGTGTTTATGCATTTTCAAGCAGATAGCTCATTATCACACAAACCTCTTTCTTTTCCTGTCAAAGTCAGTTGTTGAAAAAAACGTGGTATAAGGACCTGTTGTATGGATATTGTTAAGTTGTTACAAGCAATTATTGCTTCTTTTTCCAAAAAATATTTCGCTACAGGACAGGCAAAGTACCTCCTTTTCCCCAACTCTTTGACTCTTTACCAGGTGACAAAATTTCAAGCATTTGCTGATAATAGATGCAACATGATAGGTGATGTAATTTGTCTTGGAAAGTGTAGGTAAACATTGTGGAAAAAGGAGAAAATGTTGGTAACCAGCATTTCCTCTTTTACCCACAATATTTTTAAAAGCCTCTTAGTCTTGAGTTGACGAATTCTAGACCTGGCCTACTTTCTCGCTTCTGTGTACAAGACATGGAAGTTCTACTTTAAAACCTAGGGTTGAATATGACTTTTTCAGGACTGAGTTAGATAATATCAAGAATAAGTATGGAAGTTATAAAGTATAAATGAAGTATTTGCCCCTTAATTTTGTATGTACATTGTTTGTACGTTGTGTTATGCCATTTTTGAGAAAACAGTTATGTCACAGTGGCCAGTGGCATCTATCCATACTTTTCTGGTGCTTTCTGTAGTCATTCTTTTCTCACAGAAGGCTTTCTAAACCACTGGCTGCTTTCCCATGTAAAGTCAACACAATAATCAGTGCTGAGGGAATAGTGAATATGTTTCGAAAAATTATCATTGCCCCAAACAAGTTTATACAGAGCTGCAAGTTGGCAACTGCTAGATAACCAGACCTGTGCACTGCCGACTGAGCTACTCCAGTTGGTCAGCGACTTAACCCTTTATAAAACAAGCCCCGATTTTAGCAACCCTGATGAAGGCTTTGAATACATTGTGGAAAAAGGAGAAAATGCTGTTAACCAGCATTTTCTCCTTTTTTTATAATGTTTTCTCACTTTCCCATAACAAATTTAGCTTTTTATGTCATATTTATTTTTTGCAGTATGCAAATGCTTTCAATTTGGATTAGTTTAGTGTTTTGTTGTGTGTTGAAGGGTTAAGTGCCCCTGCTTTTTTGAAGTATCTCTTCTTACCATGTTGTTCAGCATTTGTAGAAAAAAAATTTAATCTGTCATGCAGCATGTCTTAAATGACGGTATTTATCTCTGGGAAAGTAGTAAACTTTTTGGGAAAATGAGAAAGTACAGGTTACCAGCATTTTCTCCTTTTTCTGCAGTGTTTTAGAGAGACCTTATCCTATGGTGGCTAAAGTAAGGTGTTTTTCGGTAAAGGGGCAACTTGGTGCCATTTTGAAGTGTCCCGCCTTGTTAGGCTTTGAGTAATAGGTAAAAAAATATCTTGGCAGTTGGCAGGTGAAGTAATCAGAAATGTCTACGCTTGTGACATGGGGTATCGTGGGATGTGTACTTTTTAACGCAATTAACCTCTTGTAGACGGGTCTTGCAGCAGACATTTTTCAAAAATATTGTTGGAAATGGAGAAAATGCTCTTAACTCATTACCAAATATAACATTGTACATTTTAGTCCAAATTGAATGCATTTGCAGACAAATCAAAATGAGAGAATGATGAGAGTTGCCTTTCAATCCTTTACTACACAATGCTGACTTTTAACAAACTTTTGAAAGAAGACTTTCGAAAATATTGTGGGAAAAGGAGAAAATGCTGGTTACTAACATTTTCTCCTCTTCTCACAATGTTTTCTTCCATATCAAAGACAACTTCTACAGTTTTAGCCACATCTAATTTGGCATCTGCATATGTTTTTGGTATGGAGAGGTCTAATATTGAATCCTGTGGTAAAGAGTTAACACTTTACCAGACAATCATATGTTTTAATGACCCTGAGAGAGAAGACTTTTGAAAACATAGAAAGAAAAGGAAAAAATGCTGAGAAACCAGCATTTTCCACTTTTCCCACAGTGTTTTCTGCCCTTCCTTGGACTATTCCTATCATCTGGGCCACTTAAAATCTGTTGTCTGAAAATGTTTTCAATTTGGAATAGTCTAAAATTTTGTTGTTTGGTGAAGAGTAAAAGAGTAGGAAACAATGTGGGAAAGGGAGTCAATGCTGGGTACCAACATTTTCTCCCTCTTCCACATTGCTTTCAAAATTAATCTCTATCAGGATCTTTAAAGCACAGGATTGTTTAATTTTAAAAAGGTTAAGTTGGATTTGCAGGCAAAGTAGATCAAGTTTCGACTGCAAAAACTAAGTAGGCTACATCTAAGATCTTCACTGTCAAAAATTGTTATTTTGAGATGAATGCATGTGTATTTGCTGAGATGTAACTGAATCTGCTGAAAGTGGTAAAAACAGTGTTTCTTATAAAAAGTAATTTTATAACATTAAAATGTTTACTATTTTCAGACTGAAAAATTCTTGGTTGAAAGTTTTTCCTTGAACCCCATACCAGACAACATTATTAGTTGTACGGTCAGGTGGCAGAGGACTTGGAAACTTGTTCACGGCTGTGGTGAATCATGTCGCCCCGAGCCTTCGGGTCAGGTGGCAGGGGACTTGGAAACTTGTTCACGGCTGTGGTGAATCATGTCGCCCCGAGCCTTCGCGGCTCGGGGCGACATGATTCACCACAGCCGTGAACAAGTTTCCAAGTCCCCTGCCACCTGACCGTACAACGATTTTATTATACTGCAAAGTTTTACTATTCCAACGTTTGTTAAGCGAATTTTACCTGTTTTTTGGTTTAAAAAATTGAGTACGCTGATGAAGTAGAATTTCCCTTCTGAGTGCCCCAATTCAATGAAAACTGACGTCACTGGGAACTGAGGTCACTGAAACCTTGGTAATACGTGCTAAAACGTGCAGCTTGGCGCATAATCTTGATCGACGCCTCCATTTTGGATGTTGTGTTGATAGTGTAGTCATGTCTACGGGGGCCCTGAAAGGGAAACTGCTTTTACGTTGGTTTTGCCAGTGTACATGATATATATGTTCGGGGCAGATTATCCAATCGGATCACGAGAAATTTCTTTGCAGTATAATAATGTCTCCTGTCTTTTTTTTATTACCCAGAATGAGGGAAGAAAATACCAGCATTTTGTCCTTCTTTCACAATGAGTTCTACTTATATCATTTGAGTTATATTTAATTTGTCATCAGCAAACACTTCCAGTCTAAAAATGAGTCTAACAGTTTTTTCTTCTGGAAAAGAATTCACTCTACCAAACACCAAAATTAAAAAATAGATTTGTCCAAATTGAAAGCATGTGCAGACGACACTGTGAATCTGACCAAACTATCAAAATTTGGGTTTTTTTTTTGAAGCTAAGAAAATGTGGGAGGAAAAGAAGAAAATGCTGGTTACTAGCATTTTCTCCTTTTCCTACAATGTTTTCAAAAGCTTTCTTTCTCTGGGCCGTGGATTGTGTGGTAAAGGGTTAACCCTTTACCACACGACAAATTTTAGACCTGTCCGAATTGAAAGCATTTGCAGATGACAGTTTCAGTGTGGCTCATATGAAATTATTCTTCTTTGATAGGGTAGAAAACATTGTGGGAAAAGGAGAAAATGCTGGTAACCAGCATTTTCTCCTTTTCCCACAATGTTTTCAAAAGCCTTCTCTATCAGGGGTGTTAAAAGTCGTCATTGTGTGGTAAAGGGTTAATTGGCAGCTTTGTACTATGTTGATTATCTGAAACAACTTGTTGATAGATCAAAGGGTTGAAAATGATTTTTAAGTTAAACATTTGTTTGAAGCAGAAAATGTTCAAAGTAGAAAAGTTTAGATTTGAAATATTTGTTTTGAAACCTGTATTTTCAGTGAAAAAAGCAGTTCATGAGGATGAAAGACAGTTTGACACCTTGCTAGGCTGGCATATTTTTAGGATTGTCAGTTTTGAAAGTATTTGATAACACAAGAAAAAATGGTCCACAAATGATGGGATTTGTCTTTTTCTCAGGGTTGATTGATTGATTGATTGATTGTATGGTGTTTAACGCCGTTTTCAACATTATTTCAGTTATATCACGGTGGCCAGATTCTGTACCTACATCTTACCTCAGCCTTATAAGGAGGTTTCCATTTTGAACTGTCAATCACATGATTTTAAACATGGCAGCATCCATGTAAATTGCTCAGCAAGGACATGAACAATCATGGTAAAGTTATTTACATAACATATGGATCTGTCGATGAAAGCTACAAACAGAATTGATAAACTATGCTAAAAACTGAATTTACAAACTGTTTGTCAACAGAAATATTCTTACAAAGATAACGATAGAAAATTGTAACTTACGTTTTCTTTTGTAAGAGGAACCTTACAATTTTAAGAAATGGTAAAATGGTGTACTTCAGGCAAAGAAATGTACCATCTAGGTGCATAGCAAGCTATGTGATACAGCCGAGGGACTTGAGCACGGGATCAACCAAGGTTTGCCGAATGGGCTGAGCCCTGTAGCCAAGTCAGTGAGGTACATGGCTTGAAATCCAGGGGTTGCCAGTTTTATACCCAACCCTGCCAAAGTCTGTCTGACGGTTATTGATAAGCAATGGAACAGGATTTATTACTCTCCCAGGGCTGAACAGTGTTTCACTGTTGGTTATTTGGGAAAGCAGCCAGTGGCTTGGAAGGCATGTTTGCAATTTTAGAACAGGCAAAAGGAACCCAAGGAAAGCATGGATAGGTGCACAATGTTTTCAACTCAATTAGAGGCAAGTTCCATCATTTGAGCTACCTTTTAGTTGTCGCTTGCAAATGCTTTGAATTTGGACAGTCTGAAACTCTGTGTTGGGGAAATCAGTTAACCCTTTACCACACAATACAGACTTTTAAGGTTACCACGCAATCCCGACTTGAAGGACCCTGAAGGAGAAGGCTTGTAAAAACATAGTAGAAAAAGGAGAAAAAGCTGGTAACCAGCGTTTTCTCTTTTTCCCACAATGTTTTCTGCCCTATCACAGGAAATAATTGTTATGTCAGCAATGCTAGATTTGTTGTCTGCAAATGCTTTCTATTCCAAAAATTTTGTCATTTGGTCATGAGTTTAATGTATGTACAGTATGGGAAACGATTGAAATATTTAGGGGATAAGTAACAGTTCTTTCATTGTTATTATAAACTTATGATGGCTAAAACACCCTGATTGCATTGAATGTTTTGTTCAAATTGACAAAATAGGTTTTAGTGCTATAGATTTTGACATTTTTGACATGATTTGTGTATATAGATTTTTACACCTCTCTGACTGATCAGATTAAAGAAATTTATTGTTTGGTAATAGACTAATTTTTGTGTCAGTAAAGACTTTTGAACTGTGAAGTGACACCTTATGAATCCATTTATTTGACACATATGTATCTCTTTTAGCTCTACTGGCTAAAGGCCAGAAGAGGTCATGTCATGACATGGTTTCTGTCATCTGTTTGTCTGTCTGTCTGTTAGTCTTTTTCTTGTTTACATGATTAAGTCTGTATTTGTTGTGAGATTTTTGTGAGCATCACAGCTTGTTTATGTATTATCCATAGCTGGACCCTTAATGTATTGAAGAAAAAAACTAAATACTGAGGGAAAAATAGCTATTTATCCCATCACCAAACAATCCCAACATTTAATGACACTATTGGTAAAGATTTTTGAAAGCATTGTGGGAAAAGGAGAAAATGCTGGTAACCAGCATTTTCTCCTTTTACCACAATGTTTTCTATCCTGTCAAAGAATTTCAATCAATTTGTGTCATTATCAAAATTGTCGTCTGCAGAAGCTTTCAATTTGGAAGAGTCTACAATTTGTCATTTTGTAAAGAGTCAAAGTAAAAAAAATGTACATTTTTTGTTTATGCAATGAAAGCAACATTTTGTATCTGAGTCTTTTGAAACTTGGACAGTTAATATATTAAGGGGTTGAATCCTGTCTTAAAATGAACAAAATCTAGATATAGAAAAAGCTGCCATTTGATGACATTATTGGTTCAATTTTGCAGGGAGTGTTTGTGCCTGCTAGAGGCCACATTTTCAGTCCAGTTCTCATGAAAATAGGTTAGAATGTTTGTCATCTTGATATTGTCTTGGACATGTTTGAAATTGGGTTACATCAGGTCAAAAAGTAGGTCACTGGGACAAATCTTTGAAAAAAGTTTTGTGCACTCTAGAGGCCACATATACGTAGAAGTTGGTCAGAATGTTTGTCTTGATAATGTCTCTGTTCTGAATTTGGTCATAGGTTAAAATGTAGGTCACTGGGACATATCTAAGAAAAACCTTGTGTGCACCCTGGAGGCCACACTTTCATTCAGATTATTATAAAGGTTGGTCAGAATGTTTGACTTGATAATAATTATTTTGGACACATGTAAAATTTTGTCACATCAGGTCAAAAAGTAGGTCACTGGAAAAATTATAAGAAAAATCTCTTGTGCACTCTATATTAGTTGCTGGCAGAGAAGTTAATTTGAAAATTAGGTTAAAAGTTGCCAGGTCACTCTATCTCTTATTTACTCTTTGCGTGATTGTAAAATCGAGTTTTTTGCCAGCGAATCATGCTTGGACCGATCACACAGTAACAGATTGCCATCATCACAATATTTTCCATACTTTAAATTGGTATGAATGAATTTGAATCCATTTTAACACCTGCATTGTTTTTTGGCTGCTATCTGGCCTTTGATAAGGGATGCAGAATGAAATGAGTGGTGACTTTTCTAGCACTTAGTTTCTAAGTGCCTAGTGCATGTAATAATTGTGTGTTTGATGCATGTAGGTGGGGTAAACATGGTCATTAGAGCAATTGCTCATTCTCTAGTGAGGAAAACTGTCAATAGAGAAATTGCTCATTCTATGCATAGAAAAGACATGACAATAAAGATATTGCACATCCCGTAGCAATAAAAATATGGTCAAAGTTTTCCATTTGGGGCAAGAAAAACATGGTCAGTGAAGATATGTGTATTATTCATTCTTTGGTGAAAAAAACCTGGTCAGTACAAAAGTTGGTCATTATGTGGTGAGGAAAGCATGGATCACAGAGGATTACCAGCATTTTCTCCTTTTCCAACAATGTTTTCATAAGTCTTATTTTCTAGGGCCCTGTTTCACAAAAAAATCTTAAGTCTCTTATTTGTTCAAGTCTGCTGATGGACCCCATTTCTGACTTGAGTTTGTTTCTTGAGACCCATTTTACTAGTATTAACAGTCTTAAGAAACATTCTTAAATGCTGAGTTGCCACAACATTTCACTCTCAACAGAGCAAAATAACGGACTTAAGTCTGTTACAATGACTTGAGTCCATTATTTTGCCAAGCTGTGTCTGAAACGTTGGGTCAATTTAAGATTTTAGAATGTTTCTAAAGGCTGTTAATGTTATTGAAATTACGAAGTCAACTTAAGTCTGAAAATGGTTTGTTAGAGGACTTGAACAAAATAAGCGACTTAAGTTTTTTTGTGAAACCGGGCCCAGGGTCGTTAAAACTGGGGATTGTGTGGTAAAGGATTAAGGGAAACATAGATAATTTGGAAAAGGGTTTGAAAAGAAACTGCAGTTTATCCCACATCCAAAAAAATTTGTGAATTATAATGGACCGCAATTGAAAAACACTTTAATGGTTGACATGATTATCCCATTCCTTCATAAGAGAGGTAGTGACATACATGAAAGTAAAAAAGAATGTAGGAATCAGTATGGAAATTATGAAGCATTCATCACATTTTGAAAATGCCTGCATTACAACAGCAAATCAGAAAAAAAATCTTTTAAAGGATCCTTTTTTTGTTTATTTTTACGATGAATGTATTTCAATAGAGTGTCAATTTGGCTGACTTTTTAAGTGTCAATTTGTTTTCTTCGTGTGGGAAAGTGTGTAGTACAAACTACCATGTGACATTTACTTTATTTCTTTTCGAAACAATCCCATCTTCTAAGGACCTGGAGGAATAAAGCCTTTAGTAACAATGTGGGAAAAGGAGAAAATGCTTGTGAAAAGCATTTTTATCCTTTTCCCAAATTGCTCCCTACCCTGTCAAAGACAAATTTCCATCTTTTTAGCAAGATTTGTTGTCAGTAAATACTCTTAGTTTGGACAGGTATGAAGTTTTGTCCATGGGTTAACTCTTTACCACATATTCCCGTGTGTTAACGACCCTGAGAAAGAAATTTTTTAAAAACATTGTGGAAAAAGAAGAAAATGCTGGTAACCAGCGTTTTCTTCTTTTTCCACAGTGTTTTCTACCCTTCTAAAGACAGAAATCATCATTTGAGTCATGTTTAATTCATCGTCTGCAAATGGTTTCAATTTGGTTAAGTCTAAAATTTTGTCGTGTGGTAAAGGGTTAAGACTTAACCACAAAACCCCACAAAAATATGAGTAAATGGAAGAAAGAAAAGGTAATAATGAACTTAGTAGCAGACAGAAACATTGTAGACTTGTCCAAACTCAAAGCCTTTGCATATAACAAATTAAAAGTGCCTAAAATGATGAGCTGTCTATGCTGGGATAGAAAAGATTATGAGAAAAAGAAAAAATGCCTGACACCAGCATTTTCTCCTTTTTCTACAAAGTTTTCACAGGCCACTTTCTTCTTCAGAGTCATTCACCCTTTGCCAAACAACAAACTCCTAGACTGAGTAGACTCATTTATTTTGTAAGCATTTGCAGATGGATTTTGAAATTCGGATAAAATTATTGGATATGTCTGCAAAAGGGCAGAAAAAACATTGTGGGAAAAACGGAGAAAATGCTGGTTACCAGCATTTTCTCCTTTTACCACAATGTTTTCAAAAGCCTGAGCTCTGTCAGGGTTGTTATAAGTTGGGATTGTGTCAAAGAGGTAAAAACATAGGATTGTTTGATATAAGGATGAATAAATGACCACATAACATAAGTAAAACTCTGTCCTCCTGCAAAAAACAAGCTGTTGACAACCACTTGAAGACAAGATTTTGGTCTTGTAGCTGACCAGTTTTGAAAACATTGTAGCAAAAGTACAAATTACTCATCACGAGTAATTTCTACTCAGGCCACAATGTTTTAACATGTATTTATTACAGACACTATTTTACAAGGGAGTCTTTAAAGTCATGCACTGAATTGGGTAGCTCAGTCAGCAACATGCAGGTCTTAAAACATTTGGGTCGAAGGTTTGAATCCCAGGCTTGGCTAATTTCTTTCTGATGATTTATGATAACCTTTGCCACAAGATTCATTTGTCTCTCACGTCTGATCATTGTTTCAACAATAAGCAGACTTGAATTGAATCGGTATGGTTGCTTGGTGGTTTGTTAAATAATATTTTACGCTGCTTTCAATAATATTTCAGTCATAATTATCATGGCAACAGCCAGCTTATTCATATATGTCCTGAGTTTCAGCAATTCTAGGTTTTGGGCTCTGAAGTGCATTGCCAAAAAACACTCTGAGAAAAAACAAAACATGTCTACGAGTTGGGATCGAGTTTAGGATTGCCATATTACAGTTCGTCCACATTTGCCGCTGAACCATTCAAAGCCCAAATCTATTTCGTATGAAGAAATATAGATCAAACCACAATACCAATACAATAACAAAATTTATCAAGGCCATCTCCAAAAGTGTGGGAAAATTACAATTTTTCGGTATTTTTTAGTGTTTTTAAGTTCAAAAATTCAAACTGAGATTTCATCACAGAGCTTTAAGGCAGAATAGCTTAAAAACTTTAAGTTAGTAACACTTTCACTACAGAAACTGGATTTAAGTGCTCATGCAAACAGTGAAGATCAAGATCAGACTGCAAAGAATATGCAGTCTGATCTTTAATCTACACTTGCTGCTTTTCAGAGACATTCTTGACAAGAACAACCGTAAAAAAAAGCAATTATTTTGCTCTTATTTCTTGACTGAAAATATATCATTAATTTAGGTTCATTTGGTCCTCTATGGGTTATGCCTGTACCACATTTGAGTTTTAACAACCCTATGAAAGAAAGCTCTTGAAAACTTTGTGGAAAAAGGAGAAAATGCTGGTAACCAGCATTTTCTCCTTTTCCCACAATGTTTTCAAACCTGTCATAAAAAAAAAAAAATCGTAATTTGAGCCACATTTGAATTGATATTTGTAAATGCTTTCAATTTGGGGGAGTCCATGAATCTGTTCATGTGTTGTCTAGTAAAGAGTTACCAGCAACATGGCCTGAGATACAGAGGTTGTGCATTAGGATCTGTGAGCTTTGCCAAAATAATTTTAGAGATACATCATGTAGACAGCTGGTTTTGCCTTGCAGCAAAATACTGTTGGAAGAGTAGAAATTGCTTATAATTTGTTGTACCTAGGAAGTTCGATACCAGATGGAGGCACTGGTCACATGATTCGAGGGTCTTTTGGCTAGGCACTACAGAGCCTTGGCCCAGCATGGGATAAAATGTGCACAGACAAATCTGTCTAACCTAAATGATCTCTGCCTTGATTATGAATGATATTCTGTTAAAAGTGACATATAACCCAATCAAAAAATAAGGTTAGCTTGGAACTATAGGCCCCTAGTTTGAATTCCCAGCTCAGTTGTTTTTTTAGCTCCACTGGCCGAAGGCCAGCGGGCTTATGTCATGGCCTGTTGTCCGTCGTGCGTCCGTCCGTCCGTGCGTCCGTCCGTCCGTCCGTGCGTTAACTTTTTTTTAAAACGTCTTCTTCTCTGAAACTACCCATCCAATTTTGATGAAACTTCACAGAAATGATCCTGCCATGGTCCTCTTCAGAATTTCTTGAAAGAATTTAATTCCTTCAAAAACTCTGGTTGCCATGGCAACAAAACTGAAAAATTTTGAAAATCTTTGAAAATCTTCTTGTCTGAAACCGTAAGGCCAAGGGCTACCAAATTTGGCATGTAGCTTTATCTAGTGGACCTCTACCAAGTTTCTTCAATTTATAGCCCTGGGGTCAAAATTGGCCCCGCCCCGGGGGTCACAAGTTTTACATGGGCTTAATTAGGGAGAACTTTAAAATTCCTCTTCTACCTAGCCATAGGGCCTAGAGTTACCAAATTTTGCATGTAGCTTTATCTAGTGGACCTCTGCCAAGATTGTTCAAATTATAGCCCTGGGGTCAAATTAGGCCCTGCCCGGGGGTAACAAGTTTTACATGGGCTTATATAACAAGTTTTACATGGGCTTATATAGGGAGAACTTTAAAATTCTTCTTTGACCTAGCCATGGGGCCTAGGGCTACCAAATTTTGCATGTGGCTTTATCTAGTGGGCCTCTACCAAGAGTGCCCAAATTATAGCCCTTGGGTCAAATTTGACCCCACCCCAGGGGTCACAAGTTTTACATGGGCTTATTTAGGGAAAACTTTAGAAATCTCCCTGTACCTAGCCGTAAGGCCTAGGGCTACCAAATTTTGCATGTGGCTTTATCTAGTGGGTCTCTACCAAGAGTGCTTAAATTATAGCCCTGGGGTCAAAATTGGCCCTGCCCCGGGGGTCACAAGTTTTACATGGGCTTATGTAGAGAAAACTTAAGAAATCTCCCTGTACTTATTCATAAAGCGTAGGGCTACCAAATTTCGCATGTAGCTATATCTAAAGGCCCTTCACCAAGAGTGCGTAAATTATAGCCCTAGGGGGGAATTTGATTCACCCCGAGGGGTCAGAAGTTTTACATGGGCTTATATAGTGAAATCTTTAGAAATCTTCTTGTTACTAACCATATGAACTAGGGCTACCAATTTTAGTCCTGTTTCAGGGGTCTTATGTTCAAAACCAATTGGCCAAGTATTGTAATGTTTGGCATGTAGTGATTTTACGTATTAGCCAGTGGAGCGATACAGGGCCATCATGGCCCTCTTGTTTTCCTGAGGATTGGTGGTGTTCATTGCAACAGGATTCATTCATCTCTCACAGCTGACATAGCTTCGACAATGTTCATGTAGAAAGCAGCCAGTGGCTTGGGAAAGAAAGTAGTGAGAAGTACTGGTGAACAAAAAAATTCAAGAAAGCATGGATAGATGCACTAGCTGCAGAGATATAATTGAAATCATGTGTAAAAACGGGGTAAAAGACCAATTACACAACTGATAAAAGTAAAGGTACCTTCACTCAATCCACTGTAAACTTTTTTCATGCCGCAGTTCAAATCCCATTTTGACACCTGTCACAACATTGAAAGGTAGATGGAACAGTAAATTTAATTCTTTATCACACAATCCCGAATTTTAGCGACCCAGACTGAGAGATGGCTTTTGAAAAATTACGGGAAAAGGGGAATATGATGATTACTCATATTTTCTCTTTTACTCGCAATGTTTTCTACCCTCTTGAAAAAAAGAAAGATACCATAACCTGAACCTTGTTCAGTTTGTCTTCTGCAAAATTGATGCTTTCAATTTGGACAAGTCTATTTTGCCCTGGTAAAGAGTAAACCCGTAGAGGACAGAATTAACTCTTTACCAGACGACAAAATTTTAGCCTTGTCCAAACTGAAAGTATTTGCAGACGACAATTTCAGTGTAGCTCAAATTGCGCAGCTTTTCTTTGTTAGGGTAGAAAACATTGTGGGAATAGGAGAAAATGATGGTTACCAGCATTTTCTCCTTTTCCCGCAATGTTTTCAAAAGCCTTTTTCTTCAGGGTCGTTAAGACTAGGGGATTGTGTAGCAAAGGGTTAAGTGCTTTCAGTATGGACTAATCCAAGATTTTCTCTTTTGGTAAAGGGTTAACCCTTTACCACACGGCAAAATTTAAGACCTATCCAAATTGAAAGTATTTGCAGACGACAATTTCATAGTGGCTCAAATGACGCAACTTTTCTTTGATAGGGTAGAAAACTTTGTGGGAAAAGGAGAAAATGCTGGTTACCAGCATTTTCTCCTTTTCCCACAATGTTTTCAAAAGGCCTCTTCTTCAGGGGCGTTAAAAGGCGTCATTGTGTGGTAAAGGGTTAAAATAGAGATATACAACTTATGATTCTTCCCAGATCAAATTTATGAAACTCTTTTTGGAAATAAAGGCTTGTGACTGTTAACAATTATCCTGCTAAGTAAGTGAAATGAAACTTTCAAGCCAATAGTGAAAACCAAGATTTTTTTTTTCAAATGTACTTTTTGGAGAAAAAATATTTCCTTATCGGACAGAGTAGATCCTAGATCAGACTGCACATTGTGTGCAGTCTGATCTTGATCTACACTATCTGCAATAGGTCCTTGGGTCGCGCTTAGCAACGTAAGGCTTAAGAACAGCTTCTGACTTTGCTGTATAATTTTTGTGAGCCATCTGCTGGTCAGGTGGGAGGTCGAAATTTTTTTTTATGAATGTGGAAAAGTGTCATGGATTACCCCTGTACCTGGTATAAATTTTTTTTACCTTAACTTTATTGAGCCTTTTCCCCCGCCAACACGTAAAAACGCTTAACAAAACTAGTGCTATAGAAAGAGACAAGAAAACATTGTAACAGATAGAGAAATTGCTCATTTTTAGCAATGTTCCCCTATTGTCGCAGTGTTCAGTTTCGACAGTGTCTGGTGCTCAAATATGTTCATCATTCTGAGGGTAACTGTTAACCCTCAAAGCACCTTTCACTACTATAGTTGCCTTTGCAGCTAGTGTAGATCAAGATCAGACTGCACAAAATGTGCAGTCTGATCATTGATCTGCACTGTCTGCTTTGCTAAAACACTACAGACAAAAGACAGCCAGGAAATTGCAATTATCTGGGTCTCATTCTAGAATGAAAATGTCCACTGGGTCTATTTGACAGTTTTACACTTTCTGTACTAAATAAATAAGTTACACTTTCTCAAAGGCTTTGTCTAAAAACAGTTCCACTGCAAGATGAAGAAACAGCATGATCATTATCTAGAATAAAGAAGTGAACAGTGTAGATTAGAGATCAGACTGCACATTCTGTGCAGTCTGATCTTGATCTTCACTGTCAACAAAAGCTTCTTGTGTCATCTATGGTATGGAAAGAGTTAAGGGTTAATCAGGTAACAAAATTCAAGATCTGCCCAAATGTAAATCATTAACAGGTGAGAAAGTGTGATGATGAAATCGGTCTTAAATGGATAGAAAACTTTGTGAAAAAAGGAGAAAATGCTGGTTACCAGCATTTTCTCCTTTTCCCACAATGTTTTAAAAAGTATCTTTTCTCTGGGTTGTTTAAACAAGGGATTAAGGGTTGGGAGTAGAAGAAGGAAAAGATTAGTTTATGTAAATACTGTCTCAACCTAATCATGACTGATTCAAGTTTACTCACCCAGGTATTTATCTGTCAAAAATAAATGGTCCCATATTATACCTTGGGTCAGTCTATTTTTTGTAAGAGGTCATGCTTGTTAACCCTGTACCACACAATCCGGACTTTTAGTGATCCTGAAAAAGAAGCCTCATAAACACATTGTGGGAAAAGGAGAAAATGCTGGTAATCAGCATTTTCTCTTTTTCCCACATTGTTTTCTAACCTTCAAAAATGAATTTCAATTATTGAGTCACGTTTAATTTGTTATCTGCAGAGGCTTTCAATTTGGACAAGACTGCGATTTTGTCGTTTGGTAAAGAGTTAAACTGTTTTCTTCTTCGAGGATTCAGTGTTTTGACATACCATAAGGAAGCGAGTTTTTAAAGCAATGTGAGAACGAAAAGAAATTGCCAGAAACCAAGCTTTCCTGGCTCTTCCATAATATGTTTAGAATATTTGAATGACAAATCCCATCGTTTGAGCCCTTAATTTTTTGCTTTCTGCAAAATTAATGTTCATTGTATGGTTGAGAAAATACCGAGTTGACACAACAACTCGGCAAAATAGTGGACTTAAGTCTGTTAACTGAGTTGAGTTTGTCAGTTGTGCTGAGTTGAGTCTGAAATGTGTTAACTCAAAAAGATTTAAGAATTTTACATATTTCTGTTAATTTTTGTGACATGCATCTCAAATACCGAACTCAATTGAATTCAGAAAGTGAGTATATTAGCAGATTTGAGCAAGATATTAAGAGACTCAAGATTTCATTCAGGCCTCGAGTTTTAGGGACTCGCAAGAGAAGAAAGGAAGAAAACCTTGTGGGGAAAAAGAGAAATTGCTGGTGACCAGCAATTTCGCCTTTTCCCACAATATTATCTGCCCTTTGAAAGGCAAATCGTACAATTCGAATTACATTTGAGCCATGCTCTGGCAAAAGGGGGCTTAATGCATCTCCGTGAAACATGATACGAAGCAAGTGATTACACAATTATGGATCCATAATAATAATTTTTTCTTAATAACCGACTTAATCATGAGGTAGAATGGTCCTTGGACATACACAAAATTAACTAATAACGAAAAGTTTCGGCTCAGGTCAGCCTGCGCGGAGTGCGCAGGCTGACCTGGGTCGATACTTTTTGCAGATGCATTAAGCCCCCTTTTCACAGAGCATGGCTTGTTTAATTTGTCATCTTCAAAGCTGTAGATTTGGACAGGTGCAAAATTGTGTTGTTTTGTAAAGTTGTAGGCAGGTAACCAGATAAATCAGAAATTTTCAGAAACAAAGGATAGTTTTGAATTAAACAATTAGTTGCATGTTGCATTTATTGTGATGGTGCAGACAAAACAAAGTCATTAAGATCGCAATAAAGATAGCAACTGTAAATGTTGAATCGTATCTGTTAGGAACACAACAGCATTTCATAAATCAATGTTGTTTTTGCTTTCAACTCTCGATTAAATGTACAGCCAGCAAACACACAGGAGAAATATTAGAAAGAGAAGAAACATTTCTACTGAAATGGACAGGACTGATAGAAAAAGGATGAACATTACAACTGTGTTTCTAAACAGTAGTATTGCTCCTTTTCGCACATCAATTTTAAATTTGTCTAATGCAGGGTTGTAATATATGACAAGGATTGACTGTACCCATGCAATCTGATCCATTTTTACATTGTCTGCATTTAACCCTTTAAGTGCTAAATAAAGAAAACAAATAATTTCACTTAATAGCAGGGTTTTGCCCAGAAATCAAATCCATTGGGACAAATGGTCCACTGGGTTTGAAAAAAGTGGGCCATTTCAGACAATATTGGGCCCTAGTGAACATCCCATATGCCGCCAATGGTTTATCAGCATTTAGACAAGTTGGTAAGACTTAGGGACTGTTAGACTATTCATACAGTCATGTAGTCTTTGCTAGCTGCATGACGAATAAGTGTACTCGTCTTAAAATTGGTACAAAGGCCAGTGGTAAGTGTATTGGTCTTCTTATTTTTGACACACAGTTTACATGTCATGGCACCAGACTTCTCTTCGTACTGCAGCCAATTGTATTTCTCTAGCCATTGAGGATTAAATGTCCTTTTCTCTTTATGTTTTTGGTCCGACAAGTCATTTGATACGGGACAGTTGTCCGGCGATTTTTCTTCACTGCGGAGATCATGCGATTCGCCGATTTCGGAGGACGATGTAGCCAAGCTCGGGTCATTTGTACTTGGCCCGGGCGTAGGAGAATCTAATCCTTCATTTTGCTTAGATTTTTTCGCCGAAGACGCTTGAAAAAAGTCAAATAAGGTCTTAGAAACCCGTTTACCTTGATCCATCGCTTAGCAATACGTAAACGCAGTATGGTACCAGACCCCATTAACTGTCCGATAACTCAACGCGTATTTACATAACGAAACACGGGGAACCATATCGATTTCTATTTTGGACTAGGCTAAAACGCTGAAACTACGTCGCGGAAGTCAAATTATTGTGTCGTCTTTTAATTTAGAAAAATTCAGCGCGCCCTCGGACCCATCTATTTGATTTTTTTTGCGCCCTCTGCTATTTTTTAGCACCAATGGCGCAAGGGCGCGTCCTGGGCAGAACCCTGTAATAGTAAAAACACAAATATTGTGGTCTCAAAGTTTATTTCACCAGAAAGAAAATATCCTATCGGACAGTGTAGATCAAAGATCAGACTGCACGTTTTGTGCAGTCTGATCTTGATCTAAACTGTCCACAAAAGCGTCCGCGTCACACTTAGCAGCCTATGGATTGAAAGTCATCTTTGTACACATTATGAAAACAAGCAATTTCGTTGAAATGATATCCCCCGCCGAAAAATTTACTTGACTGCGTAACTTAAAATCGCTCCCAGTCGGCCATTTTTCATCGAATCAAAAAAAAAAGTGTTTCGGCAGAATGGGTTATTGTACACATGTATAAAGTTTCAAGAAATTCCGTCCAATGGTATTGGAGATATTCTCCCGGACGGACACACGAACGGAAGGATGGAAGGACAAAGCTAAAACCATATCCCTCTGCCTTCGGCGGGGGATAATTAGGAGTCTTTGTTAGGATTTTGTAACTTGCAAAATGAATCAGCCCCTTTAACTCTCAGAGCGCTGAATAAATCTAACAAACATTTTCAGAAATAAGACCCAAATTATTACAATTTAATAGTAGCTCTGGTCTAGAATATTTTAGCTCAGTGGACAATGTAGATCAAGGGTCAGACTGCAGATTTTGTGCAGTCTGATCTTGATCCACACAGGAAGCAAAGGTAACTAAAGTTATGAAAGGATCAAACATTGGATTGTTTGGCAAAGGCTTAACTCTTTACCACAGAACAGAATTTTAGACTTGTCCAAATTGAAAGCATTTGCATGCCACAAATAAAAAAATAATTTAGTTCAAATTGGTTAAGCTGTGTGAGAAAGGGTAGAAAACAATTTGAGTAAAGGAGGAAATGCTGGTAACCATGTTTTCAAAAGCCTCCTCTGTCAGGATCATTGGGATTGTTTGGTATAGGGCGAACCTAACTATTTTTTTCTCACCATGTCTAAACCCCCTAGCATTATCTCTTGCATCTGTCAGTGTCAAACGAGGAGAAATCCAGCTGTATGTATCAATTTATAAAACCCTTTTAGTCCTGGGTCCATATTTACCAACCACTCTTAAGAACATTCTTGGTCTTATTATCGAAGATTTTCTAAAATTGGAAGTAACACAACTTCTGAATGGCTAAACCAAATGGTTTAGCCTATCAGAAGTTGTGTTACTTTCAAATCTAGAAAATGCTGAGAACATTCTTTAGAATGGTTGGTGACTACGGACCCTGACTTACATGGAGAAGGCTAAACAATTAAAACATAGTGAGAAAAGGAAAAATGCTGTTATACAGCATTTTCACGTTTTTTTCTTTTATCCAAAATGTTTTCCCTTATTTCAAAGACAACTGATATCAATTTTGGCAACATTTGATGTTGTCTGCAAATGTTTCCAATATTGATATCTAAAATTATTTGTCTAGAAAAGAGTTAACTCTTTAAAAAATGGCAGAATTTTAAAATTGTCCAAATTGAACACATTTGCAGACAATAAATTGAATGTTGCTCAGATGATGAGATTTGCTCTTGGATAGATAGAAAACACGAGGGAAAAGGAGAAACTGCTGATCACCAGCATTTTCTTCTTTTCGAACAATGTTTTCAAAAGCCTTTTCTCTAAGGTAGCTGACTCCAGGCCGAGCTTATTAGCAATGTCTTTTTAACCCTATTATTGCCATAGGCCATTACTGTAGCTTTTGCAAATAGCATAGATCAAGATCAGACTGTACCAAACATGCAGTCTGATCTTGGATCTATACCATTGGCTTGTTTAGTCAAACATGTTTTTAGCTCATAGAGTGTTCAACAAACCCAACAGACTTTATAGACATAGACAATTAAAAATATCCCAATAAATGCAATATCCAGAACATTTTGTCCAGAATAAATCATGCAAAGCAGACAGTGTAGATCAAAGATCTGGTTACCAGCATTTTCCCCTTTTCCTTTAGTGTTTTCAGAGGCCTTCTTTTGCAAAGTTATTATACCCCCACAAAACGAATGTTTTCGGGGGTATACTGGAATCAGCCTGTCTGTCCGTCCATCCGTGTGTCCGTCTGTGTACAAAATACTAGTAATTTTGTGTCGCGAACTCCTCCTACAGTTTTGCTGCTATTGTATTGAAAGTTTGTTGATACATTGATCGTATACTGAAGTTGTGCAAGATGCAGTTTTCAATCATCTACTCCCTATCATTCAAGGGTAATCTCCCCTTGAACTTAGAAAATTTTTTGTTCAATAGCCTGTTTCTGTCAAAGCGCTGGCAGGGGTATTAAGTCACATTCAGTGACAGCTCTAGTTCAAATTTGGCATTGTCTACTAACAAGTTAATAGAGGTGGCAATTAAGACATATTTCACTATATTCTCATTTCTCAATTGTATTGCAGGAAATCCCCAGCTTCTGTTTGCCAACAGGAAGGACATTCGTATGTTTGATATTGGCGGTAATGGAAAATCTGTCTCCGTTGTTGCCAGAAACCTTGATGATGCAGCAGCTGTGGACTTTCTCTACAACGAGGGGTTCATTTTCTGGACTGACATCAACCTGGAAAAGATCATGCGGACAGTCGTCCATCAGCACCCTGCCGGTTCCACGAACAGCATTATAACAACAGGCCTGGTCTCTCCAGATGGTTTGGCTTGCGACTGGCTTGGAAGGAAACTTTACTGGACCGATGCCGAAACCAATCGTATTGAGGTCAGCAATCTGGATGGAAGTCATCGGAAAGTGTTATACTGGCAAAACCTGGATCAACCACGTGCAATAGCCTTGGACCCCTTTCATGGGTAGGTCAAAGAGTTGTATTTTGTTCTGATTTTCTGACAGGTTTATTTCGTACAGGGTAAAAAAAAGTGAGGGATCACATTTATGTAATAATATTTCTTGGTCTCTGGAGCAAGCGAAGAATTTTGATTGGCATCGTCATTTTGCAATTTTGTTCTACTTTAATTATCAACGAATTAGAAATTCAAGTTCAGTGGTCGGTCACGGTTGATTTTCAAATGACATATTCTTATAACCAAGTGATAAAAATTTCTGTAGTGAGGTTATTCAGCAAAAATTTCTTGTGTTTTCTGATGTTGAAATTATGTCTGATTTGCATCATATACATGAAACTTATTATTACAAAAATCACTGGGCAGGAAAAAATGCAAAATATGCTGGCACAGATGAGATCCGTTCAGAGATCCATCCAGTCATTTCCAGTGTGGATTTTCATGAGAGTTGTCTGGCTAATAACCATGTCTTGACACAAGCTAGAAGCGATGTGTTCATCATTTGAAAATGTAAAAGAAAAGAAAATGAAACATTTTTAAAGGTTTTAATTTTCTGGGTATTGACCAGCATTTCTGAAATTTAGCACATCATAAATCAAAGTTAATTGGTTACCACCATTTTCTCCTTTTCCCATAATGTTTTCAAAAGGCATTTTCCTGTGGTTTTTCAAACTTGGGCATGGTGTGATACACTGTTAACTCTCTACCAGATGCAATATTTAAGACTGGGCCATAATAAAACCACTTGCAGATGAAAAATTAGATATGTCAGATTTTAAATAATGGTGTTTCTCTTGATATGAACAGAAAACACTTTGGGAAAAGAAAAATATGCTGGCTGCAGGCATTTTCTCCCTTTCCCTCTTTGTTTTCAAAGGCCTTCTTCCTCGGTGACATATAAAACACAGGATTATGTGATAAAGAATTAACAAAAATGTCTTGTCTGTTACAATCATATTTAAAGAATCTGCAGACAACAAATCAGATATGGCTTAACTCTTTACCAAACAACAAAATTCTAGACTTGTCCAAATTGAAAGCACTCGCAGACGACAAAATAAATGGGACTCAAAAATTGAAATTAGTTTTGGGAAGGGTAGAAAACATTGTGGGAAAAGGAGAAAATGCTGGTTACCAGCATTTTCTCCTTTTCCCACAATGTTTGTAAAAGGCTTCTTTCTCAGGGTCGTGAAAACCCGGGATTGTTTGGGAAAGGGTTAAATGATGAAATCTGTTGTCTAAAGGGTTACAATATTGGGAACAGAACAAAGTGATGGTTACCAGCATTTTCTCCTTTTCCAACAATGTTTCCTAAGTCATCCTTCTCAGGGTCTTACAAGACATGGGATTTTTTCAGTTAAAAATAGTGGTCCTGTGTGGCTCACTGGTAAAGTGTAGGACTCACAGCCTGGAACCCCTGGGTTTGAGCCTTACTGAGGGTCCTGAGTTTTGCGTGGGAGTGTCCTTTAGGTAAGACACTTCAGATCCCAAGTGTAGTACTGGTGAAACCCCAGGACAAACATGTATACGGGAACTTAAGTGGTGATATAACTGAAATAACAGTGAAAACAGCATAAAACACCATTCATTCTTTCCATTGAAAAAATTTAAACTGAAGTAAAGCTTGAGATAGCACGATGTGATTAATGTGCTGTTTACGTTTATGCCTTGCAGTGATAACTGTAAGATAGGTCAACCCTGGAATAGGAATATAGTCTACAATCTTTACCTCATTTTTTACTTTATTATACCCCCGCAAAACGAATGTTTTCGGGGGTATACTGGAATCACCCTGTCTGTCCGTCCGTTTGTCCGTTCCTGTGTCCGTCCATGTGTACGTCCGTGTGTCCGTCTGTGTACAAATAATTGCCTGTTTCTGTCAAAGCGCTGGCGGGGGTATTAAGTCACATTCAGTGACAGCTCTAGTGTCACATAGAAGTAAGTATCATCTATTAACCCTGTACGAAACGACAAAATTTTGGACTGGATCACATTCAAAGCATTTGCAGATGACAAATTAAATGTAGCTAAAATGATTATTTCTCTCATTGATAGGGTAGAAAACATTGTGGGAAAAGGAGAAAATGCTGGTTACCAGCATTTTCTTCTTTTCCCAAAATGTTTTCCAAAGCCGTCTTCCTAAGGGTTATTAAACGTCGGGATTGTGTGATAGTGGGTTAAAGTAGAAAACAGTTTTAAGATCAAGACTAGACTAATGTAATGGAGTTTCTCCTTTTCTTACAATGTTTTCCACTCTTTTAACCCTTTACCTAACAATGCTATGTTTTAATGATTCAACCGAAGGAAGAAAGCTCACTAAAAAATTGTGGGAAAAGGAGACAATGCTAGCATCCAGCATTTTTTCCTTTTCCCACATTTTCTGTTCTTTTCAGGACAAATCTCTATCAAATGAGCCATATTGAAATTTTCGTCTGCAAAAGCTTTCAATTTGGACCAGTCTAGATTTTGTCATTTGGTGAAGAGTTAAAACCTTTACCAAACAATCCCTGGTTTTTACGACCCTGAGATAGAAGCCTTTTTAAAACATTGTGGAAAAAGGAGAAAATGCTGGTAACCAGCATTTTCTTCTTTTCCCACAATGTTTTCTACCCTGCTGGAAACAAATTTCAATTTTTGAGTTACGTTTATTTTGTCGTCTGCAAGTGCTTTCAATTTGGACCAGTCTAAAATTTTGTCGTTTGGTAAAGAGTTAATTAAAAAAAACATTACTTGAGCTGCATGTAATTTTCTTCTGCAGAAGCTTTCAATTTGGACATGTCTGTTTTACTGTTGTCTAAAGAGAAATTAGCCTTTGGACAAGCCAACAAGAGGTAGAGCTTAGGACTTGTAAACAAAAAGTCTTGGGTCACTTGAGGGTGTAGGTTTGAGGCCCACAGTTGGCTGTCTAAAATTACTAATAGTCTTTTAGATGAGATGATAAACGGAGGGCCCTTGTGACAGTGACTGAGCACATTAAAGAACCAGGCGTAAATTAGGATGGGTTTCATGCTGTAACTTGCATTAACCTCCAAAACAAAACAAAAAAACTTGCAGGGGGCATCACCCATTTGGGCAACCAGTGGTGAAGATAAATAAACAGAAAGTCAATCAATCAGTTAGCCTTCACATGACTAAAACTTTTAAAAGCAGCATGAAACACCAGTTTAATTTTGAATTCCACAGTTGCTGCAGCTTTGTCAGATTACGAAAAATATAGGGTTCTGGAATGGTACACCAATGCATTTCCAATATTGACTGCTTGCAGTTTATAAAAAGCTGCGCCTGAAAATGATGGATTTTTAGACAGTTTCCTTTGAAGTTTTCCTGGTTTCATTTATTTTAGTCTGAGAAATTGATGGAGTGTTCTAACTTTTCAGCGCACAGACACTATAAATTTGATGTAGAAAAACAACATAGCAATGTGTTATACATTATATATAGGGCCTTTATTCACCCACCACTTAACTGTTTACCAAAATTCAAAAATTTTGGACTGGTCCAAATTCAAAGCATTTGCAGACAACATACTAGATGTGGCTAGAATGATGGGATTTTTCTGTGAAAGAGTTACAAATATTGTGGGAAAAGAAGAAAATGCTGGTTTCCAGCATTTTCTCATTTTACCACAATTTTTTAACCTTTCAAGATAAAAACCAATCATTCCAGACAGATTTAATGTGTCGTCTGCAAATACTTTCAGTATGAAAAAGTTTAAAATTTTTCCTCAGGAAAATTCAATTGGTAGAAAATCATGTTGATCAAAAGTAAAGTTACTGTACAATTCTGTACACAAGTAGTGAAGTTTGATACAGTGGCCACCCCCTTAAAAAAATAATAATTGTTTCTGAAAAGTTTGTGTTACTAAGCTCGAGGTTATATATTGATTTATTTACTGTTAGGGTGGCCAGACCTTGTCACTTGTTTTTCATAAAGAGGTTCCCAGTCTGATAAATGAGCTTGGCATGCACCACATTATCTATACTGTAAGGTTTGATAAGGGCTCTGACAGAGCATCTGACAGATGAAGTTTAAAAAAGATGAAAATAAAGATTGGGATGTGACTTTCCATTATGATTAGAAAGGTATCCCTTTACCTCACAACAGAATGTTTGACTGGTCTAATGTAATATGACAAGTTACAAATGGTTTCTTTGGGATTTATATTTAAATGGGTCGTAAACATTGTTAAAAACTTAACTGGGAGTAGGTGAAATTGCAATCAACCAATGTTTTCTACTTTTTCCACGATGTCTTGGAAAGCCTTGTCATCAGTGTTATGGAAACATGAGATTGTATGATGAAAGGAAAAAAATACTTCTTACAAGCTTGTTTTTTCCTTTTCCAACAATGTTTTAAATAGTTTCCTTTCGTTAGTCTTGTCGAAACACAAGATTGTTTAGTAATTTGGTGATTGGTTGGCTGTTTCATACATAATGCTAATTAATATGCTTTGGGTTGATGCAAAAGAGAAAGATATGAGGCAAAAGAATATGCCTTTTTTAAATGATATAGAAAATATTGCTTCTTACATGCAGTGGGCTCATGTACAAGCAATGTCTTCACAAGCTTGGAATGAGATGTTCAGTGGTTTGGATGAACCATGTACCAAGCAGTCCTATGTTTTAACTTTTTAGCACACAGTCCCATGTTTTAACACTTTACCACACAATCCCGACTTTTAACGACCCCAAAGAAGAAAGCTTTTAAAAACAATGTGGGAAAAGGAGAAAATGCTGGTAACCAGCATTTTCTCCTTTTCCCACAATGTTTTCTATCCTACTAGACAGAAAATCATCATTTCAGCAAAATTTAATTTGTTGTCTGCAAATGCTTTGAATTTGGTCCAGTCCAAAAGTTTGTTGTTTGGTAAAGGGTTAAAGACTTAAATGAAAAAGGCCTTTAAACACGTTGTGGGAAAAGAAGAAAATGCTGGTAACCAGCATTTTCTCCTTTCCCACAATGTTTACCATCCTTCCAAAGGCGAAATTAAGTTTTTGAGTCATGTTAAATTTGTCGTCTGCAAATGCTTTCATTTTGGATCTGTCTAGAATTTTGTTCTGGTGAAGAGTAAACTACTTCAGAGAAAGTACACAGTTGAATTTATTACATGTGAAAAGGAGAAATTGCTTGTAAGCTGCGTTTCTTCCTTTTCCTACAGTGTTTTCTTCTCTTTCAAAGACACATTTAATCACATTGAGACACTTTTTTGTGTCATCAGCAAATAGTTTCAATTTGGACATGTCTAAAGTTTTGTCATCTTGTACAGAGTTAATACTTTACCACTCAATCTCCAGTTTTAACGACCCTGAGGAAGAAGCCTTCTGAAAAAAATGTGAGAAAAGGAGAAAATGCTGGCAACCAGCGTTTTCTCCTTTTTTTTTCCAACAATGCTTTCTATCCAATCAAAGACGAGCTTTATCATATGATTCACGTTTGAATTGTCGCCTGCAAATGCTTTCAGTTTGTACAAGTCCACATTTTTGTTGTTTGGTAAAGAGTTAATAGACACTTCAAACATAATTATAGCCTTCTAAAACAAATTTTTAGCTGTTGAAAACACTGCTTTCTTCTCTCTCTTCAGATACATGTTTTGGACAGACTGGGGTGAATTACCTAAAATAGAACGGGCAGGCATGGATGGATCTCAAAATACAAGAGCAGTCATTGTTGATGATAACATTTATTGGCCGAATGGTCTAACGTTAGATTATGAAGAATCGAAAATCTTCTGGGCAGATGCAAAACTTAACTACATACACAGTTGCAATTTCGATGGCAGATTCCGCAAAGTCATTGTGGACGAGTCCTTGCCCCACCCATTCGCTTTGACATTGTTCAGGGACACTTTGTTTTGGACAGATTGGCAGACTAAGTCTATTCACTCGTGTAACAAAGACACAGGCGTAGAGAACCCAGAGGTCTTGAAGGACATTGAATCACCCATGGACATTCATGCATATGCGCCCGAGAGACAGCCCATGGGTGAGAGTTGACTGCTATATTTAGTGTTTGCCTCCTTTTTAGTGGATTTGTATTGCAAATCCACTTACTGTGATAGTTCTGACCGGAACCAAATACATCTAAATTTCCCAGCAGATAGGCAGAGGGGCCCTTAGAACAAACATGTTTTTACTTTTACCAATCATCAATTTCTATTTGTTCATTTGTTATCAGTAACAAAAATTAGGTTAAAAGTCAGCACATTCTGCTACACTGAAAAAAATTATATGAATTATCAATATGAAGAAATGTTCAATGCATCAAAATCTATGAAACATTGACTTAAAAGTAGAAATTGCCCCTTACCTGTGAGTCCTCCTTTAGTAGCAATGTTTATCAAAAGTGGTTTGCAAGTTATAAAAGTTGTCTGCAGCTTGTAGCATGCTAAATGATGTTGTCCATATACTCTTTCTTCACCTTTAGACTAGGGCACCAAGTAAGATCAAAGGGCATTTTCATTTTAGAAATGAGACCTAAACCCTTTACCACACAATCCCAAGTTTTAACGACTTTTAGGTAGATGGTATTTGAAAACATTGTGGGAAAAGGAGAAAATGCTGGTAACCAGCATTTTCTCCTTTTCCCACAGTGTTTTCTACCCTTTAGTGATACAAATCCCATCATTTGAATAATATTATTTTATGTGTCGTCTGCAAATGCTTCGATTTGGTCGAGTCTAAAATTTTGTCGTTTTGTAAAGACTTAATTTAACCCTTTACCGATCAATCCCTGGTTTTTACGACCCAGAGGAAGAAGCCTTCTGAAAACATTGTGGTAACCAGCATTTTCTCCTTTTCCCACAATGTTTTCTACTCTACTAAAGTCAAGTTTCAATTTTTGAGTCACATTTATTTTGTCGTCGGCAAATGCTTTCAATTTGGACAAGTCTAAAATTTTGTCATTTGGTAAAGAGTTAAGAAGAGCAATTTCAAGGTTGCTCTTTGTCCAGAATATCTCGGCAAAGCGGACAGTGTAGGTCAAAGATCAGACTGCATGTTTTGTGCAGACTGATCTTGATCTATTAGAGCTGCAAAGGCAGCAATAGTAGTGAAAAGCACTCTAACTCTTTACTAAACAACAAAATTTTGGACTTGACCAAATTCAAAGCATTTGCAGACGACAAAATAAATGTAGCTCAAGTGATGATTTTTGTCTTTGATAGTGTGGAAAACATTGTGGGAAAAGGAGAAAATGCTGGTTACCAGCATTTTCTCCTTTTCCCACAATGTTTTCAAGAGCCTTCTCCTTCAGGGTCGTTAAAAGTCGGGATTGTGTGGTAAAGGGTTAAGGTTAGGTAAGGAAAGTGGGATCTAATTGCTGACTATTTTCTGTTTCAGGATTGAATCCCTGTGGGTCCAACAATGGGGGCTGTTCTCACCTGTGTCTCATGTCCCCTTTTCACCCCAATTATACATGTGCCTGCCCCACAGGTGTCCGGCTGTTACAGGATGGCAAGAACTGTGCGGATGGTATGTTTGAGTTTCTGTATTTTTCATCAAACGGAATGACGACTTCTTTTTTCTGTTGAGTGGCTGATCACTTGTTGAAACATTGTGGCATAAAGATAAATTACTCATAATGAGCAATTTATCTCTTTGCACATTTTTTTCTTTTTGTAGTCGCATATTTTAGCACCCGGCCAGGTAACTCGGTGGCGGCAAACTTTCTTTCCGGCATTTTTTTGCCTGTCATGTGTGATTAATGTGAGAGAGTAGCAAGAGACTTAGAGAGAAAGTTGTGTCGGTACTGGTGTAAGAAAGCTAGGAAACATGCATAGGTGCACTGGCTGCTGTGATACATGTATGTATGACGTTAGCTGTTTAAACGGCATTAAACTCCTATACATATATATTTTAGCTTAATTTATTTTAATGTCCTTATTTTTCATATTGGTTTAAAGACAAATCTTATCATATGATACATATTTAAGTTATTGTCTGCAAGTGCTGTCAATATGGACATATGTAAAATTGTAAAGTCTTGTAAAAAGTTTAACTCTTTACCAAACGACAAAATTTTAGACTTGTCAGAATTGAAAACATTTGCAGAAGACAAAATAAACGTGACTCAAAAATTGAAACTTGACTTTAGAAGAGTAGAAAACATTGTGGGAAAAGGAGAAAATGCTGGTTACCAGCATTTTCTCCATTTCCCACAATGTTTTCAGAAGGCTTCCTCCTCTGGGTTGTAAAAACCAGGAATTGTTTGGTAAAGGGTTAACTCTTCACCAAACGACAAAATTTTAGACTTTTCCAGATTCAAAACTGTTACAGACTACAGATTCTGTCATATGATACACACTGAAGTTTTTGTCTACAAGTGTTTTCAATAACAGACATCTCTAAGACTTTATAGTCTGGAAAAAAATTGAACTTTTTACCACAGAACAAAATTTTAGACTTGTCCAAATTCAAAATTGTTGCAGACAACATAGATCTATTAAATGTAGTTCAATTGATGAAATTGACGACATATTAAATGTAGCTGAATTGATGAACTTTGTCTCTAAAGGGTTGAAAACATGATCGAAAAAGGAGAAAATGTTTGTACCAGCAATTTCTCCTCTTCCAACAACATTTTTAGAAGGCATCTTCCCCAGGGCTGTAAATTACTCAAGATTGTATGGTAAAAGGTGAAAGAGTGGTCAAAATTTGTCTATGTGAAGCTAAGGGGTTTATGATGGTCAATGTACAATTTATTGTGGGAATATTTAGGTAGAAAAAAATACATATTCATTTTTTAACCCCATTTTATTTCAACTATCTGGTCATTTATTTCAACTATCTGGTCAGATAAGGGATAAAATATTGAATGTCAGATTACTATCAGATTAAATGTACCCTTTATCATTTTTTCTTGAAATATTGAATGGGAGGTTGGTAAAATTTGCAAAGAAAAATTGGCAATGAAGTGTTAATGATCAAGAGCTACATCAGAGCAATGACAGCCATTTTCAAATATATATCTTTTTTTTAACCCTATACAGTATATTTATAATTTTAACAACCTGAGGCAAAAGGCTTTTGAAAACATTGTGGGAAAAGGAGAAAATGCTGGTAACCAGCATTTTCTCTCTTTCCCACAATGTTTTCTACTCTTCCAAAAACAAACTTTTATATTGTCATTGTCATTTGAGTCACATTTTGTTGTCTGTAAATAAATGGTTCAAATTTGGACAGGTATTTATAGATTATAGGTTAAAGAAAGAAGTTCATTTTAGTATTTTCTGATATTTAAAAAGCAATAAACAGGGCAACAGTGAGACAAAGTCCAGAAAAAATTAAGAAATATCAAACTGATAAATTTAAGATCAGATTGTATATTCTGTGCTGTCGAATCTTGATCTGCACTGTCCACACAAGCATTGTGTGTTTTACTTTGGCATTTCATGAATTAAGTTCGGGACAATTACAGTGAAATGAGTGGAAGGATCAAGAAGAAAGCTGAAAACATGATATATAATAAATTATAACCTATGGTCTTGCTATTCTAATGATAACTTTTATTAAGTTTAAATCTCCAGGTGTGATATTTAATGTTTAACCCTTCACCAATACAATCCAAAGTTTACATGGCCCTTATGAATAAACCGTCTGAAAACACAGTGGAAAATGGAGTAAATGCTGGTAACCAACATTTTACTTCTTTTCACATAATCTTTTCTGACCTGTAGCAAACAAATTCCATCATTTGAGTCACATTTGATTTGTCATCTGCAAATGCTTTCAATTTCAGCTAGTCTAAAAAATTGTTGTCTGGTAAAGAGTTAATTCTTTTCCAAAGGACAAAGTCTTAGGCTGAAGCAAGTTGAGAATGTTTGGAGATTACAAATTATGCTGAGATTTGTCTTCGAAATGTTAAAAAAAAAGTGTGAGGAAATGAGATAATGCTGCTTACAATGTAGGAAAAGGACAATGTTTTCTTCCATTTCAAAGACCAATCCCATCATTAAACCCATTAGCACACAATCCAGACTTTAAATGACCCCCAAGTAGTGGCTTTTAAAAACATTGTGGGAACAGGAGAAAATGCTGGTAACCAGCACTTTCTCCTTTTCCCATAATGTCTTCTACTCTATCAAGAAAAAAATGTCATCTTTTGAGCTACATTTAATTTATCGTCTGCAAATGTTTGCAATTTGGTTGAGACCAAAACGTTATTGTCTGCTTATGAGTTAAACCATCATTTGTCATTTGTAAATTGTCCTCATTAAATGCATTAAATAATAATATTCAAGTCCAAAATTTTGTCATCTGAGAAAGGATTAAAACAGGTTTAAATGCAGTTAGAATTTTTCCTTGTTTCACAGGAGCTGAGCAAATGCTTTTGCTAGCACGCAGAACAGACATTCGTCGCATCTCCTTAGATACACCTGATTTCACAGATGTTGTGTTGCCGTTAGACGGCATCAAGCATGCGATAGCCATCGACTATGATCCTGTGGATGGATATGTGTATTGGACGGATGATGAAGCCCGTGTCATACGCAGGGCTCTTCTTAACGGTTCAGGTCAGTATGCTTAGTGTGTGATCTGTTTTAACTCTTTACCAAACATCAATATTTTAGACTAGTCCAAATTGAAAGCAGTTCGAGACGACAAATTAAAGGTGGCCCAAATGACAAAATTGTGCCTGATGGGACAGAAACATTGTGGTACAAGGAGAAAATGCTGGTAACCAGCATTTTCTCCTTTTCCCACTATGTTTTCAAAAGCCTCCCTCCTCAGGGTGGTTAGAGGTCGGGATTGTGTGGTAAAAGGTTAGGATAAAGTTATCAGGCCTCTTGAACCTTGACTGGATTTGTCACCATGATTTTTTTTTTCAAGATACATATTATTATATTGGTTAAAAGTTGTATTTATTTTTAAAGTGGAAAGTCTTTCTAGTCAATTTAGGGAAAAGGTCAAAATCAAATTTAGATTGTAATTTAACTTTTTACTAAAACAACAGAATTTTACCTTGTCCGAATTGATAGCATGTGCAGACGAAAAAATTAAATATGGCTGAAAGGTGACATTTGTTCATAAAAAGGATAGGAAACATTGCAAGAAAAGGCTGAAATACCGGTTATCAGCATTTTTTCTTTTTCCAGTAAGTTTTTCAAAAGTAGTGTTATCCTTGTCTGGTTAAATCACAGGATTGTTAGGTAAAAAGTTGAACTCTTTTGCTACTGAATAAATAAATTGCATTTTCTCAAAGGCTGAGAATACATTTTCTGTGCAAGATCAAGAGACAGTTCGTTCATAATCTAGAATATAGCAGTGGACAGTGTAGATCAGAGATCAGACTGAACGTTCTGTGCAGTCTAATCTTGATCTACACAGTCCACAAAAGCTTCTGGTGGCGTCTATGGTACTGAAAGAGATAATCAGATGGCCATATAGAGAAAGGATGAAAAGTACATTTTGATTGTAATTTAATAAAGATACTAGATATCAGTTTATGGCACTTTTATGGGTATTTAACTTGGTACCTCTTTGTCCCTTTTATTGTTGACCCTGTTGATATCTTGGGCAAATAAATATAAGCCATGCTCTGTGAAAAGGGGGTTTAATGCATCTGCAAAAAGTGTAGAACCAGGTCAGCCTGCGCAAATTCTATGTTGAAACTTTTTGCTATTGGTGAAAGGACCATTCTACCTCGGTTCAGGCGATTGTTAGATAAAATGGATTTTTTTTTTTTATCCATAATTATGTGATGTCTTCCTTGATACAGTGCATCATGGAGATGCATTAACCTTTACCACACAATCCCGACTTTAAACGACCCTAAGAAAGAAGCCTTTTGAAAACACTGTGGGAAAAGAAGAAAATGCTGGTAACCAGCATTTTCTCCTTTTCCCACAATGTTTTCTACCCTTCCCACAGCAAGTTTTAATTTTTCAGTCCCATTTATTTTGTCGTCTGCAAATGCTTTCATTTTAGACTAGCCTGAAATTTTGTCGTTTGGTTAAGAGTTAAAGCGCCTTTTTCCAGAGCATAGCTCATATACAATCTGTAAAATTGCCACCAAATGAGACTTTGAAAACAGTGTGCCAAAGAGACAAATAGCTCATGGTATCTCATTCACAACTTTATTGTTTGACTAATGATATTTTGGCAAATACATCTATGTATTCTGCTCTGGCAAAAGGGAGTTTAAATGGACGCTATTTGTTTGTTTCGGTGAAAAATCATTTCCGTGAAAGATTGAAATTCATTTCATCAAGTGACATCATCGGTAATATTTTCACGGATGGTGCAGCAAACAAATATTCTATTTATTTCATGCTTCTAACCCTTTTTTTGTCGATACTTTGTCAAAATCCTGTATAGTTGTCTTTGATAATTCCCTGAGGCCTAACCCCCTCCTCCACATAACAATGCATTACAATATTACGTAAAGCCCGAGAAATATAAATGCCCGTAAATTACATCATATTTCCCTCTGATACAGAAGGTTCAGTGTTCATTTGAAAATTGACTAATAGCAAAAAGTTTCTACCCATGTCAGGTTGCATGGACCGGGCAGGCTGACATGGGTCAATGCTTTTTGCAGGTGCATTAAGCCCCCTTTTCACAGAGTATGGCTCATGTCTAAGATATCAAGAGGGTCAACAATAAAGGGGCTCATGTAGTTGCATACCCTGTAAACTGTAACATGTATTCTCAAATTTGTGTTACTGCCACAGATGTCTGTGTAAAACATGGAAACAAGTGGAGAAATTGCTAATAATGAGCAATTTCTCTATTTACTACAATGTTCCCCTCAAGCTGTGTACACCATACATAACATTTCAACTTCTAATAATTCAATGAAATTCAGAATTTTTTTTATCTTGCATGCTTGACTAAAAAAGCAGACAGTATAGATTCCAGAGCATAATGCATATTCTGTGCAGTCTGATTGTGATTTGTGCCATTCATGAATGCCCCTGATTTCACCTTATGTCTATGAAATAGTTAAAGGTGCTCCTAATTTGCAGGTTATCTAGTTCATATTAGTGTAGATCCAAGATCAGACTGCACATTTTCCACAGTCTGATCTTAGATCTACATTATCTGCCAAAGCAGCTGAAGTTGTTCCTAATACAAAAGTTGATAGTGTTATGGGAGATCACTCCTTCCTTACTGCGTAGCTCTCCCGTATAAAATCAATACTTGACAATTGCGTTGGGGAGAATTCTCTTTAGCTCGGTGGTTAAGGTGTTGGTCTTTTAAACCTCGAAAAACGAGGATATTTGTCCGCACGGGTTAGAATCCCGCCAGGTGCGGTTTGTATTTGAGCTAATGTATTTGTTGCGAACTTTCATGTTCGTGAAAATAGCTTATTGTAGGAGCTATTTTCTGATCAACTGCAATCTACTATAAATTATACAAAAACGCAAACTTCTGATAGTGTGAGGAAGACATGATTTTTTAAGCGTATGGAATAGTTTAATTCATTTCAGATAGTGTACATCATTGATCACTTCAGTATTGTGCAGTCTGATCTTGAATCTATGTTGTCTGCCATAATAACTGACGTTGCTCTCATTAACAAAGTTGACCAATTGTTGTATGTGATATTTTCTGACCTACACATATTTTTTATTGAATTACGCAATGGGTGGGCATTGGAAGGAAAGGGAAACATTACTTTTAACTTTTCACCAAATGACAGTATTTTGGACTCAACCAAATTCAAAGCATTTGCAGACGGCAAATCAAATGTACCTTAAATGATGATTTCTGTCTTTGATATTGTAGAAAACATTGTGGGAAAAGGAGAAAATGCTGGTTACCAACATTTTCTCCTATTTCCACAATTTTTTCAAAAGCCTTCTGGCAAAGTGTCGTTTAAACACAGAATTGTTTGGTAAAGGGTGAAACAGTATGAAATAAAGATTGTTGGTAAAAGCGTCATTCCTTTTTACAAGCAATCATTATAGCTTCTTTTCCTGTGATTTTTTCCAAAGCTGTCAACTTTAGGGGCGTAAATAGTTGGATTTCATACAGGAATAGGGTAATTTATATAACCATCCATTCGCAGATGTTTTCTTTCAAATAATCTTTTCCTGAAACAATCCAATGTTTTAATGACGATGAGGAAAGAGCTTTTGAAAACATCGTTAGAAAAGCAGAAAATGCTGGAAGTCATCATCTTCTTGCCCCCATACTGCTTCCTACCTTATCAAAGATAAACCTAATTATTTTAACCACACTAATATGTTTTCTGAAAATGCTTTCAATATGGACAGGACGAAAGTTTTGTAGACCGGTTATCCCTCATCTAAACAACAAATTGATTCTTCCAAATTGAAACTAACTGCAAATGACTTAATTTGAATTGATGCAAATCAGCTGCAGTTTTCTGATAGTGCTGAAAGCATTGTAGCAAAAGGAGAAAATGCTGGTTAACAGCATTTTCCCCATTTACAGCAATGTTTTCAAAAGCCTTCTTTTTCAGGGTAATTAAAACTGGGGATTGTGCGGTACTTGCTTAAACCTTTATCACACAATCTAGAGGTTCAACTCTTGACCAAAGCACGAAATTCTAGACAAGTCCAAATTGAGAGCATTTGCAGACAAAACAATTGTGACTGAAAAATTGAATTTTGTTATGAGAAGGGTAGAAAACACTGCGGGGAAAGGAGAAAATGCATTTTCTCCTATTACCACAATATTTTCAAAAGGTTTCTTCCTCAGGGTCGTTAAAAGACAACATTGTGTGGTAAAGGGTTAAGGACCCTGAGAAAGAAGGCTTTTGAAAATGTTGCAGCAAAAGGACAAAATGCTGGTAACCAGCATTTTTTTCCATTTTCCACCTGTTCAAGGAAAATACTATCATTTGAAAAACATTTGAATTGTCGTATAGGAATTATTTCTTCAATATGGACAAGTCTAAAATTTTGCCATGGAGTAAAAGGTTAAAAGAGAAACCAAACTGAAGAAAGCTGTATTTAAAACTTATTTATAGATAGTGATAAGTTTTGTGTGGAAACCTTGTATAACTCATGTCAGGAAAGGGGATATTAATCGTGAAGGTTATGCATCTATGCATTCATAATGATATATAACACCTGCTCATGGAATGCCATTTATAACATTTTCTGAATGAAGAGTCACAAGTCACATGATAGAGTTTCACTTAATCCTTTACCATACAGTCCTGAGGTTAAACGACCCCGTCGAGCCCCGGTAGCTCAGTTGGTAGTGTGTAGGACTTGAGAACAGGGGGGTCGTGGGTTCGATCCCTGGCTCGGCCAATTTCTTTCCGAGGATTGATGATAGTTGTTGCGATAGGATTCATTCCTCTCCCACCGCTGACCATTGTTTCGATGATGGTTATGTGGGAAAGTAGCCAGTGGCTTGGAAAGAAAATAGTGCGGAGTACTGGTAAAAGAGACCCCATGTGTGCATGGATAGGTGCACTTGCCGCCGTGATATAACTGAAATAATGTTCAAACGGCGTTAAACACCATACGATCAATCATTTAACGATTCTGGGGGAGAAGCATTTTGAAAACCTTGTGTAAAACAAAGAAAATGCTGGTAACCAGCATTTTCTCCTTTTCCCACATTGTTTTCCACCCTTCAAGGAGTTTTCCACCCTTCAAAGACAAATTCCATGATTCAAGCCAAATTCAGACTGTCGCCTGCAAGTTCTTCCAGTTTGGACAAGTCTATATTTTTGTTGTGTGGTAAAGAGTTAAGTTTAAATTTACAACAGTACCAAAGATGGGTAATGGAAAGGAATCAGCCACACCCCCCTAGCCCCTGCCTCCACACCCATTTTCCATCCAAAAAAAGGGGTAGAGTACATCTATGATACATAATTGAAAGAAAAAAAATTGATGTAGGAGATTGAGAGGGAATTCTTTTGTAGAAAATTTTATTGACCCAACTGCCATTCTAATCTTGATCTTCAATGCCAATGAAAAGACCTACTATTGTTAGTGCTTTGATCTGTGTGTTATTTCAGCTTTCACCATTTTATCTTTAAACCCCTGCTATTATGACTTTTGGAGAACATCATGGAAAAAGGAGAAAATGCATGCATTTTCTTCCTTTCCCACAATATTTTCCATCCTCTGGTACATAAATTCTCATCGTTTGACTCACATTTACTCTTTTGTCTTCAAATACATGCTTTTTCAATAGTTTTTGAACAGTATAAAATTTGTTATCTCTGTGAAAGAATTGATTTGTTACTTCTTCTAACTCAAATTTTCATTGAATGATTTCGGAGACCTCCTTGTTAACCCATTACCACACAATCCCTACTTTTCACGACCCTGAGAAAGAAACCTTTAGAAAACATTGTGGGAAAAGGAGAAAATGCTGGTAACCAGCATTTTCTCCTTTTCCCACAATGTTTTCTACCCTTCACAAAACAAATTTCAAATTTTCAGTCACTTTTAGTTTGTTGTCTGCAATTGCTTTCGATTTGGACAAGCCTAAAATATTGTCGTTTGGTAATGAGTTAAATGGTGATAACCAACTTAAGGTTTCATTAAGTGAAAACAACTTTGAAGAAAGGGAAACTGTTTGTCATTAGTACATTTCTCCTTTTGCCATAATTCTTTTCTGTCAGTATGTGCTGCAAATAGATTATGTGAAGGATAAAGACGTTTGTTTTATGAACGAAACTGATGCAAGACACTTTTTACACTTTTACAGTCTGTCAGAGCACTTTCAGGCAGGCATACGAGGAAACAAACTAAACTAACTCCGTAAGACAAGTAGTTGCTAAACGCAGACACGGCTATGTTAACCCTTGTCGCTCTGAGCCAAAATTGAGTTGCTTATGCAGACCAGGATCAGGATCAGACTGCACAGAATGTGCATTCTGATCCTAAATCCACACTGTTGGCTTCTGCACCAATTATTCTGACAAAAAAAAAAACCAGCATTCGAATTGCAATATCAGCATTTTATGTACTGACTGATAATGTCTCTATCATTTACTGCCCACTACAAGGGTACATTTGAGTAGTAAAAATGATGGATACAGGTGGTTGCTGATCACAAGCAATGACCAATACAGGTTTGACTGTACATATGCATTAGCCATGCTCTGGGAAAAGGGGGTTATATGCATCTGCAAAAAGTATTGACCCAGGCCAGCCTGCACGGTCCGCGCAGGCTGACCTGTGTCAAAACTTTATGCGTTTGGTCAATTTTCTGCTTGTCAAATGGCCATTTTACCTTACGGTCTAGTTGGTTGTTAGACAAAATGGATTTAATGGATCCATAATTATGTGATGGATTGATTGGTAAAATGCATCAGAGAGATATATTAAACCCACTCCAGCCAGAGCATGGCTTATATTTTGTCTTATGATTTAGTTGTTTGTTAGACAAAATGGATTTTATTTGTCTATAATAATTATGGTGGCTTGCTTGGTATAATGTTAAGAGATGTTTTGAGCCCCCCCTTCCCAGAGCATGGCAAAAGGGGGCTTAATGTCCGTTATGATACTAGCCCAAGTCATCACATAATTATGGATCCATAAGAGCCACTTTTTCAAATAACCGACTTAATCATGAGGTAGACTGGTCCTTTAACAAACAGGAAACTGACCAGTATTGAAAAGTTTCGGCCCAGGTCAGCCTGCGCAGGCTGACCTGGGTCGATACTTTTCGCAGATGCATTAAGCCCCCTTTTCACAGAGCTCGGCTCATTTTATTTCTCTTTCAGATTCACAAACATTGATCAAAACAGAGGTGGATCACCCTGATGGAATAGCAATAGACTGGGTGGCAAGAAACATGTACTGGACGGATACAGGGACAGACAGAATAGAAGTGGCCAGGCTCAATGGGTCGTCTCGTAAAGTGATCATATCAGAGCATTTAGATGAGCCAAGGGCTATATGTCTATACCCAGAAATGGGGTATGTTGAACCTAGACCTCCACTTTCTCTCTTAAATCTGAACTTTGAAATAAAATATTCATAGGATTTGAACTTTTGAACAAAATTTTGGTAAGGTTTGAACTTTGAAAAAAAGTATCCATAAGATTTGGATCTTTGAACAAAATTTTAGTAAGGTGTAACTTTAAAACAAATTATCCATAAGATTTGGATCTTTTAACAAAATTTTGGTAAGATTTGAACTGCTAATGGTAAGATTAGAATTTTGAAACAAGTTTGGCAAGATTTAAACTTTGAAACAAAATATTCATAATATTTGAAATAGGGAACAAAATTTTGGTAAGATTTGAACTTTTGAACAAAATTTTGAAAGATTCGAACCTCAAAACAAAATCTTTGTTAAAAATATGAACTTCGAATTTTGAACAAAGTTTTGCAAATATTTGGACTCTGAACTGAAATTTTGCTAGGATTTGAACTTTGAAACAGAGCTTTTCTAAGAATTGAGTTTTGAAACAAAATTTAGCTGAGATTCGAACTTCAAAACAGAAGGAGAACTTTTTTTTGAAAACATTGATTGAAAAGGAAAAAAAAGACTGGCAACCACAATATTTTCTACCCTTTCAAAGACAAATCCTATCCCTCAAATTACATTTGATTTAATGTCTGCAAATGTTTTCACAATAAGCGAGTCTAAAAATTTGTCACATTGTAAGGAGTTTGATGACATAGTTTATGTCTGTTTGTAGATACATGTGGTGGACAGACTGGGGACATAAACCTAAGATAGAAAGGGCTTATTTGGATGGAACAAACAGAGAAGCCATCATAGACAAGGGACTGGAATGGCCTAATGGGATAGCTGTGGATTTTAAGGAAAACAAGTTGTACTGGGGGGATGCAAGGTTAGATAAGATAGAAGTAGCAAATTTTGATGGTTCAGGGAGACGTGCACTAGTCAAAGATGATCTACCTCATTTGTTTGGATTTAGTGAGTTAGGTAAGTTTTGATTGATATGATAGTGAGCTGAGTGTTTTGATTGGATGTTAATTAAATTTATATTGACCAATGAAATTTTTTAGAACTTGTTCGGTACATTTATTATGGAGATGGTGACAATTGTATATCTCAGGACTCTTTAGCTATCATACAGAGTGGCCCAGGGTATATCATACCATTTTAACCTGTTATTTTGCTAATAATGCCATATCTTAAAGACCAAAACAGTTACAGAAACTACAGATGCTAAAATTTCATTGGGACATACATAATTAAAATGAAACAAAACTGAGTAATACATGTAGTTCTAGTACAACGTTAACTCTCATTGTTGCCCACTGTTTTTGTGTTGGTGGTCCTCAACTGGTCCACTCTGTTGAAACTTTTTCACAAGCCATTGTACTAGAAGTTTATCAACTGTCTTCTAGTTATATCTTTCTTTGCATTATACATATAATCATTACTTGCGAATGACTCTCAAAATACCACTGAACTGTTTCTGCAGCCTTCTGCTATGCATATCAAGTAGACAACTTTACATAAATGATGTCACAATGTCAACATAACCTAAACGTTTCTTGTAGTTTTGAGTTCATTTAAAACTTAAAAATCAGAGAAGTGAGATGGTATTTTTTTTTTTCAGCACATTATGCTAATACATGTATTTTGTAATTTTATAAAAGATCAAAGCAGTATCATGTATTGTGTTGCACCCTGTACAAGCTAGCTGTGGTATGAATAGCAAGTGGCAACGTAAATTAATGAGACCATCAAGATATGTATGGCCAACATACCCAGCTTTGAACTTAATTACATCTTTCATTACCAATGACGACTTAAGTATTTTTGCAGACAGCGTAGATCAAGATCAGACTGCACAGAATGTCTGCTTTATGTTACTTACCTATTATAATATTCATTCATTCATTCATTCATTCATTCATCTATAACCCTTTATTACACAATCCCAAGTTTTAACAATCATGAGAAATACAACTTTTGAGAACATTGTGGGTAAAGGAGAAAATTCTGTTTTCTAGCACATAAAAGACAAATTCCATCATTTGAGTGACATTTACGTTTTTTTTGTGCAAATGCTTTAAATTTGGACAAGTCTACATTTTTGTAGATAAGTAAAGAGTTTAAACAGTGGAAATCTACTTTTAAAACTGGGAATTTCTGGAGTTGGTAGTGGCAGAGTTACTGCAGACAAACAGACAGAGGCATACAATATTTCAACAGAAATTCTTCAACCTCAGCACCCCAACACTTTACCTAGAAAATACATGTACTATAATTTGTCGACAACTGTTAACATTCAAACAGTCTAAGTGTTTTAACCTCTGGCAAAGAAGTAGCTTTCATATGTGTTAATTTACCATTTCAGGAGATTATTTGTATTGGACAGACTGGCAGAGACGGTCTATAGAGAGACTGAGCAAACAACCGGGTGGGGAGAGGAGTCTAATTATAGATCAGTTACCCGACATGATGGGGCTGAAAGCCGTTAATGTGAAGAGAGGTGAAGGTACGTCTGATAATTGAGCCATGCTCTGTGAAAATGGGGTTTAACTCTTTACCACACAATCCCAAATTTTAACGACCTTGAGAAAGAAAGCCTTTGAAAACATTGTGGGAAAAGAAGAAAATGCTGAAAATCAGCATTTTCTTCTTTTCCCACAATGTTTTCTACCCTTCTCAAAACAAGTTTCAATTTTCAAGTCAGATTTATTTTGTCATCTGCAGAAGCTTTCAATTTAGATCAGTCCAAAACTTTTTCGTATGGTAAAGAGTTAATGCATCTTCAAAATGTATCGACCCAGGTAGCCTGCGCAGTCTGCTTACCTTGGTCAAAATTTTTTGCTTGTGGTAAATTTTCTGCATGTCCAACAGGTTTAACCTCATGATTCTGTTAGTTGCTAGATAAGTTACATTTTATGGAACCATGATTTTGTGATGAAATGCTTGGTCTAATACATCACAGAGATGCAGTAAACCCCCTTTCGCCAGAGCATGGGTCAATCACTGTTACAATCATAGTTACAACTTAGCACATTGGCACCTTGTAGATTTTTTTTTGTCCTGAACCCAACCACCTTTGAAAATATTTTCGTCTCAGATTTCTGAAACCACTAAAACAGCAACTTCAGTCTAGCTTGGCAGAATGTTCCTAACTCTTTGCCATACAACAACATTTTAGACTAGTACGAATTGAAAGCAATTGCAGACGACAAAAATTAAATGTGACTAAAAAATTGATTTTTTTTTTGGGGGGGGGGGGAGGGTAGAAAACATTTAGGGAAAAGGAGAAAATGCTGGTTACCAGCTCTTTTCTCAGGCTTGATAAAAGTCAGGAATGTGTGGTAAAATGTTAAAGGTCTTATTCCTCCGGTTTGTTTGGTAATGAGTTAATAATTGTCTTTTTTTTTTTTTAAACTTTATTGTCCACGTCTTTATGGTATTTGAGGGTCGTGGCCATCCCTCAATGCAGCTTACAGATCGTTGTTAGTATTCTGTGTTAGTAATTAACCCTTTACCACACAATGACGACTTTTAACACCCCTGATAGAGAAGGCCTTTTGAAAACATTGTGGGAAAAGGAGAAAATGCTGGTAACCAGCATTTTCTCCTTTTCCCACAAAGTTTTCTACCCTATCAAAGAAAGGATGCGTCATTTGAGCCACTATGAAATTGTCGTCTGCAAATGCTTTCAATTTGGATAGGTCTAAAATTTTGCCGTGTGGTAAAGGGTTAAACATTAAAATAGAAACAAAAGTCGTAATTACAGATTCCAGATTTTTTACAGTTATGATTGTGCTACTATATTGATATGGCTACTAAAATATGAAGATTTTAACAATAATGACTAATAACAGGTTTAATTTTCTTATTTGTTACAGTTTTTTTTTTTTAAATATGTGGACAAAAAAGCTTATTTTTATATATAAATGTGTTAAAAAAAAAAACCAAATTGTGTGAGAGTTGCATGAGTGTGAAAGTGATTGTGTTGATAAAGTGTTACTTTGATCTTGGTTCAATGTACAGTACTGAAACGTCAAAAGCAAAAAGGAAACGTAACATAAGGTAGGTACTCTTTTGAGGCTTCAGCACTGCAGCAGCGTTCGTGTGCATGGGAAAAAAAATGCTTTTGGTTTATGGGAGGTTTTGACTGATGTATTCTACAATTGTCGTAAGCCTTCATTCATTTTCATAATTTTTTGAGCTTCTAATGATGCTAAGATTATAGAAGAGACTATTTTTCAGGCCTAATAAAGATGGTTTAATATCTTTGTTTTTACATTTGTAAATATATTTTTTTGTTTCTAGAAGTAATTTGTCTAGCTTCAGATTTGTTTCATTTGAACCCAAAAGCACATTCTGTTTGCTTATTGACATCAACTGATCTAAATTATTAACAAGTATTGAAATGCTTTCCCAAATAGGCTTAATATTTTGACATTCATAAAATAAATGTGCTATAGTTTCTTCACATCTGTTACAAAAAGAACACATATTTGTTTCGACCAAGTTAATTTTAAAAGAAGCGAGTTTGTTGGAAGAATTCTGTGTATTATTCTTGTTTGAAACCATTGGGAGTATCTGTCACTTGAATATTTAAAAACATTACTGTGTATAACATTCCAATTAATATTAGAGTTTGGAAAAGTGCTGTTCCACTTACTATGACATGTAGGTTTTTCGTTATTCTTTATCAGAACGTTATATGTGAATTTGTTACTACAAGACTTAATAATTATTTGATAAAAATAGCAGTTTATATTTGGGTTATGGAAACCTTGTAATGACTTATTCTTGTTAGTGATGTTATGTTTTGCAAAGAGCGCTTTAACTCATTACCAAACGACAAAATTTTAGGTTTGTCCAAATTGAAAGCATTTGCAGACGACAAATTAAAAGTGACTGAAAATTTGAAATTTGTTTTGTGAAGGGTAGAAAACATTGTGGGAAAAGGAGAAAATGCTGGTTAGCAGCATTTTCTCCTATTCCCACAATCTTTTCTAAAGGCTTCTTTCTCAGGGTCGTCAAAAGTAGGGATTGTGTGGTAATGGGTTAATAGCGCTGATAATGCTATAAAAATCTAAAAAGTTGATTCCGTTATTAATGGTATTTTTCATGTCATTCAAGGTTTTAAAGCTACCATCTTCATTCAACATGTCTTTAACATACCTTATACCACCATTGTACAGAACGTGATTAAAAAAGTGCTTAGAGCCAATCATTAAGTTTTCATTATAGAATAGAGGCATATTGATTAGTTCTATCCAATTTGTAAAATAACATTTTGACATATACGTCATAAGTGAGTATAAAACGTCCTTCCAGAATTTAATTTTAAGGCCTGAAATGTGTGAATTAATAATTGTCAAGAAACATGTTTCAGAGTTGAGAGGAATTCTTACTTTGCATGACATTTAATGAATTTTGATGTGATTTATGAAAACTATATATACATTTCCAGATAGATTTGCAGTTTTGTTTGGTCAACAAAATTTGTTCAAAAGTTTATTCTCTAATTCTATTTATCATAGAAGACTTTTAAATGGAAAAAAGAATATGTGTAACTAATGACTTTTTATATGCCCGTATAAGACGGGACGTATTATGGGATCACCCATGGCGTACGGGCGGGCGGGCGTCCGTCCGTCCGTCCAGGCTGGCGGGCGGGCGGTGTCCAGTTTTTTGTCCGGAGCATAACTTTGTCATCTCCAGTCCGATTGACTTGAAACTTGGCATGTGTGTGGCAATAATACGGAGTGCAGTGCGAAAGAACCATAACTCTACCTCATGCTGTCTTTGAGTTATTTCCCTTTGATCGTCATTTTTACAGCATTTTCTGCTTGTCTGGAGCATAACTTTGTCATCTCAAGTCCGATTGACTTGAAACTTGGCATGTGTGTTTGTTGCAATAATACAGAGTGCAGTGCGAAAGAACCATAACTCTACCTCGTGCTGTCTTTGAGTTATTTCCCTTTGATCGTCATTTTTACAGCATTTTCTGCTTGTCCGGAGCATAATTTTGTCATCTCCAGTCCGACTAACTTGAATTTTGGCTTTTGTGTTTGTTGCAATAATACGGAGTGTAGTGCGAAAGAACCATAAGTCTACCTCGTGCTGTCTTTGAGTTATTTCCCTTTGATAGTCATTTTTTACAGCATTTTCTGCTTGTCCGGAGCATAACTTTGTCATCTCCAGCCTGATTGACTTGAAACTTGGCATGTGTGTTTGTTGCAATAATACGGAGTGCAGTGCAAAAGAACCATAACTCTACCTTGTGCTGTCTTTGAGTTATTTCCCTTTGATCATCATTTTTACAGCATTTTCTGCTTGTCCGGAATATAACTTTGTCATCTCCAGTCCGATTGACTTGAAACTTGGTATTTGTGTTTGTTGCAATAATACAGAGTGCAGTGCGAAAGAACCATAACTCTACCTCATGCTGTCTTTGAGGTATTTCCCTTTGTCATTTTTACAGCATTTTCTGCTTGTTCGGTGCATAACTTTGTCATCTCCAGTCGGATTGACTTGAAACTTGTCATGTGTGTTTGTTGCAATAATACGGAGTGCAGTGCAAAAGAACCATAACTCTACCTTGTGCTGTCTTTGAGTTATTTCCCTTTGATCGTCATTTTTGCAGCATTTTCTGCTTGTCCGGAATATAACTTTGTCATCTCCAGTCCAATTGACTTGAAACTTGGTATTTGTGTTTGTTGCAATAATACGGAGTGCAGTGCGAAAGAACCATAACTCTACCTCGTGCTGTCTTTGAGTTATTTCCCTTTGTCATTTTACAGCATTTTCTGGTTGTCCGGAGCATAACTTTGTCATCTCCAGTCCGATTGACTTGAAACTTGTCATGTGTGTTTGTTGCAATAATACGGAGTGCAGTGCGAAAGAACCATAACTCTACCTCATGCTGTCTTTGAGTTATTTCCCTTTGATCGTCATTTTTACAGCATTTTCTGCTTGTCCGGAATATAACTTTGTCATCTCAAATCCGATTGACTTCAAACTTGGTATGCATGTTTGTTGCAATATTATGGAGTACAGTGCGTAAGAACAATAACTCTACCTAGTGCGGATTTCGAGTAATTCCACTTTGATCTTCATTTTTATAGTATTTCTTGCTTGTCTGGAATGGAACTTTGTCACCTCAAGTCAAATTGACTTGAGACTTGGTAAACATTTTTGTTGCATTACCTGCCCTTTACGATTATTATACCCCCTCGACAACTGGCGGTGGGACGGGCGTATCTTGCGACAATTTGCTGCCCTTTTTTCCATATGTATTACCCTTAGTGATGTAAAATTGCTACAAGTCATAATGAAAAAGCTATGTGAATAAAAAACAACAACTAATGCAAACAATTACTATATGAATTGAAGTGGCTCTTCATTCTGCTCTTCCTGACTGGCACATGAGGTTGTTATTTGGTAATTGACCACAAACCACTCACCAGATTGCCCACTTGAATGGTTTCCTGTTGAAGGATAACTTATAAGTGTAATCATACTTTTTCCCAAATTTCAATTTTGTTACGGAAATAATTTGCAGAGAAGCAAATGTTTACTTTAAGTAAAATGTTACAAAATCAACATCCATGAAATAAAAAGAAAAATAGGTAAATTTTGCTCAAATCGTTGTGCTTTTGCTCTTGAATTGTTAAGTCTGCTTGTGGTGGACAAGACTTAGTATTACAGGTTCAGTCTGGTGCGTTGGGGCTTATTTGTGAGATGTATTTATTAATTCTTACCACACAATCCCAAGTTTTAACGACCTGAAGAAGAAGGCTTTTGAAAACATTATGGGAAAAGGAGAAAATGCTGGTAACCAGCATTTTCTCCTTTTCCCACAATGTTTTCTACCATATCAAAAACAAAAGTAATCTTTTCAGTCACATTAAGTTGTCGTCTGCTAATGCTTTGAATTTGGACGAGTCTAACATTTTGTTGTGTGGTAAAGAGTTAATACTAGTGTGTGTCCTGTGGTACAGATTTGTACGGGCCAAAATGCTTTTAACTCTTTATCAAATAACAAAATTTTAGACTGGTCCAAATTGAAAGCACTTGCAGATGACAAAATAAACATTAATAAAAAATTGAAACTTGTTTTGAGCAGGGTTACCAGCATTTTCTCCTCTTCACACAATGTTTTCAATGTTTTCTCAGGGTCGTAAAAAGCAGGGATTGTTTGGTAAAGGGTTAATTGTATATATGTATTTCAAAACTGTATTGCAACTTGTTGTCCTCTTTAAGTTAAGTCCTCATGTGAAACATTTTTTCAGAAATACAGAAGGTCAAGGTCACATTGACAGGTCATAGAACTAAAGAGGTCAAAAATGAACTTATCCATTTTACTGTTTTACTATTTTTTGCTTGGATTTCTACATTATTTTGCACAATATTGAAGATGTCGGTTCACCTTGATGAAGTCAAAGTGTCTTGTGAAACATTTGCTCAAGCAAAGTTGCACTTGAAGGTTAACCATTTACAACACAACCCTGAGTTTTGACAGTCCTGAAAGAAGAAGGCTTTTGAAAACATTGTGAAAAAAGGATAAAATGCTAGTTTCCAACATTTTTTTCCTTTTTTTTCCTCAATGTTTTCTTACCTTTGAAAGACGAATCTGTCCATTTGAGCCACATTTAGCTTGTTGTCTGCAAAAGCTTTGGGTTTGAACCAGCCCAAATTTTGTTGGTAAAGGGTTAAATGATAGAACTGTCACAAGATTGGCTTGTGCCAGCTATGCATGGTTTTGAAATATATTGGCACTATTGTTTTCCTTGGTGAGTAATAAAGTCATGTGGAACAATTGTTCAAATAACGACCAAGGTTGATGCACTTAAAAGCTATATGATTAAGTTATTTTCATAAAGTATGTTTCTCCAAGTGATTTGTCTCAGCATATCATGTTAACCCTTTACCACACAATCCCAACTTTTAATAAACAACCATGATAAAGAACGCTTTTGAAAACATGGCCAAAAAAAAAAAGGGTGAGTGTTTGTGATTATGCTGTGTTTGCCGTGTATCGTCTGTTTTTGGGGTGTCAATTACCTTGTATGCTCTATAGAGGCTACATTTTTAGTCCAATACTTATGAAACTTGATCAAAATGTCTGTCTTGAAAATGTCTTCTACAACTTCAAAAATGGAACACTCCCAGTCAAAAAGCATGTCTCTGTTCATGGGGTCATATCTTAGAAAAAACCTTGTGTGCACTCTAAAGGCCACATTTGCTGTCCAATGCTCATGAAACATAATCAGAATGTTTTTCTTGATGATATCTCAGACTACTTCAAAATCTGGTCATGTTGGGTCAAAATTTAGATCACTGGGACAAATTTTAGAAAAACTTCATGCACTCTTCAGACCACCTTTTCAGTTCTGTCCTCATGACAATTGGTCCTTTTTGATATTGTGGACAAGTTTGATACTACTGGTAGGTTGAGTTGGGTGAAAAGTTAGGTCACTGTTACAAATCGTAATATAATCTAGAGACCATATTTTCATTACCATACACATGGAAATTGCTCTAAATACTTGTGTGTTTTACATCATAGCAACCAGGAAATCTTCAACTTTATCAAACCTAGGTGACCTTCCTCAGGTGAGTTCTTCCGGGCCAATGACCCTCTTGTTTCAATCTCTTTACTAAACAACAAAACTTGTCCAAATCGAAAGTATTTTTAGATAACAAAGTCAATATGACTCAAAGACTGAAATTAATTTTTGGAAGAGTTTAATACATAATGGGAAAAGAAGAAAATGCTGGTTACCAGCATTTTCTTCTTTTCCCTCAATGTTTTCAAAACCTTTCATACTTAGGGTGGTTAAAACTCGGGATGTTTGGTAAAGAGTTAATTCTTTTAATTTTTTTACTGATATATCTACAATATATAATTTTATTTACAGGTACCAATGCATGTGGTAGAAACAACGGAGGCTGTAGCCACCTGTGTCTGTTTACGCCCAAGGGACCTCAGTGTGCCTGCCCCATGGGCTTGGAGCTTATCAGTATGGGCAAAAAGTGTATTGTACCGGAGGCCTTCCTCTTGTTTACAACAGAAGCTGACATCAAGAGAATGTCACTATCCTCTAAACACAGGGTTGTTCCGATTCCTCTGAAAGGCATAGAGAAAGCTCAGGCCATAGATTTTGATATTGGTGGTAACAAAATCTACTGGACAGATCTGAGTTTACAGGTGGGCGTTAAGTGGAGGTGGTCATTATCTCCTGCTGACTGTAGTTAATCCTTATCCTGCTGACTAACTTAACCCTTTACCAAACGACAAAATTTTAGACCAGTCCAAATTGGAAGCATTTGCAGATGACAGAATTAGTGTGACTAAAAAATTGAAATTTGTTTTGAGAAGGGAAGAAAACATTGTGGGAAAAGGAGAAAATGCTGGTTACCAGCATTTTCTCCTTTTCCCACAATGTTTTCAGAAGGCTTTTTTCTCAGGGTCGTAAAAACCAGGGATTGTTCGGGAAAGGGTTAAACTTTCAGGCTGATAGTAAAAACCTGAATAATGCTTCTTCAATTTTTTTTTTTTTTTTTTGAGAAAAATATCCTCTTTACGGACAGTGTAGATCCAAGATCAGACTGCATGTTTTGTGCAGTCTGATCTTGATTTACACTGTCCACCAAAAGGTCAGTGAGTTGCGCTTAGCAGCTAAGTGTTAATATTTTGAAAAAATTATGACATAAGGATATGTTGGAAAGTTGAGAAAGCAGCCAGAGGCTTTGGAAAGAATGTTGTGAAAGTACTGGTAAGAGAAACTCAAGGAAAACTTAGATAGTTGCTCTGGCCACTATGATATATCTGAGATAATATTGAAAATGGCATTAGCCCTTTACCCCACAATCCTGTGTTTTAATGACCCTAAGAAAGAAAGCTTTTGAAAACATTGTGGGAAAAAGGAGAAAATGCTGGTTTTCTATCCTTCCAAAGGCAAATCTCATCATTTGTATAAAATTGTGGTCAGCAAATGCTTTCAATTTGGACAAGTATAAAATTTTGTCATTTGGTATAGAGTTAAACACCATATGAACTAGCAAATATGACATAAGGAGAAACTGAAATTAGGTAATTTTCCCACAATGTTTTCAAAAGTATTCATCAGTTATGTCTTGTCTAGGGGCAGTTTTAAAAGCTTTCTGATGCAGAATTGTAATTCGTGGGTGTACAAGTACAGTCTATTTCAACCTGTCTATTAGATTTATGAGACTCACGGAAACATTGTAAGAAAAGTGGAAAAACTACTTGTAACATGCAATATGTCCTTTTCCAAAATATTTTTTCATATTGCTGAAAATGATATTTTTCCATCCCTTAAAATATTTGTCCCATGCCTAATTTATAATAGTTTTATAAAAAGATATAAAATTGGTCTTTTGTATTCATGGGTTAAATTGTTCAAGATGTGCAGGAAGAAGCTAAGTTTAAAACAAACTTTTTAACCATTTACTAAAAAAATGTGTGTTTCAACAACCCTGGGGAAGAGGACTTTTGGAAACGTTGGAAAAGGGGAAAATGCTCGTAACTAGCATTTTCTTCTTTTTCCACAATGTTTTCTACCCTTTCAAAGACAAATCACATCTTTTGATCCACAATTATTATGTGCAGGTTATTTCAGTCTAGATGAGTCTTTTCTTCTGTTAAACAACTAAAAAAATTATGTTGTTTTTATTTATTATAGAGCATCAGTAGAGCATTTATGAATGGTAGTGCCACAGAAACAATAATAGAGTTTGGAGTTAACTCCCCTGAAGGTATGGCAGTGGACTGGGTGGCTCACAATATTTACTGGGTGGATTCAGAGACCAACCGCATAGAGGTAGCAAGGCTAGATGGTTCCTCAAGACGTGTACTTGTCTGGCAAAATCTTAGTCATCCAAGAGCTCTGGCTTTAGATCCACCAAATGGGTGAGGTTTTATTGTAATTTTATGGTATTGTTGTTATTTTATGATTTGCAGTTGTTTCTGTTGCAAATATAATATTTAACTGCATTTGCATTAGATTTATACTTGGAGCTCAATTAATACTTCAAGCTAAGCTATCAGTTTATCTCATTGTCTTCGGAAATTGCAGCAAAAACAATTCTTGCATAGTACTAAAAACTTTAGTGTTACTACATGTGAAAACATTGTGGCCTAAGAAGCAATATCTTATCAACCAAAGTACCAAGCTTATACATTACAGTCCAATACAGCCACGTTAAAAAGGGTTATGGACCAACAGTAAATGGGATATATTTGAAAATAGTCATATCACAGGATATTTCTCCTTTTGCCACTGAGTTTCGAAAGTTGTCCGACACAAATCTAAAGAAGATAAAATTCAGGAGATGACTGGCTTAGAAGTTAACTCATAGAGTCTTGCCATTGAATATTCTTTTTTGAAAAATACATGTATATGAGCCATGCTCTAGCAAAAGGGGGCACAGTGCATCTGCAAAAAGTATCGACCCAGGTCAGCCTGTGCAGTCCATGCAGGCTGAACTGGGCCGAAACTTTTTGCTATTGGTCAATTTTCTGTTTGTCAAAGGACCAGTCTACCTCATGATTAAGTCAGTTATTTAAAAAAGTGGCTCATGGATCCATAATTATGTGATAACTTGGGCTAGTATCGTGTATAACGGAGATGTATTAAGCCCCCTTTTGCCAGAGCATGGCTCATATATAAATTGAAGCCGAATGATGCGGCCAAAGCTTAATGCTAAAGATAAATAAGAAAACTGAGATAATGTCGCTGGCTGATTGAGAAATTGCTAACAAACAGGATGGATATATTGACCTTGAAATTGTACATTTCAGACATATGTATTGGGCTGACTGGTCTGAGCTGCCTAAGTTGGAGCGTGCCCATCTTGATGGGTCAAACAGAGAGGTCATAGTGGAGGACATTGGGCGAGTGTACGGGCTCACTATCGATTACACTGCACAGCGTCTTTACTGGACGGATGTAGATAGGGAGGTCATTGAATCCTGTGAATTGGATGGTAAGTTTGAAGCATAATTTTGTATCTATGTGGGACCTGTAGCAAACAGTAATACTATAGTTGTTCAATCCTTTACTTAACAGTACCGAGTTTTAATGACCCTGAGGGAGAAGGCTTTTTAAAATATTGTGGGAAAAGGAGAAAATGCTGGTAACCAGGATTTTCTCCTTTCACTACAATGTTTTCTGGTTTTAGAGGTAAATTTTTTTATTTAAGACTAATTCAAATAATTCAGTTCTTTTAAAGTGGGCTATTCTAAAATGTTGTCGTTTTGTAAAGAGTTGGTAATCCTGTCTAATGGTGTTGCACATCAAAAGGATCATTTAAAAGCATTAGTTCCCACTGTATCCCATCTTTAATTGCGGTTGAACTGATAGGAGTTGTCCTTGAAGGGGTTTAAAACATTGTAGAAAAATGAGAAAATGATGGTTAGCAACATTTTCTCCTTTTCCATACAATGTTTTTCTCTAGCTTCAGGGTTTCAAAACATTTAATTTTTGTTCACGGATGTGTAACAAGAATAATTTTATTTCCTATTATGACAAAGTGTATCTTTGACTTATGTCAGATTTTATGTGTAACTCTTTATCAAACAATAAGATTTTAGACTTGTTCAAAGTGTGAGCTTTGGCAGATGACATCAAATTTTGCTCAGGTGATAGGATTTGTTCTTAAAATTGTAGAAACGTTGTGGAAAATGGAGAAAATGCTAGTTTTCAGCAATTTTCAGCTTTTTTCCCCACAATGTTTCTAAAGGCTTTCTTCTCCAGGGTTGTTTTGTAACAGACTAAGAATGATTTAAAGTTATTCGTCATGAAATACAAAACTCTGTTCTAGGTAACAATCGCACCGTAGTTACGAGAGATGTTCAGAGACCGATGGCCTTGACCCAGTATGAAGGTCAACTGTACTGGTCAGACTGGTCCAGTAAGACTATAGAGAAAGCGAACAAGACTGACGGAGCCATGCAGACTGTAATACAGGTGGACGTTGACAAAGTGATGGATATTGCGGTGTATCATCACTCTAGACAATCAGGTAATGTCATCTTCTTTGTCAAACAGCAGATTGCTTTATAAAACATGGTGAAAAAAAGGATCTTTTGCCACAATGTTTTCATGTGTTTCCAAGTATCAAATTTAAAATGTTACTTCCTGCAGACAACATCCTACATTCTGCTGCAAATTACTTTTTACCCTTAACCACACAATTCGGAGTTTAAACGACTATTATGAAAAAAATGCTTTTGAAAACCAGCATTTCTTCCTTTTCCCACAATGTTTTCTTCCCTGTCAAAGACAAAAATCATCTTTTGCATTACATTTAATTGCCACCTGTAAATGCTTTCAATCTGGATCGGTCTAAAATTTTGTCTTTTGGTAAGGAATTAAAATGATGTAGTGAAATGAGAAATTCCCTGTTACAAATCATAGCCTTGTAATCGAAAAAAGATGCCAGTCTTTATTCAAAACTAGTGTGCTATGAGACACAAAATTTCTTCTGAAGGAAATAACAAATAAATGAGTAATGGATGATGGAGAAATATATACAGAGCATATTGTGGGAGGGGGGGGAGGTTGCAGTGAAAGATTGAAATTTATTTCATCAAGTGCACATCATTGGTAATATTTTCACGAGTGGCACAGCATATTTTGTGCTGTCTGATCTTGATCTGCACTGTCTGCCAAGTCAACCTATGTTTTAAAGGCACTTCAAATCAACCAAACAAGAATATTTTGGATTTGACCAAATTGAAACCATTTGCAAGCGACAATTTAACCCATTACCACGCAATCCCTACTTTTGACGACCCTGAGAAGGAAGCCTTTAGAAAACATTGTGGGAAAAGGAGAAAATGCTGGTAACCAGCATTTTCTCCTTTTCCCACAATGTTTTCTACCCTTCACAAAACAAATTTCAAATTTTCAGTCACTTTTATTTTGTCGTCTGCAAATGCTTTTGATTTGGACAAGCCTAAAATATTGTCGTTTGGTAATGAGTTAAGTGGCTCAAATGATAGAATTTGTTACTTGGTTACCAGCATTTTCCCCTTTTTCCCACCATGTCGTCAAAAGGCTTCTTTCTCAGTTTCATTTAAACTTTGGATTGTGTGTTATAGGGTTAAGTGATAAGAAAGTTTTCTATTGTTTGTTTTAATAAAGGTTGGAATGGTTGTGTGGGCAATAATGGTGGATGTTCTAACTTGTGTTTGGCCTTACCTGACAAGTTTGATACAAACCACACACGAAAATGTGCCTGTCCCACTCATTATACACTCAACTCAGATAACAGGACATGTTCAGGTGAGTTTTAGTTGACCAGCATTTTCTCATTTTTCCACAGTGATATATTTTATCTAGGAATGGGAGCGAGTACCCATGTAATCATTCAAATGTCCCATGACCGATTGGCTCATTAGGTAATTGACTTAGGAGGGAAAAAGTCAAACTTTTTGGTTTTGGAGATAATTCCAGCTTTCCTGATTCAAAAGTTTTACAGTTAAACACCTATAAAGATGACAACAGAAGGGTCAATGAAGGGTCAATTATGACAACAGAATGGTCAATGAAGGGTCAATTATGTGTAACACCTTACCGTCTAATGACCCAATGATGGGCCATAATTGATGGTCGATTTGCAATGCTTTCATATTTTACAATTTATGCAACTATTACGGATGCCCATTACCAGGTAAAGAAAACGAATAGATACATGCATATTAAAAAATGTACTTAATGAACAAACTTGCCTGTCATTTCCCTTTCTATTTACTCTCTATTTGGTATATTGATACCACTAGGCCTATGCTTCTCAATGATGACTTACATTTGAAAACATTCAGAAAAAAGTCGATGTATCCTTTGGAGTACTCAGTTGAAAGAGCAACTTATTGCTCGATTACTAAAATTAGTAATTGATCCCATCCCTTATTTTATCCTTTCAAAACAAATCCCACAGGTTTGGCCATTTTGTCCTCTGTAAATGTTTTCAGTTTGGACTGTTTAACCATTTACCACACAATCCCGACTCTAAGAAAGAAGCCTAGTGAAAACATTGTAGGAAAAGGAGAAAATGCTGATAACCAGCACTTTCTCCTTTTCCTGCAATGTTTTCTCCCTACCCAAAACAAATTTCAAGTTTTTAGTCACATTTATTCTTTCATCTGCAACTGCTTTCAATTTGGACAAGTCTGAAATTTGTTGTTTGGAAAAGAGCTAAAGTTTTTTCATCTAGTAAAGACTTAAAGGTTGCCTCTGACTCTGCCAGGACTTTGATCTGAAAATCTATCCTGCCAAATGGCTTAACAGCCATGAGATACACCAATGTGAAAGGAACTTTGATCTTGTAGATCTGCACAAAGCCAACAAACACTTAAACCCTTTATCCTTTTTCTGCTCTTGTGCAAGTGAATTCCTGAATGAATATGTCAAGTTGTGTGCATGGCTTAAACTCTAATCAGAAGACAAAGTTTAGACTTGTACATATTGAAAGAATTTGCAGACAACACTAATATGGCTGAAAAAATAGGGTATGTCTTCTGGTTACCAGCATTTTCCCCCTTCCACCCTGTGGTTACCAAAGGCTTCTACCACAAGGTTGTACAAACTGGGGATTCTCTGGTAAAGGGTTAAAAATGGTTAAAACCCCTTTTTAACACTTTTTTTTTTTCAGCTGTGTTATTTTGGCCAATACACCTTACTTGGGTTCCTGAAGTTTTTGTTGCAAGTCTCTTTCAGAGCCACTGGCTGCTTTGCCACATAACTAAAGTTCAAACTACGTTCAACTGTGAAAGAGTTGTATCAAGTTACAGAAATTGTGTTTAGTGAGCTGTGAATTGAACTAACATCCCCTGGCTTTCTGGCCCTATGAATTTCTAGAGCCACTGTGCAAAAGCATGTATAAATAGATGTTTGATGCATACTAATCTTTAGATATTTCTTTGTCTGTTTTCCAGCCCCTAAATCTTTCCTGCTGTTTAGTCAGAAAAACGAGATACGACGTCTTGTTGTCAGCGACAAGAGTGTTAGTGAGGAGCCAGATGTGGTTCTCCCACTGAAGGGTCTGAGTAAACTGGAAGCTCTCGATTTCGATCCAACAACAGGTTTCGTATACTGGATTGTGGGTGGGGGAGGAGGAAAGTCTAAACCATCGGGTAGTAAGCCAAAATCTGTGATGATCAAACGAGCCAAGCTTGATGGGACTTTGGTAATTTCTGTTTGAATGGTCTCTGTTAGAAGAATTAATATGTTTATTCACTTCTAAAGATGCAAAGTGACAAGTGAAATCTCTTCGCATCTGAAACAGATTTACTCTGTACCAAATAACGAAATTTTAGACTTGCCCAAATTGAAAGCAGTTGCAGACAACAACTAAACGAGTTTAAGAGACCTTGAGAAATATAGCTCTCAAAATAGACAAGTCCAAATTTTTGTTTTCTGGTAAAGAGTTAACTCTTCACCAAACGACAGTATTTTAGACTTGTAGAAATTGAAAGCAGTTGCAGATGACAATAAACTTGATCCAAACAACGGAAGCTGTTTGGGGTAGGGTATAAAACATTGTGGGAAAAGGAGAAAATGCTGGTAACCAGCATTTTCTCTTTTTCCCACAACGTTTTCAAAAGGCCTTCTGTCTTAGGGTCGTTAAAACTTGGGATTGTGTGGTAAAGGGTTAAATCAAGGTATACTAGCTGAGGCTCTGATGTCGACTCGTAACTGGGTTACAAAAATTTACACTCATCTATGTTGAAAGCATTTGCAGAGGACAGATTAAATATGACTCAAATGATGTAATGTGCCTTGAAAAGGATGGAAAACATTGTGGGAAAAGAAGATAATGTTGATTATAAGTGTTTTCTCCTTTTCCTACATTGTTTTCTGTTTTCCTTGGGGTTGTTAAAACAATAGTTATCAAACAGAGTTTGATGCATCTAGGTGATGCATGATACCGGTACCAAGCAAGTTATCACATAATTATGGATCGAAAAAGTTCATTTTATCTAACAACCGACTGAATCATGAGGGACACTGGTCCTTTGACAATACAGAAAATTGACCAATAGCAAAAGTTTTGACCAAGGTCAGCGTGCGCAGGCTGACCTGGGTCGATACTTTTTGCAGATGCATCAAGCTTCTTTTCACAGAGCATTACTCATATTTTATATAAAACTGTTTACAGCCTGAGGTAATTGTGAGTGAACCAGCCTCCTCCACCATGCTGTTTGACTTGGTGATTGATCCATACGCTCAAACCCTGTTCTGGTCCTGCTCAAAGAGAAATGTCATCAACTTCACACGCATTGATGCGAAAGTAGGAGGCGTTGTTGTCAATATGGAGAACAAAATGCCACGATATCTAGCCATCAACCCAGGAAAAGGGTAAGCCTGATTATTCAAACATTCCATCTCCACGGACAACTTGTTAACCCGTTACCACATGACAAAATTGTAGACTAGTCCAAATCCAAGCATTTGAAGATAACTATGTGGTTAAAACTGTGGAAGTTATCTTTGACATGGTAGAAAACATTGTGGGGAAAGGAGGGAATGCTTGTTGCCAACATTTTCTCCTTTTCCCAAGATGGTTTCAAAAGTCTTCTATCACAATTTTATTAAAAGTCGAGATTGTGTGGCAAAGAAAGAAGGGATCAATCTACAAAGCAAGAGATCAAAGGTCTAAACCAGGGTTGGGGCAGAAGTTCTTTTGTTGAGACTGGTTGTCGGGCCACCACCTAGTTGAGTAATGATGTCTGGCTTGGCATGATATGTTGGGGACTCTTGAAGTAATTGTGCTAGACATAGAGAATCTGAAACAAATTGATGTTTGAGATAAAGTTTTATTAAATTCATGTAGGAAAAATGTTATTAACCCTTTACCAAACAACAAAATTTTGGATTTGTTCAAATTAAAGGCATTTGCATGTGACAAATTAAATGTAGCTCAAACTGGAAAAGTTGTCAGAGAAAGGGTAGAAGACATTGTGGGAAATGGAGAAAGTGCTTTTACCAGTATTTTCTTCTTTTTCCCCACAATGTTTTCAAAACCCGTGCGTTAAATGATCCTAGATGTTGATGCGCCATAAAACACCATACATTCATTCATGCATTCTTATTCAGGGTCATAAAAACGTGGGATTGTGTGGCAAAGGATTAACTCTTTACCAAACAATCCCGGGTTTTCACGACTCTGAGAAAGAAGGCTTCAGAAAACATTGTGGAAAAAGGAGAAAATGCCGGTAACCAGCATTTTCTCCTTTTCCCACAATCTTTTCTACCCTTCCCAAAACAAATTTTAATTTTTGAGTCACTTTAATTTTGTCGTCTGCTAATGCTTTTAATTTGGACCAGTCTAAAATTTTGTCATCTGGTAAAGTGTTAAGCAAGCCTTTGGCGAGCTCTATAATATTTTTTTCTTGACAAGTTTAACTCTTTACCAAACGATAAAATTTTAGACTAGTCCAAATTCAAAGCATTTGCAGACAACAAAATAAAGGTGACTCAGAAATCGAAATTCTTTTTGGAAGGGTAGAAAACATTGTGGGAAAAGGAGAAAATGCTGGTTACCAGCATTTTCTCCTTTTCCCACAATGTTTTTAAAAGGCTTTTTCTTCAGGGTCATTGAAACTAATGATTGTGTAGTAATGGGTTAACATAGTTATTATCTCAAATGCCAACAAATGTCAGATTGTTTTTATCACTTAACTGTATCTCAAAAATTACTTCAAAACTCATCAGATCTCTATGGGAAACCTACATTTTCATGAATGAGACTGATTAGCTGCTTTTACATAAGTGTATGTTCAGAGCTTAAAAAGGTTCCAATGAAGCTGACGAATAATTATTTGATCTAAAATCTGAAAATAGTACAAACTTTAGCTTAACCACAATCATCAGTTTCACTGTTGGATTGACCTGGAAATTTGTGTGGGACATTACTTTTGTAAATAACGGGCAAGAATACAATGTTTTCACAATTGACGTCATTCCTCTATAAGAGGTCAAAATTTTGTGTCAAACATGTGTAAGATAAGAACATTCATAATGGCTGTATTATACTGTCAAGCAAAGGAGGTCACGTGATAAAAAGGTGGCTCTCAAATCAGAAATTAGCTGGCTCTTAGCTCTTTACAGAATGACAAAATTTTAGACTGGTACAAATTGAAAGCATTCGCAGACAGCATATTAAATTGAGCTGAAATGATGTTAATTGTCTCAGAAAGGGTAGAAAACCTTCTGTGAAAAGAAGAAAATGCTGGTTACCAGCATTTTCTCCTTTTCCCTCAAGGTTTTCAGTAGGCTGTTTCCTCAGTGTCGTTAAAATTTCTGATTGTGTGGTATGGGGTTAACCCTTTACCACACGGCAAAATTTAAGACCTGTCCGAATTGAAAGCATTTGCAGATGACAGTTTCAGTGTGGATCATATGAAATGATTTTTCTTTGATAAGTTAGAAAACGTTGTGGGAAAAGGAGAAAATGCTGGTAACCAGCATTTTCTCCTTTTCCCACAATGTTTTCAAAAGCCTTCTCTATCAGGGGGCGTTAAAAGTCGTCATTGTGTGGTAAAGGGTTAAAGGGCATTAGAATCCACAAGTATTTTAACGTTTTACCAAACATTAAAATGTAAGACTGATCCTAATTGAAAGCCTTTGCAGACGGCAAATCGAATGGTGCTCAAATAATGGAAACAGTCTTTGATAGAGTTGAAAACATTGTGAGAGAAGGAGAAAATGTTGTTTACAAGCATTTTCTTCTTTTCCCACAAAGTTTTCAAATGTCTCCTCTCATAGGGTTGTTGCTGAGCCTTGGTAGCGCAGTCGATAGTGTACTGGACTCAAGAACAGGGGGTCCCCAGCTCAGCCAATTTCTTCTGGAGGATTGGTGATATTCATTACAACAGGATTCATTCCTCTCTCGCTGCTGATCATAGTTTCCACAATGGTTATGTGGGAAAGCAGCCAGTGGCTTGGAAAGAATATTGTGTGGAGTATTGGTAAAAGAAACTACAGGAAAGCATGGATAGGTGCACTGGTACCTGCGATATAACTCAAATAATGTTGAAAACCGTGTTACACACCATACAATCAATCAATCAATCAAACCTCAGGGTTGTTAACTAGGGAATGTTAACTAGAGATTGAATACTTTTCTTTTAGATGTATAGAAAAGTATCAGAAACAAGTTGTCATTTTGTTATATTGGGTATCTGCAGAAAGTACCAGGAGCTATTTAGCTCTGCTTGTATGATGTATAAAATGGAGCATCTCAAGATTGTGTGACAGCAATTGTGATTGCTCATACGAGATTGGAGTAACTAGAACTGCTACTGCACAATTTTTGTTTGAAAAAAAAAAGGCTTATTTATTGTTTCTAAGAAGTTTGAATTACCTGATTATTGTGAATGCTTGCCTGAAACTTCACCAGATTACACAATTTTAGACCGTCGAAATTCAAAGCAATGCAGATGACATTAAATGTGACTCCAGTGATTGGATGTGGCTTTTGGAGGGTTGTGGAAAATGTGTTAATGCCTGTTAATGGCATTTTCTCATCTTCCTCCTTGTTTTGAAAAAGCTTTTCCATTCAGGGTTTTTGAAACACGGGGGTAAGTAAAGTGTTGGTTTAACCCTTTGCCATAAAATCCCGAGATCCCTGAACAAGAAGTTTTTTTTTTAAAACATTGTGGAAAAAGGAGAAAATGCTGTTAACCAGCATTTTCTCCTTTTCCCGCAATGTTTTCTATCACCATCTAAGACAAAATTCATCATCTGAGCTATATTTAAATAGTTGTCTACAACTGCTTTCAGTTCGGACCAGTCTAAAATTCTGTCATGAAAGGTCTGAAAATTGATGTAAATGAACTACTGAATACGTAGATATACATGCTTGTTGAAAAAATTGTGAAATCCTGATTACGGACATTTTGCGTACGGAAATGTTTGCGAATTCCAGACACTCATTATTTGTTGATATACTTGTTGTAAAATACGTGACCAGAAAAGTTTGCGAATTTTGCAAATTTGCAAAAATTTCCACATCACAAAAATTTCCACTTATACAGTATGTTTTTTCTTTGCAGGTATCTTTACTGGACAAATGTGGGAAGTCCAGCTACGATTCAACGGTGTTTATACGATGGCACAGAAATGATATCCTTATTTCATTCAGGAATTTCAAAACCTGGTCCTATCACAGTGGACCCTTCTACAAATAAGCTGTTCTGGGCAGATTTAGATTCACAGGTTATTGAAAGTAGTGATCCTACAGGCGGTAACAGAGAGTTGTTGTACAGTGGTAAACAAGGGGCAACCTTGAAAACTGTAAATGGAATTGCTGTGTTCAGTAACTTTCTATACTGGGTAGACCGTGAGGAGAAGTTAATTGGTCGAATTAATAAAAACAATGGAGGACAGATTACAATTGTTCAAGGTCGTGTTCCAAATTTAAGTGATATTCATGCAGCAATATACATTCAACCAGAGGTTGTGAAAGCCCACCCTTGTTCTAGAAATAATGGCAATTGTTCGCATATATGTATTGCAAAAACAGATCATCATGCACAGTGCACGTGTCCAAATAATCTTGTGTTAAGGAAAGACGAGCGAACTTGTGCAGAAAAGAGTACTTGTCCGCCTAACGAGTTCACATGTTTGACTGGTCCGAAGGAGTGCATACCATTAGAGTGGAAGTGTGACGGCGTTCCAGAATGCACGGACAAGTCGGACGAGTTAGACTGTCCTATTTGTGATAGTGTGAAAGAGTTTCAGTGTGAAGATAAAAAGTGTATCAAGGCAGATCAGGTGTGTGACGGGAAAAAACAGTGTAGTGATGGGGAGGATGAGCAAGCCTGTTGTGATAACCCACAACAGAAAAAATGTTTGACAGATGAGAAGTGTTTCGATAAATCCAGCCAATGTGACGGAATTAAAGATTGTGATGACGGCTCTGACGAGCAGGAATGCAATGTACCTCAAGTGAAAGAAAGCACAGCTCAATCCCTGTCTGCTCATGTTACAGTTGCTATTGTGGTTGGAGTGTTTTCTATTGCCGTAGTGCTGGCAATTGTGTTTGCATGTCGGAGAAAATCTCCAGATACTCAGTTCGATGATCATGATATGATGTTGTTAACAAGGCCTTTATATCCTTCGGAGACATCAACTACTTCTGAAACTCAAAAGAACAATACTGGAAGTGGCCGTAGTAAAAAACATGATCGCATTAAAACAACTATAGCAACTACTTCTGTGCCTGTTGCATCAGACAGTACCACTGCGTATGATAGAACTAAACTGACGGGTGCATCATCTAGTAGTTCTGCAGTGACACAATATCCTAAAGAAACATTAAACCCTCCACCAAGTCCTGTTACAGATCGTTCAATCTGTGCAGGAGAATTCATTGATTGCACCTCAAATAGTCCATCTACAAATAGGTCTCATAAAAGACGTCGAAGACATCATACTCGCCCACCTCCCACGACTCCATGCAGTACCGATGTATGTGAGGAGAGTGAGCCTTATTTTGCTACAAGAAACTACAACAATTATATGGCAGAACTTAATTATGACTCTGATCCTTTTCCCCCTCCACCAACCCCTCGCAGTCATTATTTCTCCGATGAAATGATGAGTGGTCCTGATTCTCCCAGGACAGAGAGAAGTTATTTTAATCCCCTCCCACCCCCTCCATCTCCAGTTGCCAACTCTGACTGCTGATAGATTTGCCTGACTGAAGTAGAAACTCATTTCTGTATAAATATGACTTTTTATGTCCTTATAGTTGATAGCTTTACAAAACAGTGTTGAAAAAGGAGCAATTTCATGTGTCACACAATTCCTCCTTTTTCAAACTTAGTTTGCAAATACTGTTGAAAATAATATTTTCCTTTCCATCAAATGTTTGTCATTTTGTGTAATTTTACAAAATAAGTTTCACAAAGTCTAAAAATAGCCTATGCAATACTGGGTCAGGCCAAGAGGTAAAGATTTGTCTTGTGCACAAAATCCAGTGAAGTTTCTCCCTTTATCAAACAATCTTGTGTTCTAACCCTTTTCCAAATGACAAAATCTTAGAATTGTCCAAATTGAAAGCATATGCAGACAACAAGTTAATGCTGGCTCAAATGATGAAATTTGTCCTTGACAGGATGGAAAACATTGTTGGAAAAGGAGAAAATGCTGGTTACCAGCATTTTCTCCATTTCCCTCAATGTTTTCAAAAGGCTTCTTACTCAGGGTCTTTAAAAGTTGGGGCTGTTTGGTAAAGGGTGAGATTTCTCTTTGATAGGTCTCCCAGGGTTGTTAAAAGTTGGAATCATTTGGTATAGGGTAAACACTTCACCACACAGTCCAGAGTTTTAATGACACTGACGGAGACAGCTTTTGAAAACACTGGTTACCAGCATTTTCTCCTTTTCCCACATTGTTTTCTGCCCTGTCAAAGAACTTCACTTCAATTATATCACTTTTGAATGAAAGCAGTCTGTGTGATTTAGATTAGCTCTTTTCCACACAACAATATTTTAGACGATTCCAAATTAAAAGCACTCACAGGCAACAAATCGGCTATGACTCAAATGGTGAGATTTGTCTTGAATAGGATAGAAAAGATTGTGGGAAGATGAGAAAATGCTGGCTAACAGCATTTTCTCCTTTTCACACAATGTTTTTAAAAGCCTCTTTTCTTAGAGTCATTAAAAGTCAGGATTGAGCAGTAGGTGTGATTATTCCTCGTATCTCTTGGTCAGTCAAACAGCAGCAGAAAAGCAGTCTGTGATTTAGATTGAATCATCTTTATTTTTTCTGATATTGTTTTAAGAATTCTGGAAAATCCCCCTTTGGTGCTACAGCAACCTACCAAAAATGATTACACATCAGACAAAACCAGAACATTTGAAGAAAAGGAAAAAAATTTTTTTTTACGCTGTTGGAAGAGGAGCATTTATTTGTTACAAACAACTGCTCTTTCTTCAGATTAATATCCAAAGCTATCTACGGATGGGATCTAAAAAAAAAAAAAAATGAGCCATGCTCTGTGAAAAGGGGATTTAACGCATCTGCAAAAAGTATCTGCAGTCTAACCTGAGTCGAACTTTTGGCTAACAGACAATTGTGTGCATTTCAAAGAACCAGTCTACCTTATAATTAAGACAAAATGGATCCGTAACTATGTGATGACCTGCTTAACTCTTCACCAGACAATCCCGACTTTTAACGACCCTGAAAGAAAAGCCTTTTGGAAACACTGAGGGAAATGGAGAAAATGCTGGTAACCAGCATTTTCTCCTTTTCCCACAATGTTTTCTACCCTATCAAAGATAGAAGTCACCAATTTAGCAACATTTAAATTGTCGTCTGCACATGCTTTCAATTTGGTCCAGTCAAAAATTTTGTCGTTTGGTAAAACCAGAGTTAATACAATGCATTACAGAGAAGCAATAAATCTCCCTTTACCAGAGTGCTACTCAGTTGTATTTGTACAGTAAGGGGTCAATCTTTTATTGACAACAAAAGTTCAGACTTGTCCTCATTGAAAGCATTTTTAGGCAACTTATATGATGTGGCTCGAATTACGGGATTTGTCTTGAAAGGGCAGAAAGCATTTTTTTTTTTTAAGTAGGAATACTATCATTCTCGCTTTTTTTTCCCACAGTGTTTTTAAAAACACTCTCCTTCAGAGTTGTTGAAGGATTTTGTGATGTAAGGTTTACCCTTTACCAAAATTCCCAAGAACGACACCAGGAAAGAAAGCTTTGAAAACATCATGAGAGGAGAGAATGGAAAAAAATGGTGGTAACCAGCATTGCCTCCTTTCCCAACCATGTTTTCTGTTTTCAAGAGTAAATCCCAACCTTTTAACGATATAAAATCTGCAATCTGCACATGCTTTCAATTTGATCATGTCTAAAATTGTGTCATGTGATAAAGAGTTAACCCTTTCCCGCACAGTCAGGAATTTTAACAACCCTGGGGACGAAACCTTTTGAAAACATTGTGGGAAAATGCTAGTAACCAGCATTTTCTCCTTTTCCCAACTTTTTTTTATACCTTGTCAGACAGAAATCATCATTTTTCCAACATTTATTGTCTGCCAATGCTTTCGATTTGGACCAGTCTAAAATGTCATTTGATATAAGTTAAATTTTGGACTCGACCAAGTTGAATGCATTTGCAGAAGACAAATGTTGCACAAGTGATGATTTCTATCTTTGACAGGGTAGAAAACATTGTTGCAAAAGGAGAAAATGCTGGTTACCAGCATTTTCTCCATATCCATCACTGCTTACAAAAGAGTTCTTCAGGATCATTAAAACTTGGGATTGTGTGGTTAAGAGTTAAACAAAGTCCAGAAGCAGGAGTTATCAGAAATACTGATCACTGATTGCCTATATGAGTCAAGAGGTGTTTATAATACTTTTCTCCGATATTGTTTCTTTGAAAGCCAGTATTGTATACCAAATAACACACACAAAAACAAGATTTTCTCAGATCTTCATGATTGTACATAATAACTCATATCATCTTTTCAATCATGTTATGTTAGAATTTTTTATTTAGGGCAGTGCTATAGTTGTTAAGTGTGATAGTTTATATATGTTTGTTAATATTTTTACCTGTTTTGTAAAGATGCTACCCCCACCCTCCATATCAATCTCACAATGCATTGTTATCTCTATATCTGAGCTTTTCGACAGACTGTGATGGTAATTTTGGTCACCTCCACAAATCGTCATTTGAAATCTTCCATAGTTTTTTCATAAATCCTGAAAAAAACATTTTGTACAAAATGGAGACAGAATGATGTTTCCTTATTGGACAAAACCTTTACCAAATAATTTCATATTTTACGAGCCGCAAGGAGGAAGGATTTTGACAGCATTTAAGGTAAAGGGAAAAAATTGGTATCCAGCTTTCACCATCGCACAATTATTTAACCTCTTACCAATGGATCCTGTGTTTTACTAACCAAAAAAAAAAAGCACTTGACATGATGGGAGATGGAGAAAATGCTGGTTATATCCCTCATTGTTTCCTATCCTTCCAACAACACATCCCTATATCCGAGTCAGTGTAGGACTATGGCCCACCTAGACATTTGCCTACCAGGGGCACATTTCACTAAACTGCGTACGCACGAAATTTGCGTACACAATTTTTGTAAGTAAGCATTAAGTCTGAAAGCAAGTTTCACTGAACTACGTAACTTTACCATTTTATTAAGAATTTGGATAACATTGCGCCACTTCATATGTTTGAGTATAGTAGGGATCCTACGTGTGTTTATTCAATCCCTCAAAAATTGGCGTAAATCTACGCAGTTTGTTGAAATGGACCCCAGGACCTTTGCCACCAAGGACAAAGTCATATTTTATGTAACCTTATACCAAACAGTTCCAAGTTTCCCTTCATATAGATCTTTCTCCTTTTCCAAATATGTTTTCAAAAGCTTTTTTGTTTTTCCATGGTTGTTAAACCATGGGACCGTTTGGTAGAAGGTTAAGAACAGTTTTAACTTTCATTATTCTAGACAAATTAAGTTGGAGGCCAGGATAACTTGGGTTTCTTTGACTCGATTGTTTTTTCTTTACTTATTCAGTGTCCAAAGAAGCCAGTATCTTATTTCTTAAATCTTTTCAATATATCTTACTTCAGCTGATACTTTGTTAGGCATTTCTTCCGATTGGTTGATGGTATCATTCTCAGCCAAATGAAGAATGCAAATTTTTTAAAGCAGAAGAAAGAGAAACTCAAGGGATTTTGGTCCTTTAACCCTTCACTGAGTAATCCCAAGTTTTAATGACACTGAGAAAGAAAGCGTTGGAAAACATTGTGGGAAAAGGAGAAAAGGCTGGTAACTAACATTTTCTTCTTTTCCTACAATTTTTTCTAACCTTTCATAGACAAATGCATTATTTTTGCCACATAGATCATTTTGTCTGCAAATGCTTTCACGTTGTACCTGTCTAAAATCTTGTGGTTTGGTAAAGAGTTAAATGAAGGAATTGATAGCTAACATACATTTTATTTTGTTAACTACCTCATTTTGTTTTGGTACGGTATACAAGCCGATTAAACTGAAGTACTGCTCAACTCCCTCCCGTATACATTGGATTTTTTGTAGAAGATGACTTTGAAAGCATCCATAAAAAATAAAGATATACTAGTAACCAGCGTGACTTAACTCTTTACCACACAATCCCTACTTTTAACGACCTTGAAGAAGAGGGCTTTTGAAAACATTGAGGGAAAAGGAGAAAATGCTGGTAACCAGCATTTTCTCCTTTTCCCACAATGTTTTCTACCCTATCATAGACAGAAATCATTATTTGAGCTACAGTTGATTTGTCGTCTGCAAGTGCTTTCAATTTGGTGAAGTCCTTCATTTTGGCGTTTGGTAAAGAGTTAAGTCAACACCAAACAACAAAAGTTTTGTATTGTCCAAATTGAAAACATTTGTAGAGGACATGTAAAATCAAGACTCAAATGTTCCAACATGTCTTTAAAGGATTCATTACTATGGGAAAAAGTATAGGGTTAAATTTCACCAAATGTAACCCTTTACCAAACAGTCCAGTGTTTTAACCTCCCTGGGGAAAAAGGCTTCTGTAAACATTTTGGTAAAAGGAGAAAATGCTGGTTAACAGCATTTTCTCCATTTCCCAAAATGTTTTCAACTCTTTCAAGGCCCAATCTAATCATTTGAGCCACATTTAACTTGTCGTCTGCAAATGCTTTCAATTTGGACAAGTCTATAATTTTGTCGTCTGTCAAAGTTACAGTGGTATTTAATGACAAGATATAGTTTCTATGTACCTTGCTGTTTTGTTAGTGTTTTGTCAGTTGTTAAGAATGCATGGTCAAACAGACATTAGAGATATTTTATACTGTATATAGCAATGTATAGTTTTTCGTTTATCAACCTATGGTTAAGTGCTATGTTTTCTTGGAGTGCTGAGTTATAGTAACTCGTAACTATATATAATTTGTTGTGTCTTGAAACCTGTTACCACAAAATTGGGAGTTTTAACGACCCTCGCAAAGAATGCTTTTGAAAACATTGTGAGATTAGGAGAAAATACTTGTAACCTGCATTTTCTCCTTTTTCCACAATGTTTTTAAAAAGCTCTTTTTCTCAGGGTGGTTAAAATTTTGTATTGTGTGGTAAGGGCTTAAAAAGAAAAATCTTTAATTCAAAGTTTTCACGATCAGATGGATGAATACTTTTGAAAACTGATGGAAAAAGAAAGTTTTGCAAATGCATCAAGCCCCCTTTTCACATAGTATGGCTCAAATATATGGCAGAAAGTAAACCCTCAATGTAAGTCATGCTGCAATTATCAGGGTCTGTTTATTTGTGATTTATTGCTAACTCTTTCTAGGATGATGAAATTTTAGACTTGTTCATATCAAAAGCTGCACAAATACTAAAATTTGTAGTTAGAACTAAATAAAACATTGTGGGAAAAGGAGAAAATTCTGGTTACCAGCATTTTCTCCTTTTACCTTCTTCCCCAGTGTCATTAAAACTCGGGGTCATTTGTTACAGGGTTCATCACAGAGTTATTTTAATCTCAATTTATTTTATTGGAATACGTCCACAGTACAAGTTTCTGTTTTTCAACTTTTACTAGACGACAATATTTTAGACTTGTCCAAATTGAAAGCATTTGCAGACAAATCAAATGAACCTGAAAAACTGAAATTTGTCTTTGGAAAGGTAGAAAACATTGTGAAAAAGGGGGAAAATGCTGGTTATCGGCATTTTCTCTTTTTTCAATAATGTTTTCTAAAGGCTTCTTTCTCAGAGGCGTTAAAACTCAAGATTGTGTGATAAAGGGTTGTACAACTGTGCATCAGCGTGCTTTTAACCCTTTACAGCATGACCCAGAGTTTTAACAACCCTGACAGAAAAGTCTATTGAAAACATTGTGGGAAAAGGAGTAAATGCTGGTAACCAGCATTTACTCCTTTTCCCCCAGTGTTTTCTTACCTTTCAGAGACAATTCCATTATTGAGCCACATTTAATTTTGTTGTCTGCAAATACTTTCAATTTGGACCAGTGTAAAATTTTGTCGTTTGGGAAAGGGATAACTTGTTACTTCCTGCTGACAAATCTTTTTGTCTCAAACTAATCCTCAGAAGGAGCAATTTTTCCTTTTGCCTCAATGTTTCATTACTGATTATATTTGTAACTTAATTTTTTACAATGCAAATTTGAGAATCATGGAAAGTTAAAGCATTTTCAGATGACAACTAAAGTGTGTGGCTCAAATCATGGGATTTATCCTTGAAAGTGTAGAAAACATTGTGGGAAAAGGAGAAAATGCTGGTTACCAGCATTTTCTCCTTTTCCCACAATGTTTTCAAAAGATTCTTTCTCCAGGGTCATTTAAAGGCAAGATTGTGTGGTAAAAGGTTAAAGATAGGAAAAAAAAAAATATGTGATTTTGTGAAAAGAAATGCAATAAAAACTGCCCTAGTTTTTTGCAAGCTTTTAAAATCTGTTTCTAATAGCAATTAGAGTTATGAATTTGAGTTATGAATTTATGTATTTGTATGAAAAAAATAAAATGAAATTATACATTAAAAAATAAATAAATTATGGCATCTACGGATGTGAATACAATGTTGTCGGTTGTTTCTTTGATGTTTTGCAATAGATAGTTGATTGATTGGGCATAGGGTGTTTTATGCCACTTTGAACATTGTTACAGTCATTTCACAGTTAAAGCTCACTTATTCATGCCTGTCTTAGGTTTCAGAAGCACCAGGCTGGGGCTCTGAAGTGTCTTGCCTAAAGAATCTTCGTTTTCCTCTATCAGATTTAATGTTGAGCTAGCAGAATACTTGACCCATTCCTGTCTGTTTTCAGATTTACCAAAACACACACTGGAAAATTATCTCATCAATACGAGAGTATTGTTTTTCAACTGTCTGGAAAACACCTTCCAAGGTGTTCCAGCAAAAGTAATATCTGTACAGAACTAGGACAGTTTCGAAGCTGACAAATAACTCCCATCAGCACCTTGTCACTGAAGCAGCACAATCGATGAACGAAAATGATTTTCAAAATAGATCACCAGTGACCTTGACCCTTTTGACCCAAAAGCAATAGGGCACCTTCTTGGGTCATGAGTAACATCTGTATAAAGTTTCAGGGTCCTAGGTCAAACGGCTTTTGAGTTGGAGGAAGGAAACAAAACAGTCTATAGATGGACCGACGGACAGACAGACATGGTGAAACCAGTATACCCGACGGGTGTAAACAGATTAAAGCTACAGGGCTTTTTAACAAGAACATGTAAAGCTTGACGACAAAACTGTATTGTATATACATTCTGAAAGTCAACAAGACACTGTAGTTTCATGCTTGACTACTAACTGTAGTTTCATGCTTGACTACGAAAACAAAGTGATAAAAAGCTTATATTGAAACAAAAGAGTGTGAGGTAAAGTGTCTAACCACTTTTCTCTCCATACATGTCCTCTAGATGTCGTACCCAGTCTAACAGTGAAGCGTCTGATCCTGGTAACTGCAATAACAAATAATTGATTAAATGGCACTTTCAATATTATTTCAGTAATATTACGGTGACGGCTCACATATTCATGTCTTTCCTGGGTTCCAATAGTACTACGCTAGGCCTCTGAGGTGTCTGGCCCAAGGACACTCCCATGAAAAACCCAGCGGATCAGGTGGGGCTCGAACCCAGGGTCTCCAGGTTATGAGTCCCACATTTTAACACTGAGCCATGCAGGGCCCTTTTGCAATGTGTCTGGCGCAAGGACACCTCCACTAAAATTCCAGGGCATCAAGTCAATATTGAACCTGGGCCATCAGATTGCATATCCCTCACCTTCACCAGTGAGCCATGTTGGATCCCTTGTAACTCAGTGGATGTCATTCATTTATCTATACATGAATACTGTTAAATGCCCAGTGGTAGCCAAAAGTATACAATACTGTTGTTAAATATGTTTGAATTCAAATTATACAATTTAAAAGTTTCGCAATCTCTGTGCAGATGACAATCTATTGATGTACAGTCGATCCAAGTGTTAGACTCTGAAAGAAAAATGAATTTAAAAACTAGATAAAAAGTTGCCATGTTGCTCTATCTTTTGTTTAAATTTTCACCTGGTTTTAAAATTCTTTTTTCTGCCTGGGACTAACACTTGGATTGTCGATACAAAAACTGATAGTTTTCTAATCTTTCTGAGATAAATTCAATCATTTGATCCACATGTATTTGCTGAAAATTCTTTCAATTTGGACAAGTCTAAAATTTTGCCGTATGATAACCCTAAAAATCTTACGCTGCTGAGCGTGACTTACTGACCTTTTACGGACAGCGTAGATCAAGATCAGACTGCACAGAATGTGCAGTCTGATCTTGGATCTACACTGTTCGATAAAGAGATATACTTTTTCTCCAAAGAGTTTGAAATAACATTCTTTCAGGTTTCTACTATTGCTTGAAAATTTCCTTTAACCCTTTACAATACAATCCTGACTTTTAACGACCCTGAGAAAGAAGCCTTTTGAAAACATTGTAGGAAAAGGAGAAAATGCTGGTAACCAGCATTTTCTCCTTTTCCCACAATGTTTTCTACCCTTCTCAAAACAATTTTCAATTTTTTAGCCATATTTGTCATCTACAAATACTTTCAATTTGGACTGGTCTACAATTTTGACGTTTGGTAAAGAGTTAACTTATTTAGCAGGAAGATACACTACAAAACCAAACATAACATATCGCAGAGACATTAACGAATATCTGTATCATTTTTTAAACAAAGATTCCAGTTTCTTTACTCCATAATTATCCACACACCCACTCACCCAAACACACATACTTGCACCTATTTTATGTATTTTCCATTTTGATTTCTGTGTTTGTTTTTCACTCTCTCTCTCTCTCTCTTCCCTCTATCAATAAAGCCACATTCAAGTGATGGCACAATTATATGAAAAATACAATCTTTGTTAGTCATATGAGACATCTTTTGTATAGGAGTGCTAAAATATATTATTAAGGACTATTATCTCTAACATCATGAGTGTTATTAGCATAAGTACATTACTAACAAACCTACTAACATTGAATTGTAAGGTATGATGGGAGATGGCCATGACTCCCATCATACCAGTTGACGTGGCAAATAAAAACTAGAGGCGCTTAAGCGCCTGTATCGCTCCACAGGCCTGATATTTCTATAATGGCGAAAGGAAGTTTTTAACAATTATCATTCAATCCTGCATTTTAGCTCACTGAAGAAACAATTTGGTAGACAACCACCATAGGAACTTACCTGCAAAACAACAATGAAATCCAATGAATAGTTTTAGAGAAGAAATTTTTCAAAGATTTTACTTTATACCATAAAAGGAAAATGAATCTCCCATAAAAGCCATGTTTTTTGACAGATCTTTTTTTTTTTAAGGAATTCTGTAAACCTGTATCTAAGGAACATTCCTGCAAAATAATAATGCTATCCAAATAGCGGTTTGGGAGGAGAAGATTTTTAAAGGTTTTTTACTTTGGTTGCCATGGCAACCAGAATTCTTCATGGAACACAATTATTTGAAGGAATTTGAAAGAGGACCACCAAAGGAACATTCCTGTGAAATTTGGTAAAAATCCAGTCAATAGTTTCTGAGGAGAAGTTTTTTAAAGAAAAAGTTTACGGACGCACGCACGGACGGACGAACAAACGGACGGACGGACGGACGCACGACGGACACAACGCCATGACAATAGCTCGCTGGCCTTCGGCCAGTGGAGCTAAAAAACTTATTTAGCAGGATAAAGGTCAGCATGATTCCACAGTAACCATGGCTTACCTTGTCAATATCGACATTCTCTATACCATAACTGTCAACTAAAGTGATGTTCCTGGAGTGTGGATAGTTCTCCGGTACTGCCAGGGTAAACATCACCTTTCCACAGTTTCCCACCAATACTCGCAGTCGAGACTCGTTCTGTATCCAATCAATGGCATGGCTATAAAATCAAATAATCAAAGTTGTGCAAGTAATTATCCAAAGCTGTTCAATGTGAAGCTTTCATGTGTGTGTTTTAACCCTTTACCAGATGACAAAATTTTAGACTTTTCCAAACTAAAAGCATTTTAAAAACAACAAACAAAACGGGTCTCCAATGATAAAATTTGTCCTTGAAATGGTAGAAAACATTGAGAGAAAAGAGGGAAATGCTGGTCATCAGCATTTTCTTTCATTCCTAAAATGTTTTCTGAAGCCTCAGTGTCATTCACACTTGGAATTGTGTGGTAAACGAATAAACTCCTTTATCAGTTCAATTATTAGCAAGCCAAAGGCAACTCTATTTGAGCCATGCTCTGACAAAAAGGGGCTTAATGCATCTCTGTGATGCATGATACCAATCAAACTATCACATTATCACAGATCCATAATAGCCACTTTTTTGAACAAGTAACTTGATCTTTAGGTAGACTGGTCCTTGGACATACAGAAAACTGACCATTAGCAATAAGTTTCGGCCCAGGTCAATCTGCGTGGACTGCGCAGGCTGACTTGGGTTGATACTTTTCGCAGATGCATTAAGCCCCCTTTTCAGAGCCTCGCTCATTTCTTCTGTAGCAAATGTAGATAAAAGATCAGAAAGAATGTTTCATGCTGTTTGATCTCATTCTACACTGGCAGCAATGGCAACTTGAGTTGTGAATGGCACTTGACCCTTAACTACACAATCCGGAGTTGTTTAAGACCTTGACAGAGAAGGACTTTGAAAACATGGAAAAGCGAGAAAATGCTGGTTACCAGCATTTTCTCCTTTTTCTGACATGTTTTCTACCCTTTGATAAATGAATTTTATGTTTTGAGTAACACTTAATTTGTTGTCTTTTAATTTGTTCCAGTGTAAAACTTTTTTGATTGGTAAAGAGTTAAGGTTTAAAAAGGACATATCAATGAAAAACTAGAACTTGTTTTTCTACAAAAAAACAGATGTCTCCCCCCTTTGTGGTGTCAGAAGGATTAATAATCCATGATAAAGTTAATAACATTTTCTCCCAGATTTCTATTGTGGACACGAAATTGTACGCAAAATGAGTAAGGAAAATAATCAAAGGGAAATAACTCGAAAAATATACATGCCAGAGTTATGGTTCTTGTGCATGATACTTCGTCTCTTGGTGCTTTACAAATGTGTGAAGTTTTATCAAAATATCTTAAAAGGTTTTCGAGTTATAGAGCGGACACGATTTGTGACGGACAGACAGACAGATGGACGGACAGACGGATGCACAGGGAAAAACAATATGTCTCCTGACCCTGACACGGAGAGACATAATAATGTCAGAGGTCCATACAATAGGGAATTATCAAATTCTAAAAGCACCAATTCTTTTGTTTGCTACAATGATTTCACCAGCAATCACTGGGATATCACAAACGACTTCATGACATCATAGGTATAATCACAAGATTTTACACCAAAATGGCGAAGTAATCCAAAACTGGGCATATCATGTAGTTTATTCACACGTTCACAGTTACAGACTAACCAGATAGGGGGCAAAAACAATGATGATACACTACTGTATTGTCAGAACAAGAGGGCCTTGTTGGCCCTGAATCCCTTCCCTGAGCATGTGTACCTTACAGGACATAATACTAATTACAGTCAATGTTTTTCTGATATGATCTACTTTTTTATTAGAGCTGACCCATTTTCAAAACTATTTACAATATTATAAAAGTTAATAATAAATTTCATGAGAAATGGAATAGATTTCTTCTCAGATTTTTCCCAGTGACCTACCTCTTGATCTGATGTGACCATTTTTTTTAAAATGGTCCAAGATATCATCAGCACAAACATTCTGACCAACTCTCATGAGTATTAGACTAAAAATGTGACTTGTGGTATGCAGACAAGGTTTATCTAAGATGTTTTTGGTGACATGTTTTTGATCCAACATCACTCATTTTCAAACTGGTTTGAGATAATCATTAAGACAAACATTCTGACCAACTTTCATGAGCACTGGAGCAAAAATATATGGCTTCTAGAGTATACATGAGATTTTTCTAAGATTAGTTCAGTGACCTATTTTTTATCCAACATTACTCATTTACTGGTGTCAGAAAATCATCAAGACAAAGATTCTGACCAGTTTCATGAGTATTGGACTATAAATATGGCCTCTAGCGTGTACACAATTTTTTTTTTTCTTAGATTTGTTCCTGTGACCTTTTTGGAAAGTCGAAACCAATTTTCATAACCCTTTAAGATATCATCAAGACAATCCATGACCAACCATCATGATATTTGGAATGAAAATATGGCCTCTTAGAGGTGTCTGAATAATTCCCCCTCCCCCCCCATCTACTTTTTGGCCCAACGTGACCCATTTTTGAACTTGTCTGAGATATCGTAAAAAATACATATTGTCAACTTTCATGAGTTTTCCACTAAAATATGGCCTTCTGGGTGTACATAAGGTTTTTCCGACATTTTCCCCATGTAACCTACTATTTAATCTGTCATGATTCCTTTCCAAAGTAACCCGAGATATCATCAAGACAATCATTCTGATTTTCATGAGTATTGGACTAAAAAGTCTTTTTGACCTATCACTCACTTTCAAACTAGTCTCAGATAATCATCAAGACAAATATTCTGACCAGCTTTCATGACTATTGGACTGAAAATGTGGCCTATCAAGTGTTCACATGGTTTTCCAAAGATTTGTCCAAGTGACCTACTTTTTCACCCACATCAGGCATTCCCAAACTTGCCAAAGATATTTTTCAAGAAAAACTGAAAATGTAGCCTCTAGAATGTACAAGAGGTTTTCTTAAAAATTGTCCTAGTAACCTACTTTTTTACCCCAATTTACCCATGTTTTGTACTCATCTAACATGAAGAGAACTATTCTGACAAAGTTTATGAGAGTCAAACTAAAAATGTAGCCTTTAGAGGGTACAAAAAGTGTAGGCATTGTGGACACAGCATAATCATCAATGCTCATCTTGGGCACTTTGTAAGTTAGTGAGTCATAAATTAATTTCAAACTTTATTACATGTACATTGCTGGAGGAGGTTTTATGTGATAAAAATTCTGTGCAGTCTGATCTCGATCTATACTCTCTGTAAAAGCAATTGTTTTCGTCTATGGCCATGAAAGGGTTAGCTGTTGTATAAATCACTCACTATTTGTTCAGAACTTCAATCTCAGACAACATGGGATAGTGTTGAGACCATCTCTTCTGAACTGTTCGGATCAGGTATGGTACATCATTGGTTGCTATGGCAATGTCTATAATATCTTTGATGTTGAAGTGGTCAATATTGACCTAAAACGTAAAAGGTATTATGTAAGTACAGGTATGTGCAACTATTCAAAGAATATGTAGCATATAACTTTTTTAAGCCCCTTAACTTTTTCCAATATGACAAAATTATAGACAATTTCATTTTTAAAACATCTGCAGACAACTTATTAAATTTGGCTCAAACAATTACAGTTTTGATAATATTGTGGGAAAAGGAAATATTGCTGGTTATATAATGTTTTCAAAAGCTTTCCTGTTATGGGTTGTTAAAACTCAGGATTGTGTGGTAAAAGGTTAACCCATTACCACACAGTCCCGAGTTTTAACGATCCTGAGGAAGAAGCATGCTGGTAACCAGAATTTTCTCCTTTTCCCGCAATGTTTTCTACCCTGTCAAAGACAAATTGCATCATTTGAGCCACATTTAGATTGTCGTCTGCAAATGCCTTCAATTTGGACAAGCCTACATTTTTGCCGTCTGGTAAAGAGTTAACCAAATAATCCCATGTTTTCACGTCCCTTAGAAAGATAGTTTGCTTACCAAGTTACCAGCACTAATTCCTTTTCCAACAGAGCTTGTACCCCTTCAAAAAAAAAATATACCATAGTTTGCACAACATTTAACTCTTTACCAAACGACAAAATTTTAGACAACTCCAAATTGAAAGCATTTGCAGACAACAAAATAAACGTGAATCAAAAATTGAAACTTGACTTTGGAAAAGTAGAAAACATTGTAGAAAAAGGAGAAAATGCTGGTTACCAGCTTTTTCTCCTTTTCCCACAATGTTTTCAGAAGGCTTCTTCCTCAGGGTCATTAAAAGCAGGGATTGTTTGGTAAAGGGTTAATATGTCATCTGCAAATGCTAGTTAGGAAGAGTGTCAACACAGTTCAGGTAAGTTAATAGCAAGATCATACCTTTTCTCGGAAAAAAGTCACAACAAGAATACATACATCTGCTGTTTAAAAAAAAAAAAAGAATTATAGCCAAATCTGTATTAAGAGACCTCCAAAGGGAAGTAAGAAAGTGGTCAATTACACAGCAGGTGGCCTTTAAATGCAGGTTATATTAACTCTTTACCAGGTGACAGAAGTTTAGACTTGTTTAATTCCGAAGTTAAAAAATGCAGACAACTTCATATGCATGGCTAAAATGATTGGACCTGTCTTTGGAAGGGTAGAAAACATTATGGGCAAAGGAGGAAATGCTGGTTACCAGCATTTTATCCTTTTCCCACAATGTCTTCAAAGCCTTCATCATCAGTGTGGATTGTGTGGTATAGCTTTAACTCTTTACCAAACAACAAAAATTTAGACTTGTCCAAATTGAAAGCATTTGCAGACAACAAAATAAATGCGACTCAAAAATTGAAACTTGACTTTAGAAGAGTAGAAAACATTGTGGGAAAAGGAGAAGATGCTGGTTACCAGCATTTTCTTATTTTCCAACAATGTTTTCAGAAGGCTTCTTCCTCTGGGTCATAAAAACCAGGGATTGTTTGGTAAAGGGTTAAGTTAGTTTCAGAAAAGATATGGTATCAAAACAATGGGTAGGAGCAGTGGCTAATACAGGGTGTCCGGAAGGTAAGGTAACACTTTTGTACATTTATAATATGGCTTTAAAAATCAGATAAAGAGATAGAAATAAGCATACATGTATATAAAATATGCAAGTTTTTTGTGTGGTAATTTCTTTTAATTTTCATAACATTACGCACTTTTATACAGATTTCAAACCAGAAGTACCTTTTTGTCATTGGCGTTTAGTAATTAGTGACGTTTTCAATGTGATGGCCTTTAACGCTCTTTCCTTACCGAACACGCAGGATGAAATTGTCAGTCACTTTAGCAAACATTCCAATATCAATCTTATTGATTTCCCTTTAAGTATTCTTTAAGAACATGTCTGTGCTGTCTGGGATGGGATTGTAGACCTTTGACTTCAACTTACTCAGAAGGAAGAAGTCACGCAGATTGACGTTTGGACTGTGTGCAGGCCATGATATTTCGCAACCTTTTACCTCTGGGTTTTGTCTCGATATTACCCTATCACTGAACGTACCATATAAAAAGGATGTCACAGAATTAGATGTGTGTGACATTGCACTATCCTGCATGAAGCAAGTGTTTTGCAATGTGGGTGACTTCTTCGTCCTCGCCTAAACCCATGATACGACTTCTTTCTGTGGGGTTATTTGAAATCAGAGGTCTACAATCCCAACTCAGACAGCACAGACATGTTGTTAAAGAACACTTAAAGTGAAATCAAAAGATTTGATACTGGAATGTGCACTAGAGTGATTAAGAATTTCATCATCCGTGTTCGGCAAGGAAAGAGCATGACTGGCCGTCACAATGAAAATGTCATTAATTATTAAAATGACATCAGTGACAAATAATGCACTTCTGAATTAAAATCTGTATAAAAGCGCAAAATGTAATACAACTGAATTAAAGTATCACACAAAAAACTTACACATTTTAGTTACATGTATTTATAATTTTTATCTTTATCTTATATTTAAAGCCAAATTATAAATGTACAAAAGTGTTACCTTACTTTCCAGACACCCTGTATTTAATAAAAAAATAAAAAAAATATTCTCCAATGCTCTTTCAAAACATGCATAAGCAAGTCCATTCAACAGATACATGTACATAAATAAAAGGTGTTTAACCCCTTACCAAAACAATCTTGAGTTAAAAAAAATTGCAGGAAACTGAGAAAATGGTAGAAACCAGCATTTTCTCCTTTTTCCCCCACAATGTTTTTTGTCCTTTATAAAAACAAATTCTATTAATTAACTCTTTACCAAATAAAAATTTTGGATTGAACCAAACTGAAAGCATGTGCAGACTACTAATCAAATTTTGCTTAAATGATGATTTATGTTTGGGATTAAGTTGAACACATTGATTGAAAATGAGAAAATGCTGGTTACCAGCATTTTCTCCTTTTCATAAAAACTGTTTTCAAAAGCTGCTTGTTTGGTTTGTAAATGCTTTTAATTTGGACATGTTTACAATTTTGTTGTCTGGCAAAGAGTTAAAACAACAGCAGAACATGCAACAATGAACAAGTTAAACTGATGAAATATACCAGTATGACAAGGACTATATAATCATTGTTACAAACAAAATGACATCAAAAGAGATAGACATAATGTTCTATGCATAACTATCAATATTCAGCCTACAATTCCTGTAAAATTATACCAATTATACCAATGGGAGCCATTCCTATAAAAATTAAATTATCTCCCTTGCCAGATAAAGACTAAAGGTAACCAAGTAACAGATTTACCTGTATTCCTTTGTTTTTATCCTTGGTTCCCTTGGGAATGTTGCGATAAATGTAACATAATTAATGTTATATGTGCACAATTCCCTTGTAGTTTGAAATCAATTTGTTCTCATCATCAGAAAATATGTATATATTGATTTGTAAAACCAATTTAACTAGATTCAGTTGAGATATTATCTCATGAATATGGCTGTGTAGTGCAAGAAAATCAAAGATAAAAACCAAGTAATCCCCTTATCAGGACCAATGTAGTACTGGAGAGGAATCAAGGGAAACAACTGAAGAATGACCCTCATTGTAATGAAAATTTACAGTAGCACATGTTCCACTGACAGATGGCTTCCAGTGACCTTGCAGCTTCATTGTTTGAAAACTGCTGGAGAAAAAAGGTCACAAATTCGCACCAACAGTCAGACAGACAGATAACTCGATGCCAGTGTACAACCCTCCCCTTCCCCATTTTGCTCTGGGGCAGAGGGATAAATACTTCAATGTTGAAAAAATATTTCATGCAGGACGATGCTTAACTATTTACCTAATAACAAAATTTTAGACCTGTCCAAATTGCAAGCATTTACAGACAAAAAAAACAAAAAAACCCTTTTTACTCAAAAATTGGAATTAGATTTTGGGAGATTAGAAAACTGTTGGAAAAGGCAAAAATACTGTTTATCAACATTTTCTCTTTTTTCCACATTTTGAAAAGTTCTTTTTCCCAGGGTGGCTGAAAGTCCAGATTGTGTGGTAAAAGGCTGACTTAAACAGAAAAGAGAAAATAAAAGAAAACAACAACAGAAAATATCTTACGGGCAGGCTACACAAATAGACATACTCATACCTTCCTGAAACAAACTCTCAGCAAACGACTTAGAAAACATCTAACAACTTATCAACATTATCAGTTCTAATACATGAATAGATGTGAAAATAATGTGGCCAAAAGGAAAAAAATGCACTGATTGAGAAATTTTTCCATTTGGCAAAATGTGTTTAGAAGAAAGTGGTTTTCTGTACAATTGTTTGTGGGAAGGAATGAGTAAATTCTGTAAGATGTGATAGTTACAAATATGGATGTCTTGAGCATAGTCTGTAATATAGAACACAATCTCATCTTGAACACATTCTTTAGTCACAATTAACCTTTCACCTTACAACAAAATTCTAGACTGGTCATGTGTGAAAGCATTCGTAGACGACAAATTAAATGTTGCTAATACGATGGTTTCTGTCTTTGATAGGGCTGAAAACATTGTGGGAAAAGAGAAAATGCTGGTTACCAGCATTTTCTCTTTTCCCACAATGTTTTCAAAAGCTTTCTGTCTCTTTCAGGGTCGTTAATAATCAGGATTGTGTGGAGAATGATTAAATTGTTGTATGCAAAGACTTTGACATGGACCAGTCTAAAGTTTTGTCCTCCGGTAAAGAATTAACCCTTTTCCAAATGATCAGCCATTTTTAAGACCTTAACATAAAAGGCTTTTATAAAAAAAACATAGACAAGGAGAAAATGCTGGTGACCAGCACTTTCTCCTTTTCCAACAATACTCTCTACCCTTCCAGAGACAAATCTCATCTTCTGAGTCACAATTGTCATCTGCAAATGCTTGTAGAGAATTAACCCTTTACCAAATGATCCCAGGTTTAAAACACCCTCGGGAAGGTTTTTAAAAACAAATTAACCCTTTACCAAATGATCCCAGGTTTAAAACACCCTGGGGAAGAAGGTTTTTAAAAACAATGTCAGAAAAGGAGAAAATGCTGATAACCAGCTACTTTCTCTCAGTGTTCATTCCCATGTCAGAGAAAAAGTGTCATTATTTGAGTCACGTTTAACTTGTTGTCTTCAAATGCTTTTATTATAGATCAGTTAAAACTTTGTTATTTAGTAATAAGTTAAAACTGAAATATTTCCTTCCCAACACATTTGTTTCTCTTGAAAATTACATATAGCTGGTGATTTTGAAAGCATCTGAGTATACTATGGAAAATCAGCATTATTTAGTTATGAACCTTCATGCACAACTGAGGTAAGATGCAAAAAACAGTTTTATAAGCAATGGATCTGATTCAAATGGGTGCTACCAGCTTCTCTCATCTTCCATAGCATTCAGCTGTACTTGCAGATTGTTATCTAATTCATCCAATAAACTTGAGCTATATAGGATCTTACATGAGTTGGCATTTGAGATAAAATTTTATCAAACAACTCTAGGGAAAATGTTATTAAGCGAGCTTTAACAACATTTTATTTACTGAGTGTAATAAAATTTTATCTAATAGACCAACAAATGTCAGTTTCTTTTTATCACATAACGATATTTCACAAATAATAGATCAGAAAATGTAAAACCATCCATAGATGCACCCGTGGTAATATCTATACAACCCATTCACTTCTATGTTATACGTATAAAATGGCGTCAAATATGATGTTGCACAATTGTGATATCAAACGTGTATGAAACTGGAAACTTCGTGATGAGTATTGTTACGGGAGACCACTCTTTCATGTATGGCTTCATCCCGATTTAGATACAATACCTAACAACTGCGTTAGAGAGAATTCTCTTTAGCTCAGTGGCTATGGTATTGGCCTTTCGTCCGGGCGTTCTATGTTCGAATCCTGCCCGGTCCCTGTATTTCTGGTATGCATTTGTTCATTTGTTTCTTTGTTGCGGACTTTGTTCGTAAGAGTATATTACACTGAAGACAAGGGAGGTTATGTGATAAAATAATCTTCTTTATACTATCATATATTTTGACTACAAGACACTCACCTATAAAATAAACCCCCTATTTTAAGCTCTAAATTTTAGGAAAAATGTATCTTAGAGTCAAATATATTCGTACATGAACCATGCTCTGTGAAAAGGGGCTTAATGCATCTGCGAAAAGCATCGACCCAGGTCAGCCTGCCCAGGCTGACCTGGACCAAAACGTTTCGCTATTAGTCAATTTTCTGTATGTCAAAGGACCAAGTCTACCTCACGATTAAGTTGTTGTTTAAAAAAGTTGCAAATTTCGATCCATAATTATGTGATGACTTGGTCTGGCATCATGCATCACGGAGATGCATTAAGCCCCCTTTTGCCAGAGCATGGCTCATATTTGAGCCATGCTCTGTAAAAAGGAAGCTTAGCGCATCTACGAAACGTATCGACCAAGGTCAGCCAGCGCAGCTGCGCCAGCTGACCTGGGCAAAAACTTTTCACTATTGGTCAATTTTCTGTATGTCCAAGGACCGATGTTCCTCATGATTGTCTCAGTTGTTTAAAAAAGTGGCTATTATGGATCCATTATTATCTGATGACTTGCTTGGTAGAGCATGGGTCATATGGCAATGACTTTTTGCATGCCAGAATAACCACAATGTTTTGATTGCTAATAGACTGGCGTTAAAATACCTCAAAGATACTGACAATTCAAATGATGTTCTGCAAAAATGGCTGTCCTTATGCCTAACAGCTCTGTCTCAGGTACTCAATGAGTTGACTGATTGCATGGTGTTTAATGCCATTTTCAACACTATTTCAGTTACACTGCAGAGGCCAGTGCCCCTATCAATGCTTTCCTGGAATTTCTTTTATCAATACTCCGCAAAATATTCTTTCAAAGCCACTGGCTGCTTTCCCACATAAATATGGTAGAAAGAATGGTCAGCGGTGAGAGAGGAATGAATCCTGTTGCAATAACCATCATCAATCCTTGGAAGGAAATTGGCCCAGCTGAGAATTGAACCAGCAATCCCCTGTTCTCAAGTCCTGTACGCTACCAACTGAGCTACCGGGGCTCGGCTACTCAATAAGGGTTATGATTATGTTTTTCAAGCACAAAAGAAAAACAGTTATACAAACCTGCACATCTGTGAGTTTGCTTTTACCTGTCTCGCTCTTCCCAAAACTCAAGGTCAAGGTCAGGCTCAGGTTTGTCATGGAACGGTTTGTTTCAAGAGAATCAGCAAAGTCTTCAGAAAACTCCACCGTGATTTTGTTTGAAGTTGTTGCTACTATTTTTACACCTGTCATGGACTCTAGAAACTCAATTATTGTCTGGGACCTGACATAACAAATAAATACATGGGTATGAATATTCAACAGTTTAATTTTGTAATATACAGGTTAACTCTTTACCTGACAACAAAATTTTAGACCTGTTCACATTGAAAGCATATGCAGACTACAAATTAAATGTGGTTCAAAGGCATTTCAAACCATTTGGTTTAGCCAATCAGAATTTGTTTTACTTTCTAATCTAGAAAATTATTGAAAATTAGACAAAGATTATTCTTATGAATGGTTGGTGAATATGGAATACAGACACTGGGACACAGACATAGACATTTTATTCAGTATCTAGGCCACCGGCCCATAATACAAAGAAATAACATACAAATATTTAACAGAGTGATTACTTAATTTCTAAGAAAAAAAAACTTACTAATAAAATAGATTTTTGTTTTGTTTCTGAAAATGGAGTACATGCTCATGATCATAAATTAACGACAACCGGATACAGACAACCCTGAAAGAAGCAGATCTGTGAAAACATTGTTGGAAAAGGAAAAGATTGCTGGGTACCAGCTTTTTTCTTCTTTTCCCATTACGTTTTCCACTCTCTGAAAGTCAAATACCATCATTTGTGCCAAATTTTAGTAATATTCTGTAAATCCTTTCAACTTAGACAAGTCTAAAACTATTTTGCGTGGTAAAAAATTAAATCTGACCCTATACCAAAAATGCAACTACAATTTGTTTTTCTACAAAAAAACAGATGTCTCCCCCCTTTTTGGTGTGAGAAGGATTGATATGTCACCAAGGCAATTTCTAACTGGAATAATGGTCATTTTTCTCTAACAGTTTTCCAGTTATAGAGCGGACACGAAATTGTACATAAAATGAGTAAGGAAAATAATCAAAGGGAAATAACTCAAAAAATATACAAGCCAGAGTTATGGTTCTTGTGCATGACACTTCATCTCATGTTGCATTACAAATGTGTGAAGTTTTATCAAAATATCTTAAAAGGTTTTTGAGTTATAGAGCGGACACGAAATTGTACGTAAAATGAGTAAGGAACATAATTCACACATTATAAAACAATCCCTTACTTGAAAGACCTTAAGTAAAAAGGCTTTTGAAAATATTGTGGGAAAAGGAGAAAATGCTGGTGACCAGCATTTTCTCCTTTTCCCACAATATTTTCTACCCTTTCAAATTTTGTCAAATGAGCCATGTTCAAATTGTTAGTCTGCAAAAGCTTTCAGCCCTCGTTATTTTAGCAGATTCTAAGAGCTATGATATGCCACATCACCTCCAGTATGCCCATCAGGTATGGTGCAGTTGCTGTTGCACATGGAGGTCACACCCACTATTGACTTGAATTCCAAATCTGTTACATATTTTAGGTACAGAATTAAAGAATTACCTCTCAAAATACAAGTGTTCCTTTATTTTTGATTCTATGTACATGTAAATATGTTAGGCATTGCAAGGATCATGACTTTGTTTTTCTATCAGTATACCTCTGAATGACTCCACTGTCCACACTGGCCACTCTATAGTTCCTCTGTTGTTTTTTCAGACTGTCCATGGAAACTTCCAGCCGATCCTTTAGCTCTTTCTGCTTGGCTAACTCTGATTTTAGAGTGTCCACATTCCTCTGGCATTTTTCAATGGCAGCTTTGGCATGCATTGGATCAACTGTCCATTTGGATATGAAAGCTGCTTTCTGAAGGTCAGTAAATAATTGAAATTGGATGAGTTATTTCGCTGAAATGACATCCCCTACCGAAAAATTCCTTTTTTTTTTTATAGAAACATGTAAGAGGTATTGTGTAATGCATGTACAATTGGCCTTTTTGTGATTGGTCCATAATGACTTATCTATGGCTAATCAATATAAATATGAAGTTTCATAAAATTTGTCCAGCAGTTACAGTGATATTATTTCATAATGGAAATATACATCAAGCCCCTTTTTTCCACCACACAGCATTAAATAAAAAGAAAAAACACAAAAAAAGTATAAAAGCAAACTATCACAAAAAAAAAAAACACGTATGAAGTTTCATCAATTTCCGTTGAGGATTTTAGAAGATATCTGTCCGGATGGATGGACAGACAAACTGACGGACAGAGCAAAAACTATATCATTCCGCCTTTGGCAGGGGATAAAAACAAACTGAATAGGAGCAATTTATTTTCGCCATTTCTCATTATTATTCTCAAAAAGATGTGTCTACAACACTTAAAATTCTTATCAATTGACAAAATTTTCAAATGGTCCAAACTGAAAGCAATTGCAGACAACAAATTAAATGTGGCCTAAAAATTGAAATATGCCTTTTGAAATGGTAGAAAACATTGTTGGATAAGGACAAAATGCTGGTTACCAGTATTTCTCCTTTTCCCTCAAGGAAAGTCTTTTCTTTCAGGGTCATTAAAACTTGGGATTGTGTGTTTTAACTCTTTACCACACAATCCCGACTTTTAACAACCCTGAGAAAGAAGCCTTTTGAAAACAGTGTGGGAAAGGGAGAAAATGCTGGTAACCAGCATTTTCTCCTTTTCCCACAATGTTTTCTAACCTTCCCAAACAAAATTTCATTTTTTCAGTCACATTTATTTTGTCGTCTGCAAATGCTTTCAATTTGGATCAGTCTAACATTTTGTCGTTTGGTAAAGAGTTAAGGTTAAAATGTAACTATGAATACATTATACTGAAGGTTTCATTTTTAGTATCACTTTCGTTTACCTTTTCTTCAAAGATCTTTAACTTTTCTTCCAGTTTTTTAGCTTTCTCTTGAAGAGTTCTATATTCTGAATAAAAAAAGAAGTAATAATAATAGTTTTCACATCGTGGGATATGGAGAAATTTTCAAACAGCAAGTATGTTGCCCATACATAAATTTCTCTTAACTCTATGGCAGACAAATAAAGTTTGGACTTGTCCAAATTGAAAGCATTTACAGATGACACTCTGAATGTGGCTAAGATGATTTGGCTTGTCTTTGAGAGAATAAAAAATATTGTGGGAAAAGGAGGAAATGCTGGTTACCAGCATACACACCATACAATGCTAATCAATCAAATGTCAATTTTGCCACGTCCATCTGCATCCAATAGTGTGCACACAGAATTTTCACAAAATCTCCAAGGCGAACAAATCAGAATCACATACGAGATTTAGTCGCCCCACATAATTTCTAAAGCCACGCTTTGATTCTGCATTATATGGTGTGCATCCTGTTACTATGGTTAGCATTATATGGTGTGTATTTAGCGACGACCTCTGGACGGCTCAGAGTATATTCCGCTGTCTACACTTTAGTATTCTTTTCTTATCTTACGGAAATAGGCAAGTATATTCCCAACTCGTTCAGTGGTTTTCTTAAAATTCTAAAGTGATGGCATGACTTATTTTTCATTAAATTGATTGAATCACTACAGAAGCATTACGAAGAAGTTTATGCAAATAAGGAGATAATTACACAAACAAATTAGGGTTATTCTGCGCTCGAAAGGCAAGTCATTTGATCGGAAAATGTGACAGTATAGATAATCTATTTTTAGTTGTGGCGTACAGGAACACCATCTGTTTGTTTACATAAACCTTTAGAAAACGTGTTCCTCTCTTTGCATGATGATAATGAACAGGCTGTTCAATAAAAAGCTAAAAACATACATGATAACATTTCTTGACATTCACTTTAGTTCAAAATTACATGTACCTATAATTAATGACATGACTTTCAATTATATTAGACAAACATTTCACAAAAAGAAGGGTAAGTGGAAAAACTCTGCATGGTGAGTAACTTTTTACACCTACTTGCCCACAGGTGAGTAGAGATGAAAAAATAATTCTACACCCCTGTAGCTGTAAGGATGTATCTTTAAGATCGACTGCTCTGTGCTAGCTAAAACCCTGAGATAAGAAGGCTTTTTTACCTAGCCCTATTTTTTCCACAACTTCGGCAACACGGTCCTTCAAAGCTTCATACTTCTTTTTCACAGCTGCCTTTTCTTGTCTGCTGGCTTTAAAAGTTGCCTCTGTGCAAATAGATTATAATGATGTTTTTTCATCAAAAATTGCTAAGTCTAACATCCAATTTGCAAGATATAACGCAGTTTTAGAGTAATGCTTATCCTAACTCTGAACCACATAACAAAATTTTAGACTGGTCCAACTTGAAAGGATTTTGCAGAACACAAAATAAATGTGACTCAAAAATTGAAATTTGTTTTGGATAGGGTAGAAAACATTGTGGAAAAAGGAGAAAATGCTGGTAACCAGCATTTTCTCCTTTTTCCACAATGTTTTCAATAGGATTTTTCATCCAGGTAGTTAAAACCCGAGACTGTGTGGTCTCTACCACACAACAAAATTTATGTCTGGTTCTTATTGAAAGCATTGCAATCGACAAATTTGACGTGGCCTACATGTTGGAATTTGTATGTGAAAGGGTACAAATCATTGTGAGAAAAGGAGAAACTGCTAGTTTCCATCATTTTCTCACAATGTTTACAAAAGCCACCTCCAGTAAGGGTTATTAAAATTCAGGATTGTGAGGTAACGGGTTAATTCTTTGTCACACAATAGGCTTCAAGACTTATTAATAATGAGAGCATTCAAATGTGGCAAATGACAATGTTTTCAAATGGCTTCTTTATCAGGGTCGTTAAAACTCAGGATTGTGTGGTCAATGGTTAAAGGTCCTCAAGGTCATAAAAACAGAAAAAAATTACCAGCAGAAGAATTTAAAAATATTTTCACCCTACCAGTATATAAGAAGAGAAAATATTAGAACTGTCCAAATCAGCAGCATTTTCAGATGGCAAATTCAATACAGCTCATATAAAGGAATTTTCCTTTTGAACAGTAGAAAACATTATGAGAAAAGGAGAAAACAATGCTGACCACTGGCGAGCTGGGGATCGAACCAGTTACCCCCAACTTCTCCAGTCCTGTGCGCTGCCGACCGAAAAGAAGAATAACTAATCATTATAGGTCTATTTTGCCCTTTCAATGTCCATTTTGCTCATTTCTCAAAAAGAAAACAAGCCTTTCTTCTACAGAAAACAAGCCATTCCTGAATAGAAAACAAACCTTTCTCCTCAACTGTTGGCCAAGTTGATGGATCTCTGCCAAGATATTCCAAAATTAACTTCTTTCTTTCACTTTCAAGAAAAGCATTTTTCAGATCATCTTTGCCCTGGTAAAAAAAATAAATAAATTATTCTTTACAGCGTAGCTGATTAGATTGAACTTTTTACCCCATAATCCACACTTTAAAGGATCTTTCGGAAAAAAGTCTTTGAGAACATTGTGGGAAACCAGCATTTTCTCCCTTTCACACAATGTTTTCTATCCTATTTAGTACAAATTTTGTCATTTGGGTGACCTTTGATTTGTTGTCTGCAAGTGCTTTCAATTTGGACCAGTCTGAACCATTGTTACAAAAGAAAATATTGCTTGCAATAATTTTTCCATTAGACAATGTTTTTCACATGTATCTAAGTATCAAATACTAACTGAAACTGGAATATCAAGGATATCTTTTAAGTCGTCTACTGCAAAATTGTCTCAAAAGGAAACAAGTACACAGCAAAGGTGTCAGATGTTTGAGTAACAGACAAGTTCTATAAATTGGACTCTAGTAAACTGATGGAAGGTTTCAGAAACTGAGCAATTACTAGTATATTGTATTAATACACCATGATGATTGTTACCCAATACCTGCCTTTAATTAGTTACTCGGGAATAAACCAAATTCTGAAAGGTAAAAACCAGATTTACTTATGATTTCAGTGCTCAGAAATTAAGAGTGAAACGATGAACAAGTCAACGCCAGATATTGGGTGTGAAAAACGTCATAGTGCAGGTTGCTTGATCATTACCTTGTTACCAAGACTTCCAGTCAATTTGATCCTTAACCCACACAACAAAATCTTAGTCTTTCCAAACCCAAAAGATTTGCAGACAACAAATTTGATGTAGCTGAAATCATGCAAGTTGTTTTGATAGGGTAGAAAACATTGTGGGAAAAGGAGAAAAAGCATTTTCTTTTTGAGAAATGCTTTTTCTTCTTTCTCAAGGTACATGTAGTTGAAAGCCAGGATTGTGTAGTTATGGGCTAAACTATAAGTCAAATTTACAAGCCTTGTCTGATGCTGAGTCTACAACTGATTTGAAATACTTTTGATAAAGCTATTAATCCATTACCAAGCAGTCCCATGTATAAATGACCCTGAGGTGGAAGGCTTTCAGATAGGCTTTTTATCTATAATTTTTTTTTTTTATGAGAACTGTATTTTCATCAGGATTCATTCTCAGCCATGGTAATTAAGGCATGGCATTGTTGGGTAGGGGTGTAACGATACATCGGACTATCGATGGATCCTGATGGCAAGCGTGTCGATGCTACTGCATCGATTGTTCCGTTGAAAATCGGTAACTATCGCCGGTAGTTACCTCAAATATCGATAGTTTCCATAGTTTCACTGACAAGAAAGAGAGAAAATAACGCAATTCGCTAATGTATTCGGACGCCCTAAAAGTTCGGACACGTTAAATTATATACAAAAATAATTTATTTTCAATCCTTTCTCTGAACACTTCCAAAAGCAAGTTTTCCTAAATATTCGGACATTCCGTAACGTTAATTTCAAAAATATTTGACAGGTAATTTTTTGGAATATGTTTTCAATAATGATCGGCTGCTTAATATTCATTTCTGCATAGCAATGTTCATCGTTACAAAAATGAATCCTTCGAGAGCTGATTAACTCAGCAGTAATTTTAAGTCATGAAATTAAACCAAAATAATTGCAACACTGAGTGTGTTTTTGTTAAAAACTTCTCACCAAAGCGAATATTGTGGATTTAGATCAAAGATCAGACCAGCTGGTGTAAATCATGCATGAAATAGGCTTATTCCGTGGTCACTTTGAATTGATTAGAGGTCGACCTGCAGCCAGATTTAAGTTTCTTCAAGCAGACCAGTTTAAGTGTGTAAATTAAACAGGTGCGTTACAACTCAGTCGCTTCGAATGATTTGCGTGTTACGTCATACCACTTATCCAAATTTTACTGCAAACATTTGTGTACCCACGACAGGTTGACAGGCACCTTGGAAACAGATAGCTTGTAATATAGATCTACATTAGGCCTAAAAAAAAAAATAGTTTGTTTAGGGTAACATCTCCAAAAATGTTAGGTAGGGTAGGGACGAATTTTTTTTTTTTTTTTAACCCCCCCCCCCAAAAAAAAAAAAAAAAACATTTTGGAATGGTGGTATTTGCTTTCGAAAATGGAAAAAAAAGAGAAAATGGTGGCTACCAGCTCTGAGTCCCTTTTCTCATTATGTGTTCAAAAGACCTCTAGTCTGTCATTAACTTTCTGATTGTGCGGTAAATGGTCAAATTCTATCTAAACTATACTTCTATATTTTTTCCCCACTGAATGCTGTCCACTTTTATTTAACTCTTTTCTGAATTGAAATTTTTTAGACTTGTCCAAATTAAAAGTATTTGCTGACAACAAAACAAATGTAACTCACAAATTGAAATTTGTTTTGGGAAGGGTAGAAAACATGGGAAACAAAGAAAATATGGGTTTATAGCATTTTCTCCTTTTCCCTCAATTTTCCCACAATGTTTTCAAAAGTTTTTTTTAAGGATTGTTAAAACTGTGGATTGTGTGGTAAAGAGCTAAAACAGCTGAAAAAGTGAAAAACATTTATTTGCAAGTTTCTAAATAAACTGAATAAATACTAGAATGTTTCGTTCGTTTTTATGTTTAATACCCTCCCCCTCCAGAACACTTTAGAGGACTATATATATTATACTGATTTAAAGTAAACATTTTATCTGTAGAAAAGTTGGGTTTACAAAGGTTATGCATATTGTTTTTTATCTAGAACACACATTCTTGACACAATGTTGAAATTACAAGTATCCATTTTTGTTGTCCTTCAGAGTTATAATGTGAAACAAGAGTGTCGTCATCACAATATACGCCGCCACATGGCTGCTATTTCAAGCAGCTAGCTTTAGAGACTAAAGTGTTGGAATTTCTAGTACCTACCTGGGTAGCTCAATAGATATATTGTGTTACTTGTGATCTAAAAGTTTTACGCATGGACTGATGGATGGACAGACGGACGCACAACGGACTCATTGGTCATTGGCTTTGATTAAGCAATAAAAATATGAAGTTTCATGAAATTATGTCCATTAGTTGGAGATACATTGATGAAAAACATTTTTCCCCATGACACAGCAATAAATTCCAAAACCCTGACAATATGCGCTAGGTCACGTGATCTGTGAAAATTTCATCCAAATCCGTTGAGATATGTCAAGTAATTAAAGAGATATTGGTGAAAAATGAAATATAGCATGAAGCCCCTTTTTTCCATGATGCAACTATAAATCGCAAAACCTTGACAATCTGCACTAGGTCACATGATGAGAAACATTCTATGAACATTTTATCCAAATCCGTCAAGAAATGTGGGAGGAGTTGCGTTCACAAGAAACAGACTTTTGTAAGGATGGACGCAGTTTAAATTTGACATGAAGCCCCCTTTTTCCATGACACAGTAATAAATTCCAAAACCCTGACAATATGCGCTAGGTCACATGATCTGTGAAAATTTCATCCAAATCCGTTGAGATATGTCCAGTATTAATTAAAGAGATATTGGTGAAAAATGAAATACAACATGAAGCCCCCTTTTTCCATGATGCAGCTATGAATTGCAAAACCTTGACAATATGTGCTAGGTCACATGATGAGAAACATCCTGTGAAAATTTTACCCAAATCCGTCAAGAAATGTGGGAGAAGTGCTGCTGCTCCTCAATTTTATATACATCAAACACATTTTACCTGGGAACTAAAGTGGCATCACCTGCCGGAAGTGTAGGAGAGATTAGAAAGCCTTGGAAAATTTTTGCATAGCGGCTCCTAGCCTAGGCAGTTTCAGGTTTTTCTCTAAGACCAGGGAGGGTAAATCAAGCTGAGTGAGGGGGGGGGGGCAGAGCGAGAACAAGGCAAGTTTTGGGTAGATTTATATTTTCCAAAAGAAATTATTGTTGCCTCATTGTAACAAAGATAGAAAAAAAATATGAAAATACCTGTCTAATATGAAGACCTATCGACGCTTGATACAAATCTAAACTTCTATCGTTGCCGTCGTCTAGTTTAGTCCACAGTCCGTCCTGTCAGATAAGTTGCAAGAGAAACGTCCATTAAAATTTTTCGAACGTTATATCTGCATTGAACACCTTAATTGTTCGTAGTTCTGGAGCATGCTAGCACTTTTGCCGAATGATGTTTAACAGAACTTGTTCAATCTGAAATCTAGCAAACCGAAAGTAGCGACAATGCACTACAGAACCGGTAATGCGGTGATGACAACAGAGATGACGGGATCCTGTCTATATTTTACGCGAAGAAAAGCGAAAATCAAAAGTAAAAGTTCGTTACACAGTCTGTATAGAACCGCAGTATTTCGGGCGTGATTTGTTGTAGAAGATAAAACTGGTACCCGTTTGTCTTTTGTAACCGTGCGATAGGATACGAACGTTCGATAAACAGAAGTTCCTGTGTGGAGTTAGCGAAAAAGCCCGATCTCTCCGCCTGCTTGTATGTATTTTTAGAAATGGAAAACCCACGTTGTTGCGTTTGACAATTTGTGTTTAAGGTCGGTTCAATATGCTCCGATACACGATAGCTTTTGTACAGGCGTAGGAGTTTTCATGCATAATTATGTATGTAGTAGTACATGATTGTACACCTTTAATATAATGCGCAATATTTGCCGAAACTGGCGTCTTGTGACACAGTATGATAAAAGGCTGATTTTTTTTTTTATCGGAAGACAAAAAAAAAACAAGTTGGCTTCTTTACAAAAGAAGCCAGGAGAGGTCAGCATCCATGTTTTCAAATAGTTTATTAGCTTTTAATTTCAATATATTTTGGTACATGTAAACAAACAAGTAAAAAAGGCGCCGCGTAGAAACCTCTTATGGTTTACATGACGGTCATTTGACCTTCTTTCCGCGTTTTCAAGTCGCATGATCTTGTCCAGTGGTCTTCTTTCTCTTTTTTTAACGAAATTCTTCTTATTTTTTCTTCTGCTTAGATTTATTTGCTTAATGAAAAATTACAATTATTTGAGAGGTCATTTGCAACCATGGCAAATTAATATAACAAATCTTTCCTGAAATTCGTTATACAAAAATAAACCACGTCTATTTCCTGTTTCGGTTTTTTGATTTATTTACAAAACCATGACGAAACAGACTGTGTATCAGAACAGTTTCGCAAGAAAAATGGATTTAAACTGCAAATTATGTGGCAGTCTGCCTTTTAAACTCACCACTGTTGGAGAGGTCTGATGACCTCTCCAATTAGGGTCGGGGCAAAATCTCCAGGTAGGGTCGGGTTACCCGAAACAAACTATTTTTTTTTTTACGCCTTATGGTCGTTCTCATTTACTCTGCTGATGGCAAGATGGCGATTTTCAAAGTGTTGGCGGATGGTGTAGATAGACATAAGACTAAACAGAACATGCTGCCTGATTTTGGATCTATAGCATCCACTTCTGTACTATGACTTAACTCATATTAGAAAGCTACTTCTTTCTCGGGCGAAGAAAGGTAAGAAAATGTTTAACAGTGTTCCCACTCGCGCAAATTATTGCGTAAATCATGTTTTTGAATTGAAATTCACGTAACAAATTCTGGTTACACCCCATGACATCATGTATGAAAATGCATGGACAAAAAAGGCCATTATCCGCTTTTCTTGTGAAAAATGACAGGTTTTAAAGTTACTTGTTACCCTTACTGACATTTTTTTTGTAAAATCATGTGGAAATACCTATCCAGAAATTAACAGACATGAAAAACTGATCGGAGTAAAAAAGACGGAAACCCATGACACAAGAAAATGTCTCTTTCACATTGTCCGATCAGAATCCCTTCAGATCGTCTTTTCAGCTTTTTAATGACTATAAGCAGTAAATTTAAACAAATATCTTAATATAACACACTTTTTGAATACACATACAACAAGGTAAAACCTATTATTGCGGCCACCCCTTTTTTTTTCAGAATGATAATTTCCTAAAGATTTGGAGACTAAGCAAAAATAAGTATTTTTTCTGTCTGAATATATTGGCCAATTATGGGTAAATCTAGATAAATTCTATCAACTCAAAAAAAAAAAAAAAAAACTTACGGGCTCACATTTAAAAGGTGATTTCTTTAAAAGTTTGAAGTTGCTTTATAATTACTTTTTTATTAGGTGTGTTTATGAACCATCAGCATTTGTCAGCAAAGCTTTGCATGCTGTTGTATATCAATCAGACTTAAAAGTTAACTTCTTCAAAAGTTAAGAGTAATTAGGTATGTTGAATTGTTTGTGAACCATCTGCATTTAGAAAAAATAGTCATTGAAATTTATTAAGCATCTTGCATTTAACTCTATTTTCCCCTTTATTTACTATTCAAAGCATGTACTCAAGTAGAATTTAAACTACTCGGAGAAAGTATTAGTATAAAACATGGTTTCAAGATGTAATTTGGTGAAATTCATCTCTTGCAATTCATCCAATAGTATTGCAATAGTAACAGCCTAACAGGCAATATCAACAATATTGCAATAGTATTTTTTCCGATGTCAATACTATCGCAATAGTAGATTTTGGCCTCAATAGTCAACCCTATTGTTGGGCAGGGTCCAAAAAATCAACTCGTCCGCTCGTATTTACGAGTGAGAAATGGGTGAGGACGAGTGAAATTTTAGTCATGGTCGTCCGACAGGACGAGTGGTAAATAGGAGGTAGTAAACAAATAAGTTTTTCAGATGAATATTTAACTTACAGGAGACAAAACGGTCATTCCATTATTAAAAAAGAGAATTAAGGGTATTCTGGAAATCAAATATTGAAACAGGACATAAAACCTGCTGGTACCCGCTCCAAATAAAGACCGATTTGAAGTCGGCCTAATGATATAACCCGGCACATTTTCATTGCATACAGATGTTTTAATATGCCTCGGATAGATCTAATTCAATATGATTGACTTTGCTAATTTATTAAAACGATCGATATTAACAATAACGCAAATACTTTCCCGAAACCAGGTCCAAAAACTGTGTTGTTTTGGCTTTATTAATTACTTATAACTTGACCAGACAAATGATACTGGATATTCAAACCCGGTATTTAATGTTTGTTGCTACAGGAGACAATATAATTAGCATTCCCGTTTCGTCTGAAAAAAAAAAAAAGCAGGAGTCAAATATTGGACAGGTTTTTCTCGTCGGACGAGTGAGGATCAAGGCAGGGCAAGTGTTTTTTCAAAGTCACTTGTCCTACAGGACGAGTGTCTTTTCCGGAAATTTTTGGACCCTGTTGGGTAATGTTTAAACTGTTTACCAAACAATAAAATTTAAGACCTGTCAAAATTGAAAGCATTTGTAGATGACAAATGAAGCTGAAAATTCCCCCCTGAAATGATGGTCGTTTTTTCTTAAATTATAGAAAACCTTTTGGGAAGAGGAAAAAATGCTGGTTAACAGCATTTTCTCCTCTTCCCGCAAGGTTTTCAAAAGGCTATTCCAGCAGGATCATTAAAACTTGCAATTGTGTTGTAAAGAGTTATGAGTATAGTCATCCTCGCTGGTACCACGTCATCGGTGATACTGCAGTAATCTGAAAAATACATAATTTGCATACGTAGCACCACCTATCCACTGTTTATTCCATCAAATCAAAAGCAGAAGTGTTTTAGAATCACATCAGTTAAAAAATATCAGATATGTCTTTATTACTAATAAGTTACTTTCAATATTCCAATGACGGAATATAATAAAGCACAATTTTCCTCCATGTTTTGAAAATAATTACCATTTTCTTCATAAAACTGGTAATTCATTTTTGACAAGTGAAGGTCGTCTGCTGTGATAACATAGTCCTCGCCGGAAACAAAAACTAGATCTACTGTATCTAAATCATTTTCTAAAAATGAAAATCACTTCATTGCAATTTTCCAAATTACAGGGGGTAATGCGGTACCATAGTGGACTCCCTTTCGAGCACCTGTAGTCAACATGGTAGCTTGACCTAGGTATTTCTGTCTGAAAAACACAACTTAAACTTTGACAGCAACATTAATTGTAACTTTACATGCAACAGTTTATTACAGTATTAGAAAATAATACAAGTGAGTTCTCTCTATCGTAGTAAATTTTCGGCTAAAATAAGTACTGCGGTACCAGCTAGGACCATCCTATGATTAAAAAGTTGTAATCTAAAACTTCCATTCAAACTAATGTACCTGTTGTAAACTGTGATTATCAGCTATGATCTGTTCAACATGGTGTGTATCTGTTAATTGTATGGCACAAATTTTCTCAATTAATCTGAAATGGAGAAATACTAATTGCTAATTTAGAGGTATTCAGACTATGAATTAGCATATAGCATAAGATGCATCAGGTCATAAAAAATAATGTGTGATAACTAGATGTTAAACAAAATTGGGCAAAATAATTTAACCTTACAATCCAGAGTTTTAACGACCCTGAAGAAGACTTCTAAAAAATTGTGGGAAAAGGAGAAAATTCTGGTAACCAGCATTTCTCCTTCTACCACAATGTGTTCTACCCCACCACAGACAAATTTCATGGTTTTGACACATTTAAATTGTCATCTGCAAATGCTTTCAATTTTAACAAATCTAGAAATTTTCGTTTTGTAAAGAGTTAAAACTTAGTGTGCTGAGCAGTATGGTACGAATCCTCTTTGAGACGAATCGACCAAATGATTGAATAACGTCAGAACGATCGACGAATGAAAAATGAAATTGTAAATAGTGCCGAGTAGAAAAATGATCAGGCTTCTCCCGAGGGAAATAATTCTGGGGTATACCACTTTTAAGAATACCCAGATTTCAAACCTTTTTGCATCGATTGTGTCCATCATTATCTCCCGCGTTATGTCCAAATTTTTCATCTTTAAATCCGCCGCTTCTCACAGAAAGCGTTTGTACGACACTGATTGAAACTTAGAAAGTTATTATTTGTTTTTATCTACATTAAATATTAGCGAAGCTCGAGATTTTTTTATGGTGATTGTGTATTTTTTCTTCTTTTTTTTAATACGAAATTAGGAATTTCGGTTGTTGCCTTTTTGTGCCTTTGTTTCAAATAAGTCTGCTATGATCATGATCAAGAGACGTCTGAAACGGGTTTTACGAGTTACTTCCCTTGAACGTGTCATTTTGAGAAAGTGCAACATTGGGCACTGTACTTTCCCCAGCATTGAGATTGGGAGTGGAGTTTTACTATCTTATGCCCTCTGTCGCTATGTGTAGTCTGATCTTGAATCTACACTGTCCGGTAATGATATATTTTTCCTGCCAGAAATACTTTGAAATAGCAAGTTTTGGTCTAGATCTATCAGCTTGAACGTTTTATTTCACTCAATTAGCAGTTAAAGTGTTCAGATAAGCAAGTCTGGACCAACTTTGTGAGTACAGATTTTCACATAGCCTAGTGATTGCCCAAAGATCCTTTTCAAGTATCAAGCTAACTGATGAACGAGTTGGTAACAAGCCCAAGTCGTACCGAACAGAGATCAATTTTGTTTATTTTAATTACGAAATAAGGCCTACAGATCAGACTGTTGTGTCTATTCCTTTCGTACCGTATGGAATCAAATTTGAAGAAATTACATGTATAGTATATAGATAAAAATACCTCGCCGACGAGTTAAAAATTTTGTCGTGTGTTAGAGTTTACCCTGTGCACCTCCGTATAGTCAGAGATCTTATATACACTGTGTATATAAGATCCCTTGTATAGTCTGATCCTGAACTACATGAGCCATCCTCTGGCAAAAAGGAGCTTACTGCATCTCCTTGATCAATAATACCAAGCCAGTCATCAGACAGTAACTACACTGGTCTTTTGACATACAGAAAATTTATCGACAGCAAAAAGTTTCGGCTCAGGTCAGCCTGCGCGGATCGCGCAGGCTGACCTGGGTCGATACTTTTTGCAAATGCAATAAGCCCCCTTTTCACAGAGCATAGTTTTGATGCATTTGCCGCTTCGATACTGACCCAGCTGAGAGTAAGCTTTACCACAACGCCTTTTGACTAGAAAGATTCTAATGAGTGTGGCCTAATCACAATTATTAATATCCATCTCTTAATATAGGCCTACTCACCTTAGCAGTCGATGCACCATAAAATACAATTTCGTTCGTTCATTTAGTTCGTTTGTCCATTCATTCATTCATTCATTCATTCATTCGTTCGTTCGTTCGTTCGTTCGTTCGTTCATTCATTCATTCATTCATTCATTCATTCATTCAGGTAGATTTGCAGGATAAAGAATATGCATTGCATTGCATCATCGCACTTATTTCTATCCCATTTTTTGCGATCGACCTGGTGAAATGAAACAGCTCATAATTTATGCTTACTGAAAATTGATATATATCGGGTGGTGACTTTTCTACAAAGATATCCAAAATAAAGCTGATCAGACGTATAGATAGGGCAGTATTGCATCTCGGCGAAGATTTATGACACTCTGTGAGACTCTTCTAATATTTGTCGTTTTTGATGTGGTGTGGAGAGGGCCCATTGTACTCAGCTATATCAGTCAACAGCCTACCTCCCACCGTGTTAAAGTCCTAACTCCTTACCAAATGACAAAATTTTCGACATGTCCAAATTGAAAGCATTTGCAGACGACAAAATAAATGTTACTCATGATTTGAAATTTGTTTTTTAGAACGGTCGAAAACGTTGTGGTAAAAGGAGAAAATGCTGGTTACCAGCATTTTCTCCTTTTCCCACAATGTTTTCAAAAGGATTTTCTGTAGGGTCGTTAAAACTCGTGATTCTGTGGTAGAGGGTTAATCGTTTACCAAACGAACCGGGCGTTTTTACGGTTCTTGGGATCGGAAGAAGGCTTTTGAAAACAATGTGGTAAATGGGCAAGGTGCTGATAACCAGCATTTTCTCGCCTTTTCTCCACACATTTACCCTTGTAAAGAAAAATCCATCATTTTAGCTTCCTTAAAAATTTTATTTTGTCGTCCGAAAATGTTTCGAATTTCGAAGAATCTAAAATTACGTATTTCGTAAAAATAGCACGTAAAAATGACCTTAGCACCAAGACTTTACAAGCTTTTCTGCATTGAATAAAGATGTCAATGAGCCACGCTCTGTGAAAAGATGGTTTAAGTGTATCTGCAAAAAGTATCGACCCATGTCAGCCTGCGCAGTCCGAACAGGCCGACATAAGTCGAAACTTTTTGCTAATTGTGAATTTCGTACATTTCCAAGGACCAGTTTACGTCATGATTCAGTCGGTTGTTAGACAAAACGAATTCTATGGATCCGTAACCATGTGATGAATTGCTTAGTAAAATACATATTCAAGATGCCTTAAACCCCTTTTCCCCAGAGCATCCGCTAATTTGCTTTAAAAGTGCCTGAAGAACAAGCGACTCAAAATTATGCAATCTCTCATTTTTCAACAATTTTTCCTGTCTCTTTAAAGACGAACTCAATCCCTTTAACAGGCGAGTACCCAGGCAGAAGCTCGGGCTTCAAGACTAACCATCAAAGCATCAAATAAACGTAATGCGCTTTCTCAACCAAGAAAAGAGACCAAATCATGTCATTTTTTTTCCAGAAAGTAAAAACAATAACAACTAACTAGCGGTCAATGTTGATAAAAGATCAGACTGCACGTAATAGGCCTTATTACTAGAATGCAGTGTGATCGTGATCTACATTGTCCGCAAAAAGCAGTCTGATCTTGGTTTACATTGTCTGCAAAATGCAGTATGAACTTGATTTGCATTGTCTAAAAATGACCGAGCTGCGCATGGCTCTTTACGGTGCTAACATCTATTTTGCTAGAGGAAAAACGAATGGGCTTCATCTTTACTACATTCCAGACTTTGCACCTGCTTAAACCACGTTTATTTTATCGTCTGCCGATGCTTCACTGCAGACCATTCTGAATTTTTGTCGTCCAGTGAAGTGTTGAACACATTTGAACCTAAAAGCACTATCATAAATTATAGATCTGTCACTTGCTTTTCAATCAGACTGATATTCATAAATCATAAAACAGGCTAGTGCAAAGATATATAGATATATTCAAATGGTGGAATCTGTATATTAACACGTTACCAGACGAATTTAGACTTATCTAAATTGAAAGCAGTTGTAGACGACAAAGTAAATGTGTGTCAAATTTTGGAACTTTCATTTACACAAATAGAAAACATTGTGGAAAAAGGAGAAAATGCTGGTTACCAGCATTTTCTCCTTTTTCCACAATGTTTGCAATAGCTTTATTTCCCAGGGTTTTGAAAACTCGGCATTTTGTGATGATGGGTTCCTCGGTGCAATGGTAATAAATTTCAACCAAGTTGGACTACCTACCCTAGGTACTGCATGTCACGGGTTTGAACCCCTCACGTGAAGGCATTGGACAATTCAGTCAATGTAAATAACATAAATAATATCTTTCCGAAGGCCATATCTTTGTGTTTCGTATAAAAATGGGATGTTTGAGCATAACATTGTCATCGTTAGTCTAACACTGCAAGATGGAAATTCCTGGACTGAATTTGTTGAGATTTGTAATTCTTTTCGGTAAGACTAAGCTTTCTTTGGCGTTAAACATTTGAGCCGTGCTCTGTGAAAAGGGTGATTAATGCATCTGCAAGAAAGTATCGACCTAGGTCAGCCTTCGCGACCCGGACCGAAACATTTTTGCTGTTGGTCAATATTTTGCATGTAAAAGGACCAGTCTACTTCCAGATTCAGTGGGTTGTTAGACAAAATGGATTTCACGGGTCCATATTCATGTGATGTCTTGCTTGGTATTATTTAATTTACGGAGCGGAGATAAAACTTGTAAAAGATAAAAGGTTACTCTACAAGGGAATTTGAGCCGTGCTCTGTGAAACGGGGGTTTAATTCAACTACAAACAGTATCGACTCGGGTCGCCGTACACAGTCCGCGCAGGCTGACATGGTTCGATACTTTTTGCTACAGGTCAATTTTCCGCATGTCAAAGAATCATTCTACCTCTAGATTCAGCCAGTTGTTGGACAAAATTGACTTTATATTTCCATTTAAACCTTTCCCAAACGGCAAATTTGGACCAGACCAAATTGAAAGCATTTTGCAGATGACAAATTAACAGTTGCTAAAAAGATGATTTTTCTATATGATAGGGTAGAAAACATTGTGGGAAAAGGAGAAAATGCTGGTTACCAGCATTTTCTCCTTTTCCCACAATGTTTTCAAAAGGCTTCTATTCCTGACCCGTAAAAACCAGGGATTGTTTGGCAAAGAGTTAAGGAATGAAGAGAACTTTTTTTGTTCTCATGGAGGTATGAAAAAAAAAAACCTAATCACACTGTATGAAACCGTGAAGCGGTTTCATACAAAAGTGTGATTAGGTTTTTTTTTCATACCTCCATGAAAACAAAAAAAATTCTCTTCATTCCTTATAATTCAATATCACAGACAACAAATATGCACTTAAATTTTACTCTAACTGCTTTTTTTTTTTGTAAATCCAACATTGCGTATTTATTTAAAGTCCATTTCATTGATAATTCATAGCGCGGTAAATCTGCTTGTTCATGGCGAAATAATGACGTAAATTCATGACGTCATTATAGTATTGAACATTGGCAGATTTAGTAGATTTATTATTAGAAGTTCAATATGCTAGAATTAGTTGAAAATAAGTTTGTTAGGACCCAGCAAAATGACAATGAGTTTAAGCTCTCTCTTTGAATTTACTGTTGGATATTTTTTTCAATGTTCAGAGAAAATAAATTTACATAGCAATTTGAAATTCGGACTGGATATAAAATCAGACAGAAAAACATTATGGAATCTCGTAGATCTATACATGTTTGTTTACATTAGTTTGACTGCAAAAGTAGTTCCGACACTGCTTAATTTTTTTCTTCCTGGAGCTATGAAAAAATTTTTTCAGCCAATCAGAACTCGCCAATGTCCATGAAAAAAACTAATATTGAATTATTCTTACGTGATAACTTGCCAGGTGTCATTCATCACGGAGATGCGTTAAATCCTCTGTTGTCATCTTCAGACAGCATGGGTTATTTGTAAAGTTGAAAGGTGTGTGTACAGACAGACGCTCTGATCTTGATCTACACTTTCCAGTATTTTGTGAGATAGTCCGGCCTGAAAAATCTTTCACTCGTCATTTCCAGGACTTTTTACTTGACTTTAATTTACACTTATTCTATTTTATTCTATGTTTATGAATTTTTTAGCTACCAACTTAATAATCAATTCAATAACGACACGTTGTCGATTTTGTTTTTGTTAATATTTGGACGTTTATTGTGCGTCTAAAGTCAATCTTGAATTTTCCGGTAGAAAATTGAAAGCTACAGCATTGTACTGGCTTTCTGTTTGTTTAATCTGTATTGCAGCTAAATGCAATAAGTTTTTACTGCTTCGAATTATTAACTTTTCATTGCCTAAATCGCCTGGCAGCCATTTTGTGTCAATTTTGGGAAACGTGAACATCTTGACTAAAAGATTAACTAAACTATTTTTTCTTTTGTTTAGCTTTTTAAATTGGAAATAATTGTGTTTGAAACGAAAAAAACATTGAATACCTAAGAACAGGTATGTTCAAATTCTAGTGTTGTCCTCAATTCGTTAAAATACGAGTGTTTAAACGTGCGCACAAAATCTGTGCGAAGATCTCTCCCATGTTTTTCGCTATCGTCTCTGCCCGGATGCGATCCGTCAAAAACTAAAATCGCATTCGGGGACAGTTATCTGTACTACCAATTAAATAAATTCCATTTTTTCCTATGTCTAACAGGTAATTTTTTCTTACTGCAATGGAAAATTATATTGGTTATTGTGCAGCATCAGGTAGCGGACGAAGTAGAACCGAGATCAGAGTGCACGTTCTGTGCAGTCTAATCTTGATCTACGTCGTCTGCAAAAGCTGCATAGTAAAACAGTTAAGGGTTACAACCCAGAAGTCATTTTCAGGTTTTCTACAGATATCTCTAACAGCTGTTACAGACAGGAAAGTTCTCGTAACCAGGATACGCTTCGGTGTTCTGCCAAATGAACTTCAACACAACGCAACAGCATTTCTCGAGAAAGAGTCACCGCTGTCCGGGTCCTCTGTTAACGGAAGTCAAAAAAATCAGACACACTTTGACGGAGATGATGTATCCAACGTTGGTTCCCCACATCGACACACAACCAAACATACAGGTTACCCTCAAACTATTGGTAGAAAACCTTGGAACGCAGTCAAACAACATCATGGTAAGACGAGTTACACCCGGGAAGAAGATTCTAATAACGAATGGAGAAAATTGGGTCCACGACGACAAGAAAAATTGCACAATAGACCTAATTATCGCACAAAGAATATGGACGGTGATGTAATCAAAGGTCATGACGATGTCACGGAATCAAGTGGTACTTCAGGAGACGTAGACTCTGATGACGACAGCAGGGAATCAGCAAAGCTAATCTCCAGTCCGAATTTTCAACCCAAAATAGTCGGTGGAAGTCAGTCATTTCCGAACGGTTGGCCCTCTGAGGCCTCGATACAGTACCTGGGCAGCGACCGGAACTGGTATCATTTTTGTGGCGGGAGTTTGATACATGAACAATGGGTAGTAACTGTTGCACACTGCCTGGTGGAGCTAGAGTAAGTTATCACACACACACACACACACACACACACACACACACACACACACACATATATATATTCAGTTTAACCCTTATCCTGCTAAATAACTAAAACGAAATTTTTATTTCGATATTAAAAACTGAAATATTGCAATATCAAAGTTATGTATTAGGGAATAATAGCTCATTATCGGACAATGTAGATCCAAGATCAGACTGCACGTTCTGTGCAGTCTGATCTTGATCTGTAGACACTGTCCGCAAATGGTCAGTGAGTCGCGCTTAGCAGCCTAAGAGTTAATATCAACTGCAACAGAGCTACGACCGCTCAGTCGTTAGTTACGTACAGGGCTTGAAAGCCAGAGGTAGCTTGTTCGATAGCCATTTCGACCAAACTTTTTCCGAGGATTGATAATAGTCATTGCGCGATGATTCATTGCCTTCTCACTGCTGAACAATTTTTCGACAATGTTTATAAATTAAGGACGGTCGTCGGCTTTCGAAAAGTAGAGCGGCCATTGAAAACCCCCTAGGGTCGAAGGCTCGAGTTAGGGGAAAAGAACGAGAAAATGTTTTAATGTAAAACATCTTTAGAAGCAATCCCATTGTATTTTGAGACCATCTTTGCGTATGAAACCCAATTAATTTTAGGTGTATATGCTGTATTTCAAACGTTTCACCAGTACATTAAAAAGAAAAAGCAAAGAAGGAAAATCGAAAAAGTGGTACGGCCAATACCATATTCGACCGCAATTAATTTAAGTGGTCCTGCCATAGCCCTAGCGGCAGAACTGCTGACAAGAGCCTCTAAATTTGGAAAAGCAACCAAAGGCTTGAAAAAAAAAAAGTTGCGCGAAGTACTTGCAAAAAATTGTTTGTTTATTATTATCTATTATTATTATTATCATTGATTGATTGATTGAATAATCAATTAATTAATTCATTCATTCATTCATTTTTCAGAGATCTGATCATACGGATTGTTCTCGGTGACTATAGACTGGGCAGCATGGACGGTAGAGAACAGATCGCAGCGCCCATAAAGATATTTGTGGTAAATAGAGGATAATCAACTGGTTGTGTATGATATTAAAAACCTGTCATTAGAATGGGGTGTGATGTGGTTGAAAAAACGAGCCTGAAGGACGAGTTTTTTAACCGCATCAAACCCCATTCGAGTGAAAGACTTTTAATATCACACACAGAGAGTTGATTATCCTATTTAATATATTCCTAATTCACCCTTTTTTTTATTCAAAAAATTATCAAGAATGGTACAATATGAGCAATATAGGAAGAAAGTAGTTCCGGCAAACCATTCTAAAACTATATTGTCACTCATGATGATACCATAATTATCACCACTAGTGGTGTTATTTACTGTGAAATCCCAGTAATTCACTGATAAGAATACAATAAATAACTTTCATAATCAAATAACTTAACAAAATTTTCTTTCTTTCCAACCATGTTTTCAAAAGACGAACCATCTCAGGGTCGTTTGGTTTGACCCATGTGTAACTTCCTATAGAAAGACCAAAGTTTAGGATCGTCTATATTGAAACTTTCCGCAGGCCACAAATGAGCTGTGCTCTGGGAAAAGGGGCCTTATGCATCTCCATAATGCATTGTAACCAAGCAAGTCATCACGTAATTAAAGATTCATAAAATCCTCTTTGTCTTACAAACTGACTGAATGATGAGGTAGACTGGTGCTTTGACATGCAGAAAATTTACCGAAAGCAAAAAGTGTCGGCCTAGGTCAGCCTGCGCGGACTGCGCAGGCTGACCTGGGCTGATACTTTTTGCAGATGCATTAAGCCCCCTTTTCACAGAGCATGACTCAAATATTATGTTTCATACTTGGCTTGTAAAAGAAAGAAGTCATCGTAGGAACAGGAGAAAATGCCGATGACCATCATTTTTTTCTTTTCCTACAATATTTTGAAATCCTTCCTAGCTCAGAGTCGCTCAAATACCTGATCCGGCTTGGTAAAAAGTTGAAGGTACGGTGGCAGCTAACAGTAAACAATGCAGGTGTTATGATGCATTTAAGTTTTAATCATACATATATATATTTAAATGAAGAGCGCAAAATCGTTATTGTATGGTGGGCCCCAAGTGTTACTCGCCGGCGGAAAAATGAATTCTAAAACTAGGTAAAAAGTAAACTAAAGATACAGTGACTTGCCAACTTTTTACTTAGTTTTGGAATTTCTGCAAGGGTCCAAAACTTGAAGTCGCTCGAAAACATTATGTGAAAAGTAGCATTTTCTCCTTGTCCCACAACCCTTTCAACCAACAACCCAACCAACCAACCGCCCACCCTGCCACCTAACCAACCAACCAAACAAACAAACAAATATACAGTCAAATGACTTTAAAGATACATCCTAACAGCTAGAGAGGAAAAACATTGTCAGAACTTGAAAGTGTGTAGAATGGATCTGCTGTGTAAGGATAGATAAATAACCAATATATATGGTGTAAAGGATAAAAAATCCTCATGGGATTTGTCCTCATTGAAACCGAAAACAACAAAAGCAATTGCTTTGAAGGCCTCCAAAACATGAAATGCATTTTCTATCCGTCGCAACCTGTGCAATCTTGCAGCCATCAGGGGCAACATTTGGCATGATGATATAAGAATGAAATGAGTAAAGATGTATCTTTAATGACTAATAAACAATTTTATTGCAGCACACTTATTTCAACCACCCAGAATGGAGTTACGACATTGGGCTGATCAAGCTGCAGTATCCGGCAACATTAAACAGTTATGTGCAGATAGCTGTGATGGCAACAGAGCAAATGGAACCATTTACCGGGGAACACGAGTGTTATGTGGCAGGCTGGGGAAGCGTCGTAGGTACGTGTGAAACTATAATATTCGCCAAAAATTTGACATACATTGTATATGAGCCATGCTCTGTGGAAAAGGGGGCTAAATGCATCTGCAAAAAGTATCGACCCAGGTCAACCTGAGCAGTCCGCGCAGGATGACCTGTGTCGAAACTTTTTGATTTTGGTTTATTTTCTGCATGTACAAGGAGGATTCTATCTCATGATTCAATCGTTTGTTTGACAAAATGGATTTTATGGATTTATAATTATGTGAGGACTTGCATGGTACAATGTATCACGGAGATACATTAAGCCCCCTGTTGCCAGAGAAGTTCTCATACAGATTCAAAGTAAAAGACTAATGCGTCTGTCACATTCACGTTGGCTGCCTAGCAACCTCAAATAACTACGCCAAATATACGGCCTCTGCAGGATTTCGGCGGTCATGTAATGGTGCGGTCGCAGCAAGTCGTATCTTTGAAGTTGTAGACAATTTGTGGATTCCGCATTTATCTCTCTATTTCAATGATTTACTGCCCTTGTATCCTAGCCGAAGAAGCATAAGTAAGTGACTGAGACATATAGGATCTGGTATGAGTTGGTGTTTGAGATAAAATTTTATTGAACGAGTCTACAAAAAAAAAAGTTGCTCGCCAAAGGCTCGCTTAATCATATTTTTTGAGGACGAGTTTATTAAAATTTTAACTTAAAAGCCAACAAATGTCAGATTCTTTTTATCACACATTTGTATCTCAAAAATTATAGTTCATGACGTGTTAAGACATAGGCCTACATGTGAATGTGTATTGAAATTTACATGAAGCCTGTTTGTTTCTTTGATAGATTTGTACATCACAGACAAAAAATAGTTTCAAAGAAACTTGCATAAAACGGATTTGTTTTACATCCAAAGATACTAAAATTTGCAGGTTTGTTACGATCATCGGTTTTGGCAGTCGATTCCACACAGAAATCTTTGTCGGCAATGTTTTAGAAAAAAAAGCGTATAATTACAGCGCATTGGCCAAATACGGAACTATTTTCTTATCTCACACGTGTGAAAGACAAGAAAATTCGTAAGGGCTGTCTTAAATTGAAAACAAGGGAGGTTATGTGATAAAATACAAATATGTCTAGGTCTCTTCGAAACCAGTAGATTCAACAACATGATTCTTTCCGCGTTTTTTTAGTTGTCAGTCCCCATTTAAATCATCTCGTGTTTTTACGCACTTAGGGATATGGACATTGGCAAATATTGTTGGAAAAGAAGAAAAACCAGTGCCTTTAATTATCTCTACAGAGGCTAGTGTGCCCGTAAATCTGTACGATAATCATACGGCCATCGTAAAGAGGCCGCACGGAAAGAGGAACAAGGGCATTTATGGGCGCCGTAAGCTAATCACAGGCCAAATGTAAACTAGGCATAAACTAGGCATCATTGATACTTGCCAGGTACAGACGAAGGACTTGTGACCCCGGACTATTTACAGGAATCCCAGATGACGGTGATCACAAAGCAAGCCTGTAGACGTGAGTTACAGATCCGAGACGCTCTCATAGACTCCCATATCTGCATAGAGAACGCCAAGGCGTCTGTATGTATTGTAAGTATGCTAGTGCTTCGTTCTGTTTGCATGAAAGTGATTTATCCATGCACTGGGCTATTTAAACCTAACGATCCCGAGGAAGCAAGCTTTAGAAAACAATGTGGGCAAAGGAGAAAATGCTGGTTACCAGCATTTTCTCCTTTCCCATATTGTTTTCTGCTCTTTCTAAAACAAATTCCGGACTTTGAGCTACAATGACTTTGTCATTCACATGTGATTTCAATTTGGAAGTCTAAACTTTTGTCTCCTAGTAGAGAGTTAACACACTGTCTCTGGCAGATACAGTATATAGGACCTGACATGGGTTGGCGTTTGAGATAAAATTATATCTCAAACGCCAAAAAGCGTCAGATTCTTTTTTTTTTTTTATCACATAACGATATTTCACAAAGTAAAGGTCAGAAGATGCAAAACCATCTATAGATGCACCCGGGAAATATTCATAAAACGGATTCACTTAGAACTATGAACTACGTACAAAATGACGTCAAAAGTGATGTCACACGATTGTGATATCAAACGTGTATAAGATAGGAAAATTTGCAATCGGTGTATTTTACTGTTCAAACAAGGGAGGTTATGTGATAAATCATGAGCCTTCATTCCGTGGGTTCAATCCAAAATATGTACCTAGGAAATCTACCTCTTTTTTCAATCTTCTTGCGTCCTGATAAGACACTCAGAGAGTCGTATTCACCATAATTATATTATTCTGAAAATACAATCTTAGTCTTCTTTTTGTCCTAAGTTTTCCCGCAATACTTTGCACCATTTCAAAAACAGTTTCCACTTTTAGAGCCACATTTTAGCTGCCGTCTGCTATTACTTTGGATTTCGACAGGTCTAAAATTTTGTCGTTTGGCGAAGAATGAACCCTTTACCACCTATAACTAACACATAGATCTAAATTCTCAGTGTTCCTTTACCATGGTTCTTAAACAATTTTCATTTTTTGAAGATTTTTGCTCATTAAATTCAGTAATGTCGAAACCTTGTTTTTTTCTTTAATTTTGACCACGGTCAATTGGAGCTTTTAATATATGGGACTCCAAAAAGTTTTAACGATTCTGAGCAAGAAATATTTTGAAAACATTGTGGGAAAAGAAGAAAATGCTGGGAAACCAGCATTTTCTCCTTTTACCACAATGTTTTCTACCATATTACAGAAAGACTTCATCATTTGAGCCACATATAAATTGTCGTCTGCAAATACTTTCAATTTTGGACAAGTCTACATTTTTTGTCGCGTGGTATGGTTAAATGTTAAATCTGTTACAGGGGGACAGTGGAAGCCCTCTACAGTGCCGGGTTGACGAGCATTGGGTGCTGGCTGGTCTTGCGTCATGGATACGTGATGGCGGGTGCGAGCCCTCGATCCCCAACGTATTTACAAGAATATCGTCTTTTTATAGCTGGTGTGAAAGTGTGATGAAGCAATTCTGAGTATACACCTACAATGTCAAAAGGAGTTACGGAATCCTGTTCCACTTCTACTACTCCAACTACTACTACTACTGCTGCTACTTGCTATTGTGATAAAAGCTGTAAATTCACTCTGGAAGAAAGGCAAAAACAAACCATATGCTATTAATTATGTAGAAGATGATCAATAATGGGGGGTGGGGAAAAAAAAAAAAAAAAAAGGAGGGTGTCCAAGGGAGACAACATCTGTACTGTAGAATTATATAAATGTGAGTTGTCTCCCTTGTTTTATTTTCAACTTTTCCCACAAACATAGCAGTCTATGGAAAAGAAGAAAATTCTTGTTACCAGAAAATAAATAAAAAGAAAAATAGTTCAATATGATGGGAGGGGGAAAGGAAACCAGGGTCAATGCTTATAAAACGTTTTTCGTGCTCAACTCAGCTGAGCATGAAATTTCAAAGTTGTATAAATGTTACTTGATAAACCTTGCGGACTAAATTCTGAGCTTACAAGCTTTACTTTGTTTCTACCTGCTAAATTAAGGCCTTCATTTCAAACTTTCATAATGTCCTAAGCATAAATGAGACCTTAAAGTTTGAGCATAAACTGATGTAAGCATGGATCCAACAAGTATTATAAGCAGGGGGACAGTCTTTAAACCCCCCCCCCCCCCCAGCCTTCCTCGGACAGAACTAATTTAAAGGGACCTGGCCCTGCTCCCACTTAGGAGACTGTGCAAACGTGCCCATATAGGACTCCATATACAAACTGACGACGGATGCTAAATTCTCATCCTAAAATACATATACTCGGATATTTTAGGGTGAAAATATATTATTTAAACAGTGTTATGAAATAAAACTGCATTTGGGCCATGCTCTGGCAAAAGGAGACTTAATGCATCTCCGTGATAGATGATACCAAGCAAGCTAGGCCTATCACATCATAATGGTTCCAGACCAGCCACTTTTTTTAACAAGTGACTTAATCATTAGGTAGACTGGTCTTCGGACATACAAAAAATTGACTCAAAGCGAAAAGTTTGGCCCAGGTTAGCCTGCGCGGAGTGCGCAGGCTGACCTGGGTCGATACTTTTCGCAGATGCATTAAGCCCCCTTTTCATAGAGCATGGCTCATTTTTGGACTATGTTACACTGGTATTGTGTCATGTATTGGCCAAGTCGTTTAACTCTATAACAGATAATACGGTTTTTGAGTGGTCAATATTGTAAGCATTTGCAGACAAATTGATTGAAGGTCAAATGATAAAAATTACTCACTTTGAAAGGGTGGAAGATGTGTTGAGAAAAGGAAACATTCTGGTCACTTTAATGCTTTTAAAAGCCTCTTCTTCAGGGTCGTTATTACAAGGAAAGCATTAAAGGAGCATAAAATGGGGGGGGGGGGGAGGGGGGGGAGGCAGAAACTTGATCTCTTTTTTTTTAGGAAAAAATGTTAGAGATTTATTTGACTCTCTGTTTACTCTTTTCTGGGGAGAAAATTGATAGCAGATTTCTTTCTTTGGGATTCGAACCCACACCCTTCAATACCATAACTCAGCGTATCTAAAACCGAGCTGACCATAAAGAAAGGTCTGACTGTATACATAGAAGTGGTGTCAGCGGAATGTGTTATACAAAGATTGAATAATATTTTCATAAAATATTTGTTCTCAGTGTCGGCTGAGTATTAATGCAAATATTTAATTCTTATCCTGCTAAGAGAAAAAAATCCACTTTTCAAGCCGATGATAAAAACCAAAATTTCCCTATGTCAAAGGTGGTTTTAGAGGAAAGATATCACCTTATCGGACAGTGTAGATCAAGATCAGACTGCACATAACGTGCAGTCTGATCTTGGATCTACACTGTCCGCAAAAGGTCAGTGAGGCGGGAAAAGTGCTCAGCCCAAGGGTTAATGTAAATATTTAATGTTATCAGAAAATCGGTGACATATTTACACGGTAATTTTCAATACATTAACTTCGATATTGACAACACTATACTGTCAAATCTTGCCTGATGAAATTCTTAGAAAAAAACAAAAGATTTGACCTGAAAAGTTAGCGGGTTTTGTTATTTTTATTTCACTCTATACCAAACGACAAAATTTTAGACTTGTCCAAATTGAAAGCTCTTCCAGACGCCAAATCAAAATTGACTCATTTCATTGGATCTGTCCAAGAAAAGTTAGAAAACATTGAGGGAAAAGGATAAAATGCTAGTTACCAGCATTTTATTTCCTTTTCCCAAAATGTTTTCAAAATCTCTTTGTCTCTCAGGATTGTTAAAACTCGGAATTGTGTGGTATAGGATTAACTTAGAAACTGACAGCATCATTTTATCCTGTCTAATCTTGTATAATGAAATTCTTCGGGGAAAAAAATGTCCTGAAAATGTAGCGAGTTTAGTTATCTTTATTTAACAAGTGTTTTCTAAGCATCAGATCGATTGGCTCATTAACTACGAGGCAATGCAACAGAAGATTAAAAATGTGGAAAATAGGTTTAAAAGATCTGGGGTGGCTTTCACTATATTGCGTATGCGCGATATTTGCGTACGCAGTTTTTGTTAGCACGCATCAAATCTAAAAACGAGTTTCACTGAAAAGCAAAACTTTATGATTTGAGTAGATTTTTGCATAAGCTTATGCCAGTTCATATCTTTGGGTAAAGCAGAGATCGTGCGTGTGTATATTCAATCCCCAAAAATTGCGTAAATCTACGCAGTTTAGTGAAAGGTACCCCAGGAATGTGGATTAGACTTAAGGTACAGGATCAGACTTAACAGTGTGCAGATTTGTCCTGACTCTACATTATTTATTACGTTGAGATATTCTGGCAAAAGTAGGTCCATCTTGTTTTATCTTGGACCATCTCTCATCAATCCATTTAAAACACGATGAGAAAAGGAGGTCACCAGCCTTTTCTTCTTTTCCCACATTGTTTTCGAAGTTGTCACTGCATTTTAGGAGTTATGCTATTAAAAAAAAACTCATAATATCTCTCTGCTGACTGTCAGTTTGAAGTTTGCCTGCCTTTGTTCGCATATACTTGAGCCATGCTCTGTGAAAAGGGGGCTTAATGCATCTGCAAAAAGTATCGATCCACGTCAGCCTGCGCATGTCCGCGCAGGCTGACCTGGATTGAAACTCTTTGCCATCTGTTTATTTTCTGTATGTCAAAGGACCTGTCTACATCACGATTCAGTCCGTTGTTATACAAAATGGATTAAATAGATCTATAATAATGTGATGACTTGCATGGTATCGTGCATGAAGAAGATGCATTAAACCCATTTTGCCGGAGCATGCCTCCTTTGTAAGTCTTGGGTTATTTATGCAACGTAGCATCTGTTACCGGATGGTAACATATTGTCAATGATAAAGGCATTTATCTTTTACCAAACAATCCAGGGTTTTATAGATCACGAGGAAAAGTGCTTTTGAAAACATTTTGGGAAAAGAAGAAAATAAATTCTATCATTAAAGCCACTGTCATTTCATCGACTGTAAATGCATTCAAAATAGGCAAAGAGCTTACTCGACAACAAACTCAGACGACAAAATTTTAGACCAGTCCTTATTCAAAGCATTTGCAGACGACACATTAAAAGATTGAGTTATAAGATTGGATTCGTCTTTGATAGGATAGAAAGCATATAGTAAAAGGGGAAAAAAAGCTGGTTACCTGCATTTTCTCCTTTTCCCACTATATTTTGAAAACTTTTCAACCTAAAGGTTGTTAACTTGCGACATTTTATTGGGTAAGAGGTTAGTCCCTTATGTGCTAAATAAATGCGAAAAATTTCCGGTCAGTAGGCATCAAGTCAGCTGTTGCAGAGTGCAACTATATAGTAACTGCTGTTTTTGGAGACAATCAAGGTAAAGATCAGACTGTGTTTCAGGAACACTGTAGATTAAGATCAGATTGCACAGACCGTGCTGTCTGAACTTGTTTCTTCAATGTCTACTTTTGTGTGAAATATACTGGCAAATACACCATCGAAATCAATATACTTTGGTTTGCTTTCCTGCTGGAGAAAGTTAAGTTCTTTATTCAGCACTTTAAATGGGCTTTAAAGCATCCATTCAGGTTTTTATAACCTCACCGAGTTTCAAAAATGATTCATCGCTGAATTAAATAATGTAAAAGCTGGCAAACCATTAGTAAAGAAGAATTACAATTAAATGTACGAAAAAACATTTTGAGTGATATTTCCTACATGGGCGGCGCAGCCTCTGTTGGTATTTTCTAGATTTCGCGCCAGAGTTTCTCAAAGACTCGTTGAAATGTCATGTGATCAATAGCTCGAGTCGATTACGACGATTCGTATTCAAATCAGTATAATGACGTCATAACTGATGTGATAAAAATAGATAAAGTTACTGATTGCTAAACGACCATAAAATTGCATGTATTTTCTGGATGTAACATACAGTCTTAAATAACGGTTGGAAAGAAAAATAGTTCTAGTTGTATTTATCGATGTCTTACAAGGAATTCTCATTTACGGCATTAACACTTGTGATAGGCCCCTTTAACCCTTTACCCCACAATCCCGAGTTTTAAGGACCCTTATAGGAGGAAGCCTTTTGAAAACATTGTGGGAAAAGGAGAAAATGCCGGTTACCAGCATTTTCTCCTTTTCCCACAATGTTTCCTATCCTTTCGACCAATAAAATAATCATTTGGGCCACATTCAATTTGTTGTCTGCAAATGCTTTGAATTTGGACGAGTTTAAAATTTCGTCGTTTGGTAAAGAGTTAAGGTCGTTTTGGTTTGAGTATTTCAACAGATATCGGACAGTAAAATACACGATGTTATTTCATGTTTTTCGGTAGTTTATCGAGAAATAACGGTGGAATATTTTTCAATGTTTAATGGTTACGATCAGTGAAAAAATACCGAGTTTATTTTCTAACTCTTCAATTGAAGACGGAAAAAGTAGTTCACGCGCACTAGTTACCAAGATAAAATGCGCGTGCAACTCAACCAGATGGAAATATGACGTAATTTACCCTACATTTCTCGCGCTTGACGTAATATTGTAATGCGTTGTTATGCAGAGGGGGTACGCCACGGGGAATTACCGAAAAGAACTGTACTGGATTTTGATGTAAGTCCCCCGAAAGAACGGTTCGAAGCATGAAGTAAATATAATATTTGTTTGCATTCTAAATCTCTTCCAAAATGGGAAAATCTAAAATTTTGCCGTTTGATACAGAGAAAATATTTGTTCAAGTTGTAGGCCTATGTCTTGTTTATTATACCGGCCATAAAGTTACAGTGCTGTCACATACCTTTGTTACTGCACTGATGAATTCTTTACCGGACGACAAAATTTTACTCTGCCAAAATCGAAATCATTTGTAGACGACAAATTGAATGTAAACCATTTTTTGGAAGTTGTCTTCGATAGCATAGTAACATACTTAGAAAAGGAGAAAATGCTTGTTACCAGCTTTTTATCTTTTTCCCACAATGTTTTCAAAAGAATCCTTTGTCAGGGTCAATTAAACTCAAGATTGCTTGGTAAAAGGTCAATGGAGGTCAAGAAGGGGTCAACCTGCAAGATGTTACACTGTAATGTTTATATAGATCTACAGGCATTCAATTTAAGTTGTAACTCAAACCTTGGAATAATTCTGAACTTCTCCTCTGTCAAATTCGTATTGCTGTCAGACTACATCTGTCACACAAAATGTGTATTTGCTTTTGACATGGGGGTGAAAAATGCTCAAATCGAAAATGAAACGTCGTTTGTCATAATGTTTTCTTTACCACCTGACTATAAATATATTCAAACAGGTGATATTTTGCCGGATGTCTCTTTCATTGTTGACCTTTTGACTTCCTGTACATTTCTCGTGAAAATGATAAAGAATGAAGCCATTACCTCCTGACACAAATCTGCAGCACTTAACCCTTAGGATGCTCAGGGCGACTCAATGACATTTTGCGGACAGTGTAGATCAAGATCAGACAGCACAAAATGTGTAGTCTGATCTTCGATCTACACTGTCCGATGAGGAGATATCTTTCCCCCAAAATTACCTTAGAAAAAGCAAAATTTGGGGTTTTAGTATTGGCTTGAAAGGATAATTTCATTTATTTAGCCGGATAAGGGTTAAATTCCATTCATATGCACAAAACACAAGTTCAGTTATTCAGCCGGTAACGCAAAGGACATAGAACATAGTGGTCGCTGGTTTGATTCTTCAGCTCCACGCCAAATTCTTTCCGAGGATAGTCAATGCTACAGTATTCAGTCCTCTCTAACAGGTGAACAGTGTTTCGACGATGTTGACGTGGAAAACTAGCCTGTACATATCTTCGAAAGAATGTTGTGCGAAATCCTGGGAAAAGAAATACTCCATGAAAGCATGGTGAGGTACACTGACCGCAGAGATATAACAGTAATAATGTTGAAGACGACATTAACACCCAACAAAAAATGTAATGACTTCTAATTTAGTTAATAATTTACCTAATGATTTACTTCCGGATGTATTTCGCTATACGGAGTGAATATACACACGTAAGTAATTAAGCACTTTTACATTGCTTTCACACGATAATTTAGTCCACGATATTTTCCGCATTTGTCTGGGTAGGACGCAGAAAATGTCGTTTGCTGGAGAAAATGTGTGGCTGGACTGTAAGCAAATTTGGATAATGAAAAATATAAAAGAGCCTTCCTGTGCGGGCAAAACGAGGCCTAATGCATCTCCGTAATGCATTATACCAATTAAGCAATCACATAATTATGGATCAATAACAGCCACCTTTTGTAACAACCAACTTAATCATGAGATAGACTTGTCCTTGGACACACAGAAAATTGACCAATAGCGAAAAGTGTCGGCTCAGGTCAGCCTGCGCGGACTGCGCAGGCTGACCTGAATCGATACTTTTCGCAAATGCATTAGGCCCCTTTTTACCAGAGTATGGTTCAAAAATATTTTGATGTTGCACAACTAAATGTGACAGGAAAAATAAAACAAAAATCTGCCTTGACCTTCACAAACCTCTTGATGTAGGATCTTTTATCCAAGTCACAGCAAACTTCCTCCTAACTCTTAGGCTGCTGAGCGCGACTCATGGACCTTTTGCGTACAGTGTAGATCAAGATCAGACTGCACGGAACGTGCAGTCTGATCTTGGATCTGCACTGTCCAATAATGAGATATTTTTCTCCAAAAAATAAGTTTGAAATAACATTATTCTGCTTTTTACTATCAGCTTGAAAATTCATTTAACTTACTTGGTAAGATAAGAGTTAATTCTTTCATTTCCAACTCCAGAGATTAGACGTTTTTCGAGGTTAAAAAGTAAATTCCCACTGCCATTCAAGATAAATTTGGTCGTAGTCTAGCATTACGTAGCGGATGGTGTAGATCCAAGATCAGACTGCACGCTATGTGCAATCTGATCTTCATCTATACCATCCGCAAAAGCTACTGAAGTCGTCATTGGTAGTGAAAGCATTAATTTGGAACATTGAAGAAGTAGATAAACAGTTGTAATAAATTACTTTTAAACAAAGTGTTTACATGTGAAATTTCAAGTGCTTTGAAATACGATTGACGTTCTGAAAAGAACTGTATTTATAATGCTTGTACTGTATTCTCTTTTTACTTAAAATTTAGTTAGTAAACTATCTGAGGATTTGATCACAGTCTCCGGACAGCACGGTCTTATTGATGAGCTATGTTCTGTGAAAAGGTAGTTTAATGTGCAAAAAGTATCTGAGTCGAAACTTTTCGCTTCTGGAAAAATTTCTGCATGTCTAAGGACCATTCTACCTAAGGATAGAGCCGGTTATAAGATAAAATGGATTACTTGGTATTATTCATCACGGAGATGTATCAAACTCTTTTATGCCGTAGGGAGGCTAAAATATATGCTAACCTAATTATTTGCACTTCAGTTCAATAAGTTCATAAAATTTGAAGATTTTTTTTTTCAAATTTCATTAGATATCATTAACCACCTACATGGACGACCACCATTGTTAATCTGTTGTCTTTACCCCTTAAATTTCAAGCAAGTAAGTGGAATTTTTCATTCACTAAATGGACCAGAGTTACAAGCCTTTCTTTTGGTATAGCCTTACCTTGATTTGCACTTAAAAAGGCAAATTAAATAGCCATTAATTCCAAAAGGGTCACATGCTACTTCTAACAGAACTATTTAATACCCTAAGTATTTCTTCTTGTTGATCACGGTGTGGCACCACTGCGAGACTGCTTCCGGGTCGTAGTATCAAAAGTAGTCACATGTGACTTTTACAGTAGCACTTCTGTTGCACTGTTTCATGGAGCTGAAAGTGCTAGGTGATATATAATTTAGATCTGCTTCGAATTGGGGCAGTGGGGGACCACATAGATGTATTTTTATTGTATATTGACGGGACTTTTTTGTGTCACTGGAGGAACAAAGGCTTGGGGTCATGGCCGTGAACAGCTGTTCCTGACAGGACAATTTCTCAGTTGCCTGTGTTGGGATTTAACGAAAAAATAGGTTGACATGTTCTTTTCTTTTCATTTCTTTGAAGGACTATTGATGTACATCTGAGAGTAACACAAGGAAAATCCATAGGTTTGCCATTGAGCAATCTGTGAAGCTGCAAATATGGTCGATTTCACTTTATTTTCAAAGTAGCAAATCACCAGTGGTGTGACACCACATAACATGCTACAAGGTGCCATACCCCAATTACCCCAAGATGTGGATAACATTGTCGATACAGTTGCTGCCGCAACCTGCATTTTCTTCTATTTCTTCAATGTTTTCTACCCTTTCAAAGACGTACTCAATCATATGAGCCAAATTTAATTGTCGTCTGCAAATGCTTTCAGTTTAGACATGGAAAATTTTGTCAACTGGTTAATCGATTAGCACGTAAACAAAGATCACAGTGTAAATATTTGCGGATAGATAAGTCTACTAAATTCAGTTTATATTCTTTAACTCATTACCAAACGACAAAATTTTAGACTGGTCCAAATTGAAAGCATGTGCAGATGACAAAATAAAAGTGACTGAAAATTTGAAATTTGTTTTGTGAAGGGTAGAAAACATTGTGGGAAAAGGAGAAAATGCTGGTTACCAGCATTTTCTCCTTTTCCCACAATGTTTTCTGAAGGCTTCTTTCTCAAGGTCGTCAAAAGTAGGGATTGTGTGGTAATGGGTTAACCATTTAATATAAATTAAACTGTGATATGCATAGTAAGTTAATGTTAAATATGTTTCAGTTTGAATTGATGAGATAATATCTTTCGCTCACAGAAACAAACAGGAATAAGGTATAAGGTTTGAAGTCAGTGACATAATTATTTTGGTCCAAGTTTCTCTGGAAATGTCGGGGTGTATGAATCGGAATTCTTTCTGCATAACTCTATCCAGTCTGATCTTGATCTACACTGTCGCAAAAGCGTCTAGAGTTGCCCCAACCCTTTACCAGAAGACATAGTTATAGGCTAGACTGGTACAAATTGAAATCATTTCCAGCCGGCATCTTAAATGTGGATCAAAGAAAACATTGTGGAAAAAAAAAATGAAATGCTGAGCCAGCGTTTTTCTCTTTTCACACAGTTTTTCCAAACCTCCCTCTTCATGGTCGTTAAAACGCGGATTCATTTGATATGGTGTCAGTTTAGCAAGAGAAGAGTAAATGAAACATGCTCTGTGAAAAGGGGGCTTGATGCATCTGCGAAAAGTATCGACTCAGGTCAGCCTGCGCGGACTGCGCAGGTTGACCTGATTCGAAACTTTTCGCTATTGATCAATTTTCTGTATGTCCAAGGACCAGTCTACATCGTTATTAAGGCGGCTGTTAAAAAAAAGTGGCAATTATGGATCTATAACTATGTGATGGCTTGCTTGGTATAACGCATCACGGAGATGCATTAAGCCCTCTTTTGCCAGAGCATGGCTATAATTTATGATGGATCTAAACTTCAGATCCTGTCCACGCTGGAATGTGTGGCATTTCATTATCATAGGCAAACTTAGGTGTTTATTAAAATCCCCACCAGTTTCACCGGAGGGGCCTTTAGGTTTGCCTCGGTCCGTCCTTCCAAAATCTGCCGTACTTTTCCTCCAGTTTTGGGTCAGTGTCAAGGTTACCGAAGGATATAAAAGAAACTGCAACATTTTTAATAATATATGAGCAATGAGTATGGAACTTCGTAAAGAGATATAATAGTATATTATATACCTTGATAGGTAGATTTTGCAAACTTTATATGAGCCGTGCTTTGGCAAAAGGGGGTTTAATGCATCTTCGTGATCAGTTATCATTTAATTATGGATCCATAAAAATCCATTTTGTCCAACAAGCAACTGAATCATAAGTAATGAATGGTTATTTGACATGTAGAAAATTGACAAATAACAAAAAGTTTCGACTCGTGTCATTATGCGCGGACTGCGCAGGCTGACCCAAGTCGATACTTTTTGCAGATGCATCAAGCCCCCTTTTCACACATCATAAATCAAATCTACTTTCATTTCATGGCAAGCTTAGAGGTCAGGATCATGATTACAAAAAAGAGAAAAAAAAAAAACCAAGCTCTTAAACGACAGGTAAACTTTTCTATCTAGAATTCTATCTCTTCATGCTTTTGGCAATGGCTTATAATTGTGTCCATTGGAAGTAATGCCGTAACACATGATATTTTTTTCTTTTTGAAGTCATACAGATAAGTCGTTTTGGCGCATCCTACCTCTTTCCCTGATGTGAGACCGACAGACTTGACCTATAAGTATTTCTAGATTAAAAAGAACCTCTACAGGGAAGAAGATTTGCTAATCTAGACACCCTAGAAGAACTACTACGGCCAACCAAGTTGGACTGATCAAATTTGGTTGCCTAGCAACCAAACAGACCTTCCATGTTGGTGGAAATCAATGATTGAGAAAAAGGGATATGGCTTGCAACACGCGAAAAGGGGCATTCAGACATTCGCGTAAAGTGTCGTCTCGGATCAGCCTGCGCAGTCCGCGCAGGCTTATCCGAGATGGCACTCTACGACTACATTAGATTTCGTCCTACAGTAGACTTGCGCAAAACAGAAAATTATATCAAAAAGAAAAATTTCGTTTCGGATTAGGCAACGCGGATTGCGCAGGCTGATCCGAGACGACACTGGACGCAAATATCCGAATGCCCCTTTTCGCGTCTTGCAGGCCATATTACAATGAAGGAATATAGAAAGAGTCTGAATACTTTTTTATGGTATTGCAAGGAAATATACGTTTACTCAATAAAACGCTACCTGGTGCGATTCATTCAGCTATGATCAGCTAGCATATAACCTATTCATCGGCCATTTATTAAAACAGCTCCTACAGGCTTGGGTAATAGCTTCGGTATAAGCCTTACTTTTCCCAAGTATTTGGGATGGGTGATGCGTCATAGCAGACAGGTCGAATCTTCGAAGAAAATGATATGCGCAGACAGCGAGTAAAGACAGTTGCATTTGGTTGTATTTTGAATATGTTGCCATTGACTTTTGTTGACGACTGGGTCCCCATTATAGGACTAAACGCGCCTTTAACGAAAGAGTTCTTCAAATGGAATAAGAAATATTGAATCAGCCCCTCTTTTTATTGGATGAACCTCATACTTGTATATGCTGTTAAAGAAAGGCAAATAAAAGTATTAAAAGGTAGACAGAAAGTGAGCTTAATGATATCAAGTATCTTTTTTTTATCATAAAATGCTTTTAAAGTAATAAATTCCAAAAAAGACAGTTATAAAACGAAATCCGGGTTTGTGTTTATCTAGATCAACAATAAAACATAATCCTAATGGTTTGGCAGAGGTCATCATAATTGGGCCATCGGATCCTTAAAACAATATTTTTTCATTAAAAACCTATGTTGTGGGTAGTCATTAGAATTGTCTCGACGAGACAATTCTAATGAGTACCAACAACAAAGGTTTTACTGAATGATTAAAGAAATACATGTATTACTCTTTGAAACTTGAAATTTTCCCTTTATCTGCACCTGTTTTGTTTTCATAAGTACTTCGACCCCGGCTAATTTTGCGGGTCACATTGAGGAGTTTTGTCTTGATATTCGCTTAAAACAAAAACTTCAATCTTGTGTTGTCTAGACTTAAGATTACTTCACTCTTGGGAGCTGAGAGAACTTTATTTGCTTTTGAGGACCACGTGAATCAAAATCAAACGGCACAGCACGTAACGTCTGATCTAAGGCCAATATTGTCTAAAATTTTGCTGTCTAACCATAACACATTAAACTTGCAAAGTACATATGAGCCGCGCTCTGGCAAAATGGGGCTTAAAACATCTCCGTGATGCATTATACCGAGCAAGCATCACCTTATTACGGACCCATAAAGTCTATTTTGTCAAACAACCGACTGAATTATGAGGTAGAATGGTCCTTTGACATGCAATAAATTTGAAGGTAGCGAAAAGTTTCGGCCCATGTCAGCCTGCGTGGACTGCGCAGGCTGACATGGGTTGATACTTTTCGCAAAAGCATCAAGCCCCTTTTCACAGAGCATGGCTCATACATTTTTTCCTGGGTTAAAATGTAAATTTCATTTAGAATGGCGCTTTAAGAGTCAATTACTGTAAATCAAGACCATACAAATGAGTGGCGCTAATGGAAAAGGCTCCCAAGCAAGTCATCATATAGTTCTTGATCCATGTTAATTTCGTTTAACAATCAACTAATCAGGAGGTAGACTGGTCCTTTGACATGCGAAAAATTTACCGATAGCAAAAAGTTTCAACTCAGGTCAGTCTGTGCGCACTGCGCAGGCTGACCTGGGTTGATTTTTCAGATGCATTAACACTCCCCCCCCCCCTCTTTTTTAAAGACTAATATGTGTTTTGGCCTTCCGTTTTCGGTGGTTCATCTTTGAGCATAGTTAAAACGGGGGTTTTCCGAGGTTCAGTGGTTAAGGCTTTGGATCTGTAATCAGTAAGTCCCGGTTCGATCCTCGCCGACGGCGCTTGATACATGAGAATGTCCTTCGACAAGGCACTGCATAACCCCAGCCTAGTACTGATGAAACACAGGAAAAGTGAGTGTGTGAGCTGTCGCCGTGAAATGACTGACACATTGTTGAAACCGGCTTAAATTCCAGTTGCACACACATCATTTGTAACTTTTATCAAAGTAATTGTGTATTTCATTGAATCTGTAAATAATACTGCTAACATTTGACAAACAAGATACACGAAATATACACCTTTGAAAAAATATGACTCATCTCTGTAAAAAGGGGGTTTAATGCATCTACAAAAAGTACCGACCCATGTCAGCGTGCGCAGTTCACGAATGCATTTCAGTGATGCATTGTACCAAGTAAGCCATCACATAATTATGGACCAACAAAAAAAACTTTGTCTAACAACCAATGGAAACATGAGGTAGACTGGTCCTTTTACATGCATAAAATTGACGGACAGCAAAAAGCTTCGGCCCAGGTCATCCTGCGCAAACTGCGCAGGATGACCTGGGTCGATACTTTTTGCAAATGCATTAAACCTCCTTTTCACAGAACATGGCGCAATTACAAATGTTGATCGTGTTTTGCCAAATATTTTGTCATTCACTGTCAAGCTACAAAATTCACGGTACATAGCTTTAGAAACGGTGCTTCAAGTACCCGTGTCTCTGTTAAGCTTATCCACAATTTGAATTTCACCAGTCTCTTACACAAAATGAAAACAAAATGGCAGGTATTCAACAATACTTTTGTAATATAAAAACTCAATAAAACTTTTAGATTTAGAAATCAGCCGACACCTGTCTCCTCCCTCTACGCTTTTGTCGCAGTCTTCGAGACAGTTCCCAGGCACGCATCTGCGTGCTATCTCGACGCCTTGGCGCAAGTGTAGTTTCTTCCTTATCTCCATCTTCTGCTTCCACAAAAGTAGAACTAACGTCGATATTTGTAGAATCTGTCACATCTCCAACGTCCTCCCAAACACCAGAATTGCTGTTGTCATCTGTCACATTATTATTATCACACTTGTCGAGGTCCGAGTCACTGTCTGAGTTGTCTTTGTCATTAGGACTTCTTAACGCATGTCTCACGTCTTCTATGTTAACACTTGCTCTTTCCTTTCGACGACGCCGTTTGTAAATCTTGTGTAATTGCTTCTGAACGCTAGAAACCTTTACTACGTTAAGAGCTATTGGTTTGGCACTACTTTTTCGACGCTGTCTTTGAAAAGTTACTTGATTCGGTAAAAAGTTGTAATTTGCACAACTAAGACGTCTGCCATAGGATGGAAGATATGCAACACTGCAACGTCTCCCGGAAGTAGATGGAAGTGATGACATCATACCTGCGTGACTCATTCGACGTCCTTTGTGTTCAACGTTATTTTGTATACTTTTTGACGTTACCGAATTTCGTCTGGTTGGATTTGGTGTGGTTGTTAGGGCAAAACAGCTACTCCGCCTGTTTCTCATTGCGACGTTATTGTTCATTGTTTTATCCATAATTTCGTCATACACTTTTTCTGTCAATGATTGTGAAATATTCACGTCTTTCAATAAGTCCTGAATCTGATTTATAAATGCCTTTTTCCACGTGCCATCATCATTGATACCAGAGTTCACTTTGTTAGCATTAATCTGATCCAGCACTAGTTCGTTTCCATCCTCAGATAAAGACGAAAGACGACTAAGAGCCGTCGTATTTCCATTTTTATCCAGCAGAAGTTTGTTGCTATAGTGGTCCATGGAGCACTTCCGGGTTCGTCCGTTGGTACCCATATTCACAGACCGGAAGTGAAGTAATGGATCTGGTTCTGCAACTACTTCAGAATGTTGCATGTTACGTTATCGTTGTCTTAGCCTGGAATTAAGAATAAGATCACATAATGACATAATGAATCGCAAATTGAACGTGAACAGTTTAATTGAATTTTATTGATTTATTCAATAATATACATCGCATTTCTCTCTCTCTCTCTCTCTCTCTCTCTCTCTCTCTCTCAATGATGTTTAGTTACATGTACATGTTTACTTCTTATAGTTCAAAAGTCGCCCATTTTCAAAGACAGAGAAAACTGAAATTGTCACAGTTTGCATATTTCCCATGAAGTTTCTATCATGTTAACTCTTTCACAAACGACAAGATTTTAGACATGTCAAAATTCAAAGCATTTGCAGACGATATAAAAAATGTTACTCAAAAATTGGAAATTGTTTTCGGAAGGCTAGAAAACATTGTGAGAAAAGGAGAAAATGCTGGTTACCAGCATTTTCTCCTTTTCCCACAATGTTTTCAAAAGCCTTTTTTTCACAGTCGGAATTGTTTGATAGAGGTTTAATTCCACTTTCAAACGACTGAAGTTGATATTTGTCAATATAATAATCACACTTTAACACAGCATGGTTCTCTCTTTCCTGATATTTTTGAGATTGTACAGACCCCAATATTTTTTCTTAGATAAGTTTGCAAATAGTGATTAGATCTATATTTTAACCTGTCGGAAAAATGGTACAGAAACTATATATATTTTTTCCACAGCGTTTGTCCGAGTTTTATGCTAACACCACCTACACTTACACTTAACCAATATCCTGCTAATTAGGTAAAATGAAATTTTTGAGCCGATAGTAAAAGCCCAAATTTTGCTATTTCAAAGGTAATATGGGGGGGGATAATATATCCTTTATCTAACAGTGTAGATCAAAGATCAGACCGCACGTTCTGTGCAGTCTGATCTTGATCTACACTGTCCGCAAAGGGTCAGCGAGTCGCCCAAAATTTGCTATTTCAAAGGTAATATGGGGGGGGGGGATAAAATATCCTTTACCAGACAGTGTAGATCACAGATCAGACTACACGTTCTGTGCTGTCTGATCTTGATCTAGACTGTCCTCAAAGGGTCAGTGAGTCGCCCAAATTTGCTATTTCAAAGGTAATATTGTGGGGGGATAATATATCCTTTATCAGACAGTGTAGATCAAAGATCAGACTACACGTTCTGTGCAGTCTGATCTTGATCTACACTGCCCGCAAACGGTCAGCGAGTCGCGCTTAGCAGCTTTAGCCTATTAGGCGTATAATATGTCACTTTTGTTACATCACATTTGGCTTATTTCATAAAGTGTCTAAATTAGCCCAGGCACAAATCCTTTGAAGTTTGACAGAACACATTTATCCAGCAGAAAAGCCTATGAGGAATAATATTTTTAACATTTTCACACAAAACGGCTGACGCTATATCAGTCCTTTAAACCTGTACCAAACAGTCCCGAGTTTTAACGTCACTGTTAAGAAAGACATTTGAAAAGAAAAAATTGTGATAAAGGGAGAAATTGCTAGTAAACAGAATTTTCTTCTCTTCCCACAACGTCGTGAACCTGTTGAACGACAAATTTTCTGTTTTGAGTAACTTTTAACTTATCGTCTGCATATCCTTTGAATTTGGACTAATTTAAAATATTGTCTGATATAGAGTTGAAGATCATAAACAATTTCTGAAGTGTGCGATGCATAAATTTAGAGATAACAGTAATACATCATGTTTTAAGATAAAATGTAATCTATCATTGAGTTCTTGTTCAAATGATGCAACATTCCAACTAGCCATTCTGTCTTATAAATGAGCCATGCTCTGTGAAAAGGGGGCTTAATGCATCTCCGTGATCCATGGTACCAAGGAAGCCATCACATAAATATGGATCCATAATATCCATTTTTTTTTTAACAACCGACTTAATCATGCGGTAGACTGGTCCTTTGATGTTCAAAATATTGACCAATAGCGAAAAGTTTCGGCCCAGGTCAGCCTGCGCAGTCCGCGCAGGCTGACCTGTGTCGATACTTTTCGCAAATGCATTAAGCCCCCTTTTCACAGAGCACAGCTCATTTAATTGTGAAGTCATTTTGACTGTAGTTTATTTTACGGCCACCAACATTGATTTGAGGCTTAGTTGTTGACCTTGATTTGGTATTTCTCTTTCAGCGTTAAACTCTTTACAAGAATCATCCAAATTCAAAGCATTTGCAGACGACAAAAGTAATATGACATAAACGATGGAACTTGGCTTTGGACAAGAAAGAAAACATTGTGGTAAAAGGAGAAAATGTTGGTTGCTAGCATTTTACTCCTTTTCCCAAAATGATTCAACCCCTTCCTTTTCAATGTCGCTAAAACCCAGGATTGTTTGGTACAGGGTTAATATCAAAGTAATCACAAATAATATACCGCTATTAAAACAGTAATTCAATACTAAAAATTGCAGACGACTCTGAATGAAACATTCAAAAGGCTTGGGAAAAAAAGTAAAAGTCAAAACGAGCTGTGAGAACTAGCGCATATATATCAAGTGAGAACTTAGTAGTAAAAAAAAAATGAGAACTTGTACATTCCGAACAATTTGCCCTTTTGTCACAATATTTCACAAATAGATCTGTTGCAAGGCGTCAAACAAAAAAATTGTCCTGCTGTGATATAAACAATTCTTCTAACGTTCCATTAGTTTTGGAAAAAAAAATGTCAACGTCCCACCCTTAGAAATGACAGAGACATAGATTGTGTATTGTATGTCTCTGGAAATGATTAGGTAGACTCTACATGCACTCGTCAAAACTCGGCCAATTCCGTAACTACAACATGGATTTGATTAATGGGTCACCCGAGGTTTGCCGAATGGCTCGACATGTACTCGATCTAAGTATGGTTTCATACATTTTCATACACGACAGTTATTAAATGTTTACCCTGCAGCGTCCAACATCAAAACGCTCATCTGACCTCTTAAATCTGTCTATTAAACACAATCGAGATACTTTTTTTTACCGTATAATTCATTTTAAGCCCACTTTATGCCCAACTCCCCACTCGTTCTCAATGTTTTTTCCCCATAGATAAATATCTTTTTTTTTTCAGGAATAAAACTCGAAACTATCAATTATAAAAGAGTTATGTGATATTCTTAACCCGTTACCAAACAATTCCTTGTAATACCGACTCTGCAAGGAAAAGCAGCTTTTGAAAACATCGTCTGCTACAAAAGGTATTAACACAACGTAATACCAGTGAAAGTGGTAAATTGAAAAAAAGAAGATATAGCTCATTACTTCCTGAGACAAATCGCAGCTAAATCTTTTGAAAAAAAACCCTATGTACAAAAATATTAACAGTACACGAATTACTTGAAAACACCAACGTGCAAAATGGATAATCAATACATGTATATATGTATTTTGAAAACTGTCATGTACAATGGATTTCAATACATGACTACTTTGAAAGCACTCATGTACAAGTGCAAAATCAACAGATAAATAATCTGCTAGTAACGTTACCCATTTATAAACTGATAATCAACACATGACTACTTTGAAAGCACTCATGTACAAGTGCAAATCAACAGATAAATAATCTGCAAGTAACGTTACCCATTCATAAACTGATAATCAACACATGACTACTTTGAAAGCACTCATGTGCAAGTGCAAAATTAACACATGACTACTCTGGAAGTACCCATGTATAAAACGATAACCAACATATGACAACGAGAGAATTGTTGATAGATGTAATTTGAATACTAGTCTGACCTGAGTATGCGGAGGTTTGAACCTTAAGCATGAGGAGACATAAGTCGCTTTTTCGGACAACGTGGACTATGATCAGAAAATACAGAGGGTGCAGTCTGATCTTGAATCTACAGTGCTCCATGCTGAATTTTAGATCATGAACAAAATAGTCTGTGTTCTTTATTTGCCTTCGAATTAGATTATCCGCCGTGAAAAAATAAACTCAAATTCATTTCTGTTATGGCGGAAAAAGTAAATAGACACCTGAAGCGGGGAAAATTTTCTCACAGGACACAAAAAAGTTTACAGTGCGTCTGTTTTCTTCTTCTTTCATCTCAGTTCTTCCTCGGGTGTATAATTAGCATTCAAATGTGCATTTTGTTGAAATTCAAATCCCCTCCAGCGAATCTAAAAGCTATTTAACTTCATGCTAGAAGACAAATGGTTTGACTTGTCCAAATTGCAGGCCACAGACTGATTTTGATTCATATGACGAGATCTGTCTCTGAAACTGGCTTTTCGTGGGAGTGTTTTTGGGCAAGACATTACAAAACCCTAGCACCTAGGACTGGTGAAGACCATGATAAACACAAATATGTGAGCTGGTGCAGTAATATAATTGAAGTAATTGTCACGGAGAGAGGTTAGATATATAAGCACTTGAAACCTGCCTTGCTGTAGAGCTAGCTTTTACAGCGATGTGGTTTGGTGCATTTCTGTCCGTGGAAGTTAAGCTACGTGTATTAGGCTAGTGCCTGGATGGGAGACCAGGTCGTTGCACGTTACATTTGGTAGCAGCGGTGGGATAATGACAACTGCCGGACTGGAGTTGCCTTACCCATGTATATTCCCCTGGTTTATTTATATATACATGTTTGTATATAAGTCTCGAGGTCGAGACTTGTCGAAGGGGAAAGTAATGTCACGGAGAGAGGTTAGATATATAAGCACTTGAAACCTGCCTTGCTGTAGAGCTAGCTTTTACAGCGATGCGGTTTGGTGCATTTCTGTCCGTGGAAGTTAAGCAACGTGTATTAGGCTAGTGCCTGGATGGGTGACCAGGTCGTTGCACGTTACATAATGTTAAAAGAAACATCAAAACATCATTCAATCCATCTGTCTCTGAAAAGGGAGAAAAACGTTGTGAGAAAAGGAGAAAATGCTGGTTACCAGCATTTTCTCCTTTTCTCACAATGTTTTCGAAGGCCTTTATCAAACGTGTTTAACGTACGGCACAGTTTGTATAGGGTTAAAATTTAAGCAGTTTTGTGTGCAAGTGGTTGCGATTTATCCTGCAGCTATTTGCACCAGCACACCGCTTTAGTATATGTAATAATTGAATTCAAAAGCAGCTTGAATTTTAAATTAAAGACCTAATCGTTTAAAAGCTTGAATTTCATGCTTATTTTTTCTTAAAAATTTCCTTTTCATACCAGGTTTATCTTTTATCTGCAACCAAGGTCCGTATTTACCGACCATTCTTAAAAATTATTCTTGGTCTAATTTTAGATTTAGAAAGTAACATAACTTCTGATTGGCTAAACCATTTGGTTTAGCCAATCAGAAGTTGTGCTACTTTCAAATTTAGAAAATTCTTGAGAATAAGATTACGAATGTCTTTGAGAATGGTTGGTGAACCAAGATAGCTCTTCATGCATTCTAAGGTTTATTTTTTTTCCCACCAATACGAGACAAAATACAAGTTCTGAGCCTAATGTGCTGGCGATTTTGAGCCCCGAGGCTAATCCCTAAAAGGGGCCACTTAATTGGAATAAACATTTTTACTCTTAAAAGCTTTACAACACAATTTTCAACATTTCCATAATGTTCAAAGGATTTGTGGATAACAATTTAATCAATTCATCTATTTGTCTTCGAAAGAGTCGAATATACAACCAGAATTTTATGCTTTTACCAGATTGTTTCCAACAGGCCTCCTCCTCGGGTTGGTTTAACCCTTAACCACACAATCCAGGGGTTTAACGACTTTATGAAAAATACCTTTGAAAACATCGTTGAGAAAAGAGAAAATGCTAGTAACCACAATGTTTTCTACTCTTCCAAACACAAATTTCAATTTTTTGGTCACATTTTTCTTTTCGTCGTCAGCAGATACTTTCAATTTTGGCAAATCCAGAATTTTGTCGTTCGGTAAAAGAGAGTTAAAAGAGATATTTTTAGTAAAGGGTTAGGTTAAAAGACTGGACCCTAAAATTGTAAAAATCTTTTTTTTCGAGGGGGGGGGGAGCAAAAATGTAGTCTTTTAGGGGCCAGAACATTTCAAAAATAGCGGACAGATCAGACTGCATGTTCTGCGCTGTCTGCTCCCTACCTACATGCCAAAGCATGCTACAATTAATTTGCCACCCTCTGTGCAGTCCTATCCTGATCTACCCTAATCGTGATGGCAACCGCAGGTACGAAAGAGAAGATCTAAAGGTCTTGGTAAAAGAAAGACTGGGGTTAAAAAACTCAGGTTTTGAAATGAAACAGCGAAAAATAGTCTTGGGAATAAACAAGCTCTGGTTCATTTTATATAAATATGATTATAGGCGAATGGTTGTTTTTATTTCAGCTTTGATTTCTTCTTTTTTTGTGTTTGTAATATTTATAAATTTACCACACCTCAACACGTGTTTACGTTTTTTGAGAAAACCGTTCTTTTTTTCGTCTGTATGTTATTTTCTTTAAGAAAAGTTTTGAACTTGTGTGGGTTTCATTTTTAACCTTATTATTTTTAACCCTTTACCGACATATCTGCAGTTTTAACGATCCTGAGAACGAAGGCATGATCCTGAAAAAAAGAGGAAACTAGCATTTTCTCCTTTTCCCACAATATTTTCTACTCTGTTTAAAAGCAAATTTATTTTTTCAATTTACATTTAACATATGGTCTGGTAATGCTGTCAATTTGGACAAGTGTAAAATTGTCATTTTGGTGAAATGTTAAGAAGAAGGTGTCTTTGAGGATTATACGTAGCTAAAATGTCTAAAAGAATTTAGTTGCTTTGTTTCTATAGTACCTCCGTTATGGTGAAATACCGTTCGAATAATCCCTGAGACATATGAATAAGTGTGACTTAATGATCTTTTTGCGGACCGTGTAGATCAATATCAGGCTGCTCAGCATTGCCACTGATCTTTGACCTAGACTGTCCGATACGAAGAATATTTTTTAACCCTTTACCACACAATCCCTAGTTTTAAAGACCATGTAGGTTAGTGCTTTTGAAAACATTGTAAAAAAAAGGAGAAAATGCTGGTAACCAGCATTTTCTCCTTTTTCCCACAATGTTTTCTGCCCTGACAAAGAACTTTGGTTCATTTTTATTACTTTTGAATTTGACAACTGCAGATGCCTTCAGTTTGGACGAGTCTAAAATTGTCGTTTCGAAAAGCGTTAACAAAGCCAATTTTTAGATAGCAATATTCAGACTGGACACGCTGCACGTACTGTGCAGTCTGATCTTGATCGGCATTGCACTTAAATGCGACATAATATTTCGTGTAGCTTTCTTAAGGTAAATACAGTTTCATATGCACATCCCCAGGTATCCTTAGTCTTGCAACAGATCATTTTTGAAAACATTATGGCAAAAGAACAACTTAGCTTTAGCGGATTGTTTAACCCTTATCCTGCTATATAAATGAAATCAAAATTTCAAACTGATAGTAAAAACCCAAATTTTGCTATTTCAAAAGTATTTTTGGTGAAAAGATATCTCCTCATCGGACAATATAGATCCAAGATCAGACTGCACGTTCTGTGCAGTCTGATCTTGATCTACACTGTCCGCAAAAGGTCCTTGAGTCGCGCTTAGCAGCCTTGGGCCTAAAACATGTATAAGAATTAGTAAATTTATACTGTACTTTAATTCATAAACACAGATTTTGAATAAAATCTAGAGTATTTCTAAAGATATTTATCAGGGCATAAAATTTTAACATAAAAAATTTGTTTACGAATACAAAAAATGCGAATTATTCAGTCAATAAAACATGCACGACGGGGTGCTGAAAAATAGACGTAGAGGTCACAAAAAAATGTTAACAGTTCTGAATCTAATTACCGGAGAAATCTTAGCCAATTAGATTGCTTATCCTGAAATTAGGTTCGTGTTTAGATTGGTTCGTGAGAATGGGCAATAACTTTGCACTCTAGACCCTCAACCAAATAATACTTTGCCACAGCGCCGCCCTCAAGGAAAATGGCATTTGAAAACAATGCAGAAAAAGGAGAAATTGCTGGTAACCAGCATTTTCTCCTTTTTCCACAATGTTTTCTACAGTTTCAAAGACAAATCCCACCAGTACTGAATCAACAACATCTGTCACGTGGCCTGCAAATGCTTTCAATTTGGAGAAGTCTTTTTTTTATCATCTTGCAAAGAAATAATGTGAATGAATACCACTTTTCACGCCCTTGTGGTTGACTTCTTTTTGAAATCATTGTGGAAAAAGGGGAGACTGTGGGTTACCTGCATTTTATCCGTTTTTTTCCACGATTTTTTTCAAAGGTCTTCGTGGTTACATGACACACGAGATTGCTTTGGAAACGGATGCGGTACTTCATTCCTTATGCTGCTAAGCGAGACCCAAGGATCTTTTGCGGACAGTATAGATCAAGATTAGACTGCACAGAACGTGCAGTCTGATCTTGGATCAACACTGTCCGATGAGGAGATAGTTTTCCTCAGAAATATAAATAGCAATATGTGGGTTTTTACGATCAGCTTGAAAGTTTTATAACTTATTTAACAACTAAAGTGTTAAAATTTCCCGAAAAATGCTGAACTGATTCCGTGGATAGTGTAAAAACCGCAAACTCTTGGATCAATGAAAGCGAGGCTTGGCAAGAACCATTGTTTACATCTTGACTTTTTCACCTTTTTCTGTGTTTATACAATATCAGTTATACTGAAAACTTGTATGTTTATCTGAATTATGTCCTGTTTCTCTGGAAGCTAAACCAGGTCATTTCATCAAAGGAAGCACGAAAATTATAAACAGAAAGACTTAAAACAAATAACAGAACCCCGAAACCGCCCTCGGTAACCCAGGTTTGAAACATTAAGTTAACGCTTTAACCATACGACGAAACTTTGGACTTGTCCAGTTCCAAAGCACTTGCAGACGACAAGTTAAATGTAGTTCAAATTTCTGTAGGAAAAGGAGAAAATGCTGGTTACCAGCATTCTCTCCTTTTTCCACAATATTTTCAAAACCTTTATTTTTCAAAGTCGTTAAACTTCTGGATTGTGTGGTACAGGGTTAAACCACATTTATCAAGAAAAAATGTCGACAATGAAGACAGACAGTCATCCGAAAGCAGCTGAGCTGAGCTTTAAACCGCACTAGTATTTGACATCCTTGGTCCGTATTTACTAACCATTCTCTAGCATATTTTCAGCCATACTCTCCAAGATTTTCTAACTTGAACAGTAACACAACTTCTGATTGGCAAAACCAAATGATTTAGCCAGTCAGAACTTGTGTTACTTTGGAATTTAAAAAAATCTGGAGAATAAGCCTAAGAATGTTCTAAACCCTTTACACCACAAAATTTTTGGCTTGTTCCAACCCAAAGCATATGCAGACGCCGAATTACATGTGGATTAAATTGCGGAAGTTGTCTTTGATAGGATAAGGTCAATTTCTTGCATGTCAAAGTACCTGTCTACCTCATGATTCAGTCGGTTGTTAGGCAAAACTGGATTTTATGGATCAGTAATCATGTGATAACTTGCTTGGTATAATGTATCACAGAGATGTAATTAAACCTCCTTTTGTCATAGTGCTGCATATGTATAATCTATTACTTTTAAAAAAAACCCAGAATGAACTTGAATTAGATCTAACTCAGGTTAACACATTACCCCCTTCCGATACATTTATAGCAGACTACTTTGAAAACATGTAGGATCTGACCTATGAGTATACTGTTCATTCTTTACCAAACGACAAAATTTTAGTCTTGTCCAAATTGAAAGCATTTGCAGATTAGAAATAAAATGTTGTTTAAATGATGGGATTTGCTTTTAAAGGATAGAAAAAATGTAGGAGAAAGGAGAAAACGCAGGTAGCAAGCATTTTTCTCCTTTTCCCACGATGTTTTCAAAAGCTTCCTACCTCGGTGTTACACGGCATTGTGTGATAAAGGGTCAAGTAATATTTAATGCAGGAATAGAAATAAACAGTTGCAAAAGGGAAAATTGCTCGTCGACATCAATTTCTTTTTTTTTTTGGTCAAAATCTTTCAAAAAGTATTAAAGAAAAAATAGTTTCCAGGTGTTAAAGGTGATTGGCGAATAATGAATTGAAAACCTAAGGATATTCAATGAATCATGAAGACGTCAAATTGCATCGCTTCATAAAAATAGGGACTTGATATGCTATACACGTGTCTTGAATTCTTTACCACGCAATCGCGAGCTTTAACGACACTGAGGAAGAAGACTTTTGACGGCATTGTGAGAGAAGGAGAAAATTTTGTAACCAGCATTTTCTCCACAATGTTTTCTATCCTTTAAATCGCAAATCCCATCATTTGAGCAACACGTAATTTTTCAGCCGCAAATGCTTTGAATGTGGACAAGTCTACAGTGTTTTCTAACCTTTAAAAGACAAACTTAATCAATTGAGCAAGATGTAATTTGTCGTTTGTAAATGCTTTCAATTTGGAAAACTAAAAAAAAAGAATTGTAGTGCGGTAAAAAGTTAATAAATTAAATACTAAATGCAGTGTGGTACAAAAACTCTTACCGTATTAACTGAATATAATCTCACATGGACAAAACTCTTGCTTCGATATACAAAACTTTTTAATCGATTCTACGAACAGTTCCGCGCCACACTCGACTCGAGAATGGGGCAAGTAACTGTAAACACAAGAGTAAACACAGAGATAAGATTTCGTGGTAATCAGACACGTTCAAAGGATGGACAGTAAAGTTTATGGGGTCGAACACTTCAAAAACCCGTGTCGATTTCATTACCTGCGCATTAATACAAATACTCTGGTATATAAACCTTCCCGGCATTCGATGTATGAAATTGACCAATGAAATTACTTCAATACATTAACTTCAGGTTGAGGACCGAGGTCTCCGAAAAGGAGACAGATCTTCCGTTACTTTTTGAATAGAAGCTCGTGTTTGGTTTGTAAGATCTATACATGTATCACATTGGTTTGCTGACGTCCATTTATTGAGAGAAAATATTTGAGCTATGCTTAGCGAAAAGGGATGTTAATACATCTGCAAAAAGTATCAACCCATGTCAGCCTGCGCAGTCCGCGCAGGCTGACATGGGCCGAAACTTTTTGATATCTTAAATTTTTCCTAATGTCCAAGGAATATTCTACCTCAAGATTCACTATATTCAATTGTAATAGTAAATGGATTCTCGGAATTATATGATGACTTGCTTAATATCATGCATCACGGAGATGGATTAAGCCCCCTACAGCATGGCTCATTTTTATTTAACTAATATGTCACCGAATGCAGAGGATTTATTTTGTCTTAAAACAGACCCCATTTCTGAAAACATTAAAGAAACAGAAGGAGAAAAAGTTGTATCTGTGCAAACATAGTTCTATTACAATTCAGCCAGGAAATTCATAGATGAATCGTGGCCGCAATGCGGCTGATACTGTTGAAAGCGGCTTTCATTTACCGGATGGCAAAATTTTAGGCTTGAACAAATCAAAAGCAATGGCAGACGACAATGCGAATTAAGCCTAAAACCCTATCCTGCTACATTAGTGAAATGAAACTTTCAGGCCGATGGTAAAAACCCAAATTTTGCAATTTCAAACGTATTTTTTTTTTTTGGGGGGGGGGGGGGGAAATATCTTCTTATCGGACGTTGTAGATCCAAGATCAGACTGCACGTTCTGCATGTCATGTTTATCAGCCTGGTTAAATAATGGTATTTGTGTGTTAAGCGGTATAAAACATTGTGGGAAAAGGAGAGTAAACAGCATTTTTTACTTTTTCCACAATGTTTACAAAAGCTATCTTTCTCTGATTTGTTAAAACTCGGGTTTGTGTGGTAAAGGGTTAAATGCTATTCAATAACAACAACAACAACGACGACGAAGACGACAAAGACTCACTAAAGAGCAGTTTTATCATGGCGCACCAATAGATTTCGAGTGGGGATTTTGATCTGTCCTTTTATTAGACTTTGTGTCAATACTGAAGAAATTGATCGCACTAGGTTTAAACTATGACTGCAAAAAGATTAACCCTAAGGCTGCTCAGTGCGACTCGCCGATCTTTTGCACACAGCGCGGATCAAGATCAGACTGCACAGAACGTGCAGTCTGATCTTTGATCTACACTGTGTGATAAGGAGATATTTTTCTCCAAAAAAGAAGTTTGAAGTACGAGCATGTACATTTAAGATTATTCAGGTTTTTACTGTCGACTTGAAAGTTTAACTTACTGAACAGGATAAGGTTTAATATAATACTGTCATCGTCAGGGTACCAGTAAATAATCATACGTATCTAAAGCAACACTGATGTAGTTTAGCAATGATACTACGCCATCGAGTATGGATTAAACCATTTGGATTTTAGGTACAGTAAATATATACATGTAGAACAAAATTAAATTCTTTAATAAACGTAGAATTTTAGACTCGTTCGAATTGAAAGCATTTGCAGACGAAAAATTGAATGTCTCAAATAATGGAATTTGTCTCAGAAAGAGTAGAAAACAATATTAGCAGACAAAATTCAGAGTTCCGTCATATTGGTTTGCAAGATTGAATCCCGAGTATCTTCCATAAAGGTCCATTGATACGAAGATCGATCACAGGCTACAAATTTGCAGAGCACACTACTTTAAAAATCTACATTTTGTCTTCTGTCATAATGTTTTCAAAAGTGGTCAGTTGCAAGACCCAAGATGCCATGGTTTGCTAATGGATCTACATCTCTCCTTGAAACGTTTTTCCCACAGTTTTTTCAAAGATTTCTTTCCCCAGGGTCGATGAAACTCGAGATTTTTTAGAAAAGATTTCGGGATTAAGGTGCGTTTAAAATTGTTGTACAAGGTTATTTTTATTAAAAAGTTAACCCTTAAGCTGCTAAGCGCGACTCACTGACCTTTTGCGGACTGTTTAGATCAAGATCAGACTGTACAGAACGTGCAGTCTGATCTTGGATCTACACTGTCCGATGAGTCGGTATTTTCCTCTCAAGAATAACTGAAAAGGCAATATTTTGGTATTTCTACTATAGACTTGAAGGTATCATTTTAATTCATTCAACAGGATAAGAGTTAAAAGTCTAAGAAATAAAACCTTTTGTGAACTTATGATTTGGCTCAATCAATGAAAAGCCATGGTGGGGTGGGGTGGGGGTGGGGGTTCATAAAAAAACTCGAACCAGTTTGCGTGGGCGCTTTGGATTAACACTTTTCAACCTGCGGACGACATTTCGAGTATTGTCGCAGACGACTTTTCGGGTATTTTCTATCAGAATATCATTTTCAAAACGTTACTGAAAACGAAAACTTTCTCCCTTCAAAACAATGTTTTCACACGTAATCTTCTATTAACTTGTAATTTATTATGATATCTATATGTTACAAACATGGTTTGAAATGCTTCTGCAGCAATTTTCTTAGAAAAATGATGTTAAACCAGAGACCGCTGAGCGGATAGGTGTATAAGTTTCTACAAATTAGCAAATCAGAACCAACTAGTACCATCTCAAAGTTAACTAAATTTTCTAAAAATTAATTCAAAAGAATTCATCAAAAATCAGACTGTATGCTCTGTGCAATCTAATCTTAACCAATACTATCCAAAGAAGCAGCTAAAATCTATGGTTAGCAAACTTAAGGTAAGGTTACCCCTTGATCCTTTACCAAAGGACGAAATATTAGACTCAACGGAATTGCAAGCATCTGCAGACGACAAATACAAAATTGGTTCAGCTGAAGATCTCGAATGGGGTAGGAAACAATGTGGGAAGACCAGTATTTTCTCTTTTCTCCATCGTTTTCAAAAGCTCTCTTCTACAGGGTCGTTAAAACTAAGGATGGTGTGGTAAAAAGTGTATCGGAGCTATCGCACCCACTTGATTCGAACTAAATCCTAATTGAAAATGGACACCATAAATTTTACAACAGTTCACTTTCTCCATTCTGGCCCAACCCCCTTTTACACTTTCATTGTGTGCTTGTACTTAAATAAGGTCAAATTTGAAAGAGGTCATGAAATTTGTATCTGTAATCTGGCCACTTTGTAACCGTTATTAAAACGTTAGACTGTTTTCCTCCATAGAGAAGTTTCCTGCCGATTTCTCAGGCAGAAGACAGAAGGAACACATTGGGGGAAAAAAAAAGGAATAGCTGCTCGCAAGAATTTTGACAAATAGGCAATGGTCATAACAGTATGTTGCATCTGTTCTTCATCTACACTGTTTGCAATTGTCTGCTCCTGTAAATAATAGGCATTGGTGGCTTAAATGAATCTGCGATTTCCCCCCATAAACATGCATTTTGTAAATCTACTACACACATAGTTTCAAGATGCAGTCCACAGTGAGCCAATTTTCCATTTGAAACCAGTTTTCCGAAATTGCCGACAAAGTTAAAAGTTACATGTACTAAATTTGTTATGAGTTAGCGTGCTTTTGACCAGAAATCCAACTGAGTCGCAGCCTGTCGTTGGTGAAATTAAGGAAAGACAAGAAAATGTAAACTGTTGCCGTGATATGACCCTTAATATTTTTTAAAGTCGCAGAAATACAATTTGAACGGTGCTCTGGCTTTCGGGGGTTTAATGCTTCTCCGTGATGTACGATATCAAGCAAGTCATCACATAATTATGGATCCATAAAATACAATTTGTCTAATAACAGACTGAATCATGAGGTAAAATGGCCCTATAACTAGCAAAAAGTTTCGACTTGAGTCTGCGCAGTTTCGTGAGTCGATACTTTTCACAGATGCATTAAACACCCTTTTCACACAGCATGACCTATATGGAAACGGTCATATACACACTGACTCCATAAATCTGGGAGGATAGGTTTAAAAAAAAATTGGTTTACTTGATCGTTATTGTTCATCCATAACGCCCTACAAGACGACAAAATTTTAGACTCAACAAAATGGAAGCATTGCAGGCGACCAATTCACTCTGGCTTAAATGACGGATAGATTGATTTTACAAGAATGGAAATGCTGATCAGCGGCATTTCACCCCTCTTCCCCACAATGTTTTCCAAGACCTTCTTCCTGAGGGTCATAAAAATAAGCTTCATTTCGTGAAGGGTTAACTTCCAAACACTTACAAACGATACCTCTAGAATTTATAATTTGGAGGGGCGTGGTTAGAACGGCGATGGATTGTAATAAATGACGTAGGTTTGGCCATTTGTGGTCAGGACTTTTTGATGGGGGGCTTTCCCGACGGTGATGAGTTTTGAAGTTGATGCTAATTTAGTACTTGACATCTTTGTTGAAGAATGACTCACGTGTAATTGGCAAACTTTAAATTTACTTCAACGACCCCTCGTAAACAATCGAGTGAGGGTCAATTGGGTACAAAACAATTGACTTTGCTAGTCCAAAAATAGAGGGTCCGTAACTAAAGTACTGAGGGTTTCGACCAACTCTGTGGTCATGAGCCCGTTATTGTCCGACAATCTTTTTTTTTAATGATTTTCTATTCTGAAAGTATTAGCAGACGATTGATTAGGCATGCCTAAAAACAACGACATCTTTTACCCTTTCCCAAACGACAAGTTTCAGATTCTTCCAGACGACAGGTTCAAAACATCTGCAGACAACCAATTCAAAATGGAACGAAATACATGGAAGCTTAAGTTCTGTAATACGGTAGAATACATTGTGGGAAAAGGAGAAAATGCTGGTTACCAGCATTTTCTCCTTTTCCCACAATGTTTTCAAAAGCCTTCCCGCTCAAAGTCGTTAAAACTCGGGAAAGTGTTATAGAGGATTAAAAGGGTAGAAACATCGTGGACAAAGGAGAAAATACTGCTTATCCAAATGCTTCCCTCCTAAGTGTAAGGATTATTTGATAAAAGGATAAAACATTGAAGCCAAGCCAAAGTAACTTGCAGACTGAGCCTAGTATCGTACAGGATTTGATTGATCGATTGCATGGTGTTTTAAACGCCGTTTTCAACATTGTTTTAGTTATATCGCGGCGGCCAGTGCACCTATCTATGCTTTCCTGGAGTTTCTTTTACCAGTACCCCGCACAATATTCTTTCCAAGCCACTGGCTGCTTTCCCACATAATCATCATCGAAACAATGGTCAGCGGTGAGAGAGGAATGAATCCTGTCGCAATGACAATCATCAGTCCTCGGAAAGAAATTGGCCGAGCCGGGGATCGTACCAGCGACTTCCTGTTCTTGAGTCCTGTACGCTACCAACTAAGCTACCGGGGCTCAGGGTTTAAAACCCCGAGGTCGCGGGTTCGATTGCCAGTTCAGCCAAATTCTCTGTTCCGCTGAATGATGATAGTGTCTCAGTGCTGAGCATTGTTTTGACGATGTTTATGTGGAAAAACAGCCCGTGGATTGAACAGAAAACGGCATTTTCTCCCAATGTTTCCAAATCTTTTTTTCCTCCGGCGTTGTTAAAACATGGGATTGTTTGGTAAAGAGTAACCACGAGCATTTTCTTCATTTGCCTCAGTATTGTCTTACATATTCTTGCCTTCAAACTCACCTGCTACACTTTGTATTATCTCTTAACGACCAAATTCTTTTTCTTGTCCAAATTGAAAGCATTTGCAGACGACTAATTCGATTTGCTTAAGATGATTAGGTTCGTCTCAGAGAGGACTGAAAACATAATAGAAACAGGAGAAATTGCTAGTTCCAGTATTTTCTCCTTTTCCCACAATGTTTTCAAATGCTGTCTTTTACAGGGTCTTTAAATCTCAGGATTGGGTGGTACAGATGCTTCCCGATTTGATTGATCGATTGCATGGTGTTTAACGCCGTTTTCAAAATTATTTCAGTTATATCGCGGCGGCCAGTGCATTTATCCATGTTTTCCTGGACTTTCTGTCACTAGTACTCAGCACTATATTCTTTCCAAGCCACTGGCTGCTTTCCCGCATAACAATGTCTAAACAATGGTCAGCGGTGAGAGAGGAAGAATCCTGTCGCAATGACTATCATCAATCCTCGGAAAGAAATTGGCCAAGCCGGGGATCGAACCAGCAACCCTTGTTCTCAAGTCCTGTACGCTACCGACTGAGCTATCGGGGCTCAGCTTCCCGATTGGATGGAAGATTTCAAAAATTCACAAATGCGGTATAACTTTGAACACCTGAACTGTAAAAAGAAAACACCTCTGGAAAATTGTTCATTCTTTTATATCCTTTTATGCTCCATTTGCGCCCCATCCAGAGGGCCCTTTCTTTTCAAAAAATAATTTTAATGCCTCCATTTACATAATGAGATTTGAGCTCTTGTCTATATAAACAGTAGTTAGAGTATCTCTAGGGATACAATTCACTTGTACGACAGATGCAAAGAAAAATACTAGATCTAGTATCTTATGGCAAAGGAAATGCTTATTTTACAACAATTTTCAAAACATTTTGGGAAAGAGAGCAAACTGCTTAATCCTTTAGCATACAATCCCAAGTTTTAAAAACCCTGTAGAAGAGGGCTTTTGAAAACATTGTGGGAAAAGGGGAAAATGCTGGTAACCAGCATTTTCTCCTTTTCCCCCCACAATGTTTTCTACCCTATCAAAGACAGAAATCATCACTTGAGCTACATTAATTTTGTCATCTGCAAATGCTTATAATTTGGTTCGGTCCAAAATTTTGTTGTTTGGAAAAAGAGTTAAAACATAAATTTGCTCCTTTTTTCTACACTGTTAATTTTATAGCTGTCTGATGTAAGGGCATAAAAAAAAAAAAATCTTACATTTTGTATTTATGTAAAAAATAGGACTAAATGCCCAAAAGACAATAACTATAAAGTCTTCACAAATTTTAACAGTACACACTAATGGTAAATGATGCAATTTACTGCCATAAAGTCAATTTAACCCTTTACCACACAATCCCGAGTTTTAACGACTCCAAGAAAGAAATCCATTGATTACATTGTGGATAAAAGGAGAAAATGCTGGCAACCAGCATTTTATTCTTTTCCCACAATGTCTTCTACCCTATTGAGACAAATTCCATCATTTGAGCCTATTAATTGTCTTCTGCAAAATGCTTTTGATTTGGATAAGTCTATATTTCGCTACTGAGGTAAACGATAAAATGCTTTTGCTGACACTGTAGATTAAGATCAGACTGCACTTGAAATGCAAGATCATATTTGATACACAACTCCTGATATTTGCAAAGCTACTCTTGCAGAAAAAGGCCTAACTCTTTACAGGACAAAAATGTAGACTTGTCCGAACTGAAAGCATATGAAGTCAACAATGTAAATGTGAATCAAATGATCGAATTTGTCTCTAATGGGGTAGAAAAACATTGTTGGAAAAGGAGAAATGCTGGATATCAGCATTTTCTCAATTTCCCACAAGGTTTTCAAAAGGCTACTTTGTCAAGGCCAAAAAAACTCAGGATTAATCTCTTTTCCAAACAAACCAATGATCTTAAGACTCAAAGACAGAAGCCATTATGAAAATTTTGTGGCAAAAGGAGAGAATGCTAATAACCAGCATTTTCTCCATTTCCCAGAATTTGATATACTTTGAAGCCTTTAAAACACAATCCAAAGTTTTCATCACCCTAATGAAGGTTTTTTTCTCCTTCTCCGACAATGTTTTCTACACTTCTAAAGAGAAATTTCAGTTTCTGAGTCACCTATAACTTGTCGTCTGCAATTGTTTTCAATCTGGCAGGTATAAAATTTTGTCGTTTAGTACAGAGTTAACCCTTTACCAAAAAAATCCCTGGTTTTCACGTCCCTGAGAAGGAAGCCTTCTGGAAAATATTGTGGGAAAAGGAGAAAATGCTGGCAACCAGCATTTTCTCCTTTTCCCACAATGTTTTCTTCCCTTCCCAAACAATTTCAATTTTTGAGTCACAGTAATTTTGTCGTCTGCAAATGCTTCCAATTTGGCCTAGTCTAAAATCATGTCGTTTGGTAGAGAGTTCATTCACTGTATATAAATCCATTCAATATGGACAAGTTTATTATTTTATCTTATGGTAAAGAATGGACAGTACAGATCAGACATTTTGTTTATGCCTGAACTATTCTGTACTGTATTTGCTGTTTTTCGCAATCTATTGTCAGTATTCAGAACCCAGATTTTTACCAACTTCTACATTTGCACAATTCCGCATTACATTGAGACATCCCTTCTGCATTTTTAACCCTTTACCCAATGACAAAATTTTAAATCGGTCAAAATTGAAAGCTTTGCAGACAACAAGTTAAAAGTAGCTCAAAGGATGATTTCTGTCTTCGAAAGGGTAAGACTAATTGTCATGAATTGAGTCACGAATTTAAAACTTTTTCTTTGAAAGAATAAGAAACGTTGTGTGAAAAGGAGAAAATGCTGGTAACCAGCATTTTCTCCTTTTCCCACAATGTTTTGAAAAGACCTTTTTTCTTTTGGATCGTTAAAACTGGATTGTGTGGTAAAGGGTTAACGGATTCGACCAAAGGGAGGAATTACTCATAAGTGATTCTCCTTTTGCCCTAATGTCTTTGTGCTTATTATGTATTACAGCTGAGTCACAATGATTACCCATAACTTTGACTAGCCCCAATGGCTTAGGTGGTAGATTGTGAGACTTGTTAACAACAAGTCTCGAGCCACTTGAGGGCATGGTTTCCATTCACATGGCTGGCCAACTAAAATAACTAAAATTACTAAGTCTTTCAAGTGAGACATTAAACCTATGTCCAATGTGACTGTGCTGTACACAGAGCACGTTAATCAACCAGGTGTAATTTACGATGGGTTTCATCCTATATCTTGCACTAACCCCTGTACGATAACAGCCTTTTGGGGATGTTGCCCATATGGGCAACTGATGGGATCAATAATTAAGTGAAAATCAATCAACCGATATCTTTGCAAGAGGGATGTTGCTAACTTGCCTGCTGCAGATTTGTAGGGAAGTACATGTAAATGTAATTACTTTACTACTAGTCACTTTACTTCACTTTCATGTAACACTCTATCATTTACTGACTTTTTTACTTATATTTCCCGTAGCAGGTATAACAGTTGATTTAGTTCCTGTAGCAGTGATTGTTAAATTGGCACCACCTGCGGCTATTGATCTATTTATATTGTCCGCCACTCGGATAGCTTGAGGTTGAGTTGGTTCTGCATCCCATTTGGACTTTCTCTTTTTCTCTTCTGAAGAAAAAAATAAAGAGATAACCTTCTAACCCTTAACCAAATAATCCCTACTGTTAATGAGTCAGAAGACTTCTGAAAATATTGTGGAAAAAGAAAACAAGAGGGCCAAGATGGCCCTGGATCGCTCACCTGAATATTTGAGAGGACCATAGCCAATTTGTTATTCCAAAACTTTTTCTTCAGTAACTTCAATAAAAAGAACAAGAGCACCACATGTGGGTGCCAACAATTGGCTGTTGGGTGCTGGATAGTAAGTTAAAATTCTAAGCCTAAAAAGGGGCATAATTTGGCACCAAAGGATCATTTCTGTGAAATCATTTCAAAATTTGACCAGTGGTTTCTTAGAAAAAGAATTTTTAAGAATTTCTTCATGTCCATATAGTGCAAATAGCCCCCCCCCCCACCACCACAGCCTTGTTTCCTGACCACGACCATGTTTTTCGATGGATCAAAATTTCGCAAACACATTTTGAAAAGGGTCACCCAAGGAACATTTCAGTAAAATTATTTCAAAATCTGACAAGCGGTTTCAGAGGAGAAGAATTTTAAAGAATTGTTGACACTGCACGAGTGCAAAGATCCCCGCCCCCACCACGGCCATGTTTTTTGACGGATCAAAATTTCGCGAACAATTTTTTAAAAGGAACAATCAAGGAACATTTCTGTAAAATTATTTCAAAATCTGACCAGTGGTTTCAGAGGAGAAGATTTTTAAAGAATTTCTTAGAAAATTCCATTTGGTTGCCATGGCAACCAGGGTTTTTGATGGAATCAAATTCTGTGAACAAATTTAAAAGAGCACCTCCCAAGGAGCATTCCAGCCAAGTTTTGTCCAAATTGGCCCAGGGGTTTAGGAGGAGAAGATGTTTAAAGAATTGTTGACACCACTGGATGCAAAGAGCCCCCCCCCCACCACTACGGGCATGTTTTTCGACGGATCAAAATTTCGCGAACAACTTTTTAACAGGGTCACCCAAGGAACATATCTGTGAAATTATTTCAAAATCTGATCAGCGGTTTCAGAGAAGAAGATTTATAAAGAATTTCTTAGAAAATTCCATTTGGTTGCCATGGCAACCAGAGTTTTTGATGGAATCAAATTCTATGAACAATTTTTAAAGAGGACCTCCCAAGGAACATTCCAGCTAAGTTAGGTCCAAATTGGCCCAGTGGTTTAGGAGGAGAAGATGTTTAAAGAATTGTTGACGACGGTCGACGGACGACGCACACAGGGTGATCCTAAAAGCTCCCCTTGAGCACGTTGTGCTCAGGTGAGCTAAAAATGCTGGTTACCAGCATTTTCTCGTTTTAACACTATGTTTTCCCCCCTGTCCAGCATAAATTCAATCATATGAACAATGTTCACTGTGTCGTCTGCAAATACTCATAATTTGGACTGGTCTAAAATGTTGTCTGGTAAAGAGTTAACAAACAACAAAATTTTTAACTTATCTGTATTGCAAGCATTTGATGAGTCAGATGTGGCTCAGATGATGGGATTCATCCTTAACCCTTTCCCAAACGGCAAATTTTGGACCAGACCAAATTGAAAGCATTTTGCAGATGACAAATTAACAGTTGCTAAAAAGATGATTTTTCTATATGATAGGGTAGAAAACATTGTGGGAAAAGGAGAAAATGCTGGTAACCAGCATTTTCTCCTTTTCCCACAATGTTTTCAAAAGGCTTCTATTCCTGACTCGTAAAAACCAGGGATTGTTTGGGAAAGGGTTAAAAAGGCACAAAACATCTTGGTTAAAAAAAAAAAAAAATGCCGATGATCAGTGTTTTCTCCATTTCCCACATCAGTTTTAGTAGCCTTCTTCCTCGGGGATGTATACACGTGGAATTGATTGGGAAAAAAATTTATCCCTTTACCAAACCTGAAGAAGAAAGCTTTTGAAAACATTGTGGGAAAAGGAGAAAATGCTGGTTACCAGCATTTTCTCCTTTTCCCTCATTGTTTTCTATTTCTTCAAAGACAAATCTCATCATTTCAGACACAGACAATTTGTTGTCTGAAAATGCTTTCAATTTAGCCACATATGTAATTTTGTCGTCAAGAAATGGGTTCAGGTAAGGCATAGGTAATATGGAACAGCTATGACTGTTATAATGAAATCCTAATAAAGAGCAAATTCTTTCATTTACTATTAAAACATTACGGAACAAATTGCAGAAGTATTATCTATGTAAGTACAAGATATTACAGTCTATATCAATATAGTTCTTTCTTTATGAGCATTATGTACTTTCTTACCTGTTTTGATTGTGATTGTATTTGAGCTTGTTAAATCTGATTTAGATGCAGACTTCTTTGTTCCAGTCACAAATTCAACCTGTAAGAAATAGAAAAGTTTAACCCAAGCCCTCTTTTTCCATAACGCCGCATTAAATAAAAAAAAACAAAAAAAAGTGTATCTGTGGACTATCATTAGGAACATATCTATGAAGTTTCATCAATTTTTCTCAAGGATTAAAGAAGATATCTGTCCTGATGAAGGGATGAAAAACAGACAACACCGAAACTATATCTCTCCCCTCCCCCACGAAATTCAGTGGGGGATACCAAGTCATGGGTTTAACTCTAAATGACAAAATTTCAAACTAAACCAAATTGAAAGGATTTGCAAACGACATATTCGGTGTAGCCCAAAGAATGGTATGTCGTTGAAAGGGTAGAAAACCTTGTAGCAAAATGAGAAAATACTAATTACCAGCATTTTCTACTTTTCCTGCAATGATTTTAAAAGCGGTCTGCCTCAGGGTCAGTAAAACAGGGGATTGTTTGGTAAGGAGTTAAAAGAACTACTTGTGGTAGTTTTATATGATAAATGACATTCTGGTAAATACAAATAGAGACAAGAGGACCATGATGGTCCTATATCGCTCACCTGAGTACTAAGCAATAAAGGTCTACAATGAAGATAAATACCAAATATTGAGGTTCAAGGCCAAATGATAATGAAACAAGAGCGGCAAATTGTCGCAAGATATGCCCATCCCACCGCCAGTTGTCAAGGACGTATAATAATTGCAATGAGCAGGTAATGCAACAAACATGTTTACCAAGTCTCAAGTCAATTTGACTTGAAACTTCAAAGTTCCATTCCGGACAAGCAAGAAATACAGTAAAAATGAAGATCAAAGTGGAATTACTCAAAATCTGCGCTAGATAGAGTTATTGTTCTTGCGCACAGTACTCGGTAATATTGCAACAAACATGCATACCAAGTTTGAAGTTGTCTGACTTGAGGTGACAAAGTAATATTCCGGACAAGCACTAAATGCTGTAAAAATGATGATCAAAGGGAAAAAACTCAAAGACAGCACGAGGTAGAGTTACAATTCTTGTGCACTGCACTTCCAAATATTGCAACAAATAAGCATACCATATTTCAAGTCATTCCTACTTAAGATGACAAAGTTTTGCTCCGGACAAGCAAGAAATGCTATAAAAATGAAGGTCAAAGGGGAAATAACTCAAAATTTGTGCTAGGAAGAGTTATGGTTCTTGTGCACTGCACTCCATAATTTTTCAACAATCATGCATACCAAATTTGAAGATGTTCAGGCTAGAGATAACAAAGTTATATTCCAGACAAGCAGAAAATGCTGTAAAAATGACGTTCAAAGGGAAATAACTCATAGACAGTATGAGGTAGAGTTATGGTTCCTTCACACTGCACTCTCTTATTGCAACAAACACAAACGCCAAGTTTCAAGTCAATCGGACTAGAGATGACAAAGTTATGCTGTGGACAAAGAACTATTCTATAGAACTTTCTAATTCAAGGGCAAATAACTCCAGTCGTTTTGGTCTGATTAGACCCATAATCAAACTCATACGAGATCTTATGGTCATAAGTATTTTGACCAAGTTTGATGCTGACTGGTTGATATTTGTAGATGTTAGAGTGTAAACAAAGTCAAATATATCAATTTTTCTTATTCAAGGGCAAATAACTCCAGTTGTTCTGGTCCGATCAGACCCATAATCGGAATGATCCGAGATCTTATGGTCATATATATTTTGACCAAGTTTAGTGCTGATTGGTTGATATTTGTAGATGCTAGAGTGTAAATGAAGTCAAATACAGCAATTTTTCTAATTCAAGGGCAAATAACTCCAGTTGTTCTGGTCCAATTAGACCCATTATCGAACTCATCCGAGATCTTATGGTCATATATATTTTGACCAAGTTTGGTGCTGATTGGTTTATATTTTTAGATGCTAGAGTGTAAACAAAAAAATGTGAACGGACAGACGATGGACGACGGATGAATGACAGACGGACGCCGACAGACTGTGAGTGATCACAATAGCTCATCCTGAGCACTACGTGCTCAGGTGAGCTAAAAAACAAATCTACCTTTGTCCTTTCTTTTCTTTCTTTTTCTCTTTTTTCCATATCTGCTTTTTGCGCTTTATCTAAAAAAACAAAAATGTCACATATGATAAGGTTTAAGTCTGATAGTGTGAAAAAAACATTTACCCTCAGTGTGTTTCTGAATTCCTTCTTCCTCAAGGTCTTTAACCACTGGATTATTTGGCAAAGAAATAACACTGTTTTCATCAATATCTTGATTAAATCATGACAACCAGGACACATATACACTTTCAGGTCTTTCCTTTTAAAAGAGCAACAAAACACTCCATCCAAGCCTCTAACTGCTTTTGCACACGGTCAGTGAGAAAAGGAAACTTTGATAAAGACCTTTTTCTCTCTAAAATAAGGAATATTTGTTTTTGTTAATGCTTATTTCAATCCTTTGAGGAGCTTAAAAGATTCTTTTCTCTAGACACTATCTCTCTTTAAACATTTGCAGCTGAAAATTTTGTCAGCATTTATGTGATAATATGAAAAGCATTTATGTGATAATATGAACAAGAGGGCCATGATGGCCCTGTATCGCTCCACTGGCTATTAAGTAAAAACACTACAAGCCAAACATTACAATATTCAGCAAATTGATTTCAAACACGAGGACATGCAAACATTTTTCTATCTAATCCTACGAGAAAGTTGTGATCCATGGGCAAAGCCAATTTTGATCGCAAAGCTATAATTATTTGAATCCTGGTGGAGGTCCACAATATAAAGCTCCATACCAAATAATTCAGTTCTTGAATGTTATAAACAAGAAGATTTTCAAATTTTTCTCAATTTGGGCACCCTTGATAGAGACCCCCTAGATAAAGCTAAATGCAAAATTTGATAGCCCTAGCCCTTATAGCTAGATGCGAAAGATTTTCCTATATAAGCCCGCCCATGTAAAACATGTTATCCCCCGGAGCGAAGTCAAATTTGACCCTCGGCTATAATTTGGACACCCTTGGTACAGGTCCACTAGATAAAGCTACACGCCAAATTTGGTCGCCCTAGGCCCCATGGCTAGGTCAAAGAAGAATTTTAAAGTTCTCCCTATATAAGCCCATGTAAAACTTGTTATATAAGCCCATGTAAAACTTGTTACCCCCGGGCAGGGCCTAATTTGACCCCAGGGCTATAATTTGAACAATCTTGGCAGAGGTCCACTAGATAAAGCTACATGCCAAATTTGGTAGCTCTAGGCCCTATGGCTAGGTAGAAGAGGAATTTTAAAGTTCTCCCTAAATAAGCCCATGTATAACTTGTAACCCCCGGGGCGGGGCCAATTTTGACCCCAGGGCTATAAATTGAAGAAACTTGGTAGAGGTCCACTAGATAAAGCTACATGCCAAATTTGGTAGCCCTTGGCCTTACGGTTTCAGACAAGAAGATTTTCAAAGATTTTCAAAATTTTTCAGTTTTGTTGCCATGGCAACCAGAGTTTTTGAAGGAATTAAATTCTTTCAAGAAATTCTGAAGAGGACCATGGCAGGATCATTTCTGTGAAGTTTCATCAAAATTGGATGGGTAGTTTCAGAGAAGAAGACGTTTTAAAAAAAAGTTAACGGACGGACGGACGCACGCACGATGGACAACAGGCCATGACATAAGCCCGCTGGCCTTCGGCCAGTGGAGTTAAAAATCAACATAATACAGAACTTAATATAGACTTGTGGTAATAGGATAAACAATTACAAGCCGTTCCTGTTTTTGCAACAATACCAAACAAGGAGCAAAAACGTCATAAAAAATAATTTGAGGGCTACATACCCTTTTTGTACTGGTTCTCCTTTTAATATTTAGTAACCAGTCCTGCTTGGAACTAAATATCTACAGTAATGACACAGATATTAGAAACTAGAGCTGTCACTGAATGTGACTTAATACCCCCGCCAGTGCTTTGACAGAAACAGGCAATTATTTGTACACAGACGGACACATAGACGGACAAACGGACGGACACACAGACAGACAGGCTGATTCCAGTATACCCCCGAAAACATTCGTTTTACGGGGGTATAAATATAACGGTTTTTGAATGCAGATGACAGGGCTATAACAATACTCTGATGTTTTTTTACCACATGACAAAATTTTACACTCATCCATATTGAAAGCATCTGAAAAGGAGAGACTAAACATGAACCAAATGCTGAAATTTCTTTATGACAAAGCAGAAAACATTGTGTGAAAAGGAGAAAATGCTGGTTACCAGCATTTTCTCCTTTTGACACCATGTTTTCAAAAGCCTCTTTTCTTGGGATTGTTAAAACTCAGGATTGTGTGGTAAAGAGTTAAAAGGAGTCGAGCTATAATAGTTGTCTGCAGAGGAGATATGCTAATTAGTACTGTGTAAGTGGAAATTTCTGCGACATGGAAATTTTGGCAATTTTGTGAATATGAAAAATTCGCAAACTTTTCTGTTCATATATTTTACTACAAGTATAGTATCTAGAATTTGCAAACATTTCCAATTGCAGAATGTCTGTAATCAGTTATTCGCAAAATTTTTCAACATTCATTATATATATCCACGTATACAGTATTTACCTAAAGCATCATAGTATGACTCCTTTCCCCATATTGATGGATCATACAGTTCTGGTGGATAGTTGGTCCCTTTCTCATCAATCCCACAATACTCTATCAACTTTTCATAAATACTGGAAAACAATACAATTAATAATGCCTGAATACCTAGAGTTATCATACAGTATTACTAAACGTCTATTACCATTTCAAATAATCTCTTTAGATTACCAAATGACAAAATTTTGGACTTGTCCAAATCTGAAGCAATTGCAGACAAGAAATTACAACCTTCTTAAACTCTGGGCTTTATCTTTGAAAGCGTAGAAAAACAATTTAGAACAAGAGGGCCATGATGGCCCTGGGTCGCTCACCCGAGTCAATAAGCGAAATTTCACTCCACGTGCAAAATTCCATTTCTGACCAATTGTCAGGTCAGTTGAGCTTGAAATGTGGCATCTAGAGCATCCACAAGAAATTTCCATAAATTGACCTAATGACCTACTTTATCACCATACGTGACCCAATTTAGAACTCATCAAAATATCTATCAAGACAAACATTCTGAACAGTTTTCAAGTTAATTGAGAAATAAATGTGGCGTCTAGAGTGCCCTAAAGGTATTTCTTTAATTTGACCAAGTGACCTAGTTTATGATCCCAGGTGACCCAATTTCAGACTCATCCAATATTTCATCAACACAAACATTCTGACCAATTTTCAAGTCAACTGAGCAAGAAATGTGGCCTCTAGAGTGCCCTAAAGGTATTTCTTTACTTTGACCTAGTGACCTAGTTTATGACCCGAGTTGACCCAAATTCAGATTCATTTAAGATTTGATCAAGACAAATATTCTGACCAATTTTCAAGTTAATTGAGCCAAAAATGTGGCCTCCAGAGTGCCCACAATGTATTTCTTTAATTTGACCTAGTGACCTAGTTTATGAGCCCAGTTGACCCAAATTCAGATTCATGTGAGATTTTATCAATACAAACATTCTGACCAACTTTCAAGTCAATTGAGCAAAATATGTGGCCTCTAGAGTGTCCTAAATGTATTTCTTTAATTTGACCTAGTGACCTAGTTTATGATCCCAGGTGACCCATATCAAAAGTCATCAGAGATTTCATCAAGACAAACATTCTGAACAATTTTCAAGCCAATTGAGCAATAAATGTGGCCTCTAGAGTGCCCTAAAGGTATTTCTTTACTTTGACCTAGTGACCTAGTTTATGACCCGAGTTGACCCAAATTCAGATTCATTTAAGACTTGATCAAGACAAATATTCTGACCAATTTTCAAGTTAATTGAGCAAGAAATGTGGCCTCTAGAGTGCCCAAAAGGTATTTCTTTAATTTGACCTAGTGACCTAGTTTACGATCCCAGTTGACCCAAATTCAGATTCTTTTGAGATTTTATCAAGACAAACATTCTGACCAATTTTCAAGTCCATTGAGCAAAAAATGTGGCCTCTAGAGTGCCCTAAATGTATTTCTTTAATTTGACCTAGTGACCTAGATTATGACCCCAGGTGACCCAATTTTGAACTCATTTTAGATTTAATCAAGAGAAACATTTTAGCAAATTTTCAAATCAATTGAACAATAAATGTGGCCTTTAGAGTGCCCTAAAGGTATTTCTTTAATTTGACTTAGTGACCTAGTTTATGAACCCAGTTGACCCAAACCCTGGTTCATGTGAGATTTTATCAAGACAAACATTCTGACCAATTTTCAAGTCAATTGAGCAAAAAATGTGGCCTCTAGAGTGCCCACAAGGTATTTCTTTAATTTGACCTAGTGACCTAGTTTATGATCCCAGATGACCCAAATCCAAAGTCATCCGAGATTTCATCAAGACAAACATTCTGACCAATTTTCAAGTCAATTGGGCAAGAAATGTGGCCTCTAGAGTGCCCTTAAGGTATTTCTTTAATTTGACCTAGTGACCTAGATTATGACCCCAGGTGACCCAATTTTAAACTCATTTTAGATTTCATCAAGAGAATCATTTTGTCCAATTTTCAAATCAATTGAACAATAAATGTGGCCTCTAGAGTGCCCTAAAGGTTTTTCTTCAATTTGACCTAGTGACCTAGTTTATGAGCCCAGTTGACCCAAATTCAGACTCATGTGAGATTTTATCAAGACAAACATTCTGACCAATTTTCAAGTCAATTGAGCAAAAAATGTGGCCTCTAGAGTGCCCACAAGGTATTTCTTTAATTTGACCTAATGACCTAGTTTATGATCCCAGGTGACCCAAATCCAAAGTCAGCCGAGATTTCATCAAGACAAACATTCTGACCAAATTTCAGGTCATTTGAGCAATAAATGTAGCCTCTAGAGTGCCCACAAGGTATTTCTTTAATTTGACTTAGTGACCTAGATTATGAGCCCAGGTGACCCAATTGCAAACTCACTGAACATGTTGTGCTAAGGTGGGCTAACAAACTTAGAACAGGTTCACTACATACCAAATATCAAAGCTCTACATTTTCAAGTTTAAGAGAAGAAGAATTTTAAAGTTTTCCTTCTTTGTTCCTATGTTCAAACTTGTGACCCCGGGGCGGGGCCAGTTTTGACCACAGGGGCATCATATGAACAAACTTGGTAGAGGTCCACTAGGAGATGCTACATACCAAATATCAAAGCTCTATGCCTTCCAGTTTCAGAGAAGAAGAATTTTAAAGTTTTCCTTCTTTGTTCCTTTGTTCTAACTTGTGACCCTCGGGCCGGGCCAGTTTTGACCCCAGCGGCATCAAATGAAGAAACTTGGTAGAGGTCCACTAGGAGATGCAACATGCCAAATATCAAAGCTCTATGCCTACCAGTTTCAGAGAAGAAGGATTTTAAAGTTTTCCTTCTTTGTTCCTATCTTAAAACTTGTGACCCCCGGGGCGGGGCCAGTTTTGACCACAGGGGCATCATATGAACAAACTTGGTAGAGGTCCACTAGGAGATGCTACATACCAAATATCAAAGCTCTATGCCTTCCAGTTTCAGAGAAGAAGAATTTTAAAGTTTTCCTTCTGTGTTCCTTTGTTCTAACTTGCGACCCTCAGGCCGGGCCAGTTTTGACCCCAGCGGCATCAAATGAAGAAACTTGGTAGAGGTCCACTAGGAGATGCTACATGCCAAATATCAAAGCTCTATGCCTACCAGTTTCAGAGAAGAAGGATTTTAAAGTTTTCCTTCTTTGTTCCTATCTTAAAACTTGTGACCCCCGGGGCGGGGCCAGTTTTGACCCCAGGGGCATCATATGAAAAAACTTGGTAGAGGCCCACTAGGAGATGCTACATACCAAATATCAAAGCTCTACACCTTCTAGTTTCAGAGGAGAAGATTTTCAAAGATTTTGCATTTTTTTCCTTTTTGTTGCCATGGCAACCAGAGTTTTGGGTGGAATTCAATTCTTTGAACAACTTTGGTAGAGCTTCACCCAAGGAACATCCCTGCCAAGTTTCATCAAGATTGGCCCAGTGGTCTAGGAGAAGAAGATGTTTAAAGAAATTGTTGACGGACGCTGGCCGCCGGACATAGGGCGATCACAATAGCTCACCTTGAGCACTTTGTGCTCAGGTGAGCTAAAAAGAATAAAATGCTGGTAACTAGCAATTTTTCCTTTTCCCACAATATTTTCTTTCTTATTTTCTTTTGGTTATAGGTCAGGACTGTAGGGTAAAGGGTTAATTCTCTGCTGAAGTAAACAACACAAATGAAAGTTATATGAAAACATATATTAACCCTTTACCCTGTAGTCCCAACATACATGATTGAGAATTAAGGAAGATAACCTCATAAAGCACATGATAAGGTTTTGCAATGGTTATTCCTCTTTAACAGGAAAAAAGTCAACATGGTTACAAAAGGACTAGTCTACCTCATGATTTTGTATGACAAAACTTCTTGCTATTGATTGATTTTCTGTATGTCAAAGGACCAGTCCTCTTCATGATTCTATTCGTTTATAGACAAAAGTTATTCTTATGAATCCATAATTATGTGATGTTTTGGTTAGTATAATGTACCACGGAGATGCAATAAGCCCCCTTTTGGCAGAGCATTGCTCAATTATATTAAACAAGAGGGCCAAGATGGCCCTGGATCGCTCACCTGAATATTTGAGAGGACCATAGCCAATTTTTTTTTTGTTATTCCAAAACTTTTTCTTCAGTAACTTCAATAAAAAGAACAAGAGCACCGCATGTGGGTGCCAACAATTGGCTGTTGGGTGCTGGATAGTAAGTTAAAATTCTAAGTCTAAAAAGGGGCATAATTTGGCACCAAAGGATCATTTCTGTGAAATCATTTCAAAATCTGACCAGTGGTTTCATAGAGAAAGAATTTTTAAGAATTTCTTCATGTCCGTATAGTGCAAATAGCCCCCCCACCACCACAGCCTTGTTTCCTGACCACGCCCATGTTTTTCGATGGATCAAAATTTCGCAAACACATTTTGAAAAGGGTCACCCAAGGAACATTTCAGTAAAATTATTTCAAAATCTGACAAGCGGTTTCAGAGGAGAAGATTTTTAAAGAATTTCTTAGAAAATTCCATTTGGCTGCCATGGCAACCAGAGTTTTTGATGGAATCAAATTTTGTGAACAATTCTTAAAGAGGTACTCCCAAAACATTCCAGCCAAGTTTGGTCCAATTTGGCCAAGCGGTTTAGGAGGAGAAGATGTTTAAAGAATTGTTGACACCGCATGAGTGCAAAGAGCCCCCCACCCACCACGGCCATGTTTTTCGACGGATCAAAATTTCGCAAACAAGTTTTTAAAAGGGTCACGCAAGGAACATTTCTGAGAAATTATTTCAAAATCTGACGAGCAGTTTCATCAGAGAAGATTTTTAAAGAATTGTTGACACCACACAAGTGCAAAGACCCCCCCCCCCTCCCGGCCATGTTTTTCGATGGATCAAAATTTCGCAACCAATTTTTTAAAAGGGTCAATCAAGGAATATTTCTGTGAAATTATTTCAAAATCTGACAAACGGTTTCAGAGGAGGAGATTTTTAAAGAATTTCTTAGAAAATTCCATTTGGTTACCATGGCAACCAGAGTTTTGGATGGAATCAAATTTTGTGAACAAATTTGAAAGAGGACCTCCCAAGGAACATTCCAGCCAAGTTTGGTCCAAATTGGCCCAGCGGTTTAGGAGGAAAAGATGAAGATGTTTAAAGAATTGTTGACACCGCTGGACGCAAAGAGCTCCCCTCCCCCACCACTACGGCCATGTTTTTCGACGGATAAAAATTTCGCGAACACTTTTTGAAAAGGGTCACCCAAGGAACAATTCAGTAAAATTATTTCAAAATCTGACAAGCGGTTTCAGAGGAGAAGTTTTTAAGAATTGTTGACACCGCACGAGTGCAAAGACCCCCCCCCCCCCACGGCCATGTTTTTCGACAGATAAAAATTTTGCGAACAGTTTTTTAAAGGGTCAATCAAGGAACATTTCTGTGAAATTATTTCAAAATCTGACCCGCGGTTTCAGAGGAGAAGATTTTTAAAGAATTTCTTAGAAAATTCCATTTGGTTGCCATGGCAACCAGAGTTTTGGATGGAATCAAATTTTGTGAACAAATTTGAAAGAGGACCTCCCAAGGAACATTCCAGCCAAGTTTGGTCCAAATTGGCCCAGCGGTTTAGGAGAAGATGTTTAAAGAATTGTTGACACCGCTGGACGCAAAGAGCCCCCCCCACCACTACGGCCATGTTTTTCGACGGATAAAAATTTCTTGAAATTTTTGAAAAGGGTCACCCAAGGAACATTTCAGTAAAATTATTTCAAAATCTGACCAGCGGTTTCAGAGGAGATCTTTAAAGAATTTCTTAGAAAATTCCATTTGGTTGCCATGGCAACCAGAGTTTTGGATGGAATCAAATTCTGTGAACAATTTTTAAAGAGGACCTCCCAAGGAACAACCTGGCCAAGTTTGGTCCAAATTGGCCCAGCCGTTTAGGAGGAGAAGAGGAGAATTGTTGACGACGGACGACGGACACAGGGTGATCCTAAAAGCTCCCCTTGAGCACGTTGTGCTCAGGTGAGCTAAAAAGAAAAAAATAATAAAATGCTTTCTATTTCCCCATAAATTTTTCAAAAGCAAATTTCCCTCCAAGTTGTTAAACCTTTGAATCTTTTGGTCCAATTCTAAAATTGATATGTAGATTATAATAGAACATACTAAAGGTCTATCACAACCTATGGTTCACATGATATAAGAACTTCACATAATATAAGAACTTAACCTTACCCCTTGTATACACAATCCTCAGTTTTAACAACTCTGAAGAAAAAGGTGTTTGAAAACATTGTAGGAAAAGACAGAAACTTCTGGTAACCAGCATTTTCTCCTTTTCTCACAACGTTTTCAAGCCAATCCCATTACTTAAGCCACAATTAACTTATAGTCTGCTCTCAATTTGGACAAGTCTAAAACACTATTGTTTAGTAAAGTTCTCTAAGCCAAGTAACTCTTTAGAATGACAGATTGATCCATTAATTGATTGATTGAATAGTATTTTACTCAGCTTTCAACATTAGTTCAGTCATATCATCTGGACAGACTTGTACTTTCATGTACTTTCTAGGTTTCACCACGCTAGGGCTCTGAAGTGTCTTGCCCAAGGACACTCCACAAAAAAAATCAGTGCTCCCATTGAGGCTTGAACATGGGGCCACCAGAATGCGAGTCCTACACTGTACCACTGAGCCATCCAGGACCCCTTACACTTATTTCAAAGCCATTGAATGCTTTACTATATAGACAATGTTAAAACTTTGGCATGAGAGAAAAAGGAGTTATAAAGAATCTATAATTCCAACACAGAAAGTAAAAAATAACATTCAGTGTAAGCTACCTTGGATTCCTAAAGTCTACCCTATGCTGTATATTGTTATTCAGATTTAGTCCCTCCCTTCGTCGTCTTTGGTATAATTCCGCAATTTTACTCTGAAATAATTGATTTAACACATTCACTCTTACAACGCTACTGGTAACATAAGATGCTTTTGCAGACAGTCTTGGTCACAATCAGAATGCACAGAACATGCAGTCTGATCTTTGATCTACATTGGCCAATATTTCATATCAAGATTTCCTGGTCAAAGCAGCACTAAAATAGATATCAGTGGCTTTTGTCACTGATCCAAAATACACATATTTGTATACCTTGGCTGGTGGTTCAGGCATTTGCTTACAGAGTAGCAGGTTGAAGGTTGAAGTCCTAAAATTTTGAATAGAGGGCTAGAGTTACATGTATTCTGATAGGCCTGTTGGTGAGCATTGGGGTTTTGTCAAAGACCAGAAATATACATGTATGCCTCATTTACTTGAACACCACTGTCTCAGAGCTAAAATATGCTTCTGCTAGATTTCTACACATTTTCTGAATATTTGATACACATGCATATACTAAAATAGTATCTAGCCCTTCACCATACAATCACAAATTTTAACGACCCTCAGAAAAGCAGCTACTGTAAAACTTTTGGGAAAAGGAGAAAATTCCTCATTTTGCAACAATGTTTTCCACCATTTCAAAGAAAGGATCCATCATTTAACCCACATTTAATCTGTTGTCTGCAAATGCTTTCTTTATGGATCAGGCTAAACTTTTGTTGTCTCGTCAAACTTTTTAACTATATACAGGTGCAACACTACCTAAGAACTGTATAAGTTTCGAGGATAATCACTGACAGAGATTGATTGAAGCTGTACGAACTTGTTTCATGGTCAATGAGAAATGGGTGAGCTAAATAAATCATTTTTCTGAAACTTAACAGGCAGGTCTTGATTTAAAATCAAAGTGCTAGATGATACACCTCGATGTACCTATGAATTAAAAGTTTACCAAACAATCCTGTCTTCAAATAACCCTTAGGTAGAAAACATTATGGGGAAAGGAGGAAATACTGGTTTTACAGCTTTTTTTCCATTTCCCCACAATGTTTCCTATCCTTTCAAATACAAATTTTATAAATTGTACCATACTTGATATGTTGTCTGCAAATGCTTTCAAATTAGAGGAGTCTAAATTCTGTCTGGTATAGAGGTAACCCCATACCACACAATTCCGAGTTTTAACATACTTGAGAAAGGCAGCTTTTGAAAACATTGCTGGAAAAGGAGAAAATGCTGGTAACCAGCATTTTCTCCTTTTCCAACAATGTTTTGTACTAAATTAAAGGTAAGTTTTATCATTTTAGCCATCCTTGAATTGTCATTATGCAAATGCTTTGAATTTGCACAAGGCCAAAATTTTGTTGCGTGGTAAAGAGTTAAAAAATGTGTAATATTCAGTACATTTACCTGTAACCTTGCTGAGCAAGTACCTTGAGGTTCTAATGGCAACTCAATCTCATCTAAAGATTTGTTTAACATTGATCTTGATAGAGAAGCTGAAAGAAAAATACTACATAAGTTCATTTCAGCCCTTTACCAAATCATTCACGGCTTGTAATCCATGAGGCATCTCTCATAAGTATGGTTGCATCTGTAGCAAGTGGAGATCAAGATCAGACAGCACAAGAAATGTAGTCTTTTCTTTGATCTACTCCGCTTGCTTTCCTGAGACATTATGAACAATTTTGAAATAGCAATCATTTGGGTCTAACTTTCAGGCTGAAAATGTATATAGGGTTTATATGGCACTCTATGGATCTGTTTTTTTTTACATATACAAAGACAATTAAACTGAATTCATCCCTTAACCCCAAAGATCCCTAGGTTTTTATATCTTTACGTACAGCAAAATAGGTAAATTAAGTAACACCCTTTCCCCTACATCTCATGGTGCTAATGCTTTACACAAACAAAGATATCGTGTAAAATGAATTTCGCCTTTTACTCAAAGATCCCACGGTTTTAACTCGTGACAAAAATATGAATTGAATTCCACCCTTTACCCAATTATGATCCCATGGTTTTTAATCTTTACACAAACAAAGATATCATGTATATTGAATTCCACTCTTTTATCCAATGATCCCATGGTTTTTAACACTACATAAATAAAAATATAATGTAATGTGTTATAAGGGTTTCCCTTTTGATAATTTTCCTTTTGATAATTAACCCTTTACCATATGGCAAAATTCTAGACCTATCCAAATTGAAAGCATTTGCAGACGACAAATATGTAGTGGCTCAAATGACGCAGTTTTCTTTGATAGGGTAGAAAACTTTGTGGGAAAAGGAGAAAATGCTGGTTACCAGCATTTTCTCCTTTTCCCACAATGTTTTCAAAAGGCTTCTTCCTCAGGGTCATTAAAAGTCGTCACTGTATGGTAAAGGGTAGCACAATAGATAGCACAAGTTTGAAGTAAATATCTTCAGTAGTGACACAGATATGAGAAAATGTCAAATTTTTCAAAAGACGCAGCAGACAAAGACATTGGCAGGGCTGTGACAATACCTCGGATATTCTTTGAAAACAGCCGAGCTAAAATTAGAGAAATACGAGGGTTGTTCGATATGTAATGTGTATTGTACGATATCTCAAAAGCATTCGACTCAAATAGTGAAATGAACATTACATCCCTTCAAAGTATTCTCCGCGGTTTGAAATACATAATTTCAATCTCTGAATCCATTTCTGAAATGCGTCACGGTACGCTGATTTAGGTAGACCTCTGAGGCACTGCCTGATGGTTGAGCCAAGGGCTTGTCGGGACTTGTAACGACGACCAGATAAGAACTTTTTAAGTTTTGGAAAAAGGAAAAAGTTGCATGGGGCTAGATCTGGAGAGTATGGTGGGTGTGGCAAGACGGTAACCTTCTCCGACTTCAAAAATTGCTTCACAAGCTCAGATGTATGTGATGGAGCATTATCATGAAGTAGACGAACATGCCTAAATCCTGACACAGGGCGTCGTTTAAGATAATATTTCTTGAGCTTTTTTAGTATAACATCTCCGTAATACCAACCTGTAACACTTTTGCCCTTCGGCACCGAAATATGTACGGCTATACCAACACATGAGAAGAATATGCAATAAAGAACCTTCTTTGTGCTTGTGCTTCTTTTGGCAACTACAGGCCTTCTACCGTGTTTAGTTAGCCATATTTTGTTTCCAATTTTTCTTACTGGTTCGAAATAGTGAACCCATGTTTTGTCACCAGTAACAATGTTTGCAAATTGTCTTTGATTGAATTTGGGAAACATTTTGAGCAATTGCTTAGCGGTTTGTACTCGTACCCGTTTTTGGTCATCCGTCAATATATGCGGTATCCATCTGGCAGAAATCTTTCGTACTTTCAAAATACGCTTCAAAATGAAATGCACCCGCGATAGCGATATGCCAACAGCATTGGCAATATCACGAATCGTGTATCTGCCATCACTTTCAATTATTTCCCTGACTTTTGAGACATTTGCCTTGCCTGTTACAGTCACAGGTCGGCCAGATTTTGCTGCATCTTTGATGGACTCTATGCCAGTCAGAAATTTCTTTCTCCAACTACGAACTGTCTTATAAGATACCTTATCAGACCCATAAACTTCCCCCAATTCAGTAAAAATCTGCATTACCGAATGACTGACTTTTGTGCGAACTTTTATATAAGCTCTAATTTCTTCAATATTCTTAATCCATTTCCCAACCATTTTTACAACAGTGGTCAACGACTAGCTCTATTGAAATGACTATAAGTTTAAAACTATGTGGAGCTGAAGGCTCGTGTTTATTCCGTTGGAAAGGTATTGAATAGAGCTATTCAAGCGTATCATCATCCACGAAATCGTGCAAAGCGTTATCGTGCTCTGGTACAATACACATTACATATCGAACAGCCCTCATATATTCTTAATACTCACAAGCTTGTTCTATATTTAAGGATGAATTCATGATTTTGCCCTGAAATAAAAAGATTGACACAAATCTATTCTAAGTTAGAAACAAGGTATATTCAGTTTTTAATGAAAGTGAATTTCAAACAATAGTTTGCTACTGGAAAGGAAATATACAATGTTCCCACAAACACACAAAAAAAACACTACTCAACTCATATAACAAAAAAGTAGACTTTCTTACGAACAAAGTCCGTAACAAAGAAACAAATGCATGGCAGAAATACAGGGACCGGGCAGGATTCGAAACCTAGAACGCCTGGACGAAAGGCCAATACCATAACCACTAAGCCAAAGAGAATTCTCCCTAACGCAGCTGTCAGGTATTGTATTTAAATCGGGATGAAGCCATGCATGAAGGAGTGGTCTCCCATAACAACTTGTCCAAGTTGGAATCATTTGCAGACAACAATTTAAACATGGCTCAATTCCACCAATTCTGGCACTCTCTTTCCCACATTGTTTTCTACCCTTTCAGAGACAAGTTCCCGTCATTTAAGTCACATTCAATTTGTTTGCAAATGCTTTTTATATGAAAAAGTTCAAAATTCTGTCGTCCGGTAAAATTTTTACCATGAACTGTTCATAGATACTATAAACTGGACTGACCTCTACATATCCTGTGCCATGTTCAGCCCCACCACTGTCTGGGCTATCTTCTTCTTCCTCCTCCTCTTCATCCTCCTCTTCCAGATCATCAGCACCGTATGACACAAGTCTGGTATCTAAAATACAAGCCAATCGTCTTAACTCTTTACCACACGAGAAAATTTTAGCCTTGTCTAAATTGGAAACATCTACAGATGGCCAGATGCCAAACAAAACGTGATCCAAATGATGGAATTTGTCCCTGAAATCGTAGAACACATTGTGTGGAAAAGGAGAAAATGCTGGCTACCAGCATTTTCTTCTTTTCCCATGATGTTTCCGAAAGTCCTTTTTACAGGGTTGCTAAAACACAGGATTGTTTGGTAAAGGCTTAAAAACATGAGAGCCATGCTCTGTGAACAGAGGACTTACTACATCTGCATAAAGTATCCACCCATGTCAGCATGAGCAGCAGTCTATGCAGACTGATATGTACCGAGTCGAAACTTCTTGAACCTTATACCACTTTAACTCTTTACCAAACGACAAGATTTACGACTTGACCGAATTGAAAGCATTTGCAGATGACAAGACAGATGTAGCTCAATTGATGATTTTGTCTTTGATACGTTAGAAAACATTGTGGGAAAAGGAGAAAATGCTGGTTACCAGCATTTTCTCCTTTTCCCACAATGTTTTCAAAAGGCCTCTTCTGTAGGGTCGTTAAAACACGGGATTGTGTGGTAATGGGTTAAAACAATCCTTTGTTTCAACGACCCAGTGGCAAAAGGCTTTTCAAAACAGTGCAGTAAAAAGAGAAAATGCTGGCTACCAGAATTTTCTCTTTTATCTGAAATTTTTCTTTTCCTTTCAAACGCTAATCTTATCTTACTTTTAATTCACTGTCAGCAAATCTTTTTTATTCTGGATAAATTTAAAATTTTGCTATCTGGCAAAGAGTTAGTATAAGTCCCTACTTGTTGACAGTGTGTAAAACAAGCTTTACCTTTAATCATAATTTTGTAAGGATACTCAGACTTACAGACAATTTTGGAAAAAAAAAATATGAAAAATACTAACAACTTGAAAAATTATAAATAATACTGAGGCAATAGGAGGAATTGCTCTTAACTAGTAAGCTTCCTTCTTCCTGTGTTTTTAAAGGTGATCTGCAGCAAGATAAAAGAAAACACTCCATGAATAAAGTGATGACAACATCTCTATCAAATTCATTATCACATAATCCCAAGCTTAAATGACCCTGAGAAAAAGGCTTTTAAAACATTGCGGGAAGAGGAGAAAATGCTGGTAACCAGCATTTTCTCCTTTTCCCACATTGTTTTCTACTCTTTCACAGCCAAATCCAATACTCACCTACTATGCTTTCAATGTGGACAAGTCAAAACTTACAATGTTTAGTTAACTCATTACCAAACAACAAAATTTTGGACTTGTCCAAACTGAAAGCAAATTGCAGATGACAAATTAAAGGTGGCAAAAATGACACAATTTTCCTTGATAAAGCAGAAAACCTTGTGGGAAAAGGAGAAAATGCTGGTGACCAGCATTTTCTCCTTTTCTAACAATGTTTTCAAAAGGCTTCTTCCTCAAGGCCGTTAAAAGTCAGGTCTGTGTGGTAAAGAGTTAAGGGTTAAAGTCATTATAACTACCAGCCTCCCTCAAATTATAAAGATTTTTACTTCATAACTCTTTACCTGACCACAAAGCTTTCATCTAGACCTTTTGGAAAGTGTTTGCAAAGGACAAATAAAATGTGACTCAAACAATAAGAAACGTCTTCTAAAAAGAAGAAAATATTGTTGGAAAAGGAGAAATTGCTGATTACTAGTATTTTCTCCTTCTCCGACAAAGTTTTCAAAACTCATCTTCCTCAGGATTGTGAAAACATAGGATTGTTTGGTAAAGGTATACATACGTTTTCTCTTTTTTCCTTTTTTGCCATGTTCGAGATCAGACCCAGATCTATGTTCATCATCAGCAGCCAGACTAGATGGTGGTCGAGACGACGGCTGGGAAATCACATTTGCATTGGGAGTCGGTGTTGGTGTATCAGCTTCCTCGTCTGAGATTGCGTCAACAGCACTCTTCGATTTCTGCAACATTATTAACTCTTTACCACACGACAAAACTGTAGACTTGTCCAAACTGAAAGCATTTGCAGATGCCAATGTAAATGTGACTCAAATGAGGAAACTTGTCCTTGATAGGGAATAAAACATTGTTGGAAAAGGAGAAAATGCTGGTTACCAGCATTTTCTCATCTTCCCACAATGTTTTTAAAAGGCTTCTCCCTCAGGGTCGTTAAAAGTTGGGATTGTGTGGTAAAGAGTTAAACCCTTACCACACAATCACATGTGTGAGTGACCCTGAAGAAAAAGCCTTTTGAAAGGACTGTGGGAAAGGAGAAAATGCATTTTTTCCTCTTCCCACTTTATTTTTTACCTTTCCAAAGACAAATTTCAAATTTTGAGTCACATTTATTTTGTCATCAACTTCGGACTTGTCGAAATTTTTGTTGTTTTGTGTGAGTTAAGCCCCTAACCACACAATCTTGAATTCTAATAAAGCTTTTTGAAAAGCTTTTAGTGGGAAAAGGAGAAAAAAAAGTTGGTTACCAGAATTTTATCCTTTTCTCGAAAGATTCTCTTCCATTTCACAAACAAATTCTCTCGTGTCAGTTACACTTGATATATCTTCTGCCAATAATGTCAATTTGGACAGGTACTAAATTTCATCATTCAGCTAATTAGTTAATCATTTATCATTAAAAAAAAAGGCTTTTAATTCTTTTACTTTTGACAGCTTTTGAAAACATTGTGAAACAAGAGGGCCATAATAGCTCTGTATCACTCCAATGCCTTCTAAATAAATGTATCATACACTAAATTTGCATAAACGGAGGTCATAAGAAGTCTGTATGGCAACAAAATTTTGTAGATTAATTTATTTTGCAGGTTGATTGCTGTTTATCAGCATTTTCTCCTTTTCTCTGTTTGGTACAGAGTTAGTTTAACACTCTAGGGGTTAACAATACCTCTTTCTTTTCTTCATCATCTGAGTCTGACTCGGCATATTGAGTAAGAAGGGACTGCATTGCAGATGTGCTGTCTTTATGTTCCAGAGTCATGGCTACAAATCTTTACTGTTTGATTTCAGTTAACTCCTGTCAAGACAGAATTCAGTTGTATGAAAATGCAGAAAAAGAAGAAAAGAAAAAAACCAGCCAAGTAGACAAAAAGGTAAATTCCTATAATGAAAGTATCCAACATTATGTTACTTCTATTTGTTATTAATTCTTCACTACTGAATAAATAAATTGCATTATCTCAATGGCTACAAATACAGTTCAGCTACAAAATCAAGAGACTGTTCATTCATAATCTAGAATAAAGCAGTGGACAGTGCAGATCAAAGATCAGACTGCACATTCTGTGCAGTCTGATTTTGATCTACAATGTCTACAAAAACTTCTAGTTTTGTCTTTGGTATGGAAAGAGTTTAGGTATATGCTATATAGACTAGTAGACGTTTTGTCAACCTAATTTCACAGGTACCAAAAGGCAATAGGAAATCAAAATCCTAATGGGCTATTACTACAGTATAACCTGTCCAAACCAACCCCTAGATAATCCGATCCCCTATCCATTCCGGTCTGCGCTCGCGGTCCCGGCAAGTTCCTTCTTTATTTCATTATATTAATACCCAGGTAATCCGATCCCTGTCTACATTGAATACCGACCCCAATCGCAAGGCCCAACCAAAATTCATTGCGTAAATTCCCCTAGATAATCGGATCGTATATCTGTCATCAATCATCGATGTGTGAAACGGTTTATTGTTTGTCACATACTGTCTATAAATCAATATACCGTTACGCATGATTCGCTTAGTTGTTGAGGCTCGATGAGGGGAAAGTTTGAACGTAGACCCCTTCTTTTCTCGTTTATCGTCATCTGCAGTTATTTATTATGACGAAAGCGAAAATGAGACTGACACTGACAGTGACCTTTGTTCTAATAATCCACTTCCGGGGTCAGAATACACATATCAGCAAGTGCATAATATGCTTTTGGAAATCCAGAATTTTGCCCTAACTAATGACAATCGGTATCTACAAGGGGTAGAGGAGCTCAAAACAATGACTGAACAGATAATTTAAAGACAAAAAGCCGAGGGCAAGTAAATGAATATCAGTTCTTTTTTACGATGATAGTACTGTATTTTAAAATTTCCTAGTTTTGTAAATACAGTGTAGATTGACATGCACATTTCATTTTTACTGAAACTAATGTGATTTCTGTTGTTTTAAATTGTGAATTGACATACACGAGGATTAAATGTATGAAACCATGGACTAGTCTATCTGTTCACAGAGAAACAAGGTTCGGTAAATGGAATTTCTTTAGCCATTCTTCACCCCTTGATAATCCGATCCCCTGTACAAACCAACCTTTTTTTTCGGTCCGAGTGAGGGTCGGTATAGACAGGTTATACTGTAATAAATGAGCTCATCAATCGACATGTAACACTGATGTAGGACTATATATATGCATAAAGTATAAACTCCAGTGACTTTAGCTAGGTTAAGGTGTATTTATATATAAGCTTAAACTGAAAGCAAAATACATAGAGTGCATGAATGTATGACAGTATTTGGTTCCAGTCAGATCAATCACAGTGCCTGGATTTAATGTACAAATCCATAAACACTATGGTTAAATTTGAATATATTATACAAGTTCAATTTACCACACTTGTCTGTCAGCAATAAAACTGTCAACCGTTTGCTGTTTAGAGAAAGAAGTTGCTTATTCAAGAGTTACCCATTCAGAAATTTTACAAAATTTACTCAGATTGCAATAATTTTTTCAAATTTGACTCACTGAAAATTAAGAAAAGTGGTTCAAAAAGGATTAAAAAAAAGTTTTACACCAGAAAGAAATGACTGCCCTGACAAAGACTGCTTTTTGAAAGGGTGACAGATGTTTTGGTAACAGACGAGTTTGGTAAATTAGATTTACACAGTAAATTGATTGGATGTTTCGGTAACAAAGCAATTATTTAATGTTTATTTACCATTACCGTTACGTTTTTCACACCCATTACACAGATATTCACATGTTTTCATGAATAATATTTTTGTTATGTTTCACCTTCCATGCTGTATTTATTTTTTTAATTCTTTTATTTTCAAATTTCAATTATAGTTGAGGTAATGAATTGTAGCTCATCCTAAGCATTTACCCGTTACCCGTTAATCAATCCTCAAGTTTTAAAGAAATGTGGAAATATTTTCTTTAAAATAAACATTTGGACAAAACATAGCCATGTATTGGGTATGAAAAAACGTCATGGTGCATAAAAACTATATAATTGCCTTGTTACCAAAACATCCAATGCAGGGTTCTCCCTAGGTCCAGAATCTCAAGAGTCATTGACTCTTGGGCCCAAATTTTCAAGAGTCAAAATGGAATTTCCAAGAGTCTAATAGAAATGTCCAAGGGTCAAAATTATCATGGAGAGATATGGGTGAAATAATGAAAACTTTCCATTTATATTCTTTGTTTATGGATAGGAATTAGATAAGAAAATACCCTATCTTATGTAGAGACTTGTTGGAATGAAGTGGACAGAAGAATTTTAAATTGCAGCCCTAGCATGTAATTCATCTTGATGAATAAATGGACACAAACAACTTTTGAACTGTTTACCAAAGAACAAAAACTTTTGACTAGATCATAATTATTTTAGACATTTGCAGGCGACAATTCAAATAGGGCTGGAACGACTTGATTTGTCTTTCTTACCCCAGAACATTGTGGAAAAGGGAGAAAATAAATGTCACATCCATTAATGTGTTATTTCTTAAGATTTAAGTCTTCTTTTCTTGTCCAATTACTTTTTCTTTCACACTTGTTCCGGTCCCCCCCCCCCCCATCTTATCTATAGGTTGTTGTTTATTTTCATCTTAAAAAGTTTTTCCTAATTTTTAAACAGAGATTTTAGCTTTCACTTATTGTTTCATAAAGAAATAAGTAACGTTATAAATTCACTGTTTAAATTTGTCACCAAAGATGAAAAGATAGTTTGAAGTGCCTCTGATCGGACGATGTCAAAATGATTTCTGTTGTGTCATGGGTTTTCACGTTTTTTTCCAGCGATCTTTTTTTCAAATCAGTTAATATTTTTTCAAGTATTACTGCATGATTTGACATAAATTTGTTAATTAGGGTAGCAGTTAACTTGAAAACCTGTCATTTTACTCTAGATAATTGGACTAACACCTTTATCATGTTTTCAAAAATGACTCGCCAGCTTGATTACGTGTGATAAACAGAGCTGCATGCGTCTGTACACAGTTGACACTGATCGTGTTTATTATAATATACATTCATGCCGGATGCATGCAACACTAGAGGCGCTTGAGCGCCTGTATCGCTCCACAGGCCTGATATTTCTATAATGGCGAAAGGAAGTTTTTAACAATTATCATTCAATCCTGCATTTTAGCTCACTGAAGAAACAATTTGGTAGACAACCACCATAGGAACTTACCTGCAAAACAACAATGAAATCCAATGAATAGTTTTAGAGAAGAAATTTTTCAAAGATTTTACTTTATACCATAAAAGGAAAATGAGTCTCCCATAAAAGCCATGTTTTTTGACAGATCTTTTTTTTTTTAAGGAATTCTGTAAACCTGTATCCAGGGTTTTCCCTTGGCCACAAAAATAGGGGGTCATTGTGACCCCCTAGTCAAAAATAATGGGGGTCATTTTGGAATTTGTGGGGGTCACAACAAAATGTAATTCGCTTAAACAAAAGCTACTATTTGTGAAAGTATGTGTTTTTTTCGTGTTTTCTATTCACTGTAAATCTTCATTTACCCTATATATGAATTATTTCATGGTGATAGATACATAATAACACCAGAGATTCTCTATGTAGAGGGAGCTTACAGCCTAGGTGGCACCTTTTTCATAAAGACTATCTGGAGTATGCTTTATTAAGCCTGTTCTTAACGAGCAAATATGCTCTAGCTGCAGACAAGCTGTCATATCTCTATGTAATTTTAATGTTTCAAGGGTATCGTCATGACCGCTAGTGTTTTGATGATGCACAAGGGTTGATTTTTGAAGTATGTGTAGCCTCTCTCTATGGTTAAGGGTTATTTTGTTTTTATTACAGGAATCGACCGTTTAGTTGGCGAAGAAAGCTTGTTGTCGGCCGGATGGGGAAGTCTGTTATTTTTCTTGATAGAGATTATCCATTTCGGCCGAAAATAAACTATTTTCACCAATTAAATGGCCGATTCCTGTGTTTCGACACGCGGATCGCGTTCATGCCGCTATTTTCAACAAATAACAAAGTGTATCTCTTTAGCTAATTCACAGTAAACCCTCGAGACCTTGAAATGTGATTCTGGGTGCTCTTACCAGGCGTTGTATCGTCTGATCTTTGTTTAAGGGCTCTTCTTCCTTGCAGACAGCAAGAATGACGTCGATTTTGACAGAGCCATATTGTTTTCATTAGAGATCGACTGGTTTAGTTTAGACCCGTTTAAAGACCGACGGTATTTTAGTAAAATCGATACACAGTCCAGTGTTTCGTCCCGTTTTCTCTTCGTACTCCAGATTTTTCATCTACTCGCGATGTAGCAGTGTCGGAAGTATATACGATCATTATTACCTCTTATCGTATATGTGCGTCAACCATGACGCATTACTGAAAAAAATGCGGGTCATTTTCCTTAAAAATGCGTCAAAACGCACAAAATCGTGCGTCAAGGAAAACCCTGCTGTATCTAAGGAACATTCCTGCAAAATAATAATGCTATCCAAATAGCGGTTTGGGAGGAGAAGATTTTTAAAGGTTTTTTACTTTGGTTGCCATGGCAACCAGAATTCTTCATGGAACACAATTATTTGAAGGAATTTGAAAGAGGACCACCAAAGGAACATTCCTGTGACAGAGTGAATTTTATAATTTTCTTTACTCTTATCTATTTTCACGTAATTAATTTTATTTATGGAGCTTGGGCCTCGATTCTCCATACTTGTGTGGGTTGTACTCTGCATTCCTATCCAATGTTATAGTGTGAATTCATTTGTCTCCCAGCCCCCCTCTCCCGTTCTTTTCTCATGATCGACTGGAATTCTTCTAAAAATGTATACATTTTGGTTTGCTTTCCTACACTCTTTTTACTTCAGTTATGCACAAATTACTTATATAAACGACAGCTCCAAACTTTCTAGAAAGAATACATTCTGTACATTTTTCAATAAATTCATAGCAGGAGACCATCTTGCTCGATTTACATGGTCAAAATTCAGGATATAAGTAAATTTTATAAAACTAAATAAGTGAATTTTATAAAAGTAACTGTGTGATCCAAATGACGGTTCTTCAATGGGTTTTAATTAATGACAAACAAGTGGGCCGTTTTGGACCGAGCCGTTTCGGCACTGGGACGTTTTGGTACTGGGCCATTTTGGAAGTGGGCCGTTTTGACCCCAATCCGTTACCGAAACATCCGTAAATCTTTTGAAACTATCTGGCAAAAAAAATCAATACTGGCAACAAGCATTTTTTCTTTCTGCACTATAGATTTTACACATTAAATAGACTAAACACATTATTATGTAGTGATGCTTTTAAATGTCGTCATTTTAAACAAGACTAAAATTCTCTCTGGTAAAAAGGTCTGAAATTCTTCCGAAATATGGTTTGTCCGAAATCGAATGCATTTCAAGTGTCCAACGTTTTTAACCTTATTTTCGATCATTGTAATGACAGAAATAGACAAAATTATGACGTCCAATTGACTTACAGAATCAGGCGTAGATTTTACTTCGAAATACATAAAATAGTCTTTGGATTATTCTTTAAAAGCCTCAAAATTTAATCCTAATATTCGCAAAACGTATCTGTCCGTGTTTCCGTCTTCTTTGTAGAGAGTATCAAAACGGAGTAGGTGCATAGTAGCCAAATGTAAAATAAATGAACAAAAAGGATATTTCATAGTAACTAAACAATTTACTGATTTATGTTTACAAAAAGATCAAAGTTCTGGGGTATCTCTTTATGAATGTATTATTTTGTATTACATGAGTAACTGTTTATTCATTAATTAAAGGCTATTTGTATCCATATTTTGTTCGATTTTATTATTCCATACTTATCTGGTATTAAGTTGTGCACCCCAAGCTTTTGAATAGACATTCAATTTCTAATGCAATGGGTCAGCAAGACAAGCCATATCTCAGTCAATCTTGGATTTAGTCTTAGAGTACTTTAGCATTGTAAATATACTTTACGAAAATGGTGTCAAAGAAGTTAACTCTTTGCCAGACAACAAAATTTTAGACTCTTACATAATGAAAGCATATATGTGTAGACGACACAATTACATGTCCCTATAATTCTGTCCATATCGACTAAAATCACAGGGCTAAAATATGGCACTGCCAGTCTTGACTGGCTAGCTCAATTCTATCGAGAATATGTGAAATGCGTACCAGATTTAAATTTCAGCCTGTCTGGTCCAACCAAGAAACATCAGGCAGCTTGTTGCTATGTTTGTCAGGAGAAGAACAAATAGACAGAGAGCTGATGAAGAACCCAAGGAGGGCAATATCAAGCTGTCAACTTTTTACCGGAAAACACAACTTTAAGCGTTTACCACGCGATGCTGACTTTTAACGACCCTCAGGAAGAAGCCTTTTGAAAACATTGTGGGAAAAGGAGAAAATGCTGGTAAACAGCATTTTCTCCTTTTCTCACAATATTTTCTACTCCATCAAAGAAAATTTGCATCATTTGAGCCACACTGAAATTGTCGTCTGCAATGCTTTCGATTTGGATGAGTCTGAAATTTTGTTGTGTGGTAAAGGGTTAAACCGGTCCAAATTGAAGGCCTTTTCGGACGACAATTAGATGTTGCTCAAATGACAGGATTTGGTTTTAATAGAGTAGAAAGCATTGTGAGAGGACTAAATGTGAATTTCCAGCATTTTCTCCTTTTCCATCAATGTTTTCAGAACCTTTTTTCCCCTGGATCATTGAAACACAGGATTGTTTAAATTTTGGTAAAATGTCACATCCTCCATATTAATCCTGTACCACCTTTTGTAGTTTTTATCAAAAATCTTTTATTAAAAGTTTTAACCTTTGACCACTCAATCCGGAATTTCAAAGACATTGACTAGAAAAGCTTGTAAAAAGATTGTGAAAAAAGGTAACCAGCACTTTCTTCTTTTCCCACAATGTTTTCTACCTGTTTAGAAAACATTTTCCTCCATTTAAACTGCATTTGATTTCTTGTCTGCAGATGCATCGGGTTTGGAAAAGAAATAATTATTTTCACTATTTTTGATGGTGTCCCAATACTTTGGGCGTCCCAAAATTTAAATGAAATACGGTAATATGTTGAATGAGTTGGCACTTTAAAGTCATATTTGTTGCATAACTTTCTGAAATGCAGTATTGGTGACATCAGTTTGTCTTGATGACATCATTTTTTTCAACTAACAACTGTCTTTTCAGAGCTGCAGATCCTCAGGTGAGCGATTCAGGGCCATCATGGCCCTCTTATTAGGTAATACATGTACATGTATAATTACAATGTATATGAGTTTTTATCCCAGATCAATTTAATTTTGAAGGGTCCAAAATCTGTGCTGGAATGACCTACTAAGTCGAGCATCATTGGCAGCAGTGCCAGCATGCAAGCAAGCAAACAAACAAAGAAAAACATATATCTTCTTTACATGTTTATTCTCTAAATAGAACCTCTATTCTTGAATAAAAACAACTGTTTCCTTAACCCTTTACCAGACGACAAAATTCTAGACTTGTCCAAATTGAAAGCATTTGCAGACGACAAATTAAAGGTGACTCAAAAATTGAAATTTATTTTAGGAAGGGTAGAAAACATTGTGGGAAAAGGAGAAAATGCTGGTTACCAGCATTTTCTCCTTTTCCCACAATGTTTTAAAAGGGCTTTTACTTCAAGGTTGTTAAAACTCGTGATCATGTGGTAAAGAGTTAAACAATGTACATTGTTTAAGGAATATTCCTTTTTCGCTAACTTTTTCCAAGTATTAATTATTAACCCTTTACCAGCCGACAAAATTTTAGCCCTGTTCAAATTGAAACCATTTGCAGATGACAATTTCAATGTTGCTCAAATGGTGCAATTTTTCTTTGATAGGGTAGAAAACATTGTGGGAAAAGGAAAAAATGCTGGTTACCAGCATTTTTCTCCTTTTCCTACAATGTTTTCAAAAGGCTTCATTCCCAGGGTCGGTAAAAGACGACATTGTGTGGTAAAGGGTTAAACAAGAGAGCTCTGATAGCCCTTAACTCGTTACGAGCGTCCTTATTGAGACCATTTGTAGACAACAAAGTACACTAGACTCAAAAGCTGAAATTTAGTTTTGAAGGGAAGAAAACAGTGTGTGAGAAGGAGAAAATGCTGGTTACCAGCATTTTCTCTTTTTTCCCACAATATTTTTTCAAAAGCCTTCTTCCTCAAGGTAACTAAACTCGGGATTGTGAGGTAACTGGGTGTTTAGGTGAGGTGCATCACTAATGGCAATAATTTGTATAAATTAGATAAATGTTCATTTGATGATGCAAAATATCAGATATCCAAGTTGAAGGCTTTGAGACATGAAGACTTATGGTCATTAGTTGTTTGACCCTTTACCACACAATCCCGAGTTTTAACGACCCTGTGAAAGAAGCCTGTTGAAAACATTGTGGGAACAGGAGAAAATGCTGGTAACCAGCATTTTCTCCTTTTCCCACAATGTTTTCTTTCCTTCCCTAAACAAATTTCATTTTTTTAGTCACATTTATTTTGTCGTCTGCAAATGCTCTCAATATGGACCAGTCTAAATTTTTGTCGTTTGGTAAAGAGTTAACCACATAATAGCACTTCTGGGTCCATATTCAACAACAAGAAAATTCTTAGTCTAAGTCTCAAGAATTTTCTTAATTTGAAAGTAACACAATTTCTGACTGGCTAAAACCAAATAGTTTAGCCATTAAGGTGTTGTGTTACTTTCTAAATCTAGAATTTTAATAAGAATGACATTAAGAACTGTTAGTGAATGTGGACCCTGGAATATGGACCTTTGTCTAATTTGCAAGAGTTTTCTAGATTTTAGAGTGACAGGATTTCTGATTGGCTAAACCAAATGGAAATGGTAAATAAATGTAAACATGACACAAGTATGAAGCAAAAGGTATTTAATCATCTTCCTCATAGCGCAGTCCAGTCTGTTTGCGGACTTCATCCAAAATTTGATGGACTAGCTCTATTTCCCAGTGTTCATAGAACTTGGCTTGGAGATCACCTAGTAAAATGACAAATTATTATAAAAGTTATACCAACAACAAAGAAACTAATAGCATCCTACCCAACCAGCCTATAATTATGTCACTTTTAACTTTTCATCAGACATCAAAATTTTAGACATGTTTATTTTGAAAGCATTTGCAGGTGACAAATTAAATGTGGTTCAACTGATTGATTTGTCATTGAAATGGTAGAAAACATTGTTGGAAAAGGAGAAAATGCTGGTTACAAGAATTTAAAAGAAGCCAGTATTTTCTCCTTTCCTAAAATATTTTTTACCTTTTCTCAGACATACACGTATTCTATTATTTTAAGTCACATTTAATTTGTTGTCCAAATGCTTTCAAAATGAAAGAGTCCAAAATTTTTATCATCTGTTAAAAAAATCTAACAAATCACATTGTGAATCCATCATTTCATGCCTCTGCAGTAACTGTTAATGGTGGGAAATAGTGTGGCAATTGCTATCAACAAGCACTAATTTATAGCTCATCTCTCAATAAATGTTTTCAAGGCTGTTCAAAACAGGATTATATTTTCTCTTTACTTGTACAAATTTTCTATTTCTTTTGTGAGGTTTTTTTTTATGGTTTATGATAGATTTAAGAATCACCTGTACCAAGACAAGTCAAACTTATACACAACAAGTTTTACCTTTCATAATGCACTGCCGAGCCACTTGGGCCTCATACTGGAACCCTGCACTATTTTTGAAGTTGTATTCTCCACTCTTCAGAGGGAAATCATGTGATCCTGAAGGTGTTGTAACTTTAGTTGGACAGTGGAAAGGTGCCTCAACCTGAAATTTTCAATGTTTAACCCTATACCAATTAATCTTGTGTTTTAACAACCCTGCAGGAAAAGGAGAAAATACTGGTAACCATTCATTTTTTCCAAGGCCATCTTCCGTAGGGAGTAAAGTAATATGACCAGTTTACAATAAATAGCCATGCTCTATAAAAAGGGGCTTTAATGCATCTGCAAAAAAGTATCTACTCATGTCAGCCTGTGCAGTATGTGCTATTTATGAATTTACTGCATGTCCAAGGATCATTCTACCTCATGGTTTAAACAGTTGTAAGACAAAGTAGACTTCATGGATCCATAATTATGTGATGACCTGCATGGTATATATTGTGCATCACTGAGATGCATGAAACTCCTGTTTTCCAGAATGCCACTCCTTTATCACATAATTCCCCTTGTTTTCAATGTAAGACAGCCATTACAAATTTTCTTGTCTCACACACGTGTGAGATAAGAAAATAGTGCTGTATTTGGTCAACACTCTGTAATTATACGCCTCATTTCTGAAACATTGCTGACCTAGGTACCTGAGTGAAATTAACGGTCAAAATTTGTAATCATGATAAAGTTGTTAATTTAATCACTTTTAAATACAAAACAAAATCAATATATGCAAGTTTCTTTGGAACATTTTTTTCGTTGGAAATGTACCTGTCAAAGAAGCGAATAGGTTTCATGTAAATTTCATTACACATTATACATGTATGTCTGTGTTTTAATACATTATGGACTACAATTTTTGTTATACAGTTATGTGATAAAAAGAATCTGACATTCATTGGCTTTTGAGGTAAAAAATTATTAAACTTGTCCACAAAAACTGTTATTAAGCTTTCCAAAGGCTCCTTAATAACATTTTTAGTAGACTTGTTTAATAAAATTTATCTCAAACACCAACGAATGTCAGATCCTATATAATATTATCTTAACTACAAATAGCAGAGAAAGTGAAAGCATAGGTGTTTTTATATGCGCTTAAAAATTAACTTCTCCTGCCATTTTATTACAACACTTGTGTGGCCTCCTATGCAACAGACTTATTACTTAACCCTTTATCAAACAACCCTGGTTTTCACAACCCTGGGAAAGAAGGCTTTTGAAAACATTGAAGGAATAGGAGAAAATGCTGGTAACCAGCATTTTCTCCTTTTCCCACAATGTTTTCTATCCTATCAGAGACCTAAAGCTCATTTGTACCAATTCTGAATTTGTCGTTTGTGGAAGCTCTCAGTTTGGAAGAGTCTAAAATTTGTCATTTGGGAAAGGGTTAACCAGACAACAAAGCTTTAGACTTGCCTGTATTGAAAGAATTTGCAGAAGACAAATTAAATGTTTTTGCTCTGTGATGGAATTTGGCTTTGAAAGGGTAGAAAACATTGGGGGCATAGAAGAAAATGTAGATTACCTGCCTGTTCTTCATTTCAAATTACATTTTCAGAAGCCTTTTTCTCTAGGGTCATAAAACCAGGGGGATGCTAGCAAAAAGGTTAAAAACATGGTTGTCCATCTGTAGCGATTTTTTTTCTATCTTGCACAACAAACCATTTTTTGAGTGATTTTTCCTTTTGCTACAATGATTTCACACTGTTTGATTTAATTGATAATGATAAGCCTTATAAATATCTGTAAGGTGTTTTCAACTGTTTTGTGCAAGTTTATTTGAAGAGGTAAGAAAACATCTCACATCAATTCGTCCTTTTGTCCCTATGATTTGAGCTGTATTGTTTCCTTCAATTGTTCCTGCATGAGTAATCAATGTGGCTACCCCTCCATTCTTGTATTGCAGTACAACAACAGTATATTCATCAAGTCCTGAACAAATTTATAGAATAGAACAGAATGCTTTATTTTTCAACTTGAACACATGAGTTTCATTGCCGAGATACAAAGATTCATAAACATGGGTATGGATATACATGTGGAAAAAAAAAAGGTATATCATATTAAAAAAAAAAAAAATGAAAAAAAGGGTAGGAAAACTTTTGTATGACAATACATGTATATAGATATGTTAGGACAAAAATGTCAATGTATGGTGTTTCGCACTGTTTTCATTGTTATCTCCATTATACGAGTCACAAGCAGCCAGTACACCTATCCATGCTTTTTACTTATTTCATTTACAAGTACTTTACACAATAATCTTCACAAGCCACTAACGATAAGCAGTTTTTAGCGTGGCTGTTTTGGAAGAAAAACTTTTCATCAAAATTTAGTCCTTTTCAAAGTTTTCTTCCAAAACAGCCAAGCTAAAATCTGCTTATCAGTAGTGATTTCTCCTTTTCTTCACAATGCTTTCTCTTGCATTTATGCATTAACCCTCCACTAAACAAATGAATTTTGGACTCATCCAAATGCATGGCATTTACAGACAACAAATCAAAATGTGGATCAAATGGGCAAAACTGTCTAAAATGGTAGAATACAATGTGGAAAAAGGAAAAAACTAGCATTTCCAACTTTTTCCCCAAAGGTTTACAAATTAAAACTCAGGATGGTATGGTAAAGGGTTAAACCTATATCCATATTTTAAAAAAATGTTTTAAGTTATCTGCTACAAATTTGTTTTATGAAAAATTTAATACATACGAGCCATGCTCTAGCCAAACGGGGCTTGATGGATCTCTGTGATGCATGAAGCTAAGCAAGTCACCATATAATCATGGATCTATAAAGTCCATTTTGTCAACCAACCGACTGTATCATGAGGTGGGCTGGTCCTTGGACATACAGAAAATTGACCAATAGTGAAAAGTTTCGGCCCAGGTCAGCCTGCGCAGACTGCGCAGGCTGACCTGAGTCAATACTTTTTGCAGATGCGTTAAGCCACCTTTATACAGAGTATGGCCCATATTATGGGTGTACATGATAAAAATAACAAAATGGACCAACTAAACTTAAACTTGTGCTTACCGCCATGTGAATTAAAAAGCTTACTGAATTTCTTACAAGCAAAGTCTGTAACAAAGAAACAAATGAACAAATGGGATTAATGGCTCAATGGCCAATCCCAGACGAGCCCCCATCTTACGAACAAAGTCCGCAACAAAGAAACAAATGAACAAATGCATAGCAGAAATATAGGGACCAGGCAGGATTCGAACCTAGAACGCCCGGACGAAAGGCCAACACCATAACCACTGAGCTAAAGAGAATTCTCCCTAACACAGTTGTTAGGTATTGTATTTAAATCGGGATGAAGCCATCCATAAAGGAGTGGTCTCCCGTAACAAATTAAGCAGTCACAACTGTAAATTATATGCAGATTTTTGACGTTTGTTACTTCTGTTAAATTCAGTTAGAGTTCTTAAATCTTAGGTTAGAATACAAATGAGACTGTTTTAACAGTCAGCTGCTTTAAGAAGGTAGTACATGTACCTTTTACAAACAATTCCAACTTTAACTATCCTTACCAAGAAGGATTCTGAAAAAATTGTTGGAAGAGGAGAAGTATTTTCTCCCTCTTCCACAATGTCTGTCATCCTTTCAAAAACAAAAATCATCATTTGAGCTACATTTAACTTGTCCTCTGCAAATGCTTTCAGTTTCCTTAAACATAGAGAAATCATGATTCCAGAGAAAATCAATTTTTACCATTTTCGTTGAGTTTTCCAACAGCTGTGATAGTTGTTGGCATTTCCTGGAACACCATACAAGCAAACTGTATGATGTATATACCAAGGTCATGTAAGGCACTCCCTCCCTGTGATATGTCAACCTGGGTTTTATTTTTACCAAGGGCTTTACAGAAGTTGACTTGTACTACTTTGATTTCACCCAGGGTACCAGCTGCAAGCTCTTTCCTGATGACATCATAGGCAGGGAACCACCTGCTCCATACTCCCTGTGCAAAGGAGAAAAGAGGCGATAATAAAGTCTTTACCAAATGTCAAAATTTTGGGCCTGTCCAAATCAAAAGCATTAAATTTTTAGCAGGCGACAAGTTGAATGTTGCTCATGTGGTTGGATTGATCTTTGAAAGTCTAGAAAACATTGTGGGAAGAGGAAAAAATGCTGGTTCCAGCATTTTCTCCTTTTACCAAAATTTTTTCAAAAGCCCTTGTTTTCAAGGTCGTTAAAAATTGGAATTGTGTGGTAAAGCGTTAAACTAGAGCTGTTTCCAAAAGCCTCTTTTCTCAAGGTTGTTAACACTTGGGATTGTTTGGTAAAGGATTTAAACTTTTTCCACACAATCCCTGAGGAAAAAGCCTTTTTAAAATATTGTAGGAAAAAGAGAAAATGTTGTTAACCAACATTTTTTCTTTTTTCCACAATGGTTTTACTCTTTCGGATACAGATCCCATCACTTGAGTATTATCTTATATGTCTTCTGCAAATGGTTTGAATTTGGACCGGTCTAAAATTTTATTGTTTGGTAAACAGTTAACACTTTATTTCACTAACTCTTTAAAACTCAGGATTTTTGGGTAATGAGTCCAATATATTTCATGCAAAGTTACCTCCATAAACAATCGTTTACAGGTTTTTGCCCGCTCCAACACACTTTTAGCCATCCTGTAGTTTAACGCCATGGGTTTTTCACACAGTACATGTTTACCTGCCTCCATGTATTTAATTGACAGTTCAACATGGTTCTTATGCGTTGTACCAATATAAATTATATCTGAGGGAAAGAAATTAGTTAGTTGGCGTTATATTCGTAAAAGACCACAATATCTGTCAACATATTATTATCTCCTTTGACAAAATGTTCTCACATATCATATTTTACAAGAAAATTTCAAAATTATTTGTTTCAAATTTGGTCTGAGGTTATAATCAAATGCTTCTTTGAATAAAGATTTAACTCTTTACCACACAATCCCAACTTTTAACGACCCTTTAGAAGAAGGCATATGAAAACATAGTGAGAAAAGGAGAAAATGCTGGTAACTAGCATTTTCTCCTTTTCCCACAATGTTTTCTACCCTTCAAAAAGCAGTTTTCAATTTTTTAGTCACATCTATTTTGTTGTCTACAAATGGTTTCAATTTGGACCAGTCTAAAATTTTGTCGTTTGGTAAAGAGTTAAAGGCTTTTGACACTTTTTTGATAATATCATAACAACAGTTCACTTATTCATGTGTTGCACTGAGTTTCAAAATTAAAACATGAGACAATTACTGTTTTGAAATTAAGACTGCAAAGGGATTGAAATTACAATCTATTTCTGTACAAATACAGTTATTGTAAACGTATAACATTCTATGTCCTGCAGTTGACAGCTCTCAAAAAACAGTATGGCAAAAAGGATTAATTGCTTGTAAAAAGCAAAGTTCTGCTCCTTTTCCCAAAATGTCTGTAATACTGTTAGAATGTTATATTTTCCTTTCCATCAAATGTTTGTCTTTTGTGTAATTTGTGGTGGCTTCTGAAATGAAAAAAACATACCAATGTCCTTGTCTGTTGCCAAATCAGCGTAAGACCCGTAGGCTCTCTGAAACTTGAACTTGTCTGCAAATTCCTGAGCTCTAGAGATGTCTCTTGATGCCACAGCAATCAACTGAAATTTAAATGAACTCTTTGAGTACCAAATAAATATGTGAGAAAGTAGTCAGTGGCTTGGAAAGAACATTGTGCCAGTACTGATGTGAGAAATTCAGGAAACACATGCGTAGGTGCACTGACCACTGTGATATGACCTAGGCTGTAAAAATGGCGTTCACCGCCAATACAAACAAACAAACAAACAAACAAAGTTCATTGAGACCAAGAAAGTGTGGTTTATCCCTTTACTTAACAATCCCGAGTTTTAACAATCCTGAGGAAAAGCCTTTTTAAAACACTGGCAATAGAATGTGCTAGTAACTAGTATTTTCTCCTTTTCACACAATGTTTTCTACCTTTCCAAAGACAAATTTCAGTTTCTGGGTCACATTTACATTGTTGTCTGCAAAAGCTTTTAGTTTTGAAAAGTAAAAAAAATTTGTGAAGGGTTAAAGGCAATGACAAGGACAGGAATATCATATAAAATACCTGTAGGTCTTGACTGTGGAGGCAAGATCAGTTTGCTCATTGTCAGATCTGATCTTGATCTATGCTGAGATCCATGAGACATTTTTAATGAGTACCCACAACAAATTTTGTGAAGGGTTAAAGGCAATGACAAGGACAGGAATATCATATAAAATACCTGTAGGTCTTGACTGTGGAGGCAAGATCAGTTTGCTCATTGTCAGATCTGATCTTGATCTATGCTGAGATCCATGAGACATTTGTAATGAGTACCCACAACATAGCTTTTTTCAGTGAAGTATAAAAAAGTTTGAATGACTTGATTAATGTTTTACTACAAAAAAAAAAATTTAAGAGTGGTCAAAAATTGAAAGCATTTGCAGACGACGTATCAAACTTTGTTCAAATGATGATAATTGTCTGTGAAAGTATAGAAACCTTGCAGGAAGAGAAGAAAATACAGGCTACTAGCATTTTCTTCTGTTCCCACAATGTTTTCAAAAGTTTCTTTCCTCAGGGTCATTAAAACCTGGGGTTATGTGGTAAAGGGTTAAATCTTCTTTACTGTCAAGTCTTAAACCTTTGCCACACAATCCCGAGTTTTGAACGACCCTAAGGAAGGGACCTTTTGAAAACATTGTGGCAAAAGGAGAAAATGCTGGTAACCAGCATTTTCTCCTTTTCCCACAATGTTTTCTGCCCTATGAAAGACAAATTTCATTATTTAAGCCAGATTTGAATTGTCGTCTGCAAATGCTTTCAGTTTGGACAAGTCTACATTTTTGTCGTTTGGTAAAGAGATAAGTGTGATTGCTTTCAAAAATTACAGACAGTTTCCTTACCTCATGGTCTTTGTCGGACAAATTTGAAGTAATGGCCAGAAAAAAATCTGATGAAATCTTTCCAGGTCCAGCACATCCCCATTTTGTTGCCATTGTCTACTGAAAACAAAAGATTTTAACTCTTTACCAGACGACAAAATTTTGGACTCTTCCAACTCTAAAACAATAGCAGACGACATAATAAATGTGGCTTAAGTAATGTTATTTGTCTTTGAAAGGATAGAAAACACTGTGGGAAAAGGAGAAAATGCTGGTTACCAGCATTTTCTCCGTTTTCCTACAATGTTTTCAGTTGTTTTCCTTCTGTGGATCATTGAAACTTGGAATTGTGTGATAAAGGGTTAGAATTATCTCATTGCCACCTGAAACTGATTTGTAGCAGACGAATGTTTGGAGATATTGTCCCCTCAACATTTTTCAAAAATTATATTGGATCTATATCATTTTGTGCTACTCTGTCAGACAACTGACTTATCCCTGTTAAATAATTCACCAACAAAATAAAGGATAAAAAGATTGAGTGATAGAGAGATCAACACTGACAATCAAAATCTTTGCAGGGCAAACTTTTACGTAACTAAAATTAACGATGTTTGGTCTCTACTTCTTACACAGTTGAGATGATTTCTCTTAAAAAAAAGTGTTTTTGAACGATTTTCCAGGGATATCATCCCCTTGGGCCGATTTCTCTAATAAAATCGTTCCCATCCAATTTTTTGGACGATTGCTCAAGGGGGCGATTTCATTTCGCCGGTGCAGCTTGTCTGATCTCTAATTTGGTCCACTTGAATCTCAGATGCTGGCAAAAGTTGTAAAGAATGCTCAAAATAGACAAAAAAAAAATCCTGGCTATGATATATACATGATATTATCTTTTGAATATAATCAGTTTCGACATTTGTCAATCAGTATAAGTTAAGATATTGGCGCATATCTCTTACCGATCAGGATGCACTTTTTCTTTCAACTATTTCAAGGTCTAAGGGAGAAAACTCCCACAGTGTATAATTAAGGGTAATGAAGAGTAATCTCCCTTATTATGACCATACCTTTCCCCGCCTCTTATTGTGATCTGAGGAAGTGGCTTGTATTTAGGAATTCGAATGATATTATTTCTATATACGAGTATTCTAGCCTAAATTTTCATTCAATGTGAAATCGAGTACCTTCATGTGAACTTAACAGTTGTTTCCTACTCTTTATTTTGGCAGTTGTTATGATAGTAACCAATTGATGGAATAAATACCCTCTGGTTACGAAAAGGTATATTTTAAACTGCTCCTGTCTGTTATCTTCAGATCTATCGATATTAATCATCGTATCAGCTTACTTATAGCAATTCGTTACATATGACAGACCTAAAGAAAACGCTGATCGTCCCTACAGATACTAGTTAACGAAAAACATGTTTTTTTTTTCAACCGCCATTTTATTCTGGCCACTTCAATAAGGGAGATGACTCTTGCATTACGAAAATGAAAGTATATGAGAGTTTTCTCCCTGGGATCATAAAAATCGTTTGGTATCATTAATAGTCAAACAGTAAAGGATCTTGTGATATTGAGTAAGGGTCGGTGTATCAGTTATCTTTTCTAGACAAAAATAAAATCAAAACGTATAGCTAAATGTTTTAAACAGATAGGGACCTCTGTGTGACATAGAGTAAAGGATTGGTGCCATTCGGCAAATCTCGGATGATCCATTGTAAGATGCTGTCACGGAATCGGCCGAGTTATGACGAGTAGGGTCTATGTACGAGTTTTCTCCCTTAGACCAAAACTAAATAGCCCGGTACAATTTAAAGTCTTATTGTAAAGGATATTATACTCGTAAAGGTCGACACAGAACAGGGATCCTATATACACACTATTTTCACTGACTTACCTGTACGGCGTCCAATAATCCGTTGTCGTTCCTTGCGAGTCATTATCTTCCTTTCAGATAATATAATTTCTTGCCGATTCCGGCAATTTTTACATCAGCCAAAGAAGCGTTTAATATGAAATGTTTTTCAATTGTTTATGTCAATGTTTTTCTATTATTGTTTGTTTTCAGTTAAAGTGTTATTTTTTTATATGGAAAATTTAAAGTATCGACTAACAGGTCATGTTGTCAGTCTTGATTTAACACGAATTGTGAATGGAGATCAAAACGGCCCGGTGCCACAACGACCCATTACCGAAACAACACTCTTTTTCGTAGTAACTTAAAATATTTTAACATGTCTGCAGTGGATCTATTGCAAACAATTCGGAAAAAGCAGACATCGCCTGTTGAAGGATTAAGTCCGTCCAACGTTTTGGAAGTGGGCTGCTTTTGGCCATTCCCTATATTTTACATGATCACAAGTGGGATATATCAAGTTGTGTATCTGTCAGGGATCTTATATGTGTATATACGATCCCTGGTATCTGTCAAGACACATTTAGTGTCCTCTTCTTTTTCATAGACAATACGCATCATTGAAATTGAACATTTATTTTCTGATTTTCTTCTCCAGATGTTTCAATTTGGTCAAGTCAAAAGCTTGTCATGTTACCAGGAGTGAAAAGCATTTCACTTGTATGTGGTACAATGTATTAGATCTATTAATAGCTATTTACCCATTTTTCAATAGCAACCTACAAAAAGGGCATATAAAACCAGAAAAGTGCCTTCACTGCCCATTAAATAGACCTTCCAGTACATTTTCAATTCAGCTTGCAGCTACTCTTAAATCAATGTAATTGACAGAAAAAAAAAGGAGGATTTTCTGCAAAATGGAAAGCAACAGGTGAACTTTCTGGAAAAGTATGCTGGTGAAGTGTGAGCACCTGTCTGCAACAAAATGCTAGCCTCGCACATGTACCTGTTTTCAGCATTTTTACTAGCAATGTTTAATACCATGCAAAAAAAAAAACATCATTTGAATCTACTTTCATTTGTCGTCTGCTAATACTTTCAATTGGGGATTCCAAAGGCACCCCAAAAATTGTTCTTTGGTAAAAAATAGTCAACAGCAGAATTACTAGAAAAAAAAAGACATCTGCAATTATCCCTTTGCCACACAACCCCGAGTTCTATTGACCAAGAGAAAGAAGCCTTTTGGAAACATTGCAGGAAAAGGAGAAAATGCTGGTTACCAACATTTTCTCCTTTTTCCCCAATGCTTTCTATTATATCAACAACAAATTCCATAATTTGAGCCACATTTTAATTGTTGTCTGCAAATGCTCTCACTTTGTACAATTCTACTTCTATGTTGTGTGAAAAAGAGTTAACAATGTGGCAAAGGAAAGTTGCTTGTGACAATGTTTTTTTTTAATTCTGTGTTAGAGAACTTAAGCTTGTCTACTAACTTTGAATGCTTTGATTTTGAACCAATTTGAAAACAGTATAAGTTGTGTAAGACTTTGTACAAATTTGACTTTTCACTCCTCATACAATGGACAGCATTGGAAAACATTCGTAAAACATCAGTTGCAGCCAGTGATCAATTCTTTTCAAAATGATTTCTGTGCTATTTAAAGAATTATGTTTTTGTCTTTGTAATATATGGAATATGGATAGCTGCATTGTTTGCTGTGATACAATTGCAAAATGTTGAAAGCAACCAATCTGAACACTTTGCCAGATAACACAGTTTTAAACCTGTCTAATTTGGAATTATTTGCAGACAGGAAATAAAATGTGTGACTTGTGTCTTTGCTGAGAAAATGAGAACATGCTTGCCAACATTTTCTTCTTTTCCCACAATATTTTCAGATGTGTAATATTTCCCATGATAGTGATAACTTAGGATTCAGGAATACTGGCACTTGTCACAGATTATGAGATAACTCCTTACTTCAAGTGGCTTATTAGGCTGTAGATACTGAATGTACTGTGTTGTTTGAAGAAACCAAAAGTATTTCAAATTTAATACATGTACATGTTCGTACTTCTAATGTTTTATTACAATAGTGTGAGTAGTGGGAAACCAACAACACGAATTATCAGAGAATTTTGCACAACACAGGTTATGAGATATATACTTCTCTCCCTCAAAAAATATGTTGATGAGGAAACGCAACATGCAGCTTGTGAAGACTGTTGTGCAAATTAAAAAAACAAATGGATAAGTATAATGGTTGCTATGATACAACTGAAGATGTTGTGAAACATTACGAATAGAGCAATTAAAAGGTTCCATCCTTAACTTTTTGCCAGATTACAAAATTTTGGACATGTCTAATTTGAAAGCATTTGCAGATGACAAATGAAATGCAAGTGTAATGAGGAGACTTGTTTTTCCTGAGGAAATGAGAAAATGTGACATGTACTTACCGGTGGTTTCTTCTTTTTTCGCAATGTTTTCAGAAGTATGGATATTCCCCAGGTTAGTGGAAACAAAGGATTCAGGAATACTACCATTTGTCACAGATAATTAAATATTTAACTCCATACTTCTAATGGCTTATTGAGCTATACATACTAAATATACTTTGATGGTAGAAGAAGCTCACAGCTTTCATATTCAAATACATATAAATTCACTTTAGCATTTTTCTTGCAGGTTTGTACAGTTCACAGCTGATTTGGCCTGTATTAGTCCAAGTTTTCAAGCCCAGATTCAGTTTTATACTGGCACACTTTATGCAAAATTACAAAACCATCTTCAATGTCATTCTTCTGTTCACAGGATGCATCACAACAGCATGTTGACAGCTCTTGAGACCATGTTTTGAAGTGTTTGTACTGTCACAATATATATCTGGAAAAAAAATTAAAGAACCAATTGAATTTCAATTTTCTCTTTTTAACAAAAAGTAACATTTTAATTCTTCCTTTACGTTGCTAAATATGGTTTTATTTTCACATGGTTAGACTATAATGAGAATTTGTTCAGGATCTCGCCAACTATCACAGATCCAATCATTTTTGACTAGTGTGTGGTACTACGCTTCCACCTTTACTGAAATAACCCCTTTTTAGGCTGCACTTTTCTTTACCTAGGATTCGATTAACATCTTAGATCTGATTTTAATGCAAAACGATATACTTACTGCTTATAAATATGGTAATATCTGAACACAATTACATCTAAAAATGAAATCAGAATGCAACAACTATCACGAGGGTCTCGAGTCACTTTCGACATACTGGGCCGCCATCTTGCAAAAAAGACCGAAAATAGCCTAGTTCTGAGCCCAAAATTATCTAACCTAGGATTATAAAATCGGTAGATATGACTTTAAATCAAAACGAAATACTTACTGTTTATAAATATGCCAATATCTGAACGCGTTTATTTCTAAAAATGAATTTAGAAAGTCACAACTATCAGTAGGGTACCGCCAAATTCACCGCGTTGGTCCGCCATTTTGTGATGTAATTCCGAAAATAGCCCAGTTTTGAGCCCACAATTATCTTACTTGGGAATCCAAAATCAGTACGAAATTGTCTTTAATAGAAGGAGATGTACTCTATCTCGTGATTTTTACCAACATGTTGCTATTTGGACGCTACTTTATGTACTTAAAATTGATTTCTATTGTACATCACCAACTCCTCTTTTAGCCGAACATCCGCTTCGAGGCAAACATGATTAGGCCATGAATTTTAAACGCCAAGATGCGCATATAAAACAAAATCTACGATATAATAATTGATGTTACAGATATTCTAAACATGTAAAGATTCGGAAACTTACCTGTTTAGAAGGACATATGCCAGAACCACGCAAAACGTTGATTAGAAAGTGACCGTCGTATGCCGAAATGTGTGATGGCCGCCGTTTTTTCCTTTGCGATCTATTCGAAGGAAGTCAGTGAATAACCGGAAGTTATACCGCGTTGCCTATCCCTGTATATAGGATCCCTGCTTTGCCAGACTTCAAAGCAGTATTTTCTAAATTTAATGTAACCTTATTTATTTTACATCGATCGAGAAACAATTTCGTACAACGTAAGCTAATCTCTTTCGATTCTGCTTCCTGGGAACTACACCAGTACTCGCGCCAACTGTGTGGGCCAGTGAACAATCCCAAAGTTGTTTCCCGCTCCCGGGTATCAAACTCGGGACATTATGGTAACGAGGCCGACGCTCTTCCTCTCAACCACGGACACCAGCAGCAGTATTGAGGCAGATGACTGGACATTTCGGCCCAGAACACATTCGGCCCATAATTGATGCATTGTAATAAATGTACAATCTGACAAATCTTTTTTACAAAAAGTAATTGTTTCATGCAAAAAGAAAAGGCATTGTTTACTTTTGTTTCTGGACTTTATTATTTTTCTTAGATCTAGACTAATATTTTCTATGCATTGCTCGGAAAATGGATTTTTGTGTTTAAAATAGTCTTGATGGTATGTGTAAACAGGGCATGAAAATTTGTAATGTGAGCCATGCAAAATCAGTTTAGCACAAGGTGGACTTTTCATACAGTAGAGCAGACTTCACATTGTTTACAATCTGATCTTGATCTTAGCCATTCACAGGCACTTAATCCTTTACCACACAATCCCAAGTTTTAATGACCCTGAAGAAAAGGCCTTTTGAAAACATTGTGGGAAAAGGAGAAAATGCTGGTTACCAGCATTTTCTCCTTTTTCCACAATGTTTTCTATCCTGTCAAAGGTTAAAATCATCATCATTTGGCCACATTTATTTTGTCGTCTGCAAATGCTTTAATTGAAATTGAACAAGTCTAAATTTTGTTTTTGGGTAGATCTAAAGAGTTAAGTCTGCATTAGCAGTGAACGATTTAAAAAAATTTTGCATGTTTATTTTAGTGTAGTATCAGACTGTAAACTTTTTATATTAAAGATTCGATTTCACATAATTTGCTATCTGATATTGATCTACGCTGGATACGTAGATCTAAGTCTCACCTGGCAGTGAAAGAGTTTAGTTAAATAATGAATACATTGTTCATGGATAATCTTTACTGCCATTTTTTTTTCAGAAAAAATTGATCCTAGTGTATTATAAATTTTTTCTGGAGCCGATAATTTAGGTCATTAGTATGATAATCGTAATTATAATAGAAATATTGTTAGGTGGTGTAACTCTTTACCAAGCAACCTTGTGTTTTTTCAACCCTAAAAATTGAGGCTCTTGAAAACATTTTGGGAAAATGAGAAAATACTGGTAACCAGTACTTTGATCCAGTGAAAATATCCACCAGGTTAAAACTTTACCACACAATCCTGACTTTTAAGTAACCTGAAAAAGAAAGATTATGAAAACATTGTGGGAAAAGGAGAAAATGCTGGTAACCTGCATTTTCTCCTTTTTCCACAGCGTTTTCTACCCTTCCAAAAGCAAAATTTCAATTCTTGATTATACAGACAAGTCTTAAAGTTGTCGTCTGGAAAAGGGTTGAAGATAAAAACTCACCCAAATGAAGTAAAGATGATCCTGTCGCTAGGTTAACTCCACTGATAATGACAGTAGAGGGTCTACTATTCTCTGACCCCTATTTCAACCTGTGTGTCGGCAGACCCTTTCCAAAAGGTAATCATGCATTTCACTGTATATCACCGACTCTTACAGAAAACAAATCTTAGACTAGCGCTGATTGAGAGCAATTGCAGACAACAATTAGTGACTCAACTGACGCATGTCATATGTCTTTGAAAAGGGTAGAAAATATTAGGGGAAAAGGAGAAAATGCTGATTGCCAGCATTTTCTCCTTTCCAACAATGTTTTCAAAACTATTGTTTGTCAAGGCCGTGAACACAGGTTAACATCTCTCAATATCTGGCTGCTTGTTTACAAACAACCTTTTTCAGCAATAAAGGATTGACAATCATCATTCTTAGCTTTTTTGGTAAGCAAAGTGTAGGCTTACTTCACAAACTACCATGCTATTCGCAATAAGCACACTCTAGAACATGAGTAACCCTGAACAATATTTGTGAAATGAAACAATGTCAATGCTTTTCTCATTCTTACGCTACTACTATGCAAAACTTTTATTGAATCTTTACAAGACTGCAAAATTTTAGACTTGACTGTATTCCAAGCATTTGCAGATGACAAATGTGACAAAAAAACAAGGTGCAAAATGGAGAAAATGTTGGTTGCCTACATTTTCTCCCTTTTACCGCGATGTTATCAAAAGCTATCTTTCATAGGGTCATTAACTCTTTACAATACAACAAAATTTTAGCATTGTGAAAATTGAAAGCATTTACAGATGACAAATCAAATCTTACTCAAGACACTAAATCTTTCATTGAAAATATAGAAAACATTGTGGGAAAAGGAGAAAATGCTGGTTACCAGCATTTTCTCCTTTTCCCACAATGATTTCAAAAAGACTTTTCTGTCAGGGTTAAAAGATGTGATCATTTGGTAAGGAGTAAAACAAGAAATAAAATCTATCAGAGAGTCACCTTAAAAATGTACCAGCATATCTCAGGTGGGGTTTTATTTACATATGTATGGTAAAATCTGGCTTAACACTTAACCAGATGACAAACATTTCAAGACACAAATTATGTACAAAAATGTAGCTCAAAAGATAGGATTTGTCTTTCAAAGGGTAGAAAACATTATTAGAGAATATGCAGGTCATCATCCTTTTCTCTTTGTGCTAGAATGTTTTCGAAAGCCTTATTTATGCCAATTGCTGGTACGCTGCCCTGTTTGGTAAAGGATCAAATCAGTGACCCATATTTTGCCCTTTTGCCAGGGTGATAACCTTACTACATGTATAAAGGCTGAGGACATAGGGTATGATGAAATATCTTGTCCCAACAGTATCTTAAAGTGACAATGAATGCTGATGATAAAGAATATCTTAACATTTACCAAACAATCCCAAGCTTTAATGACCATGCTGAGGAAGACTTGGTATCTTGCCCTAACAGTAGCTCAAAGTGCCAATAAATACTGATTATTAAGAATATCTTAACCTTCAACAAGCAATCTCATGCTTCACTCATTACCAAACAACAAAATTTAAGACCAGCCCAAATTGAAAGAATTTGACAAAATAATTGTGACTCAAATTTTGAAGATTGTTTTGGGAAGGGTAGAAAAAATTGTGGGAAAAGGAGAAAATGCTGGTTATCAGCATTTTCTCCTTTTCCAACAGTGTTTTCATAGACTTCTTTTTCAGGGTCGTTAAAAGTCTGGACTGTGTGGTAAAGGGTTAAATGACCCCAAGGAAGAATACTTGAAAACAATATTTTGAATTTTTCTTTACCTTCTCAAGTACTAATACTTGTGCCACATTTAATTTCTTGTCTGTAAATATGCTGAGTTTAGACGAATGTAAAATTTTGTCGAGATAAAGGGGATTATTCAAAATTTTAATAATTGTACCAAACTTCAAATATGTGGCTCAAATCCAACCATACGATCCACACTAAGTTTGTCAACTTCAAAACTTGCTTTTAACTCTTTATCAAACAACAAAATTATAGACTGGCCCAAATTGAAAGCACTTGCAGCCGACAAAATAAATGTGACTGAAAAATTGAAATTTGGTTCGGTAAGGGTAGAAAACATGGCAAAAGGAGAAAATGCTGGTTACCAGCATTTTCTCCTTTTTCGCACAATGTTTTCAAAAGTCTTCTTTCTCAGGGTCGTTAAAAGTCGGGATTGTGTGGTAAAGAGTTAATGTGGGGGACCCTAAAAATTTTGTCATCTGGTAAAGAGTTAACTCCAAATGTCCAAATTGAAAGCATTTGCAGACGACAAAATAAATGTGACTCAAAAACTGAAATTTGTTTTTGGAAAGGTAGAAAACATTGAAGGAAAAGGAAAAAAATTCTGGTTACTTGCATTTTTTCCTTTTCCAACATTGTTTTTCGGAATCTTTATTTTTCAGCCAACCAAACTCCAAACTCTTGAGATTTTGAGATATCAAAATTCAAGTAAAACTCACCAAAATGTGGCTAGTGGCCTTTATTTACAAATAAGGATTGATTGATTGATTGATTGATTGATTTGTTGATTGGTTGTTTGACAGATTGATGGATTGATACATGGATGGATGGACAGGTGGGCAGACAGATGGATGGATTTATGGACTGACTGATCGATCAAGTACTTAACCCTTTATCAGACGACAAAATCTAGACTAGTCCAATGTTCCCACCATGTTTTCAGAAGGCTTCTTTCTCAGGGTCGTTAAAAGTCGGGATTGTGCGATAAAGGGTTAATTACTACATTAATCCCCGTCCCACTTCTAGTAAAACAAGAAAAACTAACATCCCTTTCTTTGTTTTATTTGTTCCTATAATATAACATTACCCATAACAAAACCTGAAAAATGCAATTAAGCTCAAGTAAGGCACAGCACATTGCACAAAGATAATAAGAAAGAAAATACGGAAATTAAAAAAGGTACATGACTATTTTTGTATACTTTGCCAAATAATAAATACACATTTATCACATAACTCCCCTTGTTTTCAATGTAATACAGCCATTACAAATTTTCTTGTCTCACACATGTGTGAGATAAGAAAACAGTGCTGTATTTGGTTAAGACTATGTAATCATACACATAATTTCTAAAACATTGCTGACCTGGGTTCCTGAGTGAAATTAACGGTCAAATTTTGTAATAATGATAAAGTTGTTAATTTAGTCACTTTTAGGTTCAAAAGAAAATCAATATATGCAAGTTTCTTTGGAACTATTTTGCATTCGTAATGTACCTGTCAAAGAAGCGCATAGGCTTCATGTAAATTTCATTATACATGTATGCCTCTGTTTTAATACATGTACATGATGGACAATAATTCTTGTTATACAGTTATGTGATAAAAAGAATCTGACACTCGTTGGCTTTTGAGGTAAAAATTTATTAAACTCATCCACAAAAAATGTTATTAAGCTCGCCAGAGGCTCACTTAATAACATTTTTTATAGACTCGTTTAATAAAATTTTATCTCAAAAACCAACTCATGTCAGATCCTATATGTATGTAACCAGATACAATGCAAAGTTTGATGTATACAAGCTTCATATTCACAAACCATCTTTAACCCTTATCCTGCTAAATAAATAAAATGAAACTTTCAAGCCGACAGTAAAAACCCAAATTTTGCTGTTTCAAAGGTATTTTTGAGGGAAAAATATCTCCTGATCGGACAGTGTAGATCCAAGATCAGACTGCACGTTCTGTGCAGTCTGATCTTGATCTACACTGTCCGCAAAAGGTCACTGAGTCACACTTAGCAGCCTAAGGGTTAATTACATTTTAAATCTTATTCTCAACATTTTTGAGATTTGAAAATAACTCAAGTTCTGATTGGCTGAAACCATTTGATTAGGCCAATCAGAACTTGTGTTACTTTCCAAATCTAGAATAAGACTAAGAAAGGAATTAAGAATGCTTAGTGAGCATGAACCCTGGTTTAATAAACTGAATCTTGCTTAGATGAGAAATTCTAGAGACTGAGCGGCAATCAGTTTACTAGTTACCAAACAATCCAGTGTTTCAATGACCTTGATGAAGAAGTCACAGATTTTGACTAAATAGACCTAAAACTTGCAATAGTTGGTTTCTAAACAACACAAAATGTCTTTCTTTTTTATATAAAACAGCACCCTAAGGGTTAAAAAAACAGAAACTTACATTTAACTCTTTACCACAAGACAAAATTTTGGACAGATCCAAAGTGGAAGCATTTTCAAAGGATATAGTAAATGTGGCACAAGTAATGGGATTTGTCTGTAAAAGATAAGAAAACTTTGTGGGAAAAGAAGAAAATGCTGGTTACCAGCATTTTCTCCTTTTCCCACAATGTTTTTGAAAGCTTTCTTTCTCAGGGTCATTATAACTCGGGATTGTGTGGTAAAGGGTTGAATCGCTAATGAATCAAAGATCAAGTGGTGGCCAAATCTACCCAATGTGAGTGTTAAAATGTGATTAAATTTAAAACATACCATTTAAATGTATAGAAATTATTGCAAAGATGACAATCTGCTATTGTACAGTTGCTGGCAAAAAAATCAATTTTAAAAACTAGGTAAAAATTTGCCATGTCTTTGTTTACTTTTTACCTTGCAATAAGAATAAAAAAACAAGAGGGCCATAACAGCCCTGAAGTCGCTCACCTGAGCCTTTTGACCAAACATGATCCATTTTAAATCGCTTTCAAAAGTGTACACAAGGTTTTTCTAAGATTTGACCTAGTGACCTAGTTTTCGACCCAACGTGACCCATTTTCAAACTCATCTGAGATATTATCAAGACAAACATTCTGACCAACTTTCAAAAGTTTTGGAATGAAAATATGGCCTCTAGAGCATACACAAGGTTTTTCTAAGATTTGACCTAGTGACCTAGTTTTTGACCCGACATGACCCATTTTTGAACTCGTCCAAGAAGTCATCAAGACAAATATTCTGACCAATTTTCAAGAGTTTTGGACTGAAAATATGGCCTCTAGAGCGTACACAAAGTTTTTCTAAAATTTCCCCAAGTGACCTAGTTTTTGACCCGACATGACCCATTTTTGAACTCGTCTGAGATGTCATCAATACAAACATTCCGACCAACTTTCAAGAGTTTTGGACTGAAAATATGGCCTCTAGAGCGTACACAAGGTTTTTCTAAGATTTGACCTAGTGACCTAGTTTTTGACCCGACATGACCCATTTTTGAACTTGTCCGAGATATCATCAAGAAAAACATTCTGACCAGCTTTCAAGAGTTTTGGAATGAAAATATGGCCTCTAGAGCGTACACAAGGTTTTTCTAAGATTTGCCCTAGTGACCTAGTTTTTGACCCGACATGACCCATTTTTGAACTTGTCCAAGTAATCATCAAGACAAACATTCTGACCAACTTTCAAGAGTTTTGGACTGAAAATATGGCCTCTAGAGCGTACACAAGGTTTTTCTAAGATTTGCCCTAGTGACCTATTTTTTGACTCGACATGACCCATTTTCGAACTCGTTTGAGATATCATCAAGACAAACATTCTGACCAACTTTCAAGAGTTTTGGACTGAAAATGTGGCCTCTAGAGCGTACACAAGGTTTTTCTAAGATTTGACCTAGTGACCTAGTTTTTGACCTGACATGACCCATTTCCAAACTCGTCCGAGATTATATCAAGGCAAACATTCTGACCAAGTTTCAAGAGTTTTGGACTGAAAATGTGGCCTCTATAGTGTACACAAATTTTTTCTAAGATTTGACCTAGTGACCTAGTTTTTGACTCGACATGACCCATTTTTGAACTCGTCCGAGATATCATCAAAACAAATATTCTGACCAAGTTTCATGAGTATCGGACTGAAAATGTGGCCTCTAGAGCGTACACAAGGTAAAAGTTGACAACGGACGACGCATGACGGACGACGCACGCCGGACACAGCATGATCACAAAAGCTCACTATGAGCACTTTGTGTTCAGGTGAGCTAAAAACAAAGATGGCATGTCTTTAACCTGCACAGTTCTCAAATGTGAACAAAGTCAAGCTTTGCAGCCTCATGGTCTTGAATTCCTATTCCATAACATGCAACAAAAAATACCTTCCCCTTTTTTAACACACCATACATATAAAACTCATTCATATTAAAAGGTTGTAAATGTCACATTATTATTTCATGCTTTCCAGTAGGTTATCGAGAAATATCAGTGAAATATTTTTCGATATTTCATGGTTAAGATAAGTGAAAATACCAATTTTTATATTCTAACTCTTCAACTGAAGGCAGAAACAGTTGTTCCCACGCACTAGTTACCTAGGTAAAATGCGTGTGCCCCATGTGCCTCACAACCAGATGGAAATATGATGTAATTTACCTTACATTTCTTGCGCTTGACGTAACGTAATGTGTTGCTATGCGGAGGGGATACACCACGGGGAATAGCCGAAAAAAATTGTATTGGATTTTGGTTAACTTCCCCCCAGAAAGGGTTAAAAGCATGAAATAAAATAGAATATTTGTTTTTTACGGTGAAAGATCGAAATTTATTTCATCTCGTGAAAATCATTGGTAATATTTTTACTCGTGGCTGCACCACTCGTGAAAACATTACCGATGATGTTCACTTGCTGAAATAAATTTCGATCTTTCACCGTAAAAAACAAATATCCTCTATATCTATGGCACAAATTCTTGCACAGAAATGTACAAAATGGAGGATTTTGTCTAGTGTATTAACTCTTTACCTAATGATAAAATTTAGAACTTGTCCAGATGAAAGCATGTCAGCAACAAATGAAATGTGGCTTAAGATGATGGGATTTGTCTTTAAGGGGGTAGAAAGCATTGTGGGAAAAGGAAAAAATCTATTTTCAATGATATTTTAAAATGCTTCCTTCCTCATTACCTTAGAAAAACAGGATAGTTTGTTAATGCTTCACCAAACCATTCATACTTTCAATGACCCTGAGAGAAAAGCTTTTGAAAATATTGTGAAAAAAGAGTAAATTTTGGTAACCAGCATTTTCTCCTTTTCCCACAATATTTTTTATACCCCATCAAAGACGAATTCCATCATTTGAGCCATATTTAAATTGTTGCTTGCAAATGCTTTCACGTTGGACAAGTCTACATTATTTATCAGGTAATGCCAAGATTTAACGATCATGAGAAAGAAGGCTTTTGAAAACATTGTGGGAGAAGGACAAAATGCTGGTTAAGGACAAATATTATCATTTGATAAAAATATGAAGCGTTGTTGGCAAATTCCTTCAAAAATGGACGAGTCTCTGTGTGGTAAAGAATTACAGGGTCAGGCTGCTTTCAGCAGTTTTCTGTCAACAACAAGGAAAAGAAAAACTCAGGAACACATGTAGAGGTCACATACTAGCCACAGTAGATGTCTGTCGTTAAGCAGCAGACCACCTGCAGAAGCCCACCTTTGAAAACATCGTGACAAAGAGATAAACAGCTCCGATGAATAATTTCTCCACCTAACAAAATCTATTCCAATATTTGAAGTCGTAATGCTTATTATTTAACTCTTTAACTAAACAACAAAATTCTTGACTCGTCAAAATCAAAAGCAAGTGCAAATATCAAATAGAAGGTGCCCCAAATGATTGAAATTGTTTTTTATAAAGTAGAAAACATTGTGAGAAAAGGAGAAAATGCCAGTTACCGGCATTTTCTCCTTTTCCCACAATGTTTTCAAAAGGGTACTTCCTCACAGTTGTTAAAAGTCAGGATTAATCTGTGTAAGAAGTAGATGAACTAATCTTGGCTTATTCAATTTGCCAATGTACACAGAGTTTTCTCTTGTTGGAAAGTTGACCTTGTTGGAAAGTGGCTTTTGAAAACATAAGTAGCCAGCATTTTGTCCTTTCCCCTCATTTTTTTCTATCCCTTCAAAGACAATTCCCATCAATTTGAGTCACATTCAGTATGACTGCATACTCTACATTTTTACTTAAAGCAAAATCACTTTCTAAATCTATAACTAGACTAAGAATACACTTTTCAATGGTTGGTGAATACAGGACCATATTTGAAAGTCAACAATTTTTTCATCAGGTCTACATATTTGTTTTAGCTTAATCTCTATTGTTATCAATTCTACATGGTCATGTGACTGGTGTAATTCATTTGTCCTCTGGATATTTAACTCCGAGCTGTCGTCTAACCTCGTCCATAATCTTGTGTATCACTTCACTGTCTCTATGACTGGCATACTGGTGTTCTAGCTTCCCTGTGGATAAATGCAAACAATCAGTACAGCCCTTTACTAAACAATCCTTTTTTACAAACTCTGAGGAAGAAGACTTTTAAAAACATCATGGGAATAGGAGAAAATGCTGGTAACCAGCATTTTCAACTTTTACAACAATGCCTGCTGACCTTCAAAGATAAAGCCATCATTTTAGCCACGCTTAATTTAACCCTTTACCACACGACCAATTTTAGACCTGTCCGAATTGAAAGCATTTGCAGAGGACAGTTTCAATGTGGATCATATGAAATGATTTTTCTTTGATAGGGTAGAAAACATTGTGGGAAAAGGAGAAAATGCTGGTTACCAGCATTTTCTCCTTTTCCCACAATGTTTTCAAAAGCCTTCTCTATCAGGGGTGTCAAAAGGCGTCATTGTGTGGTAAAGGGTTAAAAAAATCTTCAGTTGCTTTTAATTTGGACCACTTTAAAATTTTGTTGTTTAGTAAACTGTTTCAAAATAATCTCTTTACCAAAACCATAAAATTTTACATGTCTTTGTTCCAGGCACTTGCAGACACTACTTCAAATGTGACTCATACTAGAACTGTTGGAAAGTGGACAAATAAACCCTCCCCCACCAGTACCTTGTCACTGACGCAGCACAATTAGAGAATGGAAATGATTTTCAAAACAAAGATCACCAGCGACCTTGACCTTGACCTTTGACCCATGTGACCCAAAAACAATATGGCACCTCCTTGGCTCATGAGCATTTACTCTTGTATGCAGTTTCAAGATCCAAGGTCAAACAGTTATTGAGTTAGAACAAGGAAATGATTTTCAAATAAAGTTCACCTGTGGCCTTGACCTTTGACCCATGTGACCCAAACCAATAGAGCACCTCCTTTGGTCATGAGCAAGACTTGTACAAGGTTTCAAAGTCCTTGTTCAATTGGCTTTTGAGTTAGAGCACGGAAACGAAAACAAGGCGGGCAGATTGATGGACAGATTGATGGATGGTTGTTGTATGATTGTATGGTGTTTAACGCCGTTTTCAACATTAAATCAGTTATATCGCGACAGCCAGTGCACCTATCCATGCTTTCCTGGAGACTCTTTTTACCAGTACTCCACACAATTTTCTTTCCAAACCACTAGCTGCTTTCCCACATAACCATCATTGAGACAATGGTCAGCGGTGGGAGAGGAATGATTGACAGACGGATGACAGACAGACATGTAGAAGCCAGTATACCACCCTCTGCTTCATAGGTGGGGGGAGTATAAATATATACTATCACCTGAGCAACAAATTCATTTCATAGTGTCATCCAACAATGCTTTTATCATAGACAAGTATAATATTTTGACCTCTGGTACAGAGTTGTTCACTGAACCCAAGTGAAAAGGAAAAAGTCACCTACAAGTTCAACAGAAATTTCGATACTACCTTTTAAAATACTCTGTCTGGTAGCTGCTGCCTCGTACGATAAACCAGCGGAATTGGAATAGTTATAATTTCCTGTCAAAGGGAACTCGTAGACTCCAGTGGGAGTGGTCACTCTGGTTGGGCACCAAAATGGAGTATCCACCTAGAGAAGGAAAGACAATAGCAATAAGTATACAGCCCAAGTAAGATAATCATACTTAAATCTTTACCACATGACAAAATTTTAGACCCGTCCAAATTCAAAGCATTTGCAGACGACAATTTTAATGTGGTTCAAATGATTCTATTTCTCTTTGATAAAGCAGAAAACATAGTGGAAAAAGGAGAAAATGCTGGTTACCAGCATTTTCTCCTTTTCCCACAATGTTTTCAAAAGGCTTCTTCCTCAGGGTCATTAAAGGTCGGCATTGTATGGTAATGGAATAAAGATACAATGTATGCCATAAACCTTTTAATAAACAGTCCTATGTTTTAACAACCCTGAGAAAGGCTTTTCGAAAATATAGTGGGAAAAGTAGAAAATGCCAGTAACAAGCGATTTTTTCCTTTTCACGCAATACTCTTCTCTTCCATATCATAGGAGTTTACAGGCCACAAAAAACTGTGGCTTGAACGATAGGATCAGTCTTTGAAAGGGTAGGAAATAACTTGGGAAAAGGAGAGAATGCTGGTTACCAGCGTTCTCCCCTTTTCAAACATGGTGGTTAAAAAAAAATTTCAGAACTTTTGCAGGCCAACAAATACCCCTACCTGCTGCCTTGCAACTGAATGACTGCCACTTTCCAAACAAAAAATGTGAAATAACAAAGGGAAATCACTACAAAAATACTAAAGACAGAGTAACCGATCTTGTGCACTGCACTTGTCCTCAATGTGATCTTTCAGTACATGTATTTGAAGTTTGGAGTCAATAACTTTGATAATTTGGAAGTGTCTCTGGACCAAATAAAAACCACAAAACTCCAAAATTAATAAAGACAGAGTTAATGAATCTTGTGCACTGCACTTATCCTCAACGTGATCTATCTGTATATAAAATTTGGAGTCAAAAGCTTCTATGCTTTTGAAGTTATTCTCTGACAAAAACTCAGTATGTAAAATAACTAGATAAAAAATCATCAAAGGGCCATAATTCACTGGAAAATCATTCGACCGAAACCAAATTATATATGCCCATTTAAAACCTCCTACGGAATTTGAATGAAATCTATAAAGTTGTTATTGAGAAATAGCTTAGACAAACTAGAGGCGCTTGAGCGCCTGTATCGCTCCACAGGCCTGATATTTCTATAATGGCAAAAGGAAGTTTTTAACAATTATCATTCAATCCTGCATTTTAGCTCACTGAAGAAACAATTTGGTAGACAACCACCATAGGAACTTACCTGCAAAACAACAATGAAATCCAATGGATAGTTTTAGAGAAGAAATTTTTCAAAGATTTTACTTTATACCATAAAAGGAAAATGAGTCTCCCATAAAAGCCATGTTTTTTGACAGATCTTTTTTTTTTTTAAAGGAATTCTGTAAACCTGTATCTAAGGAACATTCCTGCAAAATAATAATGCTATCCAAATAGCGGTTTGGGAGGAGAAGATTTTTAAAGGTTTTTTACTTTGGTTGCCATGGCAACCAGAATTCTTCATGGAACACAATTATTTGAAGGAATTTGAAAGAGGACCACCAAAGGAACATTCCTGTGAAATTTGGTAAAAATCCAGTCAATAGTTTCTGAGGAGAAGTTTTTTAAAGAAAAAGTTTACGGACGCACGCACGGACGAACGGACGGATGGACAGACGGACGAACGAACGGACGGACGGACGGACGCACGACGGACACAACGCCATGACAATAGCTCTCTGGCCTTCGGTCAGTGGAGCTAAAAAACTACAGACCGACTGACCAACATAGTGACTCCTCTATACCCCACCTAGCAAAGTTTGTGGGTGTATAAAAAGTCATCCTCTAGGTCTTTAACCCCATACAATTTCAAGTTTAAATGACCCTGAAAAAGAAAACTTTTGAAAAATTGTGAGAAAAGGAGAAAATGCTGGTAACCAGCATTTTCTCCTTTTCTCACAAAGTTTTCTACCTTATCAAAGACAAATTGCATCATTTACTTCACATTTGAACTGTGGTTTAAAAATGCTTTGAAAATGGACAAGTTTACTTTTTTTTCATGTGGTAATGAGTTAAATCAAAGGACTGATTGGTAAAGAGTTAAAAAGAGTAAAAATTTAATAATATTGTTGCTTACATCAATTCGCCCCTTTGTTCCTTGAATTGTACCCAGATTTTTCCCGGTTCCAGCATCAGTATGGTACACAAGATTAGCTAAAGCGCCATTTTTATACTTCAATACTATAACAGCACCCTCGTCGACACCTTAAAATAAATTTGGTAAAGTCCAATTATAATCACAAAATCTAAATTCACTCTTAGATCAAGAAATAAGGAAAAATAGAAACCTTGCTTCAAGTTAACCTTTTACCACATAACAATAATGTAGACCTGTCCAAATTCAAAGCATTTGCAGACAACAATTGTAACAACAAATGTAGCTCAAATGATGGAAGTTGTCTTTGGCAGGGTAGAAAACATTGTTGGAGAAGGAGAAAATGCTGGTTACCAGCATTTTCTCCTTTTCCTACACTGTTTTCAAGAGCCTTCTTCCTCAGGGTCGTTAAATCTCAAGACTATGTGTTATAGGCTTAAATATTCAATACATTATGAAAATAACCTAAAATATCAAAATAAATCATTGCGTTTGAAAACTGATCATTCCTAGCCAGATGATCTGAAAGGAAAATACCAATGATCCTTGGCTGGTTCTCTTAAAGATTTGTTGATAGTGTTGTAACATAAACGAACATAGCCATTGTGGACTTGGCATAATGGGAGATAAAAGAGAGTTACTTCCCTTGATAGCTTTCCACCACTATGTAGGTCCTGAATAAAGTATTACTTGGTTTTTATCCTTGATATCCTTTGCACTATTTAGGAATGTTAAGGTTTAAATATCTCCTTCCAAATTTATCCAAACACAAATTCGATCTACTTGACACATTTCGATGGTAATAGTGGATGAAATTCGATTTGCAAATATTATGAAGATTCTTCTTTTACATCTCAAATCAAATTAAAATAATCGCAACATCTCCCACTACAGCAAGGATAAAAACAAAGGAAATCAAATAAAAGAACCTAGTTGTAAATTGGTAACCTTGGTTTTTATCTAACAAGGGAGATAATTTGGATTTCACATTTTTCTCCCATTGTGGTTGATAAAAAACCATATTTATTAAAGGTAAAAGATCTGATACTCTATATCTACAAAGTACAGATGTGGATAAAGGCATTTGAAAACATTGTGGGAAAATGAGAAAATGCTGGTAACCAGTATTCCTCCTTTTCCCTCACAATGCTTTCTACCCTTTCTGATATAAAGGCCATCATTTGTTTCTAATTTTATTTCTGGTCTGCAAACGCTTTGAACTTGGATCAGTCTAAATTTTGTCATTTTGTAAAGAATTTACTCTTTACTTTTACCACACAACAAAATTTGAGACTGGTCCAGATTGAAATAACTTGCAGTAGACAAAATAAATGTGACACAAAAATTGAAATTCATTTTGGTGACCAGCATTTTCTCCTATTCCCACAATGTTTTATTCCAGGTCGTTAAAACATGTGATTGTGTTGTAATGGGTTAAGCAATTTGCCACATTTTCAATTCATGTCACCCATTGATTGGTTACAATGAGTTAACCATGATGGAAAAGATCAATCATTATACCAGTATTTGTCAAGTTTCCAAAGGCTCGTATTTCTTCTGGCATTTCATTGTCGAACACAAAACAGGCCATTTGAACAACGTAGATTCCGATATCAAGAAGACCTCCTCCACCCAGTTCTAGCTTCTTTATTCGATCTACATTGGCGATTGGAATACAGAAATCAGCTGATAATAGCTTTATTTCACCCAGGGTTCCCTCAGCTTTCTCTTTTCTGATTTGGTCATACACAGGAAAAAACCTGCTCCACACAGCCTGAAGTATACCAAATGATTTAGCCAATCAGAAATTCTGTTGCTTTCTAATTTTAGAGTTAGTATAATTTAGAGTTAGACTGAGATTGGTATTTAGAGTATTCAGTGGCTACCGACCCACCTATGTCTACTCTTTGGTACAAATGGAGGTCCTACTTGCTAAATGAACGTAATTTGTCATTGCTGTATAAAAACTTAATTTTAGTTGATAAAAGGTTGCTTCACACTTTCTATCTCTGGTGTCAGTTTAGTCCATGAACTGTTGATGTTCCTAAAATTCAATCACACAGAGACAGTAAAGTCCAAATAAGTTAACCAAGGAGGCCCCATGTAGCTCACCTAAGTTAATGACAACTATTTTGAAAGAACACTTCCTAATGGAAGTACCTAATGGACATTCAGTTTGTTTGTTTGTTTGTATTGGAGTTTTAACAGCTTAGGTCATATCACGGTGGTCAGTGCATGTGTTTCCTGGCTTTCTCACACCAGTACTGCCACAACTTTTTTCCAAGCCACTGACTACTTTTCTCAAGTGCATCAGCAGTTAGGGGCTAAAAATCGCTGAAGAGAAAGTTTGCCTCAACTGGGTATGGAACTCACAGCCATCAGGTCTTGAGTCCTAATACGCTGACCACTGAGCTACCTAGCTGGACTAAGGAATATTCAATATGAGCTTGCTCAAGACAGGTGTGTACTTATTAAAGCTGCACTTTAACATATTTACCTGCTGTTGGAACTAAATGTGTGGTTTCTTAACCTTTTACCTGACAACAATTTTTATTCATCCATATTGAACACATTTTTAGAGAAGAATCTAAACATGACTCAGATAAAGAGATTCGTTTTTGAAAAAATATGAGGTGCAGTCGGAAAGTTCCAGGACTGGTCAATTTATAAGCATACTAGTGTCCCGATCATGCTAAAATTTGCTACCCATATAAACGTGATCTCACCTTTTTAGTTTGCCTATGTTTGAAAACAGTTCATTGGATAATTCGTCCTTAGAAGATGCTAAACAACAGGTGGGTACTAAGTTATGGAGCAATTCAAAAATTTTAGCGTGTAGGAAATTCTTGATCATAAACAAACAATATAAGTTTCATTAAATGTTGCCATAACGTCGTGAGTTTTTGTATGGAGTCACACCAACGTTATTTCAAAGTAATTCTGAAGAATCAGTGTGATCGGTGTATAATCTTAAATTTGAAGAGAGTTTTTTTTATAGCAGTGGAAGAATTTCTGGACGGTCAAACATCAACGTCCAATGATCGCACAGAGCAGCGTGCTGTCTTAAAATTCATGAATCATAAGGAGATTCCACAGAAAGTATCCAGAAGTATTGTGTTTGAATGGCATAGACATTTTAAAGAAGGACATTTAGTTATAAAGGATTGTGCTAAGAGCTGAAAACAAAAAGATTCTGGTTAAGTCAAGAGAGTGGAGAGCCTTGATTTGTCAGACCGTTAAAAATCACTGGATGAAATCGCTGATGCCATAGGAATTGGCCATGCAATTGTGGAATAATTACTAACGCAAGATTTTGGAATGAATAATGACGGTCTGACAAATCAAGGCTCTCCACCCTCTTGACTTCACCGGAATCTTTTGGTCTCCTGCTCTTAGCATTATCCTTACATCTGATTGCCCTTCTTTATAATGTCTATGCCACTCAAACACAATACTTCTGGACACTTTCTGTGCAACCTCTTTATGATTCATGTTATGATTCATGAATTTCCATGTGTCCGTCGGCGTCATTCCGGCTCCGATGCATAACTTTAAGACTGCACGCTGCTCCGTGCAGTCATTTGACGTTGACGTCTGACCGTCCGGAAATTCTTCCACTGCCATAAAAAAACTCTCTTCAAATTTAAGATTATACACCGTTCATGCTGATTCTTCAGAATTACTTTGAAATAATGTTGGTGTGACTCCATGCAAAAACTCACGACGTTATGGCAACATTTAATGAAACTTATATTGTTTGTTTATGATCAAGAATTTCCTACACGCTAAAATTTTTGAATTGCTCCGTAACTTAGTACCCACCTGTTGTTTAGCATCTTCTACGGAGGAATTATCAAATGAATTGTTTTCAAACATAGGCAAACTAAAAAGGTGTGATCACTTTTATATGGGTAGCAAATTTTAGCATGATCGGGACGCTAGTATGCTTATAAATTGACCAGTCCGGGAACTTTCTGACTGCGCCTCGTAGATGACAAATAACAGACGAAGTATCTGTAAATACACTTTCATGGGGTTTTCGTGCTTCATGCTAGCCAAACATAAATAGGGATTTAGCTAAAAGGCCCGATCGTTAATACACAGAAGTACATGTATTCTGCGTACAACATTATGCTGTACACATGGTACTAGACTGATATGGAAAAATTTTCTGTCAAGTTGTATTTGTGAGTTAGATAACGCCTGTATTTTACTCAGATCATATATAGGTATATAATAAATACAAATACAAAGTATATGTAAATGAGACCTTATAGTCAAGAATATTCTGTTTCAATTCACATGTACCTCTTCACATAAAAGCGGACCCTTGAGTCTGGGAATCTTCTGCAATTTTCTATTGCAGAAACTAAAAAAAAAAAATCTTAATGTGGGAAATAGTTGTACCTTACCTCCATAAAAAATTTATTGTTCTTCTTTGCTAAGTCCAAGACCTGTTTGGCTTGTTTCCAGTTCATTGCCATTGGTTTTTCACAAAGGACATGTTTCCCAGCTTCAAGCATTTTCAATGACAGGGCAGCATGAGTTGTATGCAGGGTACCAATGTATACCACATCTGCTCACAAAAGAGAAATAATCAAAATTTTACTAAATCTATTTCATGCTATTTCAATAAATCTCTTCCATTTTTAAGCATCTTGAATAAAAAGACTATTTCAAAAAAATTTAAATATGTGGTAACATATGCAGAATTTGGTGAAGCACATGAAAAAAAAAATTGTGTATTGTTATACCTCTGCTGTGCCAAGTTCTGGTAGCTCAGCTGGTAGCACACAGGACTTGAGAAGTGTGGAGTACTGGGAAAAGAAACTCCGGGAAAGCATGGATAGGTGCACTGGCCGCCGCAATATAACTGAAATAATGTTGAAAACAGCGTTAAACACCATACAGCCATACAGTAGCATATAACAACGCTGTCCTCTTACATACCAACTTCATCATCCTTAGCTATATCATCATAGGTTGAGTGAACTTTCTTGAACTTGAATTTGTCAGCAAAAGCCTGTGCCTTGGTCTTATCTCTTGATGCAACTGAAATAAACTGTGTTGTATTCTATGTCTTAAAAATTTACCAATACTATAAAACTTTTTAACTCTGTACCAAACGAAAAAAATTTAGACTGCTCCAAATTGAAAGCACTTGCAGACGACAAAATAAACATAACTCAAAAACTGAAATTTGTTTTCAGCATTGTAGAAAACATTGTGGGAAAAGGAGAAAATGCTGGTTACCAGCATTTTCTCCTTTTCCCACAATGTTTTCAAAAGGCTTCTATCTCCGGGTCGTAAAAACAAGGGATTGTGTGGTAAAGGGTTAAGCCTTTACCACACAATCCCGAGTTTCAATGCCCCTGAAAAGGAAGGTTTTTGGGGAATGGAGAAAATGATGGTCACCAGCATTTTCTCCTTTTCCCACAATGTTTTCTACCCTATAAAAGACAGAAATCATCAATTGGTCTACATTTTTTTTGTTGTCAGCAAATTTGTTAAAATTGGTCTAATCCACACTTTTGTTTTGATGGTAAAGAGTTAAACATAAACCTTTACTCGTTTTCATCCAGTTTTTTAACCGTTATTTTCTTTATTTTATGAAACTATAATCACTCTTGTATCTTAATGCCAAATGTTGCTCCTGATGGTTGCAAGGTTGCAGAGATTATAGCAGGTAGAAAATGCATTTCATTCTACTGCGGCTAGCCATAGACATAACAACCACAGTTTCTGGTTTAAATCGAAGACAAATCCCTAGTTTCTTTACCCCATACACCCTATACTGATTTTTTATCTACGTTTACACAGCTGACTAGATTATAACATCTCAAGTTTTAACAGCATTTGTTTACTCTCTGGCTGTAAAGATGTCTCTTTAACCCTTTACCAGACGACAAAAATTTAGCCGTGTCCAAATTGAACACATTTGCAGACGACAATTTCAAGGTGGCTCAATTTTTCTTTAATAGGGTAGAAAACATTGTGGGAAAAGGAGAAAATGCTGGTTACCAGCATTTTCTCCTTTTCCCACAATGTTTTCAAAAGGCTTCTTTCCGAAGGTCGTTAAAAGTCGGGATTGTGTGGTAAAGGGTTAAGGGAACAAGAGAAAATCCTAATTGCAAGCATTTTATTTAAATTCTTTCTCTCAATTTTCTGATATGCCAAGTCTGCTACATGTAGCTCAGCCAATGACACACAGGGCCTGGAACCCAGGGATGGCTGGTAAGATCCCAAGCTCTACCAAATTCTTTCCGAAGATTGATGATAGTCACTGCAACAGTTGCAGTGCAACTGGATTAATTCCTTTCAAACCAGTACATACACACACACAAAAAAAATGGAGGAGCATAGATCCTATGGAAGTACAAGAAAAGCACCAAGTGCAGTGCCAATACTCAGATACAGTTGCTTTAACCCTAAGCGCGACTAACTGACCTTTTGCGGACAGTGTAGATCAAGGTCAGACTGCACAGAACATGCAGTCTGATCTTGGATCTACACTGTCCGATAAGGAGATACTTTTCCCCAAAAACGTAACTTTGAAATAGCAATATTTGGGTTTTTACTATCGAACTGAAAATTTTGTTTTAGTTATTTAGCAGGATAAGGGTTAAGAAATGAACCATGATCTGGCAAAAGGGGGTTTGATGCATCTCCAATCAATTTTGTCTAACAAACAACTGAATCTTGAGGTAGACTTGCCCTTTGGCATGCAGAAAATTGACCAACAGCAAAAAACTTCGACCCAGGTCAGCCTGTGCGGACTGTGCAGGCATACTTTTTGCAGATGCATTCAGCCCCCTTTTCATAGAGCATGGCTCAAATAAAAGCAGCTGTACTACTAAACTGTCTCATGGTAAAGAGTTTGAGCCTCACTGGGAGCACCGGGTTTTACCTGGGAGTGTCCTTGGACAAGACTCTTCAAAGCCCTAGCCTTGTACTAGTATGCTGGTAATCAGCACTGTCTCCTTTTTCCAATAATTTTTTCTACATTTTCATTTACAGATCCCATCATCTCAGGTACATTTATCTGGCTGAGCCCAGTAGCTCTGTTGGTAGCATATAGGACTTGAGACCAGGGGGGTCGCTGGTTTGAATCCCCAGCTCAGCCATTTTCTTTCTTAGGATTGATGATGGTCATTGCCACATGATTCATTCCTCTCTCACCAATGATTGTTGTTTAGACACTGGTTATGTAGGAAAGCAGAAAGTGGCTTGGGAAGAATATTGAGTGAATAACTAGTAGAAGAAACTCCAGAAAAGCCTGGATAGGTGCACTTGTCTCCATAATATAACTGCAATAATGTTGAAATGGCATGTAATGCCATACAATCAATCAACATCTAATTTGTTGTTTACATATGCTTTTTAATTTGGCCAAGTGTAAAACACTGTTTTATCACATAACCTCCCTTGTTTTCAGTGTAATATACCCATTACGAATTTTCATACACGTTTAATATCACTATTGTGTGACGTCATTTTGTACGTATATTTCATTAAAATGAATGGTTTTATGGATATTACTGTGTGTACATCTATAGATGGTTTTGCATCTTCTTATCTATGATTTGTAAAATATCGTTATGTGATAAAAAGAATCTGACATTCGTTGGTGTATTGGATAAAAATTTTATTGAACTCATCCAGAAAAAATGTTATTAAGCTCACTAAAGGCTTGCTTAATAACATTTTCCCTTGACTCGTTTAATAAAATTTTATCTCTACGCCAACTCCTGTCAGATCCTATATGTTTAGCATAGGGCTAAAACAAAATGGAGAAAATGAGATGAGAGAAAAACAGAGCTACCTGATGCTCCTCTGCAGGCAAGTTTTCCTGAATAGCTTGGAAGAAATCAGAGCTTATATTGCCTGGTCCCACACACGCCCACCTAGTTGCCATTCTGGACTGTTGAACAAAAACCTGAAGGTATAAAACATGACTTAAAATTGAGGCTAGTTAGTAAAGTCTAGTTCTACACATGTCCACCTAGTTGCCATTCTGTACTGTTGAACAAAAACCATAATGTTTTAAAAAGGCTTCTTTCTCAGAGTTGTTTAACTCCTTACCAAACAATCCTGGGTTTTCACGACTCTGAGAAAGAAGCCTTTTGAAAACCTTGTGGGAAAAGGAGAAAATGCTGGTAACGAGCATTTTCTCCTTTTTCCACAATGCTTTCCGACCTTCCCAGAACAAACTTCAATTTTTGAGTCACATTAATTTTGTCACCTGCAAAATTAATGCTTTCAATTTGGACCAGTCTAAAATTTTGTCGTTTGGTAAAGAGTTAAAGTTGGAATCGTTTTGGTAAAAAATTCAACAAGGCAAATACCGTACCTGACCTGTTAAATACAGTGTATCCTCTCCGACTCACACAAATCCACACAGTTGAAAAGTTTAACCCTTTACCAAACAGCCCCCCCCCTCAACAACCCTGCAGAAAAAGGCTTTTGAAAACAAGGCGGAAAAGGGAAACCAGCATTTTCTCCTTTTTGGCTATGTATTCTACTCTCTCAAAGACAGCTTCTATCATTTGAACCAAATTTCTTCTGCCATTTGAAAGTACTTTCAATTTGAACAAGGCTAAATTTTGTCAAATGGTAGAGGGTTTAAAAATTTGGTGACCAACACTATCTCTTGATAACAGAAATGTAACAGTCCAAAACCCCAATCTTTACCCTTTTTCCACATGGTTTTGACTTCCAACGAGTTTTAGAAAACATTGTTGGAAAAGGAGAAAATGCTGGTAACCAGCATTTTCTTCTTTTCCCACAATATTTTCAATCCTATTAAAGGCAGAAATTGTCATTTGAGCTGCATTTAATTTGTCGTCCGCAAATGCTTTCAAATTGACTGAGTCCAAATGTTTTCATAGTGTAAAAAGTTAACCTACTGCAGAGAGCTAATTTTAAAAGTTTCAGAACATATCTTTTTTGCCGACCACTTTGTGAAACAATTGGCAAAAAGAGAATTTGCTCTTAACGTCATTTTCTCCTTCGACATGCACAGTATTACAATATTAACCTATTGATACCATGCCATCAAAATTTAGACTTTTCCACACCTAAAACATTAGAAATTCAGTTATGGCTAGACAGTCTCATGAATGGATTTGGCTTTGGCTGACTCTTGCCAAATGACAAAATTATGGACTTCTGTAAATTCAGAGCAATTACAGGCATGAAATTAAACATTGTTCAAAGAATGGGATTTCATTTGCAGAGGATAATTCAAATGTGGCTCAAATAATGGGATTTGTCTTTAGTTACCTCTTTACCAGAAAACAAAATTTTAGACTTAAGCATGTTGATGGCTCTTACATATTACCACAGGCCTTTGAAGCTCCATTGGTTCAACACGGAGCCCTAATATTTTTTTGATCAATCATTGAATGCTTACTAAATAGCACATTGGTCCATTGCCTGTATATCACGGAATACTGAACTTACAATTAACACCGTTACTATAAATAACACATTGGTAACTGCCTCTATATTGCATATAATAAGACTATAGCAAGTTCTATTATATACGATAAAGAGACAGTGTGCTATTTATAGTAACAGTGTCCAATGATGAAAAGTTTGGTATCCAGTGATAGACCAAAGGAGTTTCTGCGGCTTAAGATATGACATACCTTAATTATGACCGAAATAATAGGATCGGTCATTCATAGGGCAGACAGCATTTGGGGAAAAGGAGGAGATGCTGGTTACCAGCATTTTCTCTTTCTCCCACAGAAATTTTAAAAGCCTTCTTCGTCAGGGTTGTTAAATATGGGATTGTGTGTCGAAAGTTACCTCACAAATTATCTTACAAAGTTGTTATCAGTGTGGCCTGCTGCTAACTTCTTTCAACAAGTGATGGTTTGACCTTTCTATCCCTTGCCAAACAATCCTGCACTTTATCAATCTTGAAGAAAAGGGCTTTTAAAAACATTGAGGTAAAAGGATAAAATGCTGATGACCAGAATTTTCTCCATTTTGTTATTACGTTTTTCTGCTCACACAAAGTCTGTAGCTGCTTTCAGTTTCACCAAGTATAAAATGTTGTGGTCTGGTAATTAGCTCTTTACAAAATTACAAAATTGTAGACAAGTCCAAATTGAAAGCATCGACAGACAATAAATCAAACATACCTCAAATGGTGTTAATAGTCTCTGAAAGGGCAGAAAACATTGTGGGAAAAGGAGGAAATGCAGGTTACCTGCATTTTCTCCTTTTCCCACAATGTTTTCAAAAGCCTTCTTCCTGAGGAGTTGATTGTGTGGTAAAGTGTTTAACATGGGCTTTAAGGAAAGGTGTTTTTGATTGTATGGTTGATTTTTTGGTGTTTATATCATTTTCAACATCATTTCAGTTATATGGGACTGCAAGTATACCCATCCATGCTTTCCCACAGTATTTTCTTAGCGGTACATCACACAACATTCTTCCTAAGCCACTGGCTGCTTTCCCACATAAACATTGTCTAAATACTGTCCTACTATGAAAGAGGAAAGAATCCTGTTACAATGCCTTTCATCAATCCCTGGATAGAATTTAATGAAGCTGGGTTGGCAAGCAACTCCTGTGTTCCTAATCCAAATTAAGCTATTTGGCCAGCAAATATGGCTATTTTAAACATAGTGGGAAAGGGAAAGAATGCCGATACTAAAATTTTCTCTCTTTCCCATGTTTTCTATCCTTTCAAAGTCTCTTTTTCCCACAATGTTTTCTATCCCTTCAAGGCATATCTTGTCATTTAACCCTTTACAAAACAATCCCAAGTTTTAACAACCCTGACACAGAAGGCTTTTGAAAACATTGTGGGAAAAGGAGAAATGCTGGTAACATGCATTCTCTCCTTTTCCCCACAATGTTTTCATCATCATTTCCACGATGGGATTTCAGTTTCTTAGTCACATTTAATTTGTTGTGCGGTCTTCAGAGGCTCAATAGTGAGCCCTTTACCAAACGATATCATGTTTTAATTAACTCTTTACCACACGCTAAAAATTTAGACTTGTCCAAGTTGAAAGCATTTGCTTTGACAATTTAAATGTGGCTCAAAAGATGTAATTTGTTTTGGTAGGGTAGAAAAACATTGTCTTTCTCAGGGTCGTTAAAAGTCGGGATTGTGTGGTAAAGGGTTAAGAAATAATCTTCTTTCTATCGTGGTTTATCATTCAATAAACCACAGTTGTGAGTTATGAGGCACAATAAATAATCCACGAGGGCGATAGCCCGAGTGGTTTATTCATTGTGCCTCATAACTCACAACGTGGTTTATTGAATGATAAACCACGTTAGAAAGAAGATTATTTCGATTCTAACACGACCAACTCTTAATGAAAGGAAAACAAGTTCATACTTAGAGTAAAAACGTGGATGCAGATTATATTCCATTAAATAACTTACTTACTTACTTTATACAGAATGACATCACTCTATTTAGAATGACGTCACTCTATATAGAATAACGTAGATTTTACAACGCTTTCGTTGCACTGTATTTATAGAGCCGAATTCACGTGTCATGTTAGAATAATGCTTAACTCTTTATCAAACAACATGTCCAAATTGAAAACATTTGCAGAAGACAAATCAAATGTGGCTCAACTAATGAAAGTAGTCCTTGATAGGAAAAAAAATGTTACCAGCATTTTCTCCTTTTCCAACAATGTTTACAACAGCCTTCTTCCTCAGGATTGTTAAAAGTTGTGATTGTTTGGTAAGGGGTTAAAAAAGAATGCTCTTGAAAACATTGTGGGAAACGGAGAAATGTACTTTCACCTTTTTCCATGATATTTTCTACCATTCTAAATATAGAAATCATCTTTGAACCACATTAAATTTGTTGTCTGCAAATGCTTTCAATTTGGTTGAATCTTAAATTCTGTAATTTGTTAAAGAGTAAAAGCATTGGATTTATCACAGAGAAACCCTGCCATTAATTCCTGCTGTGAGCACTTGTGAAATATGATTTCTACTCACTTAACCCTTTACCAAACGACAAAATTTTACACTTTTCCAAATTGAAAGCACTTGCATACGACAAAATAACTGTAACTCAAAAATTGAAATTTGTTTCCAGCAGGGTAGAAAACGTTGTGGGAAAAGGTGAAAATGCTGGTTACCAGCATTTTCTCCTTTTCCCACAATGTTTTCAAAAGGCTTCTATCTCAGGGTTGTAAAAACCAGGGATTGTTTGGTAAAGGGTTAAGGCACTTCAGAACTACAGCCTGGTACGTGTGAAGCCAAGTAAGGACAAAAATAAGCTGTTACCATGATATACATGTAACTGAAATGCTGCTGAAAATGGCAAGAGGTGCACTTGTCAGGGGCGTAACCAGGAGTTCAGAATCCTTAAACACTCTAAATGGAGTGCTATTTCACCCATATGCTGCAAGCAACATGCAATGTACTTTAGAGGACAGTTTAAACAAAGAATGAGAAATAGGATGTAAATGAGGATTCGGTATTTTTTTTTTTTGGTTAGAAATTTTTGTTTTTCTTTCAGTTTTAGGTTTTATTACGAAGTGGTAGTTAAGGGATAAAAGAATGTTTTGCCATTTTTTTGTTTTCTCTACATTATACACTTGCATTGCAGACAGATGCATTTTTAAACTTTGTGAAAAGTTGCCAGGTTGCTCTGTCTTTTGTAAACTTTTACCTGAATTTTAAATTAATTTTCTGCCAGCAACTAACACTTGGACCAACCGTACAATAATAGACTGTCATCCTCCCAACAATTTCAATACTTTTAAATAGTATGTTTTAAGTTTAAAGTTAAACATGTATTAACACTGCTTACTTTTGGCCACCATTGGGCCTTTAATGGGTTACAAAGCCTCTGAAAGTATATTTAGATTTTTTACCCTAGAATTTCTCCAAAGTTTGTGGGAAGGTCACATGATTAACAACATCTGCTGATAATGTGGAATCATATTTTAATAAGTTTGTTGACATCATATTTTGATCTCATAAAAATAGACGGAGTTAACTCAATGTAACCCTTTATCAAACAATTTCGAGTTTTAACTACCCTTAACCCATTACCACACAATCCCTACTTTTGCCGACCCTGAGAAAGAAGCCTTTAGAAAACATTGTGGGAAAAGGAGAAAATGCTGGTAACCAGCATTTTCTCCTTTTCCCACAATGTTTTCTATCCTTCACAAAACAAATTTCAAATTTTCAGCCACTTTTATTTTGTCGTCTGCAAATGCTTTCGATTTGGACAAGCCTAAAATATTGTCGTTAGGTAATGAGTTAAGGATAGAGGTAACCAGCATTTTCTTCTTATCCCAAAATGTCTTCTACCCTTTCAAATGAAAATCTTACCATTTCAGCCACATTTAAATTGTTGTCTACAAATGCTTTCAATTTGGACAAGTCTAAAATTTTGTCGTTTGGTAAAGAGATAAGTAACAAATCCATTATCTCAATACCAAATTTGCTCTTTTTGCTGCATGTAGCTGCCCAGTTTCTTTACATAGTTATGCAGATAAAAGTATATTTTGTAGCTTTTGTTACAGTTTAACCAAAAAAACTTTATTTTGCTGCAAAAAAAAAATCTAACAAGGCCCCATTGAGACTGAGTACTTTTTGAACATAAGCCCTAGTTACCAGTACATTCCTGCTTAGGATGCTAGTCACTGAAGAGCGTATTTGAGCAACACCCTACAGAGCCAAGGTCTGCTACTGATGAAACTCTAGAAAGGTAGGCACACAGTAGTATGAATGAGTATCATCTATAAACTCCATACAAACAAACATAATCAATAACAGAATTAAATTGCTAATTTGTCTCTTAAAATATTCATGCCGCAAGATTAAGTGATTCACTCAGTAGGACAGTCTGGCATCCTGTTTTTAAGTTGCGATTTTTAACTAAACATACAACAGAGCAGGGAACCAGTATAAAGGAAAACATGCTGTATGCAGGGTTTCCCCAGCCTCCCTGTTTCTTTGAATATGGACTCCAAAATTTTCTAAATGATGCTAAAAATATATGTTAGCCTTCTTTTATTCATTTGAAGGGGGTCAAATGACCTCCACACCAGAAAGTTTTGGAAAAAAACCTGTGTATGGTTATTATACAAATACATGTACATGACTGTATACATGGAATAAACAGGGGGCTCAATGCATCTGCAAAAGGTATGGCCTTGGTCAGCCTGCACAGGCTGACTTGGACAAAACTTTTTGCTTTTGGTCACATTTCTGCATGTAAATGGAGCAGTCTACCTTATGGTTTACTTGGTTGTTGGACAAAATTGATTTATGGATATGTTATGACTTAAGAGCCATGTTATGACTTGCTAGGTATAATGGATCAGAGTACTTTTACCCATTTATGGTGACATGCGCTACCCATCCACAGGTAAATGTCATCTGAACTAGTAAACATATTCTGAGCATGTATCATAATCTTTACTAATGCCTAGACTGTCTTTCACAGATGAGATTGCTTTAACCCTTTATCTCACAATCCCAAGTCTAAATGACCCTGATGAAAAAAAAACTTTTGAAAACATTGTAGAAAATTTCTTACAATGTTTTCTACTCTTTCATATACAAAAACTTTCATTTCAGTAGCATTTAATTTGTGGTCTGCAGAATGCTTCAACTTGGACCAGTTGTAAAATTTGTTGTGGTAAAGAGTTCAGCAAGGTTTACGCAGCTAAGACTAAGATCTGACTGCACAAATTATGGTGCAGTAGTCAGCAGTCTGATCTTTGATCTACATAATTCTGATAACTTTACTTGGTAGAAAACTTTGTGGGAAACTGAAACAATCTTGGTCAATAGCATTTTCTGCTAATCACAGATGTTTTATGATAATAAAGCATAATGCTGCCAAGAAAAGCCACTGAAAATCAAAGAAATCCTTCACTTCAAGCAATTTTTCCATTTTTAATTTCAATGCAAAAAACATGCAGCCAAAATATGAACTTGATGAATAGTAACTAAGACACACACACACTCACACACAAATTCACACCCCCTCCAACCCCCCCCCCCCCACGGCAATCACAGAAATTGCATACCGTTAACTCAAGGGATAACTTGTGTCTTTGAAATTCATATGGCTGAAAACATTGTGGGAAAAGGAGAAAATGCTGGTTACCATCATTTTCTCTTTTTTCACAATGTTTTCCAATAGTTTTTTCCTCAGGGTTGTTACAACTTGTGATTGTGTCATAAACAATCCTCATTATTAACAACCCTGAGACAAAAGGCCTTTCAAGACATTGTGGGAAATGGAGAAAATGCTGGTAATCAGCATTTTCTCCTTTTCCAACAATGTTATCTTACCCTATTAACCCTATACTAGATAAATCTCACCATTTAGTCATACTCCTTTTCCCACAATGTTTTTTTACCCTAACATAGACAAATCCCACCATTTAAGTCATATTTTATAAGTTGTCTGCGTCTGCTTTAAATTTTGACAAGTCTAAGACTTTTTCGTGTGATAAAGATTTGAGCAGTTTTTCCATTTTCAAAGCAAAAAAAACATGCAGCCAATACATAAACCTGGCGAACAGTACAACAAATTTTACACCCCTACTTTCCATCTCCCTGATAGGTAAACATATGTACAAAGTACATGCTCCAACCTCATGAACTGATGTCACGGCTGAGTAAACTAGATCAATTTTTACACATTACCCTTGCAGACGACTTTTTACATCTACCAGCAGATCACTACTGCAAACATTATATCAAAAGGTGAAATTGCCTGTTAAAAGCAATTTCTCCTTTGGTCACAATGATTTTCTATGTATGTATTTACATAATTATTTGACCTGAATTCATTCATCATTAGTTTGTCGTCTGCTTCAGGTTTGTTTCAAAAGGTAAAGAGTTAATCCTTTAATAAACAATCCAGACTTTTACAGACCAGGAGTTAGCCCTTTTCCTGCTAAATAAGTTGAATTAACTCTTTACCGAACGACAAAATTTTAGACTGGTCCAAATTGAATGCTTTTGCAGATGACAAAATTAATGTGACTCAAAAATTGAAATTTGTTCTGAGAGGGAAGAAAACATTGTGGAAAAAGGAGAAAATGCTGGGTACCAGCATTTTCTTCTTTTCCCACAGTGTTTTCAAAAGGCTTCTTTTTCAGGGTCGTGAAAACAAGGGATTGTTTGGGAAACGGATAAGCTTTCAAGCTGATAGAAAAACCCTGAAAACTTTTATTTCAAACTTAGTTTTAGACAAAAATATCTCCTTATCGGAGAGTGTAGATCCAAGATCAGACTGCATGTTCTATGCATGCTCATCTTGATCTAGACTGTCTGCAAAATGTCAGTGAGTCGAACTTAGAGCCTAAGTTAGATGGTTTTGAAAACATCATAGGAAAGTGGAGAAAATGCTGGTAACGGCCATCTTCTCCTTTTTCTACAATGTGTCCTATTTCTTAAACCAAAAATTCTTTCATTCAGCCCATTTTGGCTTGTAATCTACAAATGCTTTAAAAATAGACAAGCTTGAAATTTGTCATAGTAAAGAGAAACATATAGATCTACAATACCCACATTTATACACAATAATAGTTTTATTTGATAAAATTAATATTCTGAAAAAAAAAATCTAAAACAGAACATTAAATCAAAACAAAAATTACTTCAACCATATTAATTTTCAAATGCTTATAAACGTGTAACGCTAGGTTAACTCAAGTCAGTAAGATCCTGTTTTCAACCCTTTACCACACAATCTCATGTTTAACTGACCCTGATAAAGAAGAATTTTGAATACATTGATGGAAAAGGAGAAAATGCTGGTAACCAGCATTTTCTCCTTTGTCCACAATGTTTTCTACCTATCCATGGTCAATTACTACCAGTTGAGAAAAACTCAGAATGTCATCTTCAAATTACTGCAAACAGGCCAAGTCTAGAATTTTTTCTGTGTTGTTAAGGGTAAAAATACCAACATGTACATCATATAATTAACACTAACAAGTACATCTATTTTCTACATGTACATCTAGGTATGGACTTATCCAAGGATTGTTTTTCTTTTTCATTTAAACTACGTAAACTTAATAATTTATTTTGAAATAAAATCATGAAAAATTCTGTTAATGTTAAAAAAAAAGATATTAAACCCTACTTTGAATGTTCTGTAGGTCCATTTTAGAAACATTGTAACAACTATGTTCAACTTATTTATATTACAAGGGAGACAACCTTTACAATACAAGTATTCAAGACTGACAAGATTTATCTAGCACGTTGTACAAGGTGAAGGTCATTCGTCTCGGTTGGCCAAAATTGAACGTCCGTCAAGAAATATGAATGAACACGAATCTGATAAGAGATTCAACTCAGTTTTTCTACGAATAACGTAATATTTTCAAGTATTATGCAATTTTCTACTGATGCGTTTACCTAGAAATATTTGAAAGGGTTTTTGGAACGTCTTGCGATAAATTAACTGCACGAACGGGCACCTGTCCTTTTCTCACAGAAAGTAATGGCCGACTTTCCATATAAGGAAGTTGCTTTGACAGGGTAACCATGGCGAAGCCAATCACATTTATCCCTTTGATATATTCAACCAATGAAATTTCTCCATTTCAAACGTATTACGTTTCTTTGTTATGAGGTCGGCTAACCGATTTACTACGATTTCTACTACAAGAATTCTACTTCCTGTGAAAATTTGAATACAAGAATTTCAAAATAATTATTTGGACACAGTATTTATAAACATTTTAGCGTGACAACGAATAAATGGGATTAAAGGATTACTGCCGAGGAACATTCTAATGGCTTGCATGTCTAATTCAAGAACAGGTAAGTGATAAAAACAAAATTCTTAAAATCACAATGTGCTTCTGAAACATGTACATTAGTCAGTACTTTGAAATCACAATGTGGCTCCTCTCTTTCGAAAATGACGACTGGCAATGCAAAATTCTGGCTATGTTTATTGCAAAGAAGCATTAATATTCGAACATAAGATTGCTAAAGTGAGCGGTTTTTGGTGTCTTTCACCATCACGAGGATCCCTTTTTGTTTACAAAAGACATTTTTCACTGTCAAATGACCATTCAGATGAGGAACAGTGTCATCATATATTCAATTCCTTTTTCTTAGGTTATGTAAAACAGTTTACAAAGGCTGCATGTTATGATATGTTAAAACCTGTAGAAGACTCTTAACCCTTTACCAGACAATTCCAAGTTTTAACCCTTAAGCTGCTAGACTTACTAACCTTTTCCGGACAGTGTAGATCAAGATCAGACTGCACAGAACGTGCAGTCTGATCTTGGATCTACACTCTCCGAGAAGGAGATATTATTCCCCAAAACATATTTTTGAGATAGCAATAGTAGGGATTTTACTATGGAACTGAAATTTTCATTTTAGTTATTCAGCAGTTTAAAGGTTAACAACCCTGCTAGAAAACATTTCCGAAAACATTCTCTGAAAGGGAGAAAATGCAGCTAATCAGCATTTTCTCTTTTCCTGCAATGTTTTTTTACGTATTGTAGGTCAAAACCTATCTTTTTTTAAACATTTTAATTTTGGTAAATATTTTCAATATTGTCTAAAATTCTGCCTTTAATTTTGACAAAAGGAGAAAAGACCATAATGAACAGGTTATCACTCTGCTATCAATAGAAATTGCAAATAAATCTGTTTTTGAAACTTTTAATCAGATATCGCTTTACCACACAGTCCCGAGTTTTAATGGTCCTAAAAGAGAAGGTTTTTGAAAACATTGTGGGAAAAGGAGAAAATGCTGGTAACCAGCATTTTCTCCTTTTCCAAAAATGTTTACTACCCTGTCAAATACAGAAAGCACCATTTAAGAGACATTCAATTTGTCATCTGCAAATGCTCTTCAGTAGGTCCAGTCCAAAATTTTTTCGTTTGGTAAACAGGTAAACATGCTGAGTATCGACATTGGACCCAGTCTGATAAGTTTCTGGTGGATCAAAAGAAAAAAGTTGAATAAATAAAATGTTTATAAAACTCTTTTTGACCTTTCAGGTTCTTGGTAAATATTTTTAAGACATCAAACAGAGCAATGACAGCAATGGATTTTCTACCAAGTGACCTGGAGCACATGAACACAAATTTCTTGGACATGATAGAGAACGACGTAAACTCTCAACTTCCAGATATTGACAACATCACTTCGGAAAAACTGAATGAGTTTTTGAATGGTGACCTACTGCAGAATGATGGCACCATTGCTCAGATGGAGTTTGAACCAGAGGATACAACAAACTCAAACTGGTATCATGATCTTCAGTGGAATGATTCTTCAAAAGTACCACAAAGTTTAATTGATGCTTCAAATGAAGTAGAAAACAATAATCCTAATCTACTTGTTAATCCACAAAGTGTTCTTCCTATGCATTCAACACACCAGGTTCGAAATACAGCACAGTTAAATCAGTTGAACACTCGCAATGGAATAGCTGTGAAAATAAATGGTCAAGATGCAGTTTTAACACCAACACAACATCCACAGATACAGTATGTGACCGTACAAAATGTTGGAACCAATACAATAAATAACTCGCAAATAGGTTATACGGTGATGTGTCAACCACAGATAACTAATGTTCGTTCTCTGGCTACTCCGTCCCAGAATTCTCCTGTGCTAGTTGAACATTTACAGAATGGTGTACATGCGGCTCATGTGTTAAATAACAATAACAAAACTGCCCAGCAAAAGAAGCCTGAGAAAGTTTATCCAAAACCTGTATATTCATACAGCTGTTTGATAGCCATGGCTTTGAAAAATAGTAGAACTGGAAACTTACCCGTCAGTGAAATCTACACATTTATGACGTAAGTATGGATTATATTACCTGCATTTTAACCCCTAGACTGCAGGATAATTCCTGTAAATTAAAGCTACAAAGTTGCTAAGGATTTAAGCTTCAAGCTTAAATAACCCTTTACCAAACAATCCCTTGTTTTCATGACCCTAGGAAAGAGGCTTATGAAAACATTGTGGGAAAAGGAGAAAATGCTGGTAACCAGCATTTTCTCCTTATCCCACAATGTTTTCTGTTCTATCAGAGAGCTTAAGCTCATTTGTACCAATGTTAAATTTGTTGTCTGCTGATGTTTCGAATTTGAAAGAATCTAAAATTTGTCGTTTTGGAAAGGGTTAAGGTACAGAAGGACAAAGATTTATTTATCTTGTAGATCAAACATTCCAGGTCTGTACAGGTATTTTTATCAAAGTGATTGCATCATAATAAAGCTGCTAAATGCCATTTATTTGTCTCAAGATCTGATATCACCTTTTCAATGAAGGGCATATGGTGGTTGATTTGTGGGAAATTCCCTGGAGGCTATTTATAGCACTACTATAAATTACTTGAGTGATGGCTTGAAGACTCCATGTGTCACCAGTGATAATATAACTGTTAACAACAAAATTGACTTAGCAGTTAATTGATCATCCAGATTGAATTATAACCCTTGTCTCTTCTAAATCTTCTTACACATCTTATTCTGGATATTTTTGAAACTTCAAAGCTTTATGCCGCAATCTTATAGAGAAAAAAAGCAATTGTCTGCTTTATAAAATCGAGGGGTTACAGCTCTGCTCTTTTGGTCAAAATTCACTTTTTTGCATAAAAACAAAATTAATGATTAATAATTTTTTAGTTTTTTTTTTCTGAGTGTTATTCGCATCCTTTTCTTTTGGGTGCATACACAACCAGTATGTATTGCATGAATTTTAAGAATAAACTCTTTACCAAACAACAAAATTTTGGACTCGAACAAACCCAACTTTTAAGGACCCTGAGCCTCAGAAAGAAAGCTTTTGAAAACATGGTAGGAAAAGGAGAAAATGCTGAAAACCAGCTTTTTCTTCTTTTCCACAATGTTTTCAAGGGTGCCAAGACGTGCACTGTGGCAGAACTTAGAAAATAGATCTATTCAACTTTATAAATCATTCAGTTGACCCTTACCAAACAACAAAATTTTGGACCCAACCAAATCGAAAGCATTTGCAGATGACAAAATAAATATAGCTCAAATAATGATTTTTGTCTTTGATAGGGCAGAAAACACTGTGGGAAAAGGAGAAAATGCTGGTTACCAGCATTTTCTCCTTTTTCCACAATGTTTTTTTTTTACAAGGTCTCTTCCTCAGGGTCGTTAAGACTAGTGAAGATTTAAGGAGTTATAAACCCATAAGATTGTAAATTAGGCAAACAGTAATTTCAAGTTAGGGTAACCCTTTACGAGGCAATAAATCAGAATGCCATGAATTACATCATGCTTCTAAAATGATGGAATTTGCCTAAAAAAATATGGAAAAGATACTGTCCTTTTTCCATATTGCTGTCAGATGCCTTCTTTCATGATTTGGATGTTAAGATGACTCTCATCCATAAGAATTTGAATGGTTGGCAATTACACAAATTTTGTCAAGTTTAACCCTTTACCAGACTACAAAATTTTAGCATTGTGCAAATCGAAAGCATTTGCAGACGACAATTTCAGTGAGGCTCAAATGGTTCAATTTTTCTTTGATAGGGTAGAAAAAAACATTGTGGGAAAAGGAGAAAATGCTGGTTACCAGCATTTTCTCCTTTTCCCAAAATGTTTTCAAAAGGCTTCATTCCTAGGGCGAAAACATTGTCGGAAAAGGAGAAAATGATGGTTACCAGCATTTTCTCCTTTTCCCACGATGTTTTCAAAAGGCTTCATTCCTAGGGTTGTTCAAAGTCGGCGTTGTGCAGTAAAGGATTAATGGTATCAAATTAGGGTTTATAAATATGACCAAAACCTGCTGATGATGCAGCAGATAGTGTACAGTCAGATCAGACTGCACGTAAATGTTCACACAGGCTCATCTGACACTCAACAATCACAAATGTATTTAGGTATTGGAATGTGATTAATTGAGTAAATGCAACATTTACAAATGCTTAATTCTTTCATTTATGGTCTGTACATTGTCTAAACTTTTGCTGATGATTGAAGAGTTCAATTCTCCACACTGAGATGAAAAGGAATTTTTTTCTGTTTCATATAAAATTTATTTTTTAAATGATAGAAGGTTTTGTCTGATATAACAAAAATGGGGATTCATCTCAAAAAGAAACCTGTTTCAGTATTCATAAACATAAGTTGTTTTGAAATTGACCAATGATTTTCTTTTAATTTCAGAGACAACTTTCCATATTTCAAAACGGCACCTGATGGATGGAAGGTAAGTTGGGCTTTCTTTCCCAAGGTATTTTCAAATGCCATTTTGTTGAAGATTGAAAAATCATATAGTATTATAGTAATTTGAAAGAGGCTACTGTAGTCTGTAAGAATATTACTTGCTTTACGCTTTACTACTTAACTAAACAATCACCAGAGGAAGAAAACTCAGGGAAAACATGGAATGCTGTTTACTAACATTTATCTTTTTCCAACAATGTTTTCTGCTCTTTCAAAGACAAACCTTTTAAGCATAATTTGTTGTCAGCACAGGCTTTTAATTTGGACAAGTCTTAAGGACTATGGCCCCTAACTCTCTTGTTAAAAGATGGAAGCTGCCGAGATTGGACAAATAGCCTTTACGAAAACTTTGATGTGACACAATATTTAGCGATGGGTTAGTAAGTCTACGGCCCCTTACTCTCATATTAAAAGACGGAAGCTCCTGAGATTGGCCAAATAGCCTTTCCGAAAATTGACGTTACACGATACTTACCAATGAGTTAGGGGTCGAAATCCTAAAAAGAATCTTGGAGTAAAAATGTCAAAAGTCTAGGCTTGACCAAATTTAAAGTATTTGCAGACGACAAATCAAGAGTAGCCCAGATAATGATTTCTATCTATATAAGGGAAGAAAACATTGTGGGAAAAGAAGAAAATGCTGGTAAACAGCATTTTCTGCTCTTTCCAAAATGTTTTCTACGCTTCCTGAAACAAATTCTAATTTTGAGTAACATTTATTTTTTCGTCTGCAAATGCGTTCAATTCGGACTAGTCTAAAGTTTTGTCATTTCATAAAGAGTTAAATGCTTGATTTTCTAGAGGAAACTTTGATTTTTCTACCACCCATATTTATAAGTTGACCAAACACACCTGCAGTGGACTGCAAGGCAGCTTAGAAAAACTTTTGTTTTTAGAGGACATATTAAGCAATTATTGCTCTTTTTTCCTGCAAAAGTATTTTGCATTATAGAAAAAGACACAATCTTTCCCTTGCTGTATTTTATTCCTAATAAGTGATTTATGATGTAGCTATATTTATGATAGCTAGTATGCTTACTCCTTCACCAAGGAATCAACTGTTTTTATGACCCTGGGGAAGAAGTCCTTTGAATTAAAAACATTGTAGGAAATTTTCAAATGTAGAAAATGCTGGTAGAGAACATTTTCTCAATTTCAAAAATACTTTTTTTTTTTTTTTAACAATTTCATAGAACTTCAGTTCATTTGTACAAATTTCAAATTTGTTGTCTGCAGATGCTTTCCATTTGTTGCCTGAGAAAGCATTAAAGTGCATAAAAACTTAGTCGTACATGTATTGGAATGGCAATAAGTTTGATTTTTAAGTACATATTTGAATCACCAGTAAAACAAATTTATGAGCTGATAATAGAAACTTAGAAACCCAAATTTTGTCATTTCAAAGGTATTATTTTGGGGAAAATATGAACCTAACGGATAACTAGATCAGATATCAGACTGCATTTTCTGTGTAGTCTGATCTTGATCTACATTGTCCACAACAGGTCAGTGAGTCACACTTAGCAGCCTAAGAGAAAGACCACACATTGTAAATCAATATGTGCAAACTCTGAAATCAGTCTGGTATGGGACCACTGTCAATTTGAATTGACCAATCAGAAACCTGCCACCTGTTCCTACTTTTAAACAATTAATGCACAGGTCTTAATACAGTAGATCATATAAACCTGGACAGTACAAAGAAAAAGTACAGTGCTGGAAATACATTCATTTGCACACCTGACACACATTTTGCCATAAAATGTGACTGTGTGTGATGATAAATTTATTAAAATTATAAAATTTCAAAACTGCTATATAGATCTATCACATTTTCAACTTTAGAAATTGCTGTGGTAGATTTTGAAAAAAAATATCTTTGTCAAACCCTATACCAGATGGCAAAGTTTGGCCTGGTCAAAATTGTAAGTGTTTGCAGATGACAACTTAAATGTGGCTCAAATAATGAATTTTTCTTTGTAAGGGTTTACAAAATTTAGGGGTAAAGGACCAAATGCTTGTAACCAGCATATTCTCCTCTTCCCACTATATTTTCAAAAGCCTTCCTCCTTAGGATTGTGAGCTAGACAGTAAATTGCCAACTACTGGCAACTTAATTTTGACTTTTTTTAATGTTTAAAAGTAAATTTTCTGTGCAACTGAAGATATTTTTGGCAATAGATTACTAATAGCAGAAAACTGGGGGTGTTGTTCCAAGATCAGACTGCATATTATGTGCTTTCTGATCTTGATCTGTGTCATCTAGAACAGTTGTTAGAGTCCCCTTTGCCAGTGGAATAGTTAAACATGGTTTTTTCAGCTGCATGTTAGGTTTCAGATAACCAGCACTGTAATTTACCTGTTGTACATTTACACTCAACCATCTGCCCATGGATCAATACCTGTGGCTAGGGGGGTTTAAAAAGGGCCAGAGTACAAAAGGATCAATAAAGGGATTTCAAATTTCTATACAAGTTATGAATATACACAGTGGACCATGACTTTGTTGAATCTTGCCTTTATAACAAATATGGTTATTTTTGTATGAAATAATTTGATTTCCATATGAGTTGGTGTTGTTTGGAAGAATTTCAGCCTTTTTTTTTTTTGATTATTTGTGTCCACTTACAAGTTATTTATTCCCTTTATGAAAAGACTGCCCTTTGACCCCTTCAACCCCATTGGCCATGTCTTACCCTTTAACAAACAATCCTGTATTTTAATGACCCTTTAGGAAAGGGGCTTTTGAAACATTGTCTGAAAAAGAGGAAATGCTGGCAACCAGCATTTTCTCCTTCTCTCACAATATTTTCAACCCTTTCAAAGACAGAATGTCATCACATTTAATTTTTCATCTGCTAATAGTCTCAGTTTTGGCAAGTGTAAAATGTTTGTAAAACCCTTAGGGTCAGAATGGGCAAGATAAAGAAGAATACTGTAATGATATTAACCTTTCTCTGTACAGTGCCAACTTTTAACAACCGTGGGAAAGAAGCCCTTTAAAAACATTGTGGGAAAAGGAGAAAATGCTGGTAACCAGCATTTTCTCCTTTTCCCACCATGTTTTCTAACCTATCGAAGAAAAATCGCACCATTTTGAGCCACACTGAAATTGTCATCTGCAAATGCTTTCAATTTGGACAAGACTAAAATTTTGTCGTCTGGTAAAGGGTTAACTCTTTACCACACAATCCCGACTTTTAATGACCCTGAGAAAGAAGCCTTTTGAAAACACTGTGAGAAAAGGAGAAAATGCTGGTAACCAGCATTTTCTCCTTTTCCCACAATGTTTTCTACCCTTCCCAAACCAAATTTCAATTTTTCAGTAACATTTATTTTGTTGTCTGCAAATGCTTTCAATTTGGACAAGACTAAAATTTTGTCGTCTGGTAAAGGGCTAATGGGCTATGTAGCCTCTGAACCCATAACCCGCTAAATAACGAAAATGACACTTTCAAGTCAAAACCCAAATATTGCTAGTTTGCTACTTCAACATTTTTTTTTGGTGGAAAAATATCACCTTATCAGACATTTTGCTTTGGATCCAAGATCAGACAGCACAGTCTCTGCAGTCTGATCATGACCATCCTGTTATCAACTCTTTACCAAACCACAAAATGTTAGACTTATCCAAACTGAAAGCATTTTGCAGACAACCAAGTAAATATGGCACTAAAACTGAAGTTTCTTTTTTTTTTTGAGGGTAAAAAAAAAATTGGGGGAAATAGACCATTTAAAAGCATGGAAATTATTGTGAAGATGGCAATCTGTTATTGCACAGACAGTCCAAGTGCTAGTCGCTGCCAGAAAAATGAATTTTAAAACCAGGTAAATAGTAAACAAAAGATAGAGGGACCTGGTAACTTTTGACCTACTTTCAAAATTATTATCTGCCAGTGACTAGCATTTGGACCAATCTTACAAGAACAGATTTTCATCTTCACAATAAATTCCACACTTTAAATGGTGTAATTTAAATTCGAGTGCATTTTAACACCCTTGTTCTTTACTTTTGCCTGCTACTGGGCCTTTAATTTGTCTAAGGCAAAAGCTTTCAACATGTGCGATCAAATATTTTTGTAATCTTTGAATGGGTTTGAAAAAGTCTATAAATCCTATTTTATAATTTTTTTTCTTTTCAGAATTCTGTGAGGCACAATTTGTCCCTGAATAAATGCTTTGCTAAAGTTGAAAGTTCGAAACCTGGCACAGGGTCACACACCAGAAAAGGCTGCCTGTGGGCATTAAATCCAGCCAAAATAGAGAAAATGGAGGAAGAGATTGTAAAATGGAGGAAAAAGGACCCGGAGTCTGTAAAACTTAGCATGTCAAAGCCAGGTAAACTTCTTTTTTTTTTAGTACATGCATGTTGAAGCCAGGTAAATCTTTGTTTTAGCATGTCTCTCTCAGTCTCAGTCAGGTACAGATTTATTTTTTTATTTAAGCGTACCTTAACCAGGTAAATTTCTGCACTAGCCTGTCAAAGCCAGATATATTTTTTATAAGCATCTCAAAACCAGGTAAAACTCCTATTTGGCCATTTCATGAAAGAACGTCAGCTTCTATTTTATAGTCCATTTCTGTATAAAGTTGACCACTGGTAACTCTCTTTGTGTATAATTTCATGCAGTCACATTACCTTTAACTCTTGACCACACAATCCCGACTTTTAACGACCCTGAGAAAGAAGCCTTTTGAAAACATTGTGGGAAAAGGAGAAAATGCTGGTGACCAGCATTTTCTCCTTTTCCCACAATGTTTTCTATCCTTCCCAAACCAAACTTCAATTTTTCAGTCACATTTATTTTGTCATCTGCAAATGCTCTCAATTTGGACCGGTCTAAAATTTTCTTGTGTGGTAAAGAGTTAACTCTTTACTAAATGACAAAATATTAGACTTGTCCAAATTGAAAGGATTTGCGGACATCAAATTGAATGTGACTTGAAATTAAAATTTGTTTTATGAAGGATAGAAAACATTGCAGGAAAAGGAGAAAATGCTTGATACCAGCATTTTTTCCTTTTTCCACAATGTCCTCTCTTCTAAGGCCGTTAAAACCATAGAGTGTTTGGTAAAGGGTGAAAAAGGAGACTTTGTTTAGTCAGAATATACAAATTTTTCGTGTTTTAATTTGTTTTGTTTTCATGATGATTTATGTTTAGATTTGCTGAGAAAAAAACATGAAGTAACATTTATATCTTTCTCTAATTGTTTCTGAAAACTCTTCAGTTTTGCAAAACCAATACATCAACCATTCAATGATTCTACAGTAGACCTTTGTCGTCAACCATTGATGTCATATTGGTGTGTTGTGGTCTGCACTAATTTTGAGAAGGTAGGGAAGGCTTTTGAAAACATAGTGGAAAAAAGAAACTGATGCTGATAACCAGCATTTCCTACTTTGATCACAATGTTTTCTACCTTTCAATAGACAAATTTCTACATGTTAACCTCAACTTATTTGTCATCTGCAAATCGCTTGAAGTTGGACAAGTCTTTTTTTCATTGAAACATGTTTAGGATTTCTGATGGAAAAATGTCAGTGTTCAGGTCATTTATCACTAATCTGTGTTTAACCCATTCCACACAATCCTGTATTTAACTATCTTGAGGACGGAGACTTTTAAAAACATTGTAGACAAAGAATAAAGTGCTGTTGACTAGCATTTTCTCCCTTTTCCACAATGTTTTTGTCCATTTCAAAGACAGAAATACTTTTTCAAGCTACTTTGAATTTGTCACCTGCAACAGCTTTCAATTTAGCTGAGAGTAAAATTTCGGTGTTGGGTTAAGATTTAACCCTTTACCAAACAATCCCTGGTTTTCACGACCCTGGGAAAGAAGGCTTTTGAAAACATTGTGGGAAAAGGAGAAAATGCTGGTAACTAGCATTTTCTCCTTTTCCCACAATGTTTTCTACCCTATCAGAGACCTAAAGTTAATTTGTACCAATTTTGAATTTGTTGTCTTCAGACGCTCTCAGTTTGGAAGAGTCTAAAATTTGTCGTTTGGGAAAGGGTTAAGTCAGTTGAGATATACAATGCTATCATAGTTTTTTTGTTACACTCCCAGAAAACTTAGAATTGATAGAACAAGGAAAAGCTGGTCCACCCAGAGAACCAGAAGAACCGTCCACCCCTGTCAAACAGGAACCTCTGACCCCTATGACCCCTGCCAAGCAGCAAGTGCCCTCCACACAACAGACTGTGTCACAGATTCTTCAGTCATCAATGAACCAGTCTCAGTCACAGTTAGCCAATCAAAAGGTTGTGATCAAACAAGAGGCAGCAGTATTAGTTAAGACAGAACCAGAAATTACTGCAACAACTATTCAAGATGCTAACAGTTTTGATCCAGCACTGTCTGACCTGGCTGTGCAGGTTTGTTCTTCATGTAAACATATTACTTCCAACAAATTTACAAAAGATGATTTAAAAGTATCCTCTTTAATTAAAGGATTTTTCAACATAAAGCAATTTTTATCAAACAATTCAAGTTTTAAACATGGATATAATCCGGTTCAAAAGTGATGAGGTTTGGCTTTTGAAATGGTATAATATTTGAAAAAGGTTAAAATACAGGTTTCCAGGTCATAAACACGTTCAATAAAGTGTTGAATTTATGACATGAGTACAACACAAGTTACCTCTCTACCAAAGGACAAAATTTTAAGATTTATCCAAAATCACAGCTGTAGCAAAAGACAAATTAGATGTAGCTTAAATGATGGAAACTTTTCTCTGAAAAGAGAGAAAACATTGTGGAAAAGGCAGAAAAGCTGGTTTTGAATAATTTTGGTTTTTCCACATTTGCAAAGTCTTTTATTGGGGTCTTAAAACTCAGGATTGATTGGTAAGGGTTAAGTAGACATTGCCCCTTTCTTGCTTTCAAAAAAAAGAATTGTACAGATAAAAATGGAAAATCTAATGGTTCTTTGCAATCAAATCAGATGGCTCATTGTAATCTGATTTCAGTGTACATTTACATTTATTTCATCGAGTGAACATCATTGGTAATATTTTCACTTGTGGCTGCATCGAAATTTATTTCATCAAGTGAACATCATCGGTAATATTTTCACTCTTGGCTGCCACGAGTGAAAATATTACTGATTTGTTCAATTGATGAAATAATTTTGATCTTTCACAGAAAAAAACATATGCAATGAAATAAAGGTCGATCCCCCACCAAAAAAAACCAAATATTCTTTTCATTTCAGGCTTCTAAATCTTCTTTTGGGGGACTTACATCAAAATCCAGTACAGTTCTTTTTGGTCTCTTCCCCATGGCATACCCCCTTTGCATAACAACACGTTACAATATTGCGTAAAGCGCCGGAAATGTAGGGTAAATTACGTCATATTGCCATCTGGTTGAGTGGGACGCACATTTTACCTAGGTAACTAGTGTGCGAAAACTACTGTTTCCACCTTCAGTTGAAGATTTAGAAAATAATCACTGGTTGTAACCATGAAATAGCAAAAAATATTCCACCGTTGTTTCTAGATAAACTACCTGTAAGCATGAGATAAAGCTTTAATCTTACCCTCTTCTCACATATGTTCAAGAAACATTTATAACTCTTTACCTAACAATCCCATGTTTTAACAGCGCTGATGAAGAAGTCTTTTGAAAAAAATTTGGGAAAAGGAGAAAATGCTGGTAGCCATTGTTTTCTCCTTTTCCAACCCTTTTAGAGACAAATTTCAGCATTTGAGCCACAATCAATTTGTCATCTGCAACAGCTTTGAGTTTGGAAGAGTCTAAAATTTTGTCCTGTGGTTAAGAGTTAATTTGCCTGCAGGTGACAGCATGCAAGTGTTTTATCTTTGTATAAATAAATGTAAAAATTTTGAAGCTTTCATCTTATAAAATATCTGTTATTTATTTTATACTTTCAGAATAACATGTGGGATGAAGAGTTAACTATTGGAGTAGGAAATACAACCCAGTCCCCTCTTACATCACCCAGCCTGAATGGTAATTAAAAACACAATATTTTTATAGATTTTTAAACTGGCATTGAAAAAAGTTTTTCTAAAATTTGCTGGTTAGAAGCAGTTACTTCTTTCCCAAAAAGTTTTTTTGAAAAGACAGCATTGTTCCCAAAAATGTTTTTGAAAAAGCAGTGCACAGTAGGGTGCGAGAGGTCAGTGAGTGATAACTGTTCGTTAATTCTTTACCGTGCCTTGCCTTTTCTTTTGTTGTTTTTTCCTGTGGTTGTTATGTTTATTTGTCTTTTTTGTATGAAACAAGACCGACAATATTTTAGTTTTTTATGCATAAAGAATATGAAACTGGACACAAAGAATTCGTCTTTAACCCTTAGGCTGCTAAGCGGCTTAACATGCAGTCTGATCTTGGATCTACACTGTCCCATAAGAAGATATTTTTCTGCAAAAATGACTTGGAATAACAATATTTTTTATTTTTACCATCGGCTTGAAAGTTTCATTTAATTTATTTAGCAAGATAAGGGCTAACAGGGTAGAAAGGGTTGTTGAATGGGAATGTCATTGAAAAGGGACTGGGACAGTTATGGTAAAGGAACATTGTGGTAAAGGAAGAAAATGCTAGTTACCAGTATTTTCCCTTTTTCTTACAATTTTTTCAAAAGCATTCTTTCTCAGGGTCGATAAAACTCGGGATTGTTTCTTTTACCCTTTACTGTACAATGCCGACTTTTAATAACCATAGGATAGAAGCCTTTTGAAAACATTGTGGGAAAAGGAGAAAATGCTGGTAACCAGCATTTTCTCCTTTTACCGCAATGTTTTCTACCCTATCAAAGACAAATTGTGCCATTATAGCTACAGTGATATTGTCATCTGCAAATGCTTTCGATTTGGACAAGTCTAAAATTTTGTTGTCTGGTAAAGGGTTAAGAGTTAAATAATTCATAACTTTTAATTGACAGGACACGGGATGCTGTACCATGGAAACATAACCTACACTGCCAATCCACTTGTAACACAGTCACCCCTAAGTAACGTCACTCCCACCAAAACATATCCAGGAACGCCAACAAAGATATATCCACAAACGCCCACAAGGGTCATCTTAGCGTGAAAATAGACTAGACCAATTATTTTATTGTTTGTTTTTGTTAATGTGAAAGTAACAGTTATAACAAAACCATGTGAGTAGTGATGAAAAAATGTTAGCAATACAATGTACATATGAAGAGACTGTATGCATGAACCCTCGTAGTGCTTAGTAAGCAAAATCGAGATTCTTAGTTGATAGTATAACGATACAGATATTGCAATTTCATGGCTGTTTTTTTTTTTTTTCTTTTCTCGAAGCGCAGGGCAAAGAAGCAGACAGTGTAGATCAAAGATCAGACTGCACATTCTGTGCAGTCTGATCTTTGTTCTACACTGTCTGCATAAGCTAATGAATCTGGCTACGACGCTATGAGGGTTAAGCTGTGAATCGGTGAGACGCTGTGAATTCTTGATTTGATTTTATATTTATAGATATGCGTATATGAAAACAAATTTGAAATCTGTAAAATAATTTTTTTTACAAATTTTGTATAGTAGATATAACTAGTGACTTAGTGACTTACGCCATTTTTATCTAAATCTGTAAATAAATATTTTTAATGTGTTCAATTTACATGTACTGCCTTTGATAAGTTATTGTCTGAAAGATAAAAAACGCTCAAATTATTTTCTTAACAACATAATTTTGTACTTTTTTTTTTTTAATGGTAGAAATATTTTGTCATATAGAACTCTCTATGTAAGTTTTGTCTTAATATTGACAGACACTGGTTTTAAAAATGTCATACATCTGAAAGAATAAATGATTAAATTTTTTATGTAGAATCAAATTGTCTTGACCCCTGCAGATACTAATAAAGCCAACATACATTGCCACTCTAGGAAACAAAACCCTATAAAGAGCAAATCATGCAGACATTTTTGACACATACAACATTCAAATGTCAAGGTTGCAAATGTCAAGAATGCCTCTTCAAAGTGTACAGTTGTAGATCAAAGATCAGACTGCATGTTTTGTGCAGTCTGATCATGATCTACATTGGCCACAAGGGCAACTGTAGTGAAAGACCTTTTAAGGGTTATTGTTATATCTTGAAACAAATTTGATGCTGTTAACTGTGAAAGCATCATCGTTAAAAATTGATAATCAGCATATATTAATGCATATATTAAGGAAATCACAATTGCGTATAGAAATATTTATAAGGCAAAAGAAACTGTCAAATAAGGTTCACTTCTGTAAGTAAAGGAGTTGTCCAGTGGTGAATGTGTAAACAGCTTGGTAAATGGTCTTAAATTTGTCCTTATTCTCATGTGAAATTTTTGAAGATTACTGATTTAACTTTTTACCCCACAATTCCAAGTTTTAATAATCTTTTTGAAAGCATTGTGGGAAGAGGAGAAAATGCTGGCTACCAGCATTTTCTCCTTTTCCCACAATGTTTTCTGCCTGTACGTAGACAACTCCTTTCATTTGGACCTTTAGTTTGTTGTCTGCTGATTGGACGTGTCAAAATTTTTGTGGTCTTGTAAAGGGTTATACACTGCAGATAAAACTTGTGTCGTTAGACAATCAAGACAACATTTTTACACACTAGGATTGATTACTTTGACTTCTGTAGACAAAGATATAATATGCCAAAGGTTAACTCTTTTACCAGACATCATGTCTTTTTTGATTTTACCAAATTCATAGCACTTACAGACGACAATTTACATACGGTTCAAAGTGTTGAATTTGCCTTTGAATGAGGAGAAAACATAATGGGTAAAGGAGAAAATGATGATTGATGGCATTTTTTCCTTTTCCTACAATGTTTTTCAGGGGTTTTCTTTTTTAAGGTTGTTGAACTCAAGATTGTGCGGTTAAGGTTGACTCTTTACCAAACTACAAAATTTTAGACCTACATAATTGAAAGAGTTCGTAGAAGATAATTTAGATGTGGTCCTTCATGGAATTTGGCTTTGAATGGATAGAAAATGTGAGTAAAGGGGAAAATGCTGGTTATCAGCAATTTATCCTTTTCCTACAATGCTATTAGAAGTCTCTTTCCTCAGGGTTGTTAACCCTTAAAGCACTGAATTAATGACCTGGACCTGTTAGATTTGGAAAAACAGCCCTTAATATTGCTATACCAAACTTGTTTCCATCCGAATATGTAACATAGTAGCAGACAGTGTAGATCAAAGATCAGACTGCACGTTCTGTGCAGTCTGATCTTGATCTATACTGTCTGCTAAAACAACTTAAGTCGGTTCCAGGGCTTTAGGGGTTAAACTGTTTAAGACAACAAAAATGTAGACATGTCTAAATTGGTAACATTTGCAAGATGACAATTCAAACTTAGCTCAAGTGATAGAATTTGTCTTTGATAGGGTAGAAAACACTGTGGGGAAAAAGGAGATAATACTGGCTACCAGCATTTTCTCCTTTTCCCTCAATGTTTTCAGAAGACTTCTTCCCCAGGGTTGTTAGAACATAATGTGTGGTAAAGGTCTAAATAAAAGGTTCTTTGGTAAACTAAATGATTAAGACATGACTTTTGTTCTTGTTGTGTATTTTATGTTTTATAGTTTGGAAAGAAATGTGAATGTAGAAAATAGCTAGAAAACTTATTTTAACCAGTGCCATCAAAAAATTATCTCGAAGGTTTTCATGTGTTCATAATATACAAGAATTTTCTTGTAGACAAAGCATCAAATGTGTAAAAAATACATTTTTTTACTAAGCAATATAATTTTCATCAGGTAAATGATAATTTGTTGTTAAAGGCCCAGTAAAGGCCAAAATATCAAAGCAGGTGTTATAATACATTTGAATTTAAATCATACCATTTAAAAATATGGAAAATATTGTGAAGATGACAGTGTGTTATATGTTAGTCGCTGACAGAAAAAAGAATTTTAAAATCAGGCAAAAAGTAAACAAAAGACACAGCTACCTGGCAGGTTTTAACCTAGTTTTGAAATTGATTTCTCCGTCAGCGACTAACACTTGGACCGACCGAAAAATGACAGATTGTGATTTTCACAATAATTTCCATACTTTTCAATGGTATGATATAAATTTAAATGCATTTAAACACCCGCTTTGTTTACATTTGGCCTTTATTGTTACTTTAACAGTAGTTCTTTGAATACAAGTTTGATGAACTTATTGTAAGAAGGTGTTTAACTCTTTACCAACTAACAAAATTTTGGACTGGACCAAATTGATGGTATTTGCAGACGACATGTTTAGGTCAACTGACTGATTTCTGTCTTTGATAGGGTATACAACTTTTTGGGAAAAGGAGAAAATGCTGGTTACCAGCATTTTCACCTTTTCTCAGATTGTTTTCAAAAGCCTTCTCTTTCAGGGTTGTTAAAAGTCATGATTGTGTGGTAAAGGGTAAAATTAAAAAAAAAAATATTGCAGAGTTTGAAGGAAATGGGACCAGATATATATGAACTTCATTCCAATAACTTTTTATAAGAATTTAACCCATTTCTTCACAAATTATACTTTTTTACATCCCTTCAGGGACAGCTTTGGAAAATGCTGACAGAAAAGAGCAGTTGCTTGTTAAAATCAAGAACTCCTTTTCCCTCAATGTTTTCCATTCAATTTGAGACAGGTATTTCCACTCCTTCATTACGCTTTGGGCAGATTAACTAATTTTCAGTAGGTTTAGTGGTGTTGAAATGGGTTTGAAATCATTCCAATGACATTTTTGTCAGTAACTCTTTACAAAATAGTCCAGAGGCAAAAATGTTGGATATCAATATTTTCTCCTTTTCCCTTAGTGTTTCCAGAAGCTTTCTTCTTTAGAGTCATGAAGTAGAGGATAAAATTTAATATGGTCTGCAATGCAACAGAATTAGACTCAGTTGATTAAAGATACATCTTTACTTGTTTTCATCCAGTTTTTTAACCAATTTTATGTTTATTTTATAGAACTATAATCATTCTTATATCTTCATGCCAAATTTTGCCCCTGACGGTTGCAAGGTTGCACAGATTGCGACGGATAGAAAATGCATTTCGTTCTCTGGAGGCTATCCAGAGACATCATCGCTCTTTCCGTTTTAAATCGAAGACAAATGCCTTAAGTTTCTTTATCCCATACACCTTATATTGATTTTTTATCTATGTTTACACAGCTGATTAGAATTTAAACACTGTCAAGTTTAAGCAGCGTTTGCTTACTCTCTGGTGGTAAAGATGTATCTTTAACAAAATTATTGTTTGTATCCATGACATTTTTCTTTGAAAATCCCAGAATGAACAAATTAAGAGAAGATCATGGAAAAATATTTGCTACTGAACTCTTTACTACACAAACCTGAGTTTTAATACCCTACAGAAGTTGGCTTTTGAATACGTTGTGGGAAAAAAAGAAAATGCTGGTAACCAGCATTTTCTCTTTTTCCCACAATGTTTTCTCCTTAGAGACAAATTCCACTATTTAAGCCACATTTAATGTCATCTCCAATTTCCTTTCAATTTGGACAAGTCTACATCTTTGTGTGGTAAAGAAGTCCATGAACAAATGTAGAAGAGATCAGTTGTTGTTGTTTCCAGTAAATTAGAACAAATATTAAGTTTTGCCATCTAACCCTTTACCACACAATACCAGACTTTTAATGACTCTAAAGAAAAGGCCTTTTCAAAACATCGTGGCAAAAGGAGAAAATGCTGGTAAGCAGCATTATACAAATTTCAATTTTTGAGTCACATATATTTTGTTGTCTGCAAATGCTTCCGAACTTGGTAAGTTTAAAATTTTGTCGTTTGGTAAAGACTGAGTTAAGCCACTTGCAAATGAATTTTGTTTCAAGTTGATCTGGTTGTTAAATGATGTTACTTGTGGTGCCTTGATCCATATATCATTGATAAAACCATCTTTTGTAGTAAATGGACCATACCATACTGGGACATATGTTTCTATTGGTAAGAATATAGTCTAAATTTTTGGAAGCATTTTATGCAAATTTTGTACGAAATAAATCACTTACCGGTACATCTGGATACATTATTCATGTAAATATCATTTTTTATCTCCCTGTATATGGTCATTCAAACGCCAAAATGGCCAAAAAAGATCAGCATTCTAAATCCAGAATCTGACATCACACCCTCTGCTATCTGATCAAAATCTATAGTGCACTGCCCCTCAAAACAACTATGTATGTACCCAGTGCTTCAATTAACTCTTTACCACATTAAAAATTTTTAGACTTGTCCAAATTGAAAGCATTTGCAGACCGCAAAATATATGCTGATTACATTAAAAACCTTGCTTCAAAAAACAGAGATGAAATTGTGGTAAGAGAAGAAAATGCTGGTTACCAGCATTTTCTCCTGTTTCTACAATGATTTCAAAAGACTTTTTTCTTAGGGTCTTTAAAAAATTGGGATTGTGTGGTAAAGTATTGGAAGTAAAGCAACAGAGGATACAATAAAAGGATGGATTTGTTCTGATTTTTTGGTAATTGAATAAAATAATTGTGTTTTGGATGGTCCACTTGCTAACTAAAGATATAGAGTCTCATTTTTTAACTTACCTGTTTTCAAAGAAAATCTCAAGGCATTGTGAAAGCCCAGTCATTTCCTACGTTGTCCTGCCGGAACTCAACTATTGTATGATATCTCTGTTGTTTTGAAAGACAAATTATAAACTTGAAACTGCAGATGGTTTGAAAATGGATTCCAAAATTTTGTTGTTTTGAGTTAACTATCACAAGGAAAACCCCTAACATAGGGGCAGTTATTTTCCCTTGGACAGAGTTATACCCCTTTTTTTGGGCTTAGAATTTCTCTGGAAAAGCAACTACAGCCAAGCATTGGTACTCACATATGTTGTTCTTATTTGCCATCATCATTATATAAAATCAGGCAGCAGTTTTAATATATTTTTTGTGAAAAAATGGCAGCAAATACAAATTATATTTTTTCACCCATGGTCATTTTAATATTGTTGTACCATTTAAAATGTGCATATTGAATAGTTTTTTTTTTTAAGCATTTATATTTTTCTACTCTGTATTTGTTTCAAAAATAGTGGCTCAATCTAGTCGCAAAAGTGTTCAAGGAGGAGAGCACTGCTTTATCCCAAGTGTTCAATGACAATAAAACTGACAATTAAAACATAGCAATAGCTTTCTTTCTTGGAGCTGCTTAACCTAACTTAAAGAGCTTTTTTGGGGTAGTGTAGACCAAGTTCAGACTGCTCAGGGTGTGCAGTCTGATCTTGTATCAACACTGTCCATTGCAGTAAGAATTTTGCAAAGAAAAGATCTTTGAAATCAGAAAAATTGATTTTAAATGGTTGGTTAAAATTTTCTTTCAATTTGTATAGCAGTTGTACCCTTTACTGAGCAATCCCTTGTTTTAATGACCCTAAGAATAAGTCTGATGAAAAAATTGTGGGAAAGGAGAAAATGCTGATAAACAGCATTTTTTCCTTTTCCCACAATGTTTTCTACTATATCAGAGACAGAAATCATTATTTGATCTACATTTATGTTGTCATCTGCACATGCTTTCAGTTTTGACAAGTCTAAAATTTTATCATTTGGTACAGAGTTAACCCTTTACTATACAATCCACTTTTAATGACTTTGAAGGAGGACAGCTTTTGAAAACATTGTGGGACAAGGAGAAAATGCTGGTAACCAGCATTTTCTCCTTTTTCCACAATGCGTTTTACTCCTTTACGGCTAAATATCATAATTCTAGCCACATTTGAATTGTCGTCTGCAAATGCTTTCATTGTGGACCTCTCCAAATTTTGTCATTTTGGTAAAGAGTTAAAAGAAATCTGGTACAGATAAGCAAAGATGTGAAAGTTGATTAATGCCTAATATGTGAAAAAGTTTTAAATGGTATTCAGAAGCTTATTTTAATGCAGTGTTTGGTGCATTTTATAAATTTTGTGTTCAGTAACTGATTGTAGTTTAAGAATGACAAATCACGAAGTATTGAAGGTACAGTATACTTAATAAATTTTATGTTTTTGTGTTCACTTAGATGTTGTTAAGTGTGTTCCAATTCTTATATGATTGATATGCATAAATGAAGGTGATGATGCTTTACAAAACAAGCCTGTTTTCGTAAATTTCAGGACATAGGTTATATAAAATACCATGGAAAAAGAAGAAAATGATGTTTACCAGTAAAAGCCTCCTTTCCTTGAGTCGTAAAAACTTGGTATATTTAGATAAAATGTTTGTCCTTTACCACACCATCCAGGGTTTTCATGACTCTAAAGGAGAAGACTTGAAAACATTCTGGAAAAAGAAGAAAATGCTAGTAACCAGTATTTTCTCCTTTTAATGCAATGCTTTTTACCTTGCCAGATACAAACTTCAGTTTTTGATTCACATTTGTTTTGATATCTGCAAATCATTTCAATCTTGACATGTCTAAAATTTTGTCAAATGATAACATGTGAACTCTACCAGATGACAAAATTTCAAACATGTTCAATTTGAAATCATTTACATACAACAAATTATATGTGGCTTAAACCAGGGAATTTGTCTTTTGAAGGGATAGAAATGTGAGAATAGAAGAAAATGCTTGTTACCAGCATTTTCTCCTTTTTCCACATTTTCAACATTTTCTTTCTTAGGGTGGTTAAAACTCAGCACTGTTTGGTAAAGGCTTAAGTTTTTTTTTTTTTAAATAGAGATAGTAGAGTTTATATGTTGAGAGAGTTTGTAAACAAGTAGTGTGTGATAATTATGTTTGTGTTATATTTATGGCTCTCAGTGGCAGCAAGAAATGTACAGAATTGTATTTATGGTATTTCCTATGTGACTTAGCCCATTACCTCATGCGCTATAAATAGACCAATCCAACATAGGGACTTCTGAAGAAAGATGATCTCATTACCATCTGAAACAAATTTGCACTTGAAGACTTCGATGTAAAGGAGAAATTTCTTGTTTAGAGCTGTTGCTCCTTTACGGGCATTATTTGGGGAGAGGGAAATCATTCATTGAATTTTTTTCCTCTTGCAAAAAAAAAAAATCATTAGAGATTTGTTTCGGTGCAAGACTGTGTTTTAGGCCAGATTTCTTTGAAATATCAGTGAAAATTAAAGATCAGACTACATGCAGTGTGCAGTTGGATCTTGTTCTGTTTTTTATCGACATTCTCTGCAAATTTAAATGAGGTTGTCCTAGGACATGCAAGGACTAAAGAGTTAAATTTGTGCATGGAGGTAATGGGATGAAGGAGCACTTGTATCCAATACATTGCTCAAAAAGATATCAAAAATGGCTTTCAGTATTTCTAAACATTGGTGCAATAGTTTCCAAATTGCAAAAAATTATGAGACTGGTTTCTCAAAATATAAGCTTAACGCTTTGCCAAATGACAAAAATGTTAGCTTGTCCAAATTGAAAGCATTTGCAGACAACAAAGTGTGACTCAAATGATGGAACTTGCCGTCAGTAGGGTAGAAAACATTGTGGGAAAAGGAGAAAATGCTGGTCACCAGCATTTTCTTCTTTTCCCACCATGTTTTCAAATGGCTTCTTCCGCAGGGTCATTATAACTGGGAATTGTGTGGTAAAGGGTAAGGAATTTTATGGAATGCGTTTCAGAAGACATAGAGCTCACGATAGATTTGACTTTTCAAAAATTAAAATACCCGAGTTGGTAAAGTATTAAAACCTCCACTCATGGATGGAAAATTGTATAGATTGAGTAGCAAGAAATATTGTTTCAAATTTGAGAAATTGCTCTTTAGGTTATCAATGTTTTACTACACCATTTTCAAATTTGCCTGCGATAAATTTTTCCTGGGAAGTTACAGAGTTATCTTTTTACAAAAGGACAAAATTTTAGACCCCTTCAAATTCAAAGCAATCACAAGTAACAAATTAGATATAACTCAAGGATGGGCTTTGTGATTGAAAACAGCTGGGAAAAAGGAGAAAATAATGGTTACCGGTCTTTTCTCTTTTTTCCAAAATTGTAATGGAAAACTTTCTTCTTTTGGGTTGATAAAACTTGTCATTTGGAAAAGAGTAAGTTTTTTGCAAGGTTAAAGTAATAAGTGAATTCTATTGGATAATTACTGCATCAGTGGTGGGAAATGATTCTAGTGCTTTCAATTTATAGTGGATGTGTGACTTGTAGTGTGCATGTAACTGGACAGTTTTGTAGAATGGATAAATGTTTTTTTTAGAAGAGTAGCGTATTTAATTCTTTTCCAAACAACCATATTTTAGATTTGTCCAAATTTGAAGCATTTGCAGACAACAATGTGAATGCAGCTTAATTTGTTAGGTTTGTCTTTGAAAGGATAGACAACATTGTAGGGAAGGAGAAAATACTGGTAACCAACTTTTTCTCCTTTTTTTTCCAAATCTTTTCAAAAGCTGTCTTTCTCAGGGTTGTCAAAACTGGTGAGTGTGTGTGGTAACACCCTTTACCACACAATGACGCCTTTTAATGCCCCTGAAGAAGAGGCCTTTTGAAAACATTGTGGGAAAAGGAGAAAATGCTGGTAACCAGCATTTTCTCCTTTTCCCACAAAGTTTTCTACCCTGTCAAAGAAAAGTTGCGTCATTTGAGCCACTATGAAATTGTCGTCTGCAAATGCTTTCAATTTGGATAGGTCTTAAATTTTGCCGTGTGGTAAAGGGTTATGGAAGGATCATTTTTATACCCCCACAAAACGAATGTTTTCGGAGGTGTACTGGAATCAGCCTGTCTGTCCGTTCGTCCGTGTGTCCATCTGTGTACAAAATACTAGTAATTTTGTCTCGCGAACTCCTCCTACAGTTTTGCTGCTATTGTATTGAAAGTTTGTTGATACATTGATCGTATACTGAAGTTGTGCAAGACGCAGTTTTCAATCATCTACTCCCTATGATTCAAGGGCAATCTCCCCTTGAACTTAAAAACTTTTTTGTTAAATTGCCTGTTTCTGTCAAAGCGCTGGCGGGGGTATTAAGTCACATTCAGTGACAGGTCTAGTTAGCCCTGTTAGTTATTTTTTTACTGTGTGGAGAGAATGTGAGAGAAAGATACAGACAGACCAGTGAGAGTTAGAAGAAAATGTCAAGGTGAACATGTAACAATTAAACTTGGGTAAATTGGTAATTTTTCTTGGTTGCCGATGATATAAGTTTTAATCTTTTACCACACTATCCTGAGTTTTAACAAACGTCATAAAGAGGGTTACTAGCATTTGTCTCTCTTTTCCACAATGTTTTGTAAACTCTCAAGACAAATCTCAGCATTTGAGCCACATTTTACTGTTTGTCTGCAAATGCTTTCAGTTTGGACAAGTCGAAATTTTTATCGTGTAGTAAAGAGTTAAGCATACTATCTTACTCTTTTTTTTCCAGATCGTTAATTCAGTTATGAATGGATTTTCATGTACATCTAGGCATTACAGGGCTCATTGGTTACATCATGTTTTAAGGTCAGCTTTTTCATGTTTTAAATGTTTGCTTTGAGTTTTTGCTTGTATAGCCAGTTGCGAAAACTGGATATATCTACATGTATATGAATATAGGGTTTATACATGCACATGTGTATGAAAATATAGTGGCAAAATAGGAATTGCCTGCTATGAGCAGTTTCTTCTTTTGCCAGTAAGTTTCCAAACTTGGTCTGTAGCAAAAAATTAAACTGTAGGTGATAGCAAGTTAAATGATGCTCTTTCATATCGGAAGAATTGCAGATGACAAATTGAGTGTAGTTCAAATGAAGGGATTTCTATTTGAAGGGGTTGAAAATAGATTGGGATAAGGAGAAAATGCTGGTTATCACTATTTTCTCTTCTTTCCATGTTGTTTCAAATGCGTTGTACCACAGGGCCCAAAATTGCGATTGGTTTTGTAGAGACTTAAAATATGCCACACATTTCTGGACGTTTATAAGTTTATGTACATGGAAAGAAAATCTTTATATTTTCCCCGCTTAAAAAGCTTAACTCCTTACCGAAAATTCTACACTTGTCAAAGTTGATGGCATTTGCAGACGACTTTACAAGTAGGAAAAGGAGAAAATGCTGGTTACCAGTTTTTTATCTCTTTCCCACAATGTTCTACAAAAGCATCTTCCACAGGGTTTGTAAAACACAGGCTGTTTAAAGAGTAAAGGAAGTACATTTATTAGTTGTAGATCCAAATCAGACTGCATGGAATGTGCAGTCTGATCATGAATCTACATTGTGCTTCCTACAAGCCATTCCTCCAATTCGTTTTCTGCACTGTTTATGCAATTTGTCTGTATTAGGGACTTGAAAACTAATACCAGTATTTTTATGGTACTAGCTTGACCCATCACTGTATAGGCTATTTTTAGAGATCTACTAAACTTTTAAAAAACACACAAAGGGCAACCATTTGAAGAAAAGTTCCTATTTTATCAATAGGAGAGCATTGTAGGAGTAAAAGGACATTTGCTTGTAATAAGCAAATGTTCCCCTTTTGCTACAGTGTTATCAGATACTGTCGCCAGCAGGGGCTTTAAGTCATTGCCAAACAACAAAATCTTTGAATTGAAAGCATTTGCGGATGGCAAGTTAAATGTGGTTAGAATTATTGAATTTGGGATAAGAAGGGTAGAAAACAATGTGGGAAAAGGAGAAAATGTTGGTTACCAGCATTTTCTCCTTTTCGCACTATGTTTTCAAAAGCCTTCACTGTTAGAGTTGTTAAAATTCAAGATCGTTTGGCAAAGGATAAAAGTCAGTACTCTGCAGAAATGAGTTCAAACAGTTTATGATCATTCTCGCTGATGTTTAGAGTGATTATAACAATAGGACAGAAGGATAATGTGACAGTTGTGGTTGTGTTTTGCATTTCCTAGTGCACTGACAGGTAATTAGTTTACGCTTCACCCTTCGCCACACAATCCTAAGGTTTAACGATTTTGAAGAAAAGGCTTTGGAAAATATTTTGGGGAAAAGGAGAAAATGCTGGTAACCAGCATTTTCTCCTGTACCCAAAAATGTTTTCTGCCATATTACAGGCATTTTTCATTATTTGAGACACATAATTTGTCATTGGTAAATGCTTTCAATTTGAATGAGTAAAGTTTTGTCATCTTGTAAAGCGTTTACCCATAACTCTTTTGCTATAGTAATTTCTCTTTTTGTCATGATATTTTCAAAAAAAAAATCTGCTTTAACTCTGTACCTGTCGATAAAATTTACACCTGTCCTGTTTGAGGATATTTGCAGACAACAGATTAATTGTGGCTCAAATTACGGAATTTGTCTTAGAAAAGGTAGGAAATATTGTGGGAAAAGGAGAAAATGCTGATATGAGCATTATCTCTCTTTCCCACAATGCTTTCAAAAGCCTCCTTTAGGTTCATCGCCTGTAGAGGTAGCTCAGAGGTTACCATATCTGACTTGTGACGTGGTGTTTGTGGGTTTGATATCTGGTTGAGGCAAGCTTTCTTTCCGGGGGTTTTTTGCCTTCCAACCTTTGATGCATGTGAGAAAAGTAGTCAGTGACTTGGAAAAAAAGTTGTGTCAGTACTGGTGAAAGCCAGGAAACACATGGGTGGATGCATTGACCACCTTGATATGACCTAAGCTGTTAAAATAATGTTAAAATCCATTACAAACAAACAAATCTTTAGGTTCGTCCAAACAGGGGCTTGTGCCATATAGGATTTAGCAAAAAAAAAAGTCTTATTAATTAGTCAGTATATAGTACTACTCATAGCGTGGCACAATTTTCAAAAGCCGCTTATGATAGGGTGTAAAAAGTCGTATTTCCATCCTGTAGTTCTATTCAGTAATTATAGGGTTTTGAATATTTTTTGCTGGATGTGTTTTGCAGCGATTTATTTCATGTGATGTATGCCTGTCATAAGGTTATTTTCATCTATTGTGGGATGGTTAATATACGTATAGAACGTAAAGGATTGGTTTTGAAAAAAGAATATATATTTATGATTGGATGTTCTGCTTGAAATGCATGGATGATATGCTTGGAATGTTACATATTGAATATAAGGTGATGTATGTATGTGTATGTATGTATGTAAGTACATATTTAATTATGTATCTATGTGCATATGTAAGTACACTAATGGTATGTGCATTATGTAATATGTAAGTATGTATGTTGGACATGTATATGTAATGTTAGTATATGTAAGTACCTACATATGGCACATGCATCACAAAATGAATGATTAAAGCTTGTTTTTTATGTAAATGAATTAAGGATGTATTTATGTAAATGATTTAAGCATGCATTTTATGGAAGTGATCAAATGAAAAAAATATCTGTTTTGAAGTAGTCTATTTTGAAGTGGTTAAAAACTTGTACAAAAAAATGTGAGGCAACAAATGTGACCAATCCATTGTACTTTTTTATACTTTTATTTTGTCAGTCAAAGGTTAACCCTTTACCACACAATCCCATAGAATCCCAGGTTTAACCCTTTACCACATAATCCCGAGTTTCAGCGACCCTGGGGAAGAAGCCTTTTGAAAACGTGGGAAAAGGAGAAAATGTTGGCTACCAGCATTTTCTCCTTTTCCCACTATGTTTTTTCCCCTATCAAAGAGAAGTACCATCATTTGCATCACATTTAATTTGTCATCTGTAAATGCTTTCAATTTGGACAAGTCTAAAATTTTGTTGTCTGGTAAAGGATTAACAAGCCTGAAATAGAAGGCTCTAGAAAACTGGGGAAAATGAGAAAATGCTGGTGACCAGTACTTTCTCCTTTTCCTACAATATTTTCCATCATATCAAAGACAGAAATCATCATTTGTGCTACATTTATTTGTCATCTGGAAATGCTTTAAATGTCGTCAAGTCCAAACTATTGTCGTTTGGGAAAGAGTTATTCGATGAGGAATGACAAGGGAACTTTTACTCCTGGTCGCATAAAGATTTAGTCTTTGTGGTTTTTTTGCAACCATATTAGATCAAGATCTGATTGCACAAGATGTGTAGTGTGATCTTGGATCTACAGAGTTTGGTATGTAATTAATATTCTTACCCAAAGGTGGAGATATTGTGGCAAAAGGAAAAATTGATAATTGCGAGCAATTTGTCTGTTAGTCACATTGTTTTTAGAAGAAGTCCTTTGAAAAATGTTTTTTCAAGCATCAGTTTGTACATTAGACTTTCATTTATTTGATCAATTTTATCACATTTTACAAGGATCTTTTCCAAATCTTCCACTGCCTTTCTTTTTTCCAGGAGGTAAGATGTCGGACACTCATTGCATTGTTGAAACTTTGATGTTATGATAGGATTTTTTTGTCCTGTATGGGTGTGTACATGTAGATAAATGTCTTGTTGCTATAGCAACAAAATTATTATTGCATCATGGAATGTGAATTAATTAAGCTCGACTTAATCATCTAAAGAATCACTGCCATTATTTTGCTAAATAAATATTTTGTAAATAATTTTCTTGTTCTTATTTTTGCAGTTATCCAAACCCTTTACCACACAATCCAGAGTTTTAACGACCCTCTAGAAAGAAGACTTTTGAAAACACTGTAGGCAAAGAAGAAAATGCTAGTAACCAGTTTTTTTTGTCCCAGAACTTTACCGCTCATGCCATTGAAAAAACCTGCATGTATTCACTGAGATTATCTTCACATTTGAAACAGATGACTTTTTTTGGGGGGGGGGGGTGTTATTATTTTTTTCTATGTAAGTTTAGACTCACAGACTTTTATGCTGTATGTCTCATACATCTATTTTTCTCTGTATAAAACGGCAAATTTTTGACAGGACCAAATTAAAAGCAATTGCAGACAACAAATTGAATGTAGCTTAAATGATTATTTCTGTCTTTAATAGGGTAGGAAACACAGTGGAAAAGGAGAAAATGCTGGTTGACAACATTTTCTCCTTTTCTCCCAGTTTTTAGCTCCACTGGCCGAAGGCCAGCGGGCTTATGTCATGGCCTGTTGTCCGTCGTGCGTCCGTCCGTCCGTTAACTTTTTTTTAAAACGTCTTCTTCTCTGAAACTACCCATCCAATTTTGATGAAACTTCACAGAAATGATCCTGCCATGGTCCTCTTCAGAATTATTTGAAAGAATTTAATTCCTTCAAAAACTCTGGTTGCCATGGCAACAAAACTGAAAAATTTTGAAAATCTTTGAAAATCTTCTTGTCTGAAACCGTAAGGCCAAGGGCTACCAAATTTGGCATGTAGCTTTATCTAGTGGACCTCTACCAAGTTTCTTCAATTTATAGCCCTGGGGTCAAAATTGGCCCCGCCCCGGGGGTCACAAGTTTTACATGGGCTTATTTAGGGAGAACTTTAAAATTCCTCTTCTACCTAGCCATGGGGCCTAGGGCGACCAAATTTGGCATGTAGCTTTATCTAGTGGACCTGTACCAAGGGTATCCAAATTATAGCCGAGGGTCAAATTTGACTTCGCCCCGGGGGGTAACATGTTTTACATGGGCGGGCTTATATAGGAAAATATTTCGCATCTAACTATAAGGGCTAGGGCTATCAAATTTTGCATTTAGCTTTATCTAGGGGGTCTCTATCAAGGGTGCCCAAATTATAGCCCAGGGGGTCAAATGTAGCCCCACCCCAGGGGGTCACAAGTTCTACATGGTCTTATATAAGGAAACTTTAATAATCTACTTGTACATAGCCATATTTAGGCCTAGGGCTACCAAATTTTGCATGTAACTTTATATAATGGGCCTCTACCAAGAGGGCCCAAATTTTAACTTTGGGGGTCAAGTTTGACTCCACACCAGGGGTCACAAGTTTTACATTGGCTTTTATAGTGAAAACTTGATAAACCTGTGTCATGGATCACATATTTTACAGGGCCTTTTATTCAGCAAACTTGTTTTACATGACTTTTTATTGGGCATGATTAAAAAATCTTTTTGTTTATAACCACACATTCTAGTTTCATATTGTAGGTCTGGGGTCAAAATTACCTTCATTCCAGGGATCGCAAGTTTGACATGGGCTTCAAAATATTGTCACTTCAATTTAAACATTAATCAAGGGAAATAACTCTTTTTATGAAAGATAAAGTTCGTTACTATTTACCTCCCTTGATTATCAAGCTGCAGTGATACATGATTGGTGCGAGACAAGTTTTTTAGCTCCACTGGCCGAAGGCCAGCAGGCTTATGTTATGGCCCGTTGTCCGTTGTGCGTCCATCCGTATGTTAACTTTTTAGCTCACTTGAGCACAACGTGCTCAAGGGGAGCTTTTAGGATCACCTGGTGTCGTCAACAATTCTTTAAACATCAACTCCTCCTAAACCACTGGGCGGATTTGGACCAAACTTGGCTGGAATGTTCCTTGGAAGGTCCTCTTTAAAAACTGTTCACAGAATTTGATTCCATCAAAAACTCTGGTTGCCATTGCAACCAAATGGAATTTTTTAGGGAATTCTTTAAAAATCTTCTCCTCTGAAACCACGGATCAGATTTTGAAATAATTTCACAGATATGCTCCTTGGGTGACCCTTTTTAAAAATTGTTCGTAAAATTTTGATCCGTCAAAAAATGTGGCTCTGGTGAATGGGGGCTTCTTGCACCATATAGAAATGAAGGAATTCTTCAAAATTCTTCTCTGAAACCGCTGGTCAGATTTCGAAATAATTTCACAGGATTGTTCCTTGGGTGACCCTTTTCAAAAACTGTTCGTAAAATTTTGATCCGTCAAAAAACGTGGCTCTGGTGAATGGGGGCTTCTTGCACTATACAGAAATGAAGGAATTCTTTAAAAATCTTCTCTCATGGGTTTCATGTTTTACAGGGCTTTTCATTGAGAAAAATTTGAAAATCTTCTTGTTTATAACATTCAAGAACTGAATTATTTGGTATGGAGCTTTATATTGTGGACCTCCACCAGGATTCAAATAATTATAGCTTTGCGATCAAAATTGGCTTTGCCCATGGATCACAACTTTCTCGTAGGATTAGATAGAAAAATGTTTGCATGTTCTCGTGTTTGAAATCAATTTGCTGAATATTGTAATGTTTGGCTTGTAGTGTTTTTACTTAATAGCCAGTGGAGCGATACAGGGCCATCATGGCCCTCTTGTTTCAAAAGCCTTCTCTTTCAGGGTCATTAAAATTCAGAAATGTGTAATAAAAGGTTAAAAGCCAGTGGAGCAATACAGGGCCACCTTGGCCTTCTTGTTAATCAATCTGGCTGAAAAAAAAAATAACCGTGCTCTGGCAAAAGGGGGATTTTAATCGATAACCGTGATGCATTATACCGTACCAAGTCATCACAAAGAACTTTATGGATCCATGAAATCACTTTTATCTAACAACCAGCTGAAACATGAAGTAGACTTGTCCTTTGACCTGCAGAACATTGACCAAAAGCAAAAAAAGTTTCGGCGCAGGTCAGCCTGCGCCATTTGTGCAGGCTGACCTTGGTGCATTGAGCACCCTTTTGCCAGAGCATAGCTCAAATTGTTGAATATTTCCTACCGTGCAAACTTCTGCACCTCCATTTCATTTTATCATAGTTGGTGACTATTACAGAAGTTACGGCCCTCTGGCCTTACTCTGTTTTCAACATTTAGCGCTGGTCCAGTGACAAGCAACCTGATTGAAGGAGGGGGAATGTTTGTCGGTATTAAAGGCCCAGCAGCAGCCAAAAGTAAACAATGCGGGTGTTAAAATGTAGTTGAATTTAAATCATACCATTTAAAACTATGGAATTTATTGCGAAGATGGGAATTTGTTATTGTGAGGTCGGTCCAAATGTTATTTGCTGACAGAAAAATGAATCTAAAAACCAAGCAAAAAGTAAACAAAAGATAGAGCGATTTGGCAGTTTTTTACCAAGTTTTGAAATACATTTTTATACCAGCGATTAATACTTGGACCGACCGTTCAATAACAGATAGTCATATTCACAATAATTTTCGTACTTTTAAATGGTATGATATAAATTTAAAGGTATTTTAAAACCCACATTGTTTACTTTTTGCCGTCACTGGGTCTTAAAATAAAACTTGTTCATTGCAGTAAATAACAACGTCCAAACTTACGTCATTCATATCTGTTCCTCTGTTTTTTTTTTTAACCCTAAGGTTAACTCACAGACCTTTTGCGGACAGTGTAGATCAAGATCAGACTGCACAGAACGTGCAGTCTGATCTTTGATCTACACTGTCCGATAAGGACATATAGTTTCCCCCAAAAATATATATTCAAAATGGTAAAATTTGCTTTTTTACTATCAGCTTAAAAGTTTCATTTCACTTATTTATCAAGATAAGGGTTAAAATAAAAAAGGTAAAACTTTTCCCTTTGTGGTCGTGAGTTACAAAAAAAAATCAGCTGTGTTTATAAATGAATGGGGGCCCAATATTAGTAATTTCGTAAACGAAAATCCGGCTCAACAAAATGTCACGGTGTACGTTTTACACGACGTAGCCGTTTGTACGTCAGTAAAGCAGAAGGTCTAAATGAGCGATCTTTCCTTTACAATCACGTCAATGACGACGTCGCCAAATTTAACGGAATGTAACACCGGCAAGTTTCAGAGTGACGTTAATATCAGGCAAGGGTAAAATTATGCGATTTTGCCTTTGGCCACACTTTCCTTTTCAAAAATTGTTCGCTGTTGAAGACGTAAAAAATTCGTTTGCAACCGAAGATATGTTAACCATTTCAGTGCCATTAGCGAAAACGGCAGTATTTGGTGACGGCATAAATCAAGATCAGACTGCAGTCTGATCTTGGATTTGTACTGTCTGCTTGTTTAGTAAGTCCTATTAGATAAGAGACCGTATTCTTCGGTGTGGCTGAATGCGCTGGCTTTTGACCTACCTCTTGGTGCAGTTAAAAAATGAATAGATGGTAATTTGCGATTGGTAAAAAAATGTGCACATGTTTATTCGGCGGGCCCCTGCTTGCATATTTGCTGACACATTTATGAAATCACCATTTACAAGCGTTGCTACCGCTAATCGACACCCCGGGGCCTTGATTTATACCATTGCAAAATAATGTAGCAGAGAATGCTATTTGGAAATTTATTATTTTCATAGGCGTTACCAAATAACTCATCAATAGATCTAGTACTTTTCAACAAAATGAAAAACAGTGAAGAAAAAGAAGCAATTGCTTGTGAGGTTCATTTTCATTCTTTTACTTTATACTGAGCCAAAAAAGAATTTCAATATTCATATTCCAGTATCTCTTACGCCGTCTATCTTTTTTAAAAAGATATTTCTTGTTTAAAAATGTTTGGCCCTAAAAGAGTTAATCCTTTACCAAACAATTACTATTGTTGAATAAAGCTTTTGAAAACATTGAATGAAAAGGAGAAAATGCTAATAACGCAATGTTTTCTGTCCATTAAATGACAAATAGGCTTTTTATCATTTAGACCATATTTAACATATCGTCTGTAAGCGCTTTGAATGAATGAATGTATGTGTGTTTTGTGGCGCATCGACATCTAGGGTCATTTAACGCGCAAAAAAGAAGTAATGAAAGGAAAGAACAGGATGTAAGAATGTGAGTCACGAGTGTATGATGAAAGATGCGTTATGAAATGATACTATAATGGAAATAAGATAGATATACAGTGATAAGAATAAAATAGTCCGAATACATGTATGTATAAAAGTTTGGAATTGGGCAAAATTTTGTCGTCTGGCATCGAGTTAAACACCTAACGAAACGTGCACTGGTTCACTTTTTAGCAACATCCGTAGAGAAGGAATGTATCTTGGAAAACTGTAAACCCTTTGCCGCACAATGCCGACTTTCAACGACCCCAGGAAAGAAGCCTTTTGAAAACATTGTAGGAAAAGGAGAAAATGCTGGTAACCAGCATTTTCTCCTTTTCCCACAATGTTTTCTACCCGATCAACGAAAGAATTGCACCATTTGAGCCACATTGAAATTTATCGTCTGCAAATGCTTTCAATTTGGATAAGTCTAAAATTTTGTCGTCTGGTAAAGGGTGAGTCAAGCCTGACGAGGAAGGATCGCAAATCGCAGCCGCACGGACTGACCTGAGTCGACCCTTTAACTCAGATGACAGAACTTTAGAATTCGCAAAATTTAAAGCAATTGCAGATGACATATTCAGTGTAACTTAAAAGATCATACCTGTCATTGAAATGATAGAAAATATCGTGGGAAGGGAGTACATGCTTGTTGCCACTTTTTTCTCCTTTTCCCATAATGTTTTCAAAAGGTATATACCTTATATTTTGAGTCGTAAAAATTTGGAATTGTGTGGTAAAGGGTTAGCCTGACCCGAAAACGCCCCGACCCCTTGCCACTCGGGCTGATCCCAGTCGACACTTCTACCAAAAAAGTTCAAGCTCCCTTTTCTCTTGAGCTTCTTCAAAAAATAACGACACGTTTACAGTCAGTGGCCATAAATATTTCACTAAAATTTAACGTCCTCATTAATTTACATGTATATTCCAAGTCTACTTTTTAATTACTTTTGGGTTAATTAAAGAGATGTGCTAAAAACATTCATTCATTCGTTCGTTCGTTAGATCATTCATTCATTCATTCATTCTTTCGTTCGTTCGTTCATTTGTTCGTTCCTACGTTAGATCATTCATTCATTCATTGAAATATGAAGCTATTGGTATGAAACATGAAAACAAGTTTGAAATTGAAATAACAATGTTTTTAGACTCGATACACAGTAATGTTATAAAAATGTAGCTCTTCAAAAAGCAATCAACTTTTTCGAAAAACGATTTTACATTAGTTACGTCAGTGGAGACGTCTCCAAGATTTCGCTCTTTACCAAACGACAAAATTTTAGACCTGTCCAAATTGAAAGCGTTTGCAGACAACAAAATAAATGCAACTCAAAAATTGAAATTTGTTTTAGGACGTGTAGAAAACAATGTGGAAAAATGAGAAAATGCTGGTTACCAGCATTTTCTCCTTTTCCCACAATGTTTTCAAAAGGCATTTTTCTCGGAGTTGTTAAAACTCGGGATTGTGTGTCAGAGGATTAACAGAATAATAGCACCACAAACTTTTTTCTGTAACTTTGATGTCAGGCGAGAAACAATAATAGCATGTTAGTGGAAATAGCTCCAGTAACTTCGCTTTGTAACAGTGTTGTTTCTCTTATATAGTTAGCATAATCAGAGGCGACGAATTTACTTTCTTTCCCACTGAAAAAATGCATGTAAGCCAATGTGAATTCTTGAATTTGAAGAAATACTTTTGAACACTGACTGTATATATTTAGCGTTGAGGAAGTGCATAAAACTTACGTGTCGTTATCTATGTTTGGTTTTCAGTCCCATCCTTATCGTGTGGAACGAATGTTGAGTAAAAGTGAAGATACGCACCTCACCCGGTAACGTTGTAATGCAACCATTATAAATGACTAACTAAAACAAAAGGACAGGTGAGGGGCGCTAAATATGTTTATAAAAAAAAAAGCCGTTAACTCTTACCCAGACGAAAAAAAAAATGTATAGACTTGTTGAGATTGATAACATTTGCACACGACAAATTTAAATTGGTTCAAATACTGAGGTTTGTCTCAGAAAGGGTAGAGAATATTATGGGAAAAGGAGAAAATGTTGGTGACCAGCATTTTCTCCTTTTTCCATAAAATTTTCAGGGATGTTGAAAAAAGGGATTGCTTGGTAAAGGGTTAAAGTCGTTCTCAACGTCCAATGTGTAATGGTTTGCTGTTTGGTGTTAAACGCCTTTTTCAACATTATTTCAGTTTTACAGCAGTGACCACTGCACCTATCCATGCTTTCCTGGAGTTTGTTTTTACCCGTGCTTCGCAGCTTATTTTTCCCAAGCCACCGGCTGCTGTCCAACAAATTCATCGTGGAGACAATGGTGAGCGATGAGAGAGGAATGAATCCTCTCGCAATGACTACAAGTATCATCAACCCTCGGAAAGAAATTCGCCGAGCTGGGGATTCGAACCAGCGACCTCCTGGGTTTCAAGCCCCGGACGTTACCGACAGAGCTTTCGGGCTCAGCCAAAGAGTGAACCCTTTACCAAACAATCCGTACTTTAAACGACCCTTACAGAGAAGGCATTTGAAAACATTATGGGAAAAGATGAAAATGCTGGTAACCAGCATTTTCTCCTTTTCCCACAATGTTTTCTATCCTTTCAAAGAAGAATTTCACCCCATTAAATATGTCGTGTGCAAACGCTTTCAATATGAACAAGTGAAAGTTTTTATGACGTAGCTGAATGTGCTGGCTTTTGGCCTACTTTTTGGTACTGATAACAAACGAATAAATAGAAATTTGTGATTGGTCAAAAATGAAGACACGTTTATTCCAAGGACCCATAAGGTAAAAATTGAAGACACGTTTACTCTAAAGGCCCCTGTCTGTCTGCTGGCAATTTACGCCGTCTATCTTTTTTTTAAAAGATATTTCTTGTTTTTTTTTTTTTGGCAAGGAGTTAAGGGGTCGGATTGTTTTTAAACATCCCTTGTTTTGGTTTAATTTATATCACTATTTATTACGTTAAACGTAATCGATGATACGTAGTGACTGTCATTCTGTGTTTGATCTCACTATACTATATATCTTCTCTCAGTGATACATCAAAAACAATATGGATTGGAATAAATACGGAATAGTTTCGATAATTTTACTGGGGTTTATAATAGTTTGCTCTTCAGGTACACGTAGTTTTGTTTTCGTGTTTGAATTAGTTTTACACCGCTTTCAGCCGTATTTCTGTCATATCACGGCGACAGTTCATGTTTTTCTAGGGTTCTACGGTGCTATACTGGGGTACAAAAGTGTCTTGTCCAAGGACACTCCGACGTTACTGGCGTCAACAGCAAAGACGGGATCAGACTAATGTTTACTTATAATGAATCTAACGTATCAAACCCTTAGGCTGCTAAGCGTGACTCACTGACCCTTTGCGGACTGTGTAGATCAAGATCAGACTGCACAGAACGTGCAGTCTGATCTTGGATCTACACTGTCCGTTAAGGAGATATTTTTCTCCAAAAATAAGTTTGAAAAAACATTATTCGGGTTTTCACTATCGGCTTGAAAGTTTCATGTCACTTTTTAAGCAGGATGCGGATTAACTCTTTATCGTATGATAAAGTTTTAGACGTGTCTCAATCTTGAATGCGTTTGTAGTCAACAAATCAAACATGGGTCAAATAATGAGACCTGTCTAGGAAAGGACAGAAAACATTGTAGGAAAAGGAGAATAACGCTGGTTACCAGCTTTAGCGCTGTAAGGATTCATGATGAAGACAACCTTTTACTCCAATGGGACAAGAAGTATCTTCGGTCTAATCAAATCCTTTGTGACGTGATGCACATCCGTGTTGTGCGTTATGGGCGTTGTAACGGGCCGGGACTGGTCCCCGTTGATTATATATATGAGCGGCTAAGCCATGCTCTGTGAAAAGGGGGCTTAATGCATCTCCGTAATACATGATACCAAGCAAGTCATCACATGATCTTGGATCCATAAAATTCATTTTGCCTAACAACCGAATGAATCATGTGGTAGATTGGTCCTTCGACATGCAGAAATTTGACCCATAACAAAAAGTATCGGCCCAGGTCAGCCTGCGCGGACTGCGCAGGCTGACCTGGGTCGATACTTTTTGCAGATGCATTAAGTCCCCTTTTTCATAGAGCATGGCTCATACATTATGAGCGGCGCCCTGGCAAAAGGGGATTTAAAGCATTTCCGTGATGCATTATACCAAGCAAGTCATCACATGATCATGGATCCCTGAAATCAATTTTGCCGAACAACCAGCTGAATCTAGAGGTAGAACTGTCCTTTGACATGCAGAAACTTTACATCTAGGAAAACGTTTCGATTCATGTTAGCCTGCGCGGACTGCTCAGGCTGATATGGGTCGATACTTTTTGCAGATGCATTAAACCCCTTTTCACAGAGCATAGCTCAGCGTATGGTTCAAATGTGATTAGCTGTGCGAGGGAAGATATCCATTCTAGTTACGCCATTGCGGTCTACCTTACTTAAACCGTTTTCCTTCTTCTCTACAAGATAAATCTTTACCAAACAATCCCGAGTTTTAACGACTTGAAGGAGCGGGGTGGGAGAAAGAGAACATGCTGTTAACCAGCATTTTCTTTTTTTCCCAATATGTTTCCTATCCTTCTAGATACAAAAACAGTTGTTCGACGTCGTCTGCAATGAATGCCTGCCATTTGGACAATCCTGGAATTTGCTTGTCTTTTAAAGGGCTAAATAAATGCATCTTGAAACTAATATGCAGCAGACGGCTTTAAGAAAATCTGAATATATCATATACGGATTTTCTTAATGCCGTCTGCTGCATATTAGTTTTAAGATGTATTTCTCATATATCAATTACCAATTTATGATGACTATATTATACACTAAGAATAAGGATAGACATTATGAAACACCCTGTATAATGATAATTTCGAAGCCGTCTACTGCATATTTATTTAACAATCGAAAGAAAGTAATTTCATACATTCTTCAGTTATATATGTGCATGAGCTTTCTTTTAATAGAATGATCTGTCATGCATAAAAATACGTGAACAGTGAATTATAAAACCTCCGATTTAATCCTTGCGTTTCCTCCGCAGTCAAATCAAAGTAAATTAAATTAAATCTCAATAACGTTATTTTAGATGAAACTAAACATAAGAAAAAAAAAAAATCGTTAGTGTTTTCGGGTTTATTGTGTCATTGTTGCATGTATGCTATGTTGTCTTTTTTTTGTAACGATGAACGGCGATGTAGTTTAAGTTGAAGTAATAATGTTCTGTTCTCTTAAAAAAAAGAACGATTATGAAATGATACATCCAATGCTTCTTTTTTTAAATTACAGATAATAAACTGAAATCGTTTTGTTACTTCACAAACTGGTCTAACGAACTTGCATCTTACGATGCCAGATTTTACATTTCGAACATCAACACAACACTCTGCACTCATCTGATCTATGCTTTCGCTCAAATAGACTTTGCCAAAGTCAAACTGATCCCATCCTCTCCAAAGGACGATAATGGACAATTGTATCACAAGGAAGGTCGCTACTTCGATTTTACCAACCTCAAAATTGAACATCCTCACTTGACGACATTGCTGTCTGTGGGCGGAGCATCAAACGGCGGGGCGGGGTTTCTGCAGATTGCCCAGTCACGCGGTCTTATGGTTGAGTTTGCCAGGAATTGTGCCATATTTCTGCGCGATAGAGACTTTGACGGAATTGATGTGGACTGGGAGTACCCATCGGATGCGACAAGAGACAGTTACACAGAACTGCTAAAGGTATTCTGACAACACATAGTTGTATTATAGTGTATGAATATCGACGGCGTAATGTCAATAACGCACAATACGCCCGGTTTAGCGTTACACCAGAACCGATTGCTTCCGTCTTGCGGGCCGTAGCAGTCAAAAGTAGCCCAATGAGAAATTTGATACCAATCATTATGTGGCTGTACTGTTTTATCAGAAAAGATGAAAAATTGTCTAAAATGTGTGATGCTGATTTGATCATTCTTTGAGAAACTGAGCGTAACTTTACCAGGTGCATAGCTAGGAACGTAGTTAAGATGGAGTCAAATTTATTCTAGATTTTCTTCTTTTTTTTTTCTTTCTTTCTTTCGTCGTTTTTCCTCAAGCAAAATAGATACATATTAGCACCTTAAAGAGCAAAGCACAACTTTGTCAATTTTTAGACAATGTAAATTAAGATCATACTGCATTTTGCAGCCAATGTAGATCAAGATCAGACTGCACAGAACGTTCAGTTTGATCTTTGATCTTCATTGCCCGCTGTTTAGTTTTTATTTCCTGGCAAAAACAATTTTTAGAATTGAGATAATTTGGTCTCTTCCTGATTGAGAAAACATGTTTCGTTCATTTAATGCTTTCATGGTTAATATGGAAGCCCGTGCTTCCGCGAGTCTGCCTGGCTAGCGCCTGTTTGCTATGTTTTTGGGAACTATTAATTGTCTAAATACGGTCTTCAACCAGATAAGATCCCCCTGTTCTCTGATTTTCAGAGGGTAGACTTTGTGTTTGAAGATGAATAGATTCGATAAAAACCCTCGCTCATGATTCCAGTTTTTGGTACATTTTAGTAAAGATCGTTAGACACACCTTTCAGAGAAATGATCTGCAACACTTTGTTTGGGAAAGTGAGGCAGTAAAGGCTTTAAAGAGATAGATTTTCACTCTATTTTCATTGTAGTAAAAACTTACCGATGTAACACCAAATGCGTAATTAAAAAGAAACACACGTGGGATTACATCAAATATACTTTTTATATCGTTTGAACATAAAATCTTTCGCTTATTTATCGCTTCGATAGGAGTTAAAGATTAGTCTCGATTCGGGTCGGGTCATGCTTCTAAGGTCTTTGCATATTAAACACCCCAAAAACATTAGCAATTGAGATGAGACCTTACATAAAGTAAAGGCGTTTTGCGTAACATGATATTGTTAATGCAGTTTTCAGTCCTACACTTAAACCTGTAATAAGATGCTAGAATCAGAAAAGTGGTCCCGTATAGCAGGTAGTCTTTAAACGAAAATATTGTTACAGGGGATAGTATATGATACAAGACGAAACCCATCCTAAGTTACGCCTGGTTCCTTGAGATGATCAAAGTATAGCACCATCATATGGTACCTGGCTTTCACGTCTTATCCGAAAGACTATTAATAATATTAGGAGGCCAGCCATGGGAATCGAACCCACATCCTCAAGTGGCCTGAGATTTTACATTCACAAGTCTCGTGTTTTACCACATTAGCTATTGGGGCTGGTCAAGAAAAACTGAAATGAAAGACTCATTCTTTGTAATATCATGAAGGAAATGGCCGATCCAAGGTTGAGAGAACTTATGGTCAAGCCCTTTGCCTTGTTACTATTCTATCACGAACTTGTAGCCTATAAAATGGCAGAGAGATACATTTGAAGTAAAACCTAATTGGAATTCCATTCTTTTGTTCACAGACCATGCGAGAGGAGTTTGAGAAGGAGGCAAAAAGAACACACAAACCGCGTTTGTTGATAACCATAGCTGTCGGAGTGGGCTCCAAAGTCATACAAGAGTCATACAACATCACAGAAATATCAAAGTACGCCTATCTTGTTTCGGAATAGTGTATATAAATCTTTGCCAGACGACCTCGTAGAAGCAGGTTTTTGAAAACATTGTGGGAAAAGGAGAAAATGCTGGAAACCAGCATTTTCTCCTTTTTCCCCACAATGTTTTCCACTCTTGTAAAGACAATCTAACCATTTGAGCAGCTGTTGATTTCTTGTACTCAAATGTATTAATTTTTTCTCATAGTTTATAGAAGCTTCTCAGAACCAACCCCGTTATTTCAAGACCCCGTGGAAGCAGGTTTATGAAAACATCGTGGGAAAAGGAGGAAATGCTGGTAGCCAGCATTTTCTCCATTTCCCACAATGTTTTCCACTCGTTCAAATTTCATCGTTTGAGATGCATTTACTTTGTCGTCGGCACGTTATAACAAAACGGCGAAGTCTTAGATTTTTTCGTCTTGTAAAGACTTACACCTTTACAAACAAGCTTTTCACCATCCCATTGAAGTACGTTTTCTGATATTTCAAAGGTTTGGGCAACGTAATAGGCCTATATACGTGTCTGTTATGTGTCTATTATATCTGTTCTACGATTTAAATTGTATCAAGGGCAAATTAATGATGCTCATTCGGAATTATTATCCAAAATGTTAATATATTTTGGGCCGGAGACCTTTTATAAGAAATAAAATATTATACTGCAAAGAAATTTCTCGTGATCTGATTGGATAATATGCCCTGAACATATATATCATGTACACGGGCAAAACCAACGTAAAAGCAGTTTCCCTTTTGGGAGCCCCGTATACATGACTACACTTTCAACACAACATCCAAAATGGCGGCGTCGATCAAGATTAACATCAAGATTATGCACCAAACTGCACGTTTTACCAAGGTTTCAGTGACGTCAGTTCCCAGTGACGTCAGTTTTCATTGAATTGGGGCACTCAGAAGGGAAATTCTACTTCGCCAGCGTACTCAATTTTTGAAACCAAAAAACAGGTAAATTTCGCTTAACACACATTGGAATGGTAAAACTTTGCAGTATAATAAATTCGTTGTACGGTCAGGTGGCAGGGGGCTTGGAAACTTGTTCACGGCTGTGCTGAATAATGTCGCCACCTTGCCGAAGGCGCAAGGTGGCGACATTATTCACCACAGCCGTGAACAAGTTTCCAAGTCCCCTGCCACCTGACCGTACAACTAATACTGTATTAGTTGATTTGTAGTCTGCAAATGCTTTCAATTTGGATGTGTCTAGAATTTTATCTTCTGGTAGGGGGTTAAAACCCGATACCATAATGTCCTTTTTTACGGGCCTCTAGATAGCAGACAACCTTAAACACTCAATAAAAGGGTAATTTAATAAATTACAATAATGTAATTCACTGTTGATGAAATAAATAAATAAATAAATAAACAGATCTAAAAGAATAAAAAAAAAAAAAAAAATAATGATAATACTGATAATCTTTATCATCATCATCATCATCACAAGAACATCAACATCATCATCACAAGAACAAGAACAAGAACATCGTCATCATCAACAATTTTTCCTTACAGATACGTTGACTATCTGTTGGTGATGTCCTACGACTTCCACGGACCCTGGAGTTTAGTCACAAGTTTTTCGGACCCGCTCTATTCCAGGAAGTCAAATCCAGAGTTTAATCAGGAACTTAGTCAGGTATGAAAAAAAATAACGTTTTATCACATAATCTCCCTTGTTTTTGAACAGTGTAATATACCCATTACGAATTTTCTCATCTTATAACGTGTGATATCAGAGTTGTGTGACGTCACTTTTGACGTCATTTTGTACGTATTTCACATTGTCTGCGCATGTCATATTCTTCAAAGATTCGACCTGTCTGCTATGACGCATCACCCATCCCCCGAATATTCGGGAAAAGTAGGGCTTACAGCGAAGCTATTAGCCTATTACCCAAGCATGTAGGGGCTGTTTTAATAACTGGCCGATGCATAGGTTATATGCTAGCCGATCACAGCTGAATGAATCGCACCAGGTAGCGTTTAATTGAGTAAACGTTTGTTTCATTTTGAAATTCATTTTGAAAAGTAGTCCGGTTCTGTACCCATAATGCCCATATTAGATAGATGTGTATTTGTAGAATGCCATCTAGCGGGAGATAATGACGTATTTCATTCAAGTGAATGGGGTTTATGGATAATACCGCAGGCGTATCTATAGATGGTTTTCTATAATTTGTGAAATATCGTTATGTGATAAAAAGAATCTGACATTCGTTGGCGTTTGAGATAAATTTTTATTATACTCGTCAAGAAAAAATGTTATCAGGCTCGCCAAAGGCTCGCTTAATCACATTTTCCCTAGACTCGTTTGTTAAAGTTTTATCTCAAACGCCAACTCATGTCAGATCCTATATATCAGTAACAAGATCCTTGGTATACAGAAAATCCTTGGTATATAGAAGATCAAGAGACATGTTCGGTCATATTCCAGAAAAAAAGCAGTGGACAGTGTAGATCAGAGATCAGACTGCACGTTTTGTGCAGTCTGATCTTGATCTACACTGTCCACAAAAGCTTCTGGTGTCGTCTATGGTATGGAAAGAGTTAACCCTTAACCTGCTAAAAAAGATTCATTAAACTTTCAAGCCGACAGTAAAACCCCGAATAATACTACTTTAAACTTGATCTTTAAAAAAAAAATCTTATCGGACAGTGCAGATCCAAGATCAGACTGCACATTCTGTGCAGTCTGATCTTAATCTACACTGTCCGTAAAAGGTCAGTGAGTCGCCCTTAGCAGCCCAAGAGTTAAGCAAGCCACGCAAGCATCTACTGAATTTCAATTGAGGGCAAAAATACTCATAAACCTACTAAAATAAGTGAAATGACAGTTTTAAGCCGATAGTAAGAAGCCAAATTTTGCTATTTCAAAGTTATATTTCGGGAAAATTATCTCCTCTTTCGACAGTGTAGATCTAAGATCAGACTGCACGTTCTGTGCAGTCTGATCTTGTCTACGCTGTCCGCAAAACGTTTTTTGCGTCGCGCTTAGCAGCCTGTGGGTTGAAATGTACCCATACTAAGCGAGCACCTGTCTTAAAAACTATTTAGCAAAACTTTAGACTTGTCAAAACTGAAGGCATTTGCAGACGACAATTTAAAGGTTAGTAAAATGAAGGGGATTGTCACTGAAAGCATAGAAAAGGATTGTGGTCCGCGCAGGCTGACCTAGGTCGAAACTTTTTGCTACTTGTACATCTTCTGCATGTCAAAGGATCATTCTATCTCATGGTTCAGTTGGTTGTTCAACAAAATTGATTTTATTGATCCATAATTATGTGATAACTTTCTTGGTATAATGAATCACGGAGATGCATTAAACCCCCTTTTGCCAGAGCATGGCTCATTTACTATAATTTATGAGCGCTTTGATATCAAAAGTAATGTCACAATGACATAGTATTATTAATACTATTATATTATACATTTTTTAGCTTACCCTTTCATTACCACATTCGAAATTAAAGGAAGTTTCCCATGGCATAGATCAAGTTCAGACTGCACAGAATGTGCTGTCTGATCTTGAATCAACACCGTCCGATAGTTGACTTGATTGACTGAATTTGCGTTTATTTATCGTCGCCACCGGTTTCCCATATTGGCGACGCCCCCTTAAGGCTGTTAGTATTGTCACGGGTGATAGTGCAGATACAGGACGAAACCCATCCCAAGCTTCGCATTGTTCTTTAACGTGCTCGGTGTATAGCACCGTCACACGGGACCTCGGTTTAACGTCTTATCCGAAAGACTATTAGTAATTTTAGATGGCCAGCCGTTGGACTTTCAACCAATGAGTCCTTTTAATGTCGACTTGATAAAACTTCGAAAAGGCAAATATCATTTACATAAATATTGAGCCGAAAAGTTTAAAGACAGCCATAGTAAGTGATACCATTTAACAGGACCCGAGAAATAAAAACTTGAAGAAATAGACAAACATACATACAAGTTTTAACCCATTCAGCGCTGTAGGAAAAAAATGTGCTTAAAAATGCAGGAGACTTAAAGTAAGATCAGACAGCACATAATGTAATAATTATCATCATCATCATGGTCGTCGTCGTCCCCCACTTCTTCTCTTAATCTGTCAAAAAGCGGTTCAGTGCATCTGCATAATGACTTGTATCGACTCATGTCAGCACGCGTAGTCCGCCCAGGCTGACATGGGTCGAAACTATTTTGCATTTGGTAAATTTTCTGCTTGCTCATGAACCATTCTATATCATGACTCAGTCGGTTGTTAGACATGATAAGTTTTATGGATCCATAATTATTAGATGACTTGCTTAGTATAATGCATCTCTGCCTTCCATAAACCTTTATCCTGCTGAATTAATCGGAAAAAGAAACCGTCAAACCGATAACAAAAATCTAAAACTTCCAATTTAAAATGTATTTTTGGAGGAAAGATATCTCCTTATCGGACAGTGTAGATCAAAGATCAGACTGCACGTTCTGTGCAGTCTGATCTTGATCTACACTGTCCGCAAAAGGTAAGCGAATCGCGCTCAGCAGCCCAATGGTTAAACCACTTTTCTCCAAACAATATCAGGTTTTAACGACCCTAGGAAAGAAGCTTTTTGAAAACATTGAGGGAAAAGGAGAAAATGCTGGTAACCAGCTTTTTCTGCTTTTCCCACAGTGTTTTCTACTCTATCAAAGACAAATTCCACCATGTGACCCATCTTTTATTTGTCGTCTGCAAATGCTTTCAATTTGGACTGGTCTAAAATTTTGTGCCGAGCCCCGGTAGCTGTCGGTAGCGTGCAGGACTTGAGAACACGGTGTCCAGGGTTCGATCCCTGGCTACGACCCCTCGCTCGGCCAATTTCTTTCCGAGGATTGATGATAGTCACTGCGACAGGATTCATTCCTCTCCCACCGCTGACCATTGTTTCAACGATGATTATGTGGGAAAGCAGCCAGTGGCTTGGAAGGAAAATTGTGCGGAGTACTGGTAAAAGAGACTCCAGGAAAGCATGGATAGGTGCACTGGCCGCCGCGATATAACTGAAATAATGTTGAAAACGGCGTTAAACACCATACAATAAATCAATCACTAAAATTTTGTCGTTTGGTAAAGAGTAAAACCTCTTATATCAAGAGCGTCACTCATTTATCTACCTCCTCGTCCGCCATATCACCATATGTCAAATACTGTGTTTCAGGAATTTTTATTGAAATGATATTATTGAGTGTAATCCCGCGGTAATTTTTAGGATCATCGACATCTCCACCTTTTAATATCGTTATGAAAACTCCAGTTCTCCAATCACTTGGGTACCGGCCACTATCGTATATTTTATTGAAAAGTAATAACAGCACGCGCGAAATTTTGGCAAAAACATGTTTGTATACTCATACTATCAGCGTCAATCAAGAGCGTCACTCATTTATCTACCTCCTCGTCCGCCATATCACCATATGTCAAATTCTGTGTTTCAGGAATGGGCTATCAACAAGTGGATATCTGAGGGCGCCCCGGCTAACAAAATTGTGATGGGTATAATAGCCACAGCGACCACCTTCACCCTGGCTAACCTGTCAAATACAGATGTCGGGGTTCCCGTACAGGCAAAAGGGAAGGCGGGGCCGTACTTACAGCGCGAGGGTCAGGCTACGTATTTCAGGGTAATTTACACATTTTGCGTGTATTTATCGTTGCCACCAGTTGTCCATGTGAGCGACACCCCCCAGAAGACTTTTAAGTTATGTTACGGGCGATAGTACATGGTACCGGACAAAAGCCGATAGACTATTAGTATTGATTAGCGATTTTAGGTGGTCAGCGGTAGGGATCGAACCCACACCCTCATTTGATTTGACGTTCACAAATCTCATGCTCTACCAACTGAGCTACTTGGGCTGGTGTAAAGGGTAATATTAGAAGGTAGACTTTACATGACAGCGAGTCACCTGTGTGAGCAAGACAACATGGGCACATTCCGAAAGCGTCGGTTTTACAAAGGGGGCATGTGTAGCCCATGATCTCTAGTGAGGGTGTAGAAAAGTCCCCGGGTTGACCGTTCAATCCTCACTCGAGACACGGGTTTTTTCACAACATACACTTCAAAGACCTATCTTAGTATTCTTTAAACCAAGGACACTCACAAGTGAGCTGTTACAGTGATATTACAAATGATGTAGGAAGCGATGTAAAAAAAAAACCCCAAATGATCCACTGATCAACCAATCATTCAATTGACCAATAAACGAACGAACGAAGAGTTTGAATATTTCTCAATATTTCAACATTATTTTCTGCCGTCAGGTTTGTGAAATGAGACGGAACGGCGCTGTGATGAAATGGGACGACGAACAGAAAATGGCCTACGCGGTCATTGACGACCAATGGGTTGGATATAACACACCAAAAAGCATGCGGGAAAAGGTATACACGTACACTAAACTTCACTTGTTGGCAATAATAGGGAATTGTTACTTATAGCGAAAATATTACAATTTGACGTACCTCTTCCGACCCTTCTATATTTCATGTTTTATTAAAATCTAAAGCCAACGAAAGGCAACACCAACTAGATTCAAAATTTTTATTGCCACTTGCTATAGGAACGTAAAGGAAATTATGTGGCTGTTAGAAACGTTGACCCTTACGCCATAAGGCACTTTTCACAACTACTGTTGCCTTTGCAGGCAGTGTAGATCAAAATTAGGCAGCACAAATCATGCAGTCTGATTGTTGATCTTCATTGTGCGCTTCGTTGAGACATTCTGAACAAGAGTGAGCCTGTACTTTCGGTCAGTTTGGTATTGTTTTTAGACTGCAACTTTCCATTGAGTTTACTCGGCGCTCTGACAGTTAACTGAAAATTCACAAATTACATTTTTATTGGCAGGTGCTTCAGCATGTTTGTCTGACCGTTGTTGCAGTAGATACGACGGAATTCACTGCAAAACTAGGAGTTTAGTAAAACCACGTATTTTTTTTTACATTGAGTACCTCAGAGCATAGGCACTTTGAAAAAAAAAAAAAAAAAATCCGCCTTCTATAACCTTATAAGAAAGATATGGCTTATTTATTACTTAATAAAGGCCGAAGTTTGTGAAAAGACAAGTGCCTATGATTCAGATGTCAAAATTACAAACTTAAATCAAAGTGCTGACAGTGCAGACTGTCGTCTATTATACCCTTCTCAACATAAGGGGAAAATATTTAACCCATAACCTGCTAAGTAAGCCACATGAAACTTTCAAGTCTATTGTAAATACCCGAATAATGCTATTTCAGACTTATTTTTAGAGAAAACTATCTCCTTATCGGATAGTGTAGATCCAAGATCAGCCTACACGTTTTGTGCAGTCTGATCTTGATCTATATTACCTGCAAAAAGTGGTCAGTGAGTGGCGCTTAGCAGCCTTAGGGTTAATGCCTCCCCCATAGTACTACATTTTTTTTTCGGCGTAGCTGAGTGTGCTGGCTCTTGACCTATTCTTTGGAACTGATAAAAAATGAATAAATAGATATTTGTGACTGGTAAAAAATGTAGACATGTTTATTCTGAGGACCCCAGTGGTAAATGTTGTAGACATGTTTATTCTAAGGGCCCCTGACTATTTAATGGCAAATTTACACCGTCTATCGTTTTTAGATATTTCTTGTTCCTATTATTCCAGGTGAAATTCGCATACGAAAACTACCTTGCGGGTACCATGTTTTGGTCACTGGATTTAGATGACTTCAAAGGGAAATACTGTAATGATGGCAAATATCCACTAATGTCCGCTGTCTATTCTGCCATTTTGGAATTCGAACCTAAAACCCCATACACGGGCACACCTACCCCAGCCCCAACAACTCCTCCATCCACCACACCAATAGACTTCCGCATGCATCACAGGACAAATCGTAATGGGGTTAATTATTTTGACATGCGCAATGAAGCCGGAAGTAGATCGGTGAACAGTGTTGTGAGAGTGTTTGTTTATCTGTTTGTTTTCACTGGAATAATTTTGTGAAATTTATATCCCTTTTTTTTTCAACCTTTTACCACATGACAAATTTTAGAAATGTCCCTTTGAAAGTGTTTGTGCACGAGAGATTTAATGTCACTGAAATGATTGAATTTACTCTTGGGAATAAAAAAATCATTGTGGGAAAAGGCATCATTTACAGGGTTGTTAAAACTCAGGTATGTGTGGTAAAGGATTAATGAACTGCAAAAGCGTGTTGAACTTTCATACATGTAGTGAGGAAGGAGTTGATGATCTTTGATGCTTTAGAACAATCGTAACATTTCTTTTTATTATAAAGTATTTTCATGAAACGTTTTGTTTCTGTAGTGTTTTGAACATCATTTCAGCTCCATCGTTGAGGCCATTGCATCTATCCATGCTTTCCTGGATTTTCTTTTGCCAGCAGTCGGTACAAAAATTCTTCAAGTCATAGCCACCAATTCGAGACAATTTAACACACTACTACATATAGACAACTCTTAAATCTTGCAGCATACCACTGTTGGATGTCATCTGCTGCATTTTTTTTCTAGGGAGTAAATTTTCTAGTTTGATAATTGGACAAAAGTACATGTATTATAATTTGAAGGGTTTTAGCTCAGAAAATTCTCATGGCTCCTACAGCGGACTACAAGTCCTCTGTCTTTACTGTGTCAAAGCACCAAATTTTTTTTCTCAGCCATTGGTGCCAAGAGCATGCCAAACTTTGAAAGGTTCACCTTCTTACCAAATATTCTTTTCTATCGAGAAGAATAAATCTAGGATTGTTACCACATAGAATTGTTTGGTAAAGGATTAAACCTCTCAACCACATGAAAAATATAGAGTAATCATTACTAATGTAATATTTTAACTTCTGTGCACTATAAATAAATAAACACTATTTCCCTTGATATTTTTCAAAAAAAACCATAGATAGATAGATAGATAGATAGATAGATAGATAGATATAGCTAAATAAATAAATACTATTTCAGTTTTATTTCAATCAACTGTAAGATAAAAACATATCTGTAAAATGATGAATTCATATATGAACAGTAACAAACACAAAATCAGTAACAACTCTATGTAAATTCAAAGACTTAACTCTTTACCACACAGAATTTTTTTTAGACTTGTCCAAATTGAAAGCATTTGCATATGTCAAATAGAATGTGGGTGAAATAATAGCATCTTTCTTCATAGGGGTAGAAACTACAAGAAAACATGGTGGGAAAAGGGGAGAATGTTGGTTGCAAGCATTGTCTCCTTTTCCCACAATGTTTTCAACAGCCTTTTTCCTCTGTTGCTAAAACTTTGGAATGTGGTAGAAGGTTAATGTATATAAATCAATTAATTAAAAATTTTGAGATAACAACAGATAAATAAATCAACAATTGCCACCATCGGCAACAATAAAGTTAAGTCATACTGTACAAATGTTTTTTTCATGCTCCTGCAACATATTTTTGGAAACATTGTAAGAAATAAGCAATTACTTGTACAGCAATAATCGATCCTTATGTGTTCCACTGATGCCAATTTATCATATAATAGATGGACAGACAGGCAGACAGACAGACACTTCTATTCCACAATCTACATTATGACACAGTATAGATACATGAGAATTAATACAAAAAAAATGCACCCGATACTTTTGGGTTATATGAGAATAACTGTTTACAAATTTCAAACATTTCTATGGATTCATGTTCACATTTGTTATAAATAAATAGCCATCAAATTTGTGTGCCCTAGAATTGGTCCTCATGTCTGCCATGCATACCATTCCTTTTCAACACAGTAAACACAGTACAAGTAAAGTTCAAACAAAAATTGTGAGTATTAACATTAATGTCCTCCTTTTTTGTTAACAGTGTCTTATTCATTTGCTATGCAAAATTACCTTACAATAGTAATTACAAAGTGGAAAATTTCTATTCAAATTCAATGCATTATAGCATTTATTTATAAGAGATAACTTTTCATAATGAAAAAAAAAAGTTTCATAGGTATAACATATCAGTGTATAAATGCATTCAACAATTTTGTTCACGGCAGTGTATTTAAGAAATAATCTTCTTTCTATCGTGGTTTATCGTTCAATAAACCACAGTTGTCAGTTATGAGGCACAATAAATAATCCATGAGGGCGACAGCCTGAGTGGTTTATTCATTGCGCCTCATAACTCACAACGTAGTTTATTGAACGAAAGAAGATTATTTTGATTCTAACATGACCAACTCTTAATCAAAGGAAAACAAGTTCATACTTAGAGTAACAAGAGGGCCATGATGGCCCTGAAATCGCTCACCTGAGTCATTTGACCAAACATGACCCATTTTCAATCTCTTTTGAGATATTATGACAAACATTCTACCAAGATTTTCATGAGTTATTAACTCGAAATGACCCACTTGCAAACTGGTGCAAGACCAACATTCTGACCAAGTTTCATGAGTATTGCATTAAAAATGAGGCCTCTAGAAAGTAAATAAGGTTTTCAAAGATTTGACCTAGTGACCTAGTTTTTGATCCAACATTACCCATTTTCGAACTCTTTCAAGATATTATCAAGACAAACATTCTGACCAACTTTTAAGAGTTTCGGACTAAAAATGTGGCCTCTACAGCATACACACGGTTTTTCTAAGATTTGGCCTAGTGACCTAGTTTTTGATCAGACATTACCCATTATCAAACACTTTTTAGATATCACTAAGACAAACACTCTGACAAAGTTTCATGAGTATTGGACTGAAAATGTGGCCACTAGAGCGTACAAAAGGTTTTTCTAAGATTTGACCAAATGACCTAGTTTTTGACGCGACATTACCCATTATCAAACTTTTTTGAGATATCACCAAAACAAACATTCTGACCAAGTTTAAAGAGTATCAGACTGAAAATGTGGCCTCTAGAGCGTACACAAGGTTTTTCTAATTTTTGACCCAGTGACCTAGTTTTTGACCCCACATGACCCAAATTTAAACTCATCCAAGGTCTCATCAAGACAAACATTCTGAATGAGTTTCAGGAGTATCGGACTGAAAATGTGTCCTCCAGAGCGTACACAAGGTTTTTCTAAGATTTGACCTAGTGACTTAGTTTTTGACCCCACATGACCCATTATCAAACTCTCCTGAGCTATTATCAAGACAAACATTCTGACCAAGTTTCAAGAGTTCTTGACAGAAAATGTGGTTTCTAGAGCGTACACAAGGTTTTTCTAAGATTTGACCTATTGACCTAGTTTTTGACCCGACATGACCCATTTTCAAACTTGTCTGAGATATCATCAAGACAAACATTCTGACCAACTTTCAGGAGTTTTGGATTGTAAATGTGGCCTCTAGAGCATACACAAGGTTTTTCTAAGATTCGACCTAATGACCTAGTTTTTGACCCCACATAACCTATTTTTGAACCCATCCAAGATATCATTCAGACAAACATTCTGACCAACTTTCATGAGTTTTAGACTGAAAATGTGGCCTCTAGAGCGTACACAAGGTTTTTATAAGATTTGACCTACTGACCTAGTTTTTGACCCGACATGACCCATTTTCAAACTCCTCCGAGATATCATCAAGGCAAACATTCTGACCAACTTTCAGGAGTATTGGACAGAAAATGTGGCCTCTAGAGCGTACACAAGATTTTTCTAAGATTTGACCTATTGACCTAGTTTTTGACCCGACATGACCCATTTTCGAACTCGTCCGAGATTTTATTGAGACAAACATTTTGACCAAGTTTCATGAGTATCGGAATGAAAATGTGGCCTCTAGAGCGTACACAAGGTGAAAAGTTGACGACGGACGACACACGCCCGACACAGCACGATCACAATAGCTCCCCATGAGCACTTCGTGCTCAGGTGAGCTAAAAATGCGGATGTAGATTATATTCCATTGAATAACTTACTTACTTACTTTATACAGAATGACGTCACTCTATATAGAATGACGTCACTCTACACAGAATAACGTACATTTTACTACGCTTTCATTGCACTGTGTTTATAGAGACGAATTCACGTGTCATGTTAGAATATATAATTCATTCTTGTACAAAAAAAACCCCCCACTTATCTTAGGAATGCTACCCAACAACTTAAAGTGCTTTGTGGTAAAGTAGTCTATTTTATCATATAACCTGCCTTGTTTTCAGTGTAATATACCCATCACAAATTTTCTTATCTTATGTACACATTTGATATCACAATTGTGTGACGTCATTTTCTGATGTCAATTTGTATGTCTATTATAGAAGTGAGTGAGTTTTATGGATAATAGCAAGCATGCTTCTACAGATGGTTTTGCATCTTCTGATCTATCATTTGTGAAATATTGTTATCTGATAAAAAGAGTCTGACATTAATTGGTGTTTGAGACAAAATTTTATTAAACTTCTCAAGAAGAAATGTTATTAAGCTCACCAAAGGCTTGCTTAATAACATTTCCCTAGACTTGTTTAACAAAATTTTATCCCAAACACCAACTCATGTCAGATCCTATATATCAGACTTTACAGAAAGGGATTCTTAACCATGAAAGTGCCTTTCACACCTATAGTTGCTTTTGTGGGCAGTGTAGATCAAGATCAGACTGCACTAAATATGCATTATGCTGAGACACACTGGCCAAAAGCAGTCTTGAAAGGGCAATTATTTGGGTGTTTTCGTGTTTTTCACTGTCAGACCGAACATTTAGATTTTTTCGATTTGGGTTAACCCTTTACAACACAATCCCAAGTTTTAATGACCCTGAGGAAGAAGACTTTTGCAAACACTGTGAGAAAAGAAGAAAATGCTGGTAACCAGCATTTTCTCCTTTTTCCACAATGTTTTCAACTCCATTGAAGACATTGAGCTAAATTCAAATTGTCGTCTGCAAATGCTTTCAATATGTACAAGTATAAATTTTTCTTGTGTAGTAAAGACTTAACTCAGATCTGAATCTACACTGCACCTTTTTTAAAGGGTAACGTCCTTATAACAGCTTCAAAACAGAGTAAGTATTTGCCTAATTATTTTTATTTTCTGCGAGTAAACATCATGTTTTATGATGTAGTCAACATCATTTGTGACATCATCATTACAATTTATTGCATCTGCAAATATCGCTAAGTTTGTCTTTTTTATTGTTAGAAATAATAAACACCAACAAAACAGATGTTAAATGATAAATAAAATATGTATACAGTGTTGTGGTATCGGTATATCAAAAATATCTAACTCCGTTGTGAGAATTGATAGTTATCTAGTCGTGGTGAGACAATTATCAATTCTCATAACGGAGTTAGATATTTTTGTGAGAATTGATAATTGTCTTACCATGACTAGTAACTATCAATTCTCCCAGCCTCGTAAGATATTTTTGATATACAACAACACTATGTACGTATTCTCTGTATAACATCTGTTTGACAAGTCCATCATAGTATGAAGAGTCAGACTTACGGCAGCTCAAACAGAACAGTTCATTCCAGTCCTAACTTCCTCTGTAGAACTCTCCACCTACTGCGCAGCTCTTCACTTGTTCTGTCTTTATCAAAACCATAAGCTTGCAAGATGGCTTTCCAGTTATACCCATACAGGTTAACACCTTTTCTTAATCTTCTCTCTTCACACAAGGAGAATGGTTTTGAGCTTCTACTAGGTTTTGTACTGTTCATTTCACTGAGTCTGCTGTCAGCAGCCTAAAATATAAATTGAAACATCAAAACATGCATGAAATTATTTTTTGCCTGACAAGTCCCTCTTTTAATGACACTAAAGAAACAGCTTTCTTGAAACACTATGGAAAAAGGAGAAAATGCTGGTAACCAGCATTTTCTGCTTTTCAAACATTTTTTTCTGTCCTTGAAATGATAGAATTCCACCATTTGAGTCATGTTTAAGTTGTGGTCTGCAAATGCTTTCAATTAAGACAGGTGTAAAATTTTGTTGTCTAGTAAAGACTTAACCCTTTCCCAAACAATCCCTGGTTTTTACGACCCGGCAAAAGAAGCCTTTTGAAAACATCGTGGGAAAAGGAGAAAATGCTGGTAACCAGCATTTTCTCCTTTTCCCACCATGTTTTCTACCCTCCCAGAACAAATTTCAATTTTTGAGTAAAATTAATTTTGTCGTCTGCAAATGCTTTCAATTTGGACCAGTCTAAAATTTTGTCGTTTGGTAAAGAGTTAATTTATTCAGTCATGTGAGTCTTTTTAGGTAAAAATTGAAGATATCAATATTTCTTCCTATGGTGCTTCAACATGGTGGGCAGCATGAATCTTATATCAATGCATTATACAAAATTAGCAGTCTAATCTTAATCTACACTGGCCACAAAGTAACCAAGTTTCTGGTGGTCATGGCTACCAACCCATTCTACAGCTTCTCATGTTGCTTTCATCATGCCGTTTTTGAAGTCGCTCTTCATAATTCTATAAAAGATTAAAAACCTCTGAAAACCAAGAATACTTTCCATAGTAAAATACAACATCATTGTATGGCTTTTTCAGAACCTACCTTCTGTTCATTCTTTACCGAATAAAGTTTTAGATTTGTCAAAATTGAAAGCATTTGCAGATGACAAAATAAATTTGGCTCAAACATTGAAATTTGATTTGGGACGGGAAGAAACCATTGCAGGAAAAGGAGAAAATGCTGCTTACCAGCATTTTCTCCTTTTCTCACAATGTTTTCAAACGCTATCTTTTTCAGGGCTGTTACAAGTCTGGATTGTGTGGTAAAGGCTTAAATAATAAAAAGGAGAAAAATATGAAGAGAGAAAGAGTGAGTGAAAAAATCTTTTTGCATGATATGTAAAACACTGAGGAAAAAGAAGAAATTACTTGATACAAGTAATTGACCCCTTTCCCATAATCTTTGTTTACAAAAAAGCCATGTTTTGCAGGAATGCGAAAAAATCATAATTCCACAGTACATACAACCATTCTCTTATATTTGTCCATCAAATCCACATTTGTTCGTGACGGATGGAAACTGTAAGTCACCAGTATTTGGTTCCAATGTTTTCCCATTTTTCTGACACCCTCTATTAAACTGTCCTCTTCTTCCCGTGTATAAGGTACACGATGCCTTCTCTCCTTCTTGGTTTTTTGCTTTCTGTGTATCTTCCCATCCCAATCTTCATCTTGATCAGGTGGAGACACCTGGGATGATATGCAAGTATAATAATTGAATTGACCTGTTACATAATTACCTACTGAAATAAATTTACAGCATCAGACTTTGAAAACATGCACATAAAATGTACATAACTAGCATGAATTTGAGCTATACTTTAGCAAAAGGGGATTTAATGCATATCCCTGACACATGATATGGGGATCATACCAAGCAAGTCATCATATAATTGAGGTCAGGTCAGCCTACGGAGACTTGATACTTTTTTCAGATGAATTACGCCCCCTTTTCACAGAGAATGGCTCAAATATTTTTAATCCTCTACCAAACAATCCTGGGTTTTAACAACTCTAAGAAATGAGGCTGCTGAGAAACTATATAGGAAAAGGAAAAAATGTCTGTAACCACCATATTCTACCAGAATTTTCTCATTTTCCAACAATTACTTTCACCCTTTTCAAAACAAGTCCCATCATTTCAGTCACAATTAATTTGTTGTCTGCAAATTCTTTCAATTTGAACACATCTACTATTTTGGTTTTTGGTAAACACTAAATCATGAATACATACATTGTGGAAAACATTATGCTGGTATTCTGTTCAGTTCCAACCTTTTGTCATATAATTTTCGAACATGGTCTGTTACAGGAAATAAATGTCTGTGTTTTCAGGACTCAATGAACAGCCATAAGTAACAAATAACAACATGTACATGTAACACTTCACCTATAATAGTTTTGATTGAAAACTGTGACTCATGTAGGTTTTTCTGAGGTGTCTTATGATTCTCAGAGAAGTTAAGCTGTCTATTTCCGGCAAAGAACTGTTAAGCTGTAGCTGCATATCCCACAACCTAATTAATACAGCCAAGAGATTTGATCAACTGATCACCATTTTACTAAAGTAGTTACGTACAAAATTTTCATAAGTTTTACATAACTACAGTATGGTGGCATATTTCTGCCACAAGATAGGAGATGTAACTATTCATGATTATTTTAGAAAACTATTGCGATAAATCAAAGTTTCCTGGAAATTTTATCTTTTCATTTTATCTAGATGAAATTTCCAGGAAATTTTGATTTATCGCAATAGTTTTCTAAAATAATCATGACAGTTATCTCGTATCTTGTGGCAGAAATATGCCACCATACTATAGTTACGTGAAACTTACGAAAATTTTGTACGTAACCACCTTAGTAAAATGGGGCTCAGGGGTTTGCCCAATTATTCATTTAAGTTACTTACATGTTCAGAATCAGAATCAGAAATTACGTAATCACAAGTCTTCGATGTCATCTTATCACATGCTACTTTTTTAAAATCTAACAGACGTCCAGATTTCTTCTTTCCTCTCTGAAGATGTTTCTTCCTAGCCTTAATATAGTGCCTTTCATATGCCCTCAACTGTCTGTGGTACATGCATGTATTTGGATGGGTTTCTAGAACAATGTTGTAGTTTCTAGAGGTTAGATAATTTCCCTTGTCATCTGGTGTGAAGTGACAGCCTATAAGAAATACTCATCATTACACTATACCATACAACAAAATGTGTGTGGTAGAGCATTGGCTTTGTAATCATAAGGTCCTGAGTTCGATACCCAGAAGCAGATGTCAACTTTGGAACTGTTCATTGGCTCATACATTCAGCAAGAGTACTGGTGTAGATTCAAGGAAGCAGAATTGAGAGAGACTAGCTAGTACAAGTTGTTTCTCAAATGATGTAAAATAAATATGTTTAAACTAAACTAATAAAATTTTAGACAGATTGAAATCAAAAGCATTTGCAGATGACAGATAAAAAGGGGCTCAGATAATAAAATTTGTCTGTGAAAGAGTAGAAAACATTGTCCGTGAAGGAGAAAATGCTGGTGACAGTACTTTCTCCTTTCGTCACAAAGTTTTCAAAAGCCTTCTCCCTCAAGGTTGATATAATAAAGAAATGTGAGGTAAATGGTTAAATCTTTATAATATATGTATATTTAGAGTATCTAAGACAACAATTTTATTGTGGTACAAATAATAAGGCTTGTCTAGTGACACAACTCTTCCTTAAGAATTAACAAAATTATGTGGGTACATTCACATAAAAAATGCTCAGAGTAAATCCTAGAATTAGCAAAGTAAGGGTTGAAAAATAATTCAGTACACATTTAAAATTTGTCCATCTCATTATATACCTACTGGTATATGTACATTATACTGTTTTCAAACCTGGAAAAAAAGGCAACAACACTACTTTCAAGGGTATTTCACAAAATAGCAAAAGTGATGTAAGATCAGACTGCACACTCTGTGCTATCGGAACTGGATCTGAACTGTCTGAAAAAATAACTAAGTTGCGCCTAGCACAAGGTGGTTAAATGTTGCCCATTTTGGTTCCAAAGGCTTTTTGTTGCTTTTGCAAATTGTCTGGTATCTTTTCTATTGACTGAACATCTCATTTTCATATATGGCCTGCAATATGTGAAAAGGAGCATTCAGACATTTGCATAAAGTGTTGTTTCGGATCAGCCTGCGCAGTCCGTGCAGGCTAATCCGAAATGACAGTTTCCGTTTTTATGTAATTTTCTGTTTTCCGCAAATCTACTGTAGCACAAAATCTAATGTAGTTATAAAGTGCCGTCTCTGGTTAGCCTGCACGGACTGCGCAGGCTGATCAGAGACGACATTTTACGCAAATGTCTGAATGCCCCTTTTCGCGTGTTGCAAGCCATATGTACTAGAGAGAATTAACAAACTACCAAACGATCCCATGTTTTAACGACCATGAGGAAAAAAAAAAGTGTTTGAAAACTTTGTTGGAAAGGTCATAAAGTTAGTAGACAGCATTTTCTTCTTTTCCAACAATGTTTTCTACCTTTCCCAAGACAAATCACATTATCTGAGCCCACAGTGAATTTCTAAAATTTTGTTGTCTGGAAAATAGTTAAAGAGAATCCAGAGTTTTAATGAAGCTGAGACTGAGGCCTTTTCCCACAATGTTTTCAGAATTTTAAAAAGCAAATTCCTTCATTCTTTATGTATTTGTCATCAGCAAATGTTTACAAATTGGAAATGACCAAAATTTTGTCGAATGGTAATGGTTACATATCAAAGAAAACTATGATACCTGGACACATGTTTGAAGCAAAATTCTGTTTTCTGTGACTCCTGAGAGCTGCTGCTGTAATGTTGAGAGATTTTGCATCATTTTCCGAGACATCACTGCTGCTTCTACAGTCCTCTATGTTGCCTAAAAAATTTGAAAATGAAATTGAACCTTTATTTTACTACCACAATATGTCTCCTGGCAATAAAGTTAACCTTAAACCTTATACCAAACAACAAAAAATAAGACTTGCCTAAATTGGAAGCTTTTCAAGACGAAAAAACAATTATGACTCAAAAATGGAAGTTTTACCTTTGGAAGAGTAGAAAATATTGTAGGAAAAGGAGAAAATGCTGGTTACCAGCATTTTACCAGCATTTTCTCCTTCTCACAATGTTTTCAAAAGACATTTTCCTTAAGGTCCATAAAACTTGGGTTAGTGTGGTAAAAGGTTAAGACCACTGAAATCTTCAAAACATCCAATTTTGACCAATACAGTATACTTTTTGGCTATTATTTCTTTAAATTATCTGGCAGTGTAGATTCCAAATCACTCTGCATCTTCTGTGCAGCCAAGTCCTGATCTACAATGTCCTGCAAAAGTATCTGTCTTGTCTTTTTTTTTTCTTTGAGTTTGTTTGAAGTAGTGAAAAAACAAAAATATTCATACAGGATATTGATTGACTGAATGGTGCTTTATTCCACTTTCAACATTATTTCAGTTAAATCCTGGCAACAGCTCACATATTTTTGTATGTTCTGGGTTTCATCAGTACTAGGCTAGGGCTCTGAAGTGTCTTGCCAAAGGACACTCCAATGAAAAACCAATGCTTCCAGTGAGGCTCAAATCCCGGGCTTCCAGTTTCGTGAAATGTCCATAAAATGTGGCAATGGTGATAGTATTTTTCTGAATCAACACATGCCAGATCGATGAAAAGCTATTTAACAAATGACCAATGTTGCAAAGCAATGAAACAGGAAAAATAGCAGAAGAACCTCATTGTTCCAGCCAATGCTTCTTTACTTTGTCAGTCAATGTGAGATTGCTTAGGACAACTTTAGGTTTTCTTTTTTCAGACAGCGTTGGAAAAAGATCAGACTTCATAATCCACAACAAATCTATAATTTTTGATACTAGTACCTTGTGAGATGTAGATGGTAAAGTATGGATAGTCAGTATAAATCAATGTTTGATTATTGAGTAGATGTATGAACATTTTTCTGGGCAATATCTCCTTTTGCTGCAATGTTGTCAAAAGTAGTCTTGAGCAAGACATAAATTCATCATCAAGAAGAAAAAATTTAAGACTTACTGAATTCCCTGTTTCAAAGACCCAGAGGAGAGCGGCTTTTGAAAAAATCATGTTAATAATCATCAGAATAAGAGAAATTCTTGGCTTTCAGTGTTTTCTCTTTTTCCCATAATATTTTCAAACCTGTCTACAAGTCTCTTATTTCGGCCACTTCTAATTTATCATCTGCTTTCAATTTGGACAAGTCTAAAATACTGTTTACAGAATTCAGGAAAGATAAAGAGCATTAGACAATTGTGTGTACTTATAACTTACTATCCAAAGAACTGTTTCCAGGACTTGTTTGCCGGATTTCTTCCTGTATGTCCATCCCGTTATCATGTAAGTTATTTTTCCCCAGACATCCCACCGACTTTACACTGTAGGGTGAATCATATACATTTAACCGCCTCGTACCACAGTCACTAAAAGCTGGCCTGACAGGAATAACTTGCTGACTCTGTGGTGTTGTTGGGGCCATCCTCCACATGTGTGTAGCATCATGTCTGCTTTGATCAAGGTATTTGTCTAATTTACGGGTATTGTTCTGAGACTTTATGTTGTTGCCTCCTCCTCCTCCATATTTCAAAAAATGATTGGGATTTAGCCTGTTATCAGTTTTTCTGTTCACATTCTTTATAGCTTTTACAAGGTGACGGTCAAATTCAGACTCAACGTCAGAGAAGGATGATTCTGCATATACTGTGACCTTTTTCCTGTCACAGTTCTTGAGGTTGTTTAGCTGTGCCCTGGATCCTAACAGAGGCGTAACTCTGACTCTTTTCTTTGGTGGAGCTGCTGTAGGTTTAATAAACATGCTAGTGGATTGGTTACTTTCATTTGGTCTCTTAACTGTAGAAGGGAGCTGTTTTGGCTGGCTAATAGATGTATTTTCCTGTCTGCACTTTTTCACAATGGTTGGTGACATGACATCAGATAGAACAACTTTGGCAACTTTATTTTGAACATGCTTATTTGTCATTTCATTGCTTATTACAAACTCTTTCACACTTGAAGGGCAGGCTTCTGTACTGGTGTCTATCAACTTCCTCTTATAATCATTACTTCTGTTTGTAAAGTATGTTTGTGAAGATCCATCCACTTCAGTCATACTTGTAGCATCTTTTTTCCCTCCGTTGTTCACGTAAGGCGTTCCACATTGTATCTGTGCATTTTTACTCTCACCCATGCTGTTATTATTATAATCTAGGCCCTCTGCTGTGTCAGCAAAACATCTTTTAGGGCCTTCACTTAACTTTTTTTGATTTGACACTGAGTTATTATTATCCAATGTTGATGAAGGTGGAGTTTGAGACCAAGTCTGCTGACTGCATTCTACAAATTTGTTAGTATTACCTTTCATGCTGTGCTTCTCGTTTCCACGATCCACATTTGTAGCCTTACTTTCTGAGACCTGATGCAAAGTGTGTTTGGATATATCAGCTACAAGGTTATCAGATACATTTATATTTCTGTTGTTGTTTTTCATATGGACTGTGTCAAAATGGTTATCATCAACATTTATAACAGCTCCATCTTCATGTAAAATAGTTGTACCATGAATAGGGTATGCATACAGTGTGTTGCTGTTTGGTTTAGATGGTGTTACATATGTTCCATTTCTATTTACAAAGATTGGCACCTCAGTTTTATCAACAGGTGAATGAGATTTTGAACCTGAGAGCTTGATTGACCAATCATTATGTAACATGGTATCCATGGTCCAATCTTCCTGTGATATATTTAGTTTTGGACAGGGCTCAGTCTGTTTGAACCGGTGTACCACTTCATCATTCGGCAGTAGGTATGGTGTATTTTTAGAAGCTAGGTTGCGAGACTGTTTAATTTCATTTGATTGGCGTTCTTTTTCTGTTGCTCTTCTCATCTCAATATCTTCTTGTAAAAGCTGATTTAATTTTTCGACTTTCTCTCTCTCAATTTTTTCCTGCCAGAAATTTAGTACAATCTTTTAACAAAACTCATATGTACACAGTTGACAGCATATGAGAGAAGAAAAGAATAAAAAAAAAGATGCAATTTAAAGATTTGATCCCTCTATAAAAAATATAAACACTCGAGGCTATGTGGTTTCAGACAAGAAGATCTTAAAAGTTTTCCACATAGAAATCAAAACACATAAAGACTATGGTTTGTTCCAGCCCAAAATTTGATAAAGTTGAATCTATGCTGATTATATGCTAAAAAGCAGTTTCTTTAATTTATATTGATTTAAACATAATCATTTTACATTGATTGAGAAACAAGTTGTTGCAACTTATACTTTGCAACTTATACTAATCTCTCGCGCTTCTTCTTCCTTGAAATCATACCAGTACTTGCTCCTAATTTGTGGGCTAATGACCATAACAAAGTTGACACCCGCTCATAGGAATCGAAGTCTGGATTTCATGGCTGCAAGGCGAAAGCTCTACCTCACAAATACATACACCACAATGGAAAAAATTGTGGGTATAGGAGCAGTTGCCTGTAGCAAGCTTTTTCTTTTTTTCTCACACTTTGAAAAGCCGCCTCTATCTTGCAAAGATGTATTTTTATACAAATGGGTTGTAGGAATCATCTTACATAGAAATCTCAATTAAATGTAACATGCATACATTACAGGATCAAGGTTTTGTACTGAATAGCAGCATTTAGCCTCAGGCAATCAGATAGCTAGTTTTGAAATTTAGAATGAGGAAAAATACTGAGCAGTAATCTGGGAAAAAGGGGTTAATGCATCTCTGTGCTGTATTACACCAAGCAAGTCATCATATAATTATGGGACCATAAAATCCATTTTGTCTGACAACCAACTGAATCATAAGGTAGATTGATCCTTTATCATGCAGAAAACTTACAAAAAGCAAACAGTTTCAACCCATGTCAGCCTGCGGTGGCTGCGTAGGCTGACATGGGTCATCTTTTTTTGCGGATGCATTAAACCCCCTTTTCACAGAGAATGGCTCATTTAGAATGATTTGTTAAATACAACACCAGTCTTTACCTTTATAAGTTCATCCATGAGTGTTTTTTCTATAGGTGTGGGAAAACCATGCTGACAGGAGACACTGTTTGAACTACAAACTGACATGGCTCTGTTCATACCATGATGGCCAGGCTTCTCAAACCTATACAAGACTAACTTGTAACCATGTGACAAAATTTAAGACCTGTTCATTTTAAAAGCATATGCAGACGACAAATTTGGCTTAACCCTTTACCATACAATCCTGACTTTTAACGACCCAGAGAAAAACGACATTTGAAAACATTGTGGGAAAAGGAGAAAATGCTGGTAACTAGCATTTTCTCCTTTTCCCACAATGTTTTCCACCCTTCCCAAAACCAATGTCAATTTTTGAGTCACACTTATTTTGTCATATGCTTTCAATTTGGACAGGTCTAAAATTTTGTTGTTTGGTAAAGAGTTAAATTATAGGATTTGTCCTTGATAGAGTAAAATTTACTGTGGGTAAAGGAGAAAATGCTGGTAACCAGTGTTTTCTCCTTTATCCACAATTTTTCCAAAGCCTACTTTCTCAGGATCATTTGGAAAGGGTCAAACAAAAAGATTGTGATTTTAGTAGAAATGTCATGGCAACTGTTTCACTAATTACTTACAAAATGCTAATTTAACCCTTCACCACACAATCCTGCATTTTCACAACCCTGGGAAAGAAGGCTATAGAAAGCAATGTGGGAAATGAAGAAAATAATGGTAACCAGCATTTTCTCCCTTTTCCACAGTGTTTTCTATCTTAGCAGAGAGCTTAAGCTCATTTGTAGCAATTTTGCATTTGTTGTCTGCAGATGTTTTGAATTTGAAAGAGTCTAGAATCTGTCATTTGGGAAATGGCTGACCCATAGAGAGCTGATTTAACAACTTGGAATCTTTTAATTTGTTAATTAGTCAAAATCTTGCAATTTCAAGATTGTATCAGCTAGAATATGCTAAACTAAGTGCAAACACTGTGATCGGACTGCAGTCTCTACGCTAAGTGTTATTTACTAAAAAGATAAAAGAAGTTCCTGGATAGGTGCACCTGAAACCATGGTATGGCAATACTGTAGTTGAAAACTGCTCTAAACACTGGAAAAACAATAAAACAAATCAAGATGACAAGATGTTGTTCTTCAGTCTTGATGTGTTAACCTTACTGAACGCCATTTCATTATGCTGTAATGAAAAAAACCCAATCTGTATGTTGATTTAATGTCTGTCAAAAGCTGAACCTTTTCCATTGTTTATTTCACTAGCAAGTGATCTGTAAGTACACAACAAAAGAAATATATGTCTCAAATCTGAACTTCATAAAGGGAAAGAGAAAAATATGACATACATATCAGACCAGATAGTTTCTGGTTTTTGTTCATAGATGCCACTTAGAACAACGTTCCTATTTGAGTCTGTATCACGGTTTTCAATATCTTTCAGCTTGTTGTCAAGGTCATTCAGCTTCTTTAGTATTTCCATGTCACTGCTTCTATATGAAAAAAAAGTATAAAGTGCATCAACAGAGGGCTATTGAACCCTCTACATTAACTCTTTATCAAACAACAAAATTTCAAACTGGTCCAAGTTCAAAGCACTTGCAGAAGACCAAAGTCTGCCTTAATGATCAATTTATTCTTGATATGGTACAAAACATTGTGGGAAAAGGAAAAAATGCTGGTTACCAGCATTTTTTCCCTTTCCCACAATGTTTTCAAAAGCCTTCTTCCTGATGGTTGTTAAAGGTCGGGAGTGTGTGGGATATGGTTAAATAATACAAACAGAACTGTTGCAGGCGGGGACATGTTAGTTGCAATTTGAATGCTATTCGAGTATGACATTTTAAACTTGAAAAATTGGAAGAATTTATCCTTTGATATAAAATTTAACAAATGAAGGAAAAAATGAATATGCCATCAGCCATGAATATTCACCATTGACAGTAAGTTAAAATTTGCTATAACTTTAAAATTCTATGAAAGAAACCTTTTCATTTCCTCCAGTTTACTTGCGAATCCATCCAGTGACGGTATTTCTTCATCGATAACAGCTTCTTTTTTCTCTGAAATCACAAAAGTAAAGCTGTTTTGTAACTTTGTTAGGCAATTGAAAATCACTATATTCATTAATGGTTACTGGAATAATTTTGAGATATTTTAGACTAAAGAAATGAAGACAAAAATGAGTGATTCATGAACAATACCTTTTCCTATGCTGTTTGACAACAGATCTGGGTAGGTAATTATAAAACCTTTTTATGTTATCAATCAACTGAAATTCTGATCTTGTATAGATGTGCTGTCATCAGTACAAGGACACATGTAAGTCATTACCTGAAATCCTGCTCAATTTCACTGTCATTAAATATAAAACGATTTTTAAAAAAAATCACTATATTTTTGAAAAATTTTTGCACTATAGCAAAATGCATTTGTAACAAAATAACTTCAATATTTTTCTGAGTAGTAGACATCAGTATCACAGGTGATGTGGCCTACAACTATGGTCTTGATCTTAAATATCACTGCATCGTAAGGCTGATAAACTTAGAAACTATCATACTCTTTCATCTTGTCCGTTTCACCTTAGCTGTTTTTATGACAGTTTTACCAATTTTGCTCCATGTTGTGAGTCTTGTATGTAAATGGTATGTGTGATAAAGTCAGGGGCAACGTTCTTTACCCTTAGAGCACTCAATAAACCCTGTGGACATTTTCAATCTAGAAAGAAGACTCATATAATTGAAACTTTCAAGTCGCTCTTTTCCAGGATGTCTCAGCAATGTGGACAGTGTAGATCAAAGATCAGACTGCACATTTCGTGCAGTCTGATCTTGATCTACATTGGCTGCCAAGGTAACCATAGTTGTGAAAGGCGCTTTAAGGGTTAAATAGGTTTTTTCCATATGTTCTCTCTAGTATGAAAGGGTTTGAAAGACAACTTTAATAGATGGGAAAGCAGAACTCTAATCACTTGTACCTGATGAGACACACAAGTGAAGAAGATATTTTGTTGTTTTAGTCAGTTCCTCATTAGCACTCTCTGTTATAAGTTGAATCAAGGTCTTGATTCCATTTCCCACAGAAATGGAGTCCTTATTAGCATCTGAAAAGGGGAAAAATATATTAAAAATAATCTAATCTGTTTCAGTTTACAATATTTAAACCCTAGGCTGCTATGCACCATTCACAGACCTTTTGCAGACAGCATATATCAAGATCAGACTGCAAAGAAAGTGCAGTTTGATTTTGGACCTACATTGTCCTATAAGGAGATATCTTTCTCTAAAAAAAAAACTTTGAAATAAGAAACTTTGGGTTTATACGATCGGCTTGAAAAGTTTCACTTCACTTACATGTATTTAGCAGAATAAGAGTTAACTGTAAAATCAAGCAGCAGTGTGTTGCTTTTGTTTTATAGCTAGTCTGCAACAAGAGCAACGCATGGAACTGCAAGCACTTGGCTGCAGTTGCTTTCTCCTTGAACATTCTAAGCTGCAAAAGGGGCAACACTGTGTCAAAATATTTTCAGGGTTACCTGCCCCATTGGCAAGGGTTCCCTACTTGACGGCACACAACTTGCCTAAATGAAAGTAAATTTTCTAAGTAATCACTTAGATATCAGAAAATGTTGAAAAACATTTTTGCATGACAACAATGCTGACAGTCAAGCCAGAAATGTTTTCTAAATAATAAAATAATTATGTAAGAAAATCCTGTTAACAATTTGTGACAAAATTACATATGGGTATAATTAAAACTCAGTACCTTTTGTGGCTTTCAAATTCTTTTAATTTAGATAATTCACAACTTTTGTTGTGTGGAAAAGAGTTAAACAATAGATTACCGTAGGCTTCAACAGCATGAGCAAGAGTCAGAACTAACTGTATCTGATCTTGACTTTTAAGACCAGGGCTGAGTAACATATTCAAAACCAAAATAATGCCTCCCATTTCACCAAAAGTCTTACTGTTGACCTCTGAAAATAAAATGAGCTATGCTCTGTGAAAAAAGGGGTTTAATATATCTACTCGAATCGAAGCAATGACAAAAAAGTCTTCATTTGAAATGGAATAGCATCTTCATCAGTCTGAATGCTCTACAATTCAGGTTAATTTTAGATAAGATATTAGTTTGTGCAAAACACACTCAATCATATCGATCTCTTTTTTGTCTGAAATGTTGCTTCAATCATAACAAGAAGGCAGTCTGAAGGACAGCTATATCCCCCGCCGCCCCCGTCTCCAATATGATTCCTGCAGGACCTACACAGCACTTCAATGCACTGAGCCTTTTATAACCCCCCTTCCATCATCATATCATGTTGACGGACGAAAGCACTAAGCCATCCATCGCTATAATTTGTTGCATTGATGAATTCAAAGAAAACCGGTTAAACTGATATACTTTGTTGATGATATATCTACAAACAAAAAAGTCCAGAAACACAAAATCAGGCTTCAAAGATTTGACCCGTGACTAGGATGTTGGCCTTTGTGGCGGGGGATTAACAAAGGACAATAACTCCAAAAATATTGAGGACAGAGTTATGACTCGCATGCACTGCATTTGTTCTCAAAATGATTTGTTTGCATTTGAAGTTGAAGCCTGTAGCCTCTGTATATCCTGGAAGCTATGCTTCGAACAAAAATCCAATTTGTAAAATAAAGAAGGGCAGTAACTCCAAGAAATAATGGAGAGTTATATGGATCTTAGGCACTGCACTTGACCTCAACATGATCTATTTGTATACCAAGTTTGAAGAAAAAAGCCTTTATATTTTGAAAGTTATGCTCTGGACAAAAATCAAATTTGCAAACATTTAAGGACCACAACTCCAGAAATAATGGCTACAGAGTTATGGATCTTGTGCACTGCACTTATCTTGAACATGGTCTATCTGTATATGTAGTTTGAAGTCAATAGCTTTTATGTTCTGGACAGAAATTCACTCTTTAAAATAACTAAGGGCAAAAAATTTTAAAAAAAGGAGACAGAATTATGCATCTTGTGCACTGCACTTTTTCTCAATGTTATCTATCTGCATATGAAGTTTGAAGGTGATAGCTTTTATGTCCTGGAAGTTATGCCTTGGACAGAAATCCACAATGTAAATTAACAAAGGGCAATAACTCTCAAAATAAGGAAGACAGAGTTATGGATCTTGTATACTGCACTTCTCCTAAATGATATCTATCTGCATGTGAAGTTTGAAGTTGATAACTTCTATACTTTGGAAGTTATGCTCCATACAAAAATCCAACATGTAAAATAACAAGGACAATAACTCCAAAAATAATGATGACAGAGTTATGGATCTTGGGCTCTACACACTGTCTTACTAAGATGAATGTTTGACCAAAGTTTAATGAAAAGGGTTAAGGAGATATAGAGTGGACAAGGAAGTGTTACGGACAGACAGATGGATGAACAGACGGACAGATAGACACACAGACGGAGGAAGGCTTTTCCTATAATCCCCTCTGGGTTTGCAGCGGGAGATTAATTATTAGATGTCTCAGTTTAAACCTTCTACCTGACTGCTGATGTCAGCTATACTATTCTTGAAATTGATGTTTTTTTTTCTGTTTTACCAAAGTGTAACAAGATACATGCACCTTTGACAATCTAGATTCAATATCAGACTCTATGTTCTGTGTTGTACTATCTTGATCAATACTACCCACCAAATTAACTTTACCTAGTACCAAACAATCCTGTGTTTGAGGACCTTGGAAAGGAAGCCTTTGAAAACTGTTTGGAACCGGAGAAAATGCTGGTACAAACATTTTCTCCTTTTCTCACAAAGTTTTGGACCTTTTCAAAGACAAATCATTGTGTTTGCACCACAGTAAAGTGATTTAATGTTGATGAGACTAATATTTTGTTACCTGATTTAGAGTTGGATAGGCATTTTTATATTTTTCTACTGCAAATTAAATCATTTTGTTTAACACTAATCAGTGTTGCAAAATATACTTTTCTCTGCAAACACGAAGATACTGGACAGTTACATGCAGTAAAAAGATGCAAATTTGGCATTTAAATAAGAGGTTGATAGGTTTTCGTTCGGTAACTGTCTATTTTTATGAGATCAAATATGATGTTGTCCTACTTATTTGAATACAATACGACATAATCGACATTTGTTTCAGATCATGTGACATTCCCTTAAACCTCTAAGAAGTTCTGGAGCAAAATCTAGGAATACCCGAAGAGGCCACACGGCCCATTAAGGAATTAAAGCTGATAAATGTTTTTTCTTATATGTGTATTTCTTCTTTGCTGATGGTTTGCCTTAATTCAGAGATAAATAATTTTTAAGTTTGGTTTGATTATAAAAATCTGAGTAGAAATCTTTGAGTTAAATTCAGTATTTTAAGAGCCCAATAATTTTTCACTTATACAAAGAAAGAAGAATACAAGTCTGTTAACCTACCATTTTCAGTTAAACAGACATCTAAGGTACATATGACCTGTATGGCAACCTGCTGATTAGCTGTGTCTTGCATCACAATTACCAATGATTTTAACTTCTTGATGAGTTTTGGAAGCCCTCCACATCTTGCCAATTTACCTTGATTCTGGGCTACAAAATATTTTAACCCTTTATCACACAATTCAGAGTTTTAACAACTCTGTGAAAAAAAGACTGTTGAAAACATTTTGGGAAAAGGAGAAAATGCTGGTAACCAGCATTTTCTCCTTTTCCCAAAGTGTTTTCTATCCTTTCAAAGACAAATCCCATCATCTGAGCCACATTCACTTTACTGCCTTCAATTTATTTTTTAATATGGACAGGTCTAAAATTTTTTTGTGTGGTAAAGGGTTAACAAGACAGTTAAATTATTACCCAACACTGTGCAGAAAGATTTGTTGGACTAAGAGCTTAAACTGAATATAATAGTACTGAAGTCATATCACAGTGACAACTCACTGATTCAGATCTTGTCTGGGTTTCACCTGTACTAGGCTGGGGCTCTGCAATGCCTTGTCCAAGGGTACTGATGATCAATCTAGAACTATTGTGACTAAAAGTTCAAGCCTTAAACTCTTATTCTGCCATTTGCTACCTTAATTGTATTTTGTGTAGGTGTAAAGCAAGATCAGCCTGCACATATGTGAAGTCTGATCTCTCTCTACAATAGCCGATGCTCAATCTTAGGTCATGTAAATCCAAATTCTGCGTCAAATAATTTGATAAAATTTACTTATCATCAATAATTTACCAGTAGATTAAGCGAAGGCAAGGGCTAACCCTTTCCAGCAAGCCAAGTTTTAGACTCTTCCAAATTCAAAATATCTGCAGATGACAAATTCAAATCAGTACAAATGAGCTGATGTTCTCTGACAAGATAGGAAACATTGTGGGAAAAGGAGAAAATGCTGGTTACCAGCATTTTTTCCTTTTCCCATAATGCTTTCGACAGGCTTTCTTTCTCGAGGTCGTTAAAACTTGGGAATGTGTGGTAAAGGGTTCACAAACAACTGACCCACAAAGGCCTCAAAGCCAAACCTTGGTTCAAGTCTAAAAATAGAACATCATAAACAGTGATTTAGACAAAAGTTTGAAGATAATTTAACCCATTACCACACAATCCCGAGTTTTGACACCCCTGTAGGAGAAGTCTTTTGAAAACATTGTGGGAAAAGGAGAAAATGCTGGTAACCAGCATTTTCTCCTTTTCCCACAATGTTTTCTTCCCCATCCAAAACAGAAATCATCATTTCAGTTACATTTAATTTGTCGTCTGCAAATCCTTTCAATTTGGACCAGTCTAGTTTTTTGTCGTGTGGTAAAGAGTTAAGTCTGAAAGACAAACATATTGTCATGTGAATGGTACATAAAAGACTGAGGAAAAGGAGGTAACAGTTTGTTTCAAGCAACTTTTTCATTTCCAACATGGTTTCTTAAAATAGAAGTCTAGGGTTGGGGCAGGAAAAGTCTCCAAAACTTTACCTGCACAATAAAAACAAAGAGGTAAGACAGATTTACCATTATACGACACTGTCAAACATATCAGTGATAGAGTAGGCTTCAATATTCCCTCATCTGTGTGTGTGCCAACAACATTCAACAAATATGGAAACAATGTTGAACAAATTCTTTGATTTTCATCTGAAAATAGAATACTTTAGCAGTGTAAGTAAATTGTTCACCTTCCATACTCAAGAAAACAAATGTAAAAATCCATTGATATGAAATACCTTTCAAACTAGGTAAGCCATGCTCTGTGAAAAGGAGGTTTAATGAATCTGCAAAAGGTATTGACACAGGTCAGCCTGTGCAGCACAGGCTGACCTGTGTCAAAACTTTTTGCTTATGGTAATTTTTCGCCATGCCCAACAACCATCAAATTACATGTATTTCATCAGTGTTTCAATCAGATCATAGCAACACTTGTTCCTGTACATCCTTGGTTTAACACATAACAGGCTGGGGCTCCAAAGTGTTCTGTCCAAAAGTACTACCAAAAAACAGAGCTGCTATAGGATCATGTCCAAAATCCACATCAAAATTGGATGACTAAATGGTGGTTAACTCTTAACCAGACAACACTATCTTGTCCAAATTGAAAGCATTTGCAGATAATAAATTAAATGCTAGTCTTATAATGGTTTTTGTCTATGATATTGTTGAAAACATGGTGGGAAAGGAGATAATGCATTTTCCTTTTCCCATCATGTTTTCAAAAAGCCTCTTTTCTAAGGGTCATGAGAATAACATTTGTTTAGTAAAGGATAAATTCTACTTTCAACATGATTCTCATCATATCACAAAGCTCTGAAATGCCTTGTCAAAGTGGACTCCTGCTAAAAACCCATTGCCTGAAGTGAGGATCAAACCCAAAACCTCTTGACTACTAATCATATGCCCCAACCACTTCACCAGGTGCAGGATCTCTGGATTAAAAAGCTACCATCTTAACAACCTAGCCAACAAAGACTCAAGACAACACTTTACTCCTTTTGCATTTTATCACACACACAAAAAAAGAGATTTATCCATCAAGCATACAGCTGCATCTTTTAGACATTTACAGTATCTTTTATCTATCTCCTCAAATTTCTTGACATGTGAAAAAACATAAGGGTGAGCTATGATATACAATAAAAATTGGTGTTAAGAAGAAAGCAAGGTGGGAATAAATTGGACTTTTTTTGTGCAGTCTGATCTTGATCTACACTGTTTGCACAAACACCCAAAATTGTACTGGTCCTTTGACCCTTTACCAAACAATCCCTTGTTTTCACGACCCGGGAGAAGAGGCTTTTTGAAAATATTGTGGGGAAAAAAGGAGAAAATGCTGGTAACCAGCATTTTCTCCTTTTTCCACAATGTTTTCTATCCTGTCCAAGAAAAATTTTGTCATGTGAGCCACCTTTAATTTGTGCGTCTGGAAATGCTTTCAATTGGGACCAGTCTAAAATTTTGTCCTTTGGTAAGGAATTAAAGGATAACATGGCAGAAAACTGAAGCTTAACAAACCATACATACCATTGACAGGATTGTTCACACATACACATGCAGCACGAACAAGTGTGGCCCATGTTTCTAAACTTCTATTTCTTTGTCTGTCAATGCTTGTTGAGAGGGATGTCCTGTCATGTCATCATAAGTCAAATTAATTTTTCAATTAATTGAAATGCATGTACAGTGCAAAGATCTGGAAACATTCACGGAATAACGCCAAAACTAATAATTTCAATATTACTACTTTTTCGTCCAATCGGGCTAACTCTTCATCAAATCATTACAGGTAAATGATAGATTTGTCCATTTTGAAAGCATTTCAAGCCTGGAGGCTTTGGGTTTGAGCCTCACTTGAAGCAGAAGATTTTTCAAGGTAAGACACTTTTCTTTTGGAAAGACACTTCAAAGCCCTAGCCTAGTACTAGTGAAACACCCAAGACCTGTTTGAATAAGTAAGCTTAGCTATGATATGACTGAAATAATGTTGAAAGCAGTGTCAAACAACATTCAATCAGTCAGATCTGAAAGAAATTTTGTTTTCTTACCTAATCAACGATATTATATCATGTAGACATGAAGACTGTCGGGCCATGTTTTGACCAAAACCTGTTGGTAAAACAAGTCTTATTTTTATCCTGTCTAAACCTTTATATTTACATACAGTATCCATAAAGCATAAGACTTCATTCTATTTTTCAGACTTCATAAATTTGAATCTATCACAGTAAATAAAAATAAATGAACAAAAAAAACTGTGATACGTTATAAGTCCGGACGTTATACATGACTCTGTCACCAGTCAGATTAAGTCATGTTAGTTGAATCTGTCCATGAAACTGTGTACCTACCCTTTGCTAAGTAATACCGACTTTTAACCACTTTAAAGAAAAAGGTTTCAGGAAAACATTGTTGAAAAAGGTGAAAATGCAGGTAAGCAACATTTTCTTCTTTTCCGGCAATGTTTTCCGACCTTCCAAAAACAAAAAAATTGCTTTTTTGAGGTCACATCTACTTGGTCATATATAAAAGGTTTCACGTTGGGTTAGTGTAAATTTTGTCATTTTTTTAAAGACCTAAATCGGAAACAACCATTTTACGGCTACACTTAAATCAAGCAAACAAATTGTGCAATAGTTTCATTCTTCATATTTAATCAGTACACTTCAGACTTTTCAAACCTGTATCAAGCAAGCACTTATGGGTCACTAAATACGTGTTGGGATAGGACTTGTGCTTGCTTAGTACTGGTAAATTTCAACATTAATGTCTTCTTTGGGATCTCAAAATATACTTGCTTAAAGCGGCCTATTTAGTTTTTATGCTGCAAATAAACATTTCTTGTAAAACACAATAAATACAACTAGATGCACTTTTTTTTTGCAATGGTATAAAACTGTCTGCTGACTACAGTAAAAAGGTGTCATTGGTGATAACATTTCACTGATCTGAATATGAGTCAATGCATTCTATTGATGATGTGACATTCCCATTAGTTGTTGCAATACTCTGGAGCAAAATCTTAGAACACTTCTATATGCAGCAAATAGAAGAAATACTAGTGACTTCTTCTGTTCTTTCTTTGCCTTCCTTCTTTATTGATGATTTGCCAGCTATAGCTTTACTTAACTTAGTGATTACTCATTTTTTTTAGATTTGGTAAGATTATAAAAATCCAAATAGCTCCCCTCAATACAGATTGCTTGTTTAACTCTTTTACCACACTGCAAAATTTTAGACTTGTTCAAATGAAATGTTAAATGTTACTCAAAAATTGAAATTTGTTTCTAGAAGGGTAAAAAACATCATGGGAAGGAGAAAATGCTGGTAACCAGCATTTTCTCCTTTTCCCATAATATTTTCAAAAGTGTTCTTTTTGAAGGTGGTTAAATGTTAGGATTGTTTGAAAAAGGGTTAATATAGGTTGCCACTAGGACAAACTATACTGTAGTTTGTTTCATAACATACTGTATGTAAAAAGCATAATTTAAATGACTGTAACATTTGTCAAGAATTCTGTCATTAACATTATCACCTAAGCTTTAAGTAAAAACAAATTTCGTTCAGATTATCAAACTTACTATTGTTGGACACCAAGCACAAGAGTACAAATGCTGCCATTTGTCTTTTCTTTCCACCTGTAGATCCACTTGGGGACAAAATTCCATGTAAAAAGTTGAAAAAGCTTGCATTTGATAGAAGCTTTTGTGAATACACTGAAATGACACATGCACAAACAAGAGTACCTTCGTGGTCCTATATCGTCCATGTGAGTATAAGGAACAAAATGTTAATCTGAAAATATTGCAGTTTCAAAACCATGATTAAAACTTAAACAAACTTGTGAAGCCTTTACCAGACAATCCTGAAATTTAAAGACCCTGAGGAAAAAGGTCTTTTGAAAAGATTGAGGAAAAAGGAGAAAACGAGCATTTTCTCCTCTTTCCACAATGTTTTCTACCCTTCTAAAGACCATTTAAGTCAAAGAAAATTTATATTGGAAGAGTCTAAAATTTTGTCACCTGGTAAAGGGTTAAACTTAAAAAGACCCACAGGACTGCTACATACAACATTTCAAAACTCAAAGACTAATTCATGTTTTACAAAGCTTATTTAAAATATCTATAGTTTTAAATATAAACTACTGGAGGTATACATGTTTGTTTGAACTGAAATCAATCTCAAAATATCAGAAATGAAAGTGTAGTGAAACATCAGTGAATTGTTGCGAACCAAGAATTACCAACATACACTGTAATGTCTTTTAGAAAGAAAAAACCAAAATAAGTCGCAAGAGAAATAGAGGATTTAATGCTGTTTCATGTAGCTTAAAAAATTATGTCAGTCTCAGATTTCACCAGTGCCAGGCTAGGGGCTCTGAAGAATCTTGCCCAAGACAATTCAACTCAAACCTGGGGCCTGCAGCTTACAAATTCTACACTTTACCACTGAGTCATGCCGGACCACAGAGAAATAGAGAAAGGGAAGAAAAAAGATTATCTACGGTACCATTCTTTTCAACTGCATTTCCTATACAAAAAAGACCAACTTCTGTAACTTCATCTGACTTTGATGTTGTCACAATCTTCAGGACTTTTTGTATGCCACCAGCATTTCTGAATATGTCTTGTGCGTTTTGTGATCCTGTTAAAATACTAAGATGTTGAAGACAAAACATAGAATATCAAGGGTCTTAAGCCATGACCTCAATTGCACATTTTAAGTTTTTACCACACAACAAAATTTTAGAACTGTACAATTTCAAAGCATATGCAAATGACAAATCAAGGTTTGCTCAAATGATGAAATTTGCCTTTGAGACATTGTGAGGAAGGAGAAAATGCTAGTTACCAACATTTTTTCCATTATTCACAATGTTTTCTACCCTTTCAAAAACAATTTTTACCATTTGAGCTTCATTTAATTTGTCATCTGCACATGTTTAGGATTTGGTCAAGTTCAAAATTTTGTTGTTTGGAAAAGACAAAAAAAAATCCTAGACTAGGTATATTTTTCATGAGTGATGAAACGGATAATACTGAGGAGCATTCAGAAACTTCGAGAAATCACTCATTTTTTAAGCAATTTGTTGCCCATTCTCAAATAAGAGATGCATGAAATTATTCTTCTTATCTCTTTACCAAATGACAAAAATTTAGACTGGTCTAAATTGAAAGCATGTGCAGACAATAGTTTAAATGTGGCTCAAATGGTGAGATTTGTCTCTGAAAGGGTAGAAAACATTTTGGAAATAAGAGAAAATGCTGGTTAACCAGCATTTTCTCTTTTCCCAAAATGTTTTCAAAAGCCTTGTACCTTTGGGTCGTGTGGTTAAGCGTTATATATAGCAAAATAATACACCATTTATAGTGTTGTATACAGTTTAAACTCTATATGTTTATATGTTTTACCACACAATAACACTGGCTCTTGAATACAATGAGGGAAGGAGTAGAACTCATTTCTACAACAATTTTAAAGAAATCAATGAGTTAATTCCTTTTTATTTTAATAGGTTAAAAATAGACATGTCTTAACCCTGTGTAAAGCCAACAATACAAAGTTTTAACTACCCTCACTAAGGCCTTTGAAAATACATGTAGCAATTTCCCCTTTCCCTACAATGTTTTCAACCCTTTTAACCTTTACCACACAATGCCGGGTTTTAACGACCCTGAGAAAGAGGCCTTTGGGAAACATTGTGGGAAAAATAGAAAATGCTGGTAACCAACATTTTCTCCTTTTCTCACAATGCTTCTACTCTTTTAAAGGCAATTTTCATCATTTCAGTCACATTTATTTTATTGTTTACAAATGTTTTCGATTTGGATAAGTCTAGAATATGGTCAACTGGTTAAGGGTTAACTCTTTACCAAAAGTCAAAGTTTTCCACCTGCCTAAATTGCAAGCATTTCCAGATGACAAATTGGACTCAAATGATGGAATTTGTCTTTGAAAGGATAGAAAATGCTGTGAGAAATAGAGAAAATGCTGGTTACCAGCATTTTCCAAAAATGTTTTCAAAAGGTATCTTTCTACCAGACATTAAAACTCAAGATAGTGTGGCAAAGGGTAAAAGACACATTTCATCAAGCAAATGCTGGCAATATGGACTAGTCTAAAATTTTGTGTGTTGGCAAAGAGTCATGGTTTGACTGTGGATGCCATCATTAACTTTTAAGCGCTGAAATGACATGGAAATTGACTGATGGCTTGTTTGCGAGTTGGGCAGGTACATGTACCATGTACCTGATGAATTCTTTGGCCATGTTTACGACCATTTTGGCTCCTAATTCTAATCCAAATTTAAAAAAATATCTTCTCTTCTAATAAGTTGATTCATTCTGTCAACGTTAATCAGATGGCTAGTCTTAGAAATTAGAAAATCAGAACTTAATTAAGAATGGTTGGTAGATATGAACCTCATTGTTATGTGATAAAAATTCCATGCACCATTGTTTTCACTAGCTGCTTGACCTTTTACCATATGACAAAAATTTAGATTTGTCTTACTTGAAAGCACATGCAGATCACAAACCAAGTGTGACTCAAGTCATGGCAGTTGTCTAAAAATGTAAAAGGGTAGAAAACATCGTGGGAGAAGGAGCAAATGCTGGTTACTGGCATTTTCTCCCTTTCCAACATTGTTTTCCTTACTCATCATTGTTGTTCAAAGAATGAATTTTTTTGGGGTAAAGATTAACCCTTTACCACACATTCCTGACTTTCAACAACCCCTGAGAAACAAAGTTTTTGAAAACTTTGGGGGAAAAGGAGAAAATGCTGGCAATCAGCATTTTCTCCTTTTCCCACTATGTTTTCTAACTTTCAGAGATAAATCCAATCATTTCATCCACGTGCAATTTTTCACCTGAAGATGCTTTCAATTTGGGCAAGTTTAAATTGACTGATTGATTGATTGATTGATTGAATGGTGTTTTGTGCAACTTTCCACATTGTTACAGTTGTATCATGGCAACAGCTCACATATTCATGTATTTCCTGGGTTTCACCAGTACAAGACTAGGGCTCTGAAGTGTCTTGCCTAAGGACACGCCCAAGAAGGCAAGTTAAAAAATGACAATTAGAAGGATACAAGATATAAGAAAATATCAAACCTTAGAAGACACAACATTATTCAGTTACCTGAACCACAAACAGCAGAGGAAAGTGTAACAATGGCTTGTTTCAAAGCCGCAGGATTGCTTTTTTGGTATTCTAAACACTCCAGCAACAGCTTTATGTCAGCATTTATATCTAAAAGCATATAGTTATATAGGATGTGACATGAGTTTGCATTTGAGGTAAAATTTTATCAAACGAATCTAGGGAAAACATTATTAAGCAAGCCTTTGGCAAGCTTAATAACAATTTTTCTTGACACGTTTAATAAAATTTTATCTCAAATGCCAATGAAAGTCAGATTCTTTTTACTACATAACGATATTTCGCAAAATATAGATCAGAAGATGCAAAACCAGCTGTAGATGCACATGCGGTAATATTCATAACACCAATTCACTTCTATGAAATACATGTACATATAAAATGACGTCAAAAATGATGTCACACAATTGTGATATCAAATGTGTATAAGATAAGAAAATTTGTGATGGGTATATTACACTGAAAACAAGGGAGGTTATGTGATAAAAAAAAAATCAAAATACTAGTACATGCACAAGTATGCAGTAGTCTGCCATAGTAGAGATTCAGAGACATTGAATCAATGAATGAGGAAAATGTCCTGTCAGGTGAAACTATGTCCCTTTCAAATTCATTTGAGAATTTGTCTTCAGTGCATTTTGTCTTACTCATTTGAAAATGTCCCCTATCTCTGTAAGTATATAAGACACTGATTTTATCCGTCTGTGAATTATCCTCGTCAGAACATTGTGTATGTATATATAACTGGTAATAAAATATCATGTACTCTATAATTTTACATGACTATATTTTTGTAAAAATTATCACTTATGTGAACTAAACCACATCCTCTCTAAAATACCCAAACTTTTCTTTATTTTACACATCTAGTCTTTACAGATTTTATACTGCATTAGTAAGCCTGCAAATTTAAAAAAAGCTTAAACAATTCACACTTTACCATACAATCACATGTTTTAACTGTCCTGTGGAAATTGGCTTTTGAAAACATTGTTGAAAGGAAGAAAATGATGTTAACCAGCAATGTTTTCTACCCTATTAGAGAACTACAGCATCTATATGCCGATTTTGAATTTTGTTGTCTGCAGTTATTTTCATTCTAGAAGAGTCTACAACTTTTTATCATGTTAGGGGTAAATGATGATTTTAATAACTGCATGCAGCAAGCAATGAAAAGTTGAATTAAGAGCCTACTTTAACTCTGTCAAATTACCAAATACTCCTCAATCAACCTTTCAGTCTATAGCAAACAGGATATGCCAGTTTTCTTCTCTAATTTTGAAAGACCTTACCATCGCTTTGTTCTTTGCTCATTGTGCCTACATGGTGTACCCAAAGGCTTCTGCTCTACTTCTATTCATTGCTTGAGGGACAAGAGTCTGTACACCTTGACTCTTTCACTAAATAAACAAATAGAGGATTTTTTTTGGGGGGGAGGGGTAAGATCGAAATTTATTTCATCTCATAAATATCATTGGTAATATTTTTTTCAGTGAAAGATTTGAAGTTATTTCATCTTGTGCATATCATCTGTAATATTTTAACTCGTGGCAGCCACAAGTGAAAATATTACCGATAATGTTCACAAGGGGCGCATTCCATTCACCTGTTCTGGCACGATGTTCTGTGTTCTCTAATGCTCTTCTGGAATGTGCAAATGGAATATTTCAGAACACATACACAGTTCTGGAATTATGTTCTGAATGGAGCATTTTCGGACCATTGCCCTAATCAATACTGAAATGAATGTACATTGCCATGATAGATGTTGCAATAGCTACTGTCTTAGCTGTGCTAGTGCAGGATATGATTAGCTGCGGAGAAAGAGTAGAGACTGACACTGACGAGTCTACAATGCTCCTATTTATGGCGTTCATATCGTAAAAAAGACAATTGCAAGTTTTGCCAGGAAGAATTGTCTGTCTTTCAGCCATCTTGTATCACCTAGCAACCGTTCAGCAGGTGCGCTGCACCTCGATTGAATTAGAACAGTCAGAACATGTTCTGAAGAACATAGCACAGTGTTCCGAAATACTCCATTCACCTAGAACATGTTCCGTGTATTCGGTACAGCGAAAGGAATACACCCAAGATGAAATAAATTTTGATCTTTCACTGAGAAAAAAAACCCAACAAATATTCTATTTATTTCATGCTTCTAACCCCTTTTTTGTTGGGACTTTCGTCAAAATCCTTTGTCCCCAAATCTCAATTATCGTGCAATGAAATGTGTTCCATACAGTATTAAAACAGGTGATTTTTGCTGAATGCTTTGGTTACAGTGTCTAAACAGGTCACGTGACTTACATGGAAATGCAAAATTTACGCTTATGAGCAAAACAGCTGCAAAGAAATGAAAATGTTTTCAAGCAATAACTTTTGTCTTTTTTTCTATCTAAAATGTAACTAATGAATGAATTAGGGTATTCTGCAGAATCAAGGGTTTTTATTCTTACAGTTAGAGTAAGTGAACCTCATGAAATATTACATTACAAATAACTGATTTTGCAGCTTTTTTGCTAAATAGTGTAACCTTTGATGGCATGCACGATAATGTAAGAAGTAGTCCAAAATTTTACAAAGGTCAACATGGCAACATTTCTCGAAAAATGCTGTTGATATAAAGAACAGAATTGTACCAAATTTCATTCAAAGATTAATCAAGGTCTGTCCAATTTATAAAATATATGACATCATATAAAGAGCTGGATTCTGAAATACATGGAACTCCAGTCTCCTTACATGCACGATAATTGAGGTGAAGAGGATACAGTTGTTTTTTTAATTCCCTGTGGCGTTCCTCCCCCCCACATAACAATGCATTACAGTATTAGATCTATATAAAGCATGAGAAATGCAGGGTAAATGCATGTAAATTACATCATATTTCCCGCTGGTTGAATGGCACACATCGTTTACCTAGGAAACTAGTGTGCAGGAACTACTGTTTCAGCCTTCGATTGAACTTTGTCAAAGTCGAGTCAGAAAATATGAAATCTGTATTTTTCACTGCATAATCTGTGCAGTCCGATCTTGATTTACACTGTCCGCAAAAGCTCTTTGTGTCATCTATAGTAAGGAAAGAGTCGAAAGGCATAATTTCACTTTTTTTTTTTTGAATGGGCAAATGAAGATTCTGACAAAACAACACATCACATTAACCTCCGGTACTTTGATTATTAATATAAATTCTTTTTTATACCAGTGGGCCTGAAACATTCTTGAACTATAATTAACCTTACCAAAAATACTTGTGATAGGAGAAACAAGTCATGTAAGTATAAGCTTAATTACCAACCATGCGAATTTAATTTACTTGAATATAAGCAAGCAGACGAACGTCTCAGTAGGTCATCTCTTTTGCCAACTGAATTGGGTTCTACAATCTTTGTTTTTGAAGAATAATGTTCCGTTAGTGACTTTTGTACAGGTTGGTATTTATAATTGAAAGTTTATTCACATTTTGTTATCCTTTATTTCTTCATTTAAATTAAGAAGCGTATGATCCAGATAATTATACGGACGGCAAAGACAAGAAGTCAAAAAGAAAATTGTACGAGTTTATGAAGTGCAGAACGCGGGAAATTTTGAATCGATTTTTCACATCTAGGACTAACATAAATAGATAAGTGAATGGAATTTGAAAATTTTGGACTCGGTTACCGATAAAATTCAACATGAGCCCAAAATGAATAGTTAAATGTAGTTATTTCTGTTCTTTTTCTGCATATTTAATATTGTTTGGCTTTTATTCTACTTATAGTTTTTAGATCTAGATCTACTAAGATTTCCTAACATTTCTGATTTAAATCACAGTAGATCTAGATCTAGATCTATAACAATCATATGCAGTCTATCGGTAGATCTAGTGCATATTTTTTTCCTCCATCTAGTTGTTTGTTTTAAAATAACAGAAAGGATGCAAAAGATATACAAAAAGGTAGACCTATTGCACATGAGGTTCTCCTTTCGAGTACTTATCGTACTTTGATATCAAGAAAATATCAATCGCCCAACGATCTTGATCAAAACATGGCGGCTATTGACCGGTTTCAATTTCTCCTTGAGGAGACTTTGAAGTATTTTTCCAACTTACGTGATGGGTTTGCTGTAATTGGAGGATTTTATGCTGGAAAACGGACACTTGGAATAGTTTTAACTTTTTGCAATACCTTTTACACTCATTTATGCAGTAGAATTTCAATTCATTCAAATTTAACTGAGAAATTTGGAACATGGGCAGGTAAGATGATGAAACTGAAAGTAAGTATGACTTTACAGCGCTGAAGTCGTCAAATAGCATGTAGACAGCACTGGTGTGCTTGAAATGTAGCCTTTAAGATTAATTTGTCATCCATTGATGCCATTTCAAGGCTGACAATTCTTGCCGTTGCACAACTTACGGCTGTGGAGTCGCTCTGATTATTAAACTATTTAAACTGAAGTATTTATCTACACTGCATCTCCAGAGCAGCCTATCTTTAACCCTTTACCAAACAACAAAAATGTAGCCTTATACAAATGGAAAGCATTTGCCCGACAAAATTTGTGTGACTCAAATGTTTGAATTTGTCTTTGATAGGGTAGAAAACATTGTGGAAAAAGGAGAAAATGCAGGTTACCAGCATTTTCTCCTTTTTCCACAATGTTTTCAATAGGCTTTTTCCTCGAGGTCGTTAAATCTTGGGACTTTCTTGTGAAGAGTTAACTGCTGAAATTTCATGATTTAGGCAATCCGCATATGATCGATCACACTAAATTATGCCACCAGAGTAATTTATGTCACAGGAGAAAGTGATACGACACAGCATATAAATAACATCTAACGCATATCTTTATGTTTAAATATCATAATTTGGATGGTATCATTAGTATATTGAAGTATAGCTGAGAAATTTTATGTAATTTGATCTCGAAAGTCAGCCATACTCGGAGTCACGATCTCAATGACTCCATAGTTGTATAAAACATCAAATTCTTGAAGATGTGTGTTTTTACAACTTAATTTTCAATTCTAAGAATATTTAACAATACTAAGAATTGACTCGTAACTTTGTTAACCCTTTACCAAATAATTATGTGTTTTATGATTACAAAAGAAGGTTTCTAAAAATATCAGGGGAACAGGTGAAAATGCTGAATACTTTTCTAATTGTTTTTAATGCTGTCTACTCTATCAAAGATAATTCCCTTGATTTGAGCCTTGTTTAATGTGTAGTCTGCAAAGGCTTACAACTGGGACAATTCTAAACTTTCACTTGTGTGTTAAAGAGTCAAAATACAGGAATGTTTGGTAAAGAGATAACTGACTGTTTCAGTTGTTACTGGTGGAAGTGAAGGAATTGGCCTTGCATATAGTAAAGAACTGGCTAAGAGAGGCCTCAATATAATCCTAATCAGTAGGAGCAAGGAAAGGTTAAAGAAGGCTTCAGTTCTTATTGGTGAGTATTCGATTGCAGTTGCAGATGTCAACTTGTCACCTCCTGAAAACAAAAATCTGCATTTGACAACTTTGCAAACGGCAGGAAGTTTGTCAACAGTAATTGTTGTTAAATTCATGAATACTTGTAAGAAAACATTGTTGCAAAAGGAAAAATTGCTCATAGAGCAATTTTTCCTCTTGCTACAATGTTTTCAAAAGTGTTGAGATGCAACTTGTAAAATGGTGTCTTCAGGAGGTAACGGGTTAAGCTAGATTGACACTGTGAAATTGTGATTCATTTGTTACTATTTCAGTTGTAACTGGCAGCAGTGAAGGTATAGGGCGTGCCTATGCCAGGGAACTTGCTCGGCGAGGATTCAACTTAGTTCTTATAAGCAAACCAGAAAATAGACTCTATAAAGCTGGGAAACAAATAGGTATCAAAGTTGTTGTGATACTGATGAGCTTAAACCTTGGCACTGGCATTAATACTCTTCTTTCATACTGCATTTTTTTCTTCTCTTTAAATGTAATTCAACTTGTTACCACTGGCTTTGTTTGTGGTGAAAACCATAATGACCCATTTTGACAAGCAGATTTATTGTTTAAAAGATTAAATCTTTATCCATGTTGATTATCCAAAAGCCTAAAAGTATCTGCTGCAATTTTTTTTTTGTGGGGTCAGTGAGCTGACAAAGACCGCAACAACTTAGATGTAAATTCACTTAGAATGTTGCACAAACAATTAAAAGGGAAGCAAAGATTTTATATGGGTGTTTTTGAAAACTTAACTGGCAAGTGGACTTAGTGCTCATCCTGCAGAATCGTTCTGCTCCTGTCAGTATTGTCAGAAGACAACTGCTTTCGAAATTAATAGCGCTACATGTATTTAACTTATTACCAGATAACAAAATAACGAGACTTGTTTGAATTGAAAGCATTTGCAGACAGCAAATTCTCTGATGCTGAAACGATAGGATTTGAAAGTGTAGAAAATATAGTAGGAAAAGGAGGTAATGCTTGTTACCAGCATTTTCTCCTTTTCCCATTGTGTTTACCAGCATTGTTCTTCATGGTTATTAAAACTCTGGATTGTATGGTAAAGGTTTTACACATATGCATGTACATATGTAAAGCTCTGAAGACAGGGGTAAGGAAACTAGGCATGCGTGTTCACCTTATTTGCTTTTTAAGCTATTGAACCATCCAATCCTGCATTTGTTAATAATCCACCTTGAATAGGTAATGAACAAAATGTGACTTATTGAATATCGAAGGAGGATAAAGTAAAGTTAAGCACAGTATAACACCTAACCCTTAACCAAACTATCCAGTATTTATATGACTCTAAGGAAGGAAGCCTTTGAAAATATGGTGGGGAAAATGCCAGCAGGTTCTCCCCCCCCCCCTCCCCCCCTTATTGTTTTCTACCCTTTCAAAGACAAATACCATTATTAAGAGCCTAACGAATCTAACATATGCAAATGCTTTGACTATGGAGTATTCTAAAGTTTCATTGTCTGATGAAGAGTACATTGATAATAAGTACACTGATATGCAACCATCATATAGCTAAGGACAATGCTACTGTGTGTGGAGTTTTTACATGAGATCCATGAACATTGTTCAATTGTGTGAATTGACAAATAGCAATGTGTCTGGTTTATTTTAGGTGTAAGTGACAGCAGATCCAATTATTTCATTATATTAAAAGGTTAACACAAAGTGCAATAAGTCATGCTTTTGTCACCTTATTTGCTCTAGAAAGGACAGCATGCTCTTTCACATTTTTAAGCTTGACTATTAAAAAAAATTTTGATGTATTGTCATAGCCTCTCACATGGTCTGTGTCTTCATCATAGTCATAGGAAAACTTAGTATTTTCGCATATCTCTCTAAGCCTGGTAGAGCACTTTGTAGTGCACAGGTCTTGTCAGGATGTTGGTTCTTATCACAGCTTGGCTAATTTCTTCCTGAGGATTGATGATAGTCATTACTGATCATTGTTTCAACAATGGTTATATAGGAAAACAACCCCTGGCTTGGGAAGAATTATGGTGTGAAGTACTGGTGAATGGAAATCAAGGAAAGCACTGGCCAATGTGATATGGCCGACATAATGTTGAAATCGGCGTTAAACACCACAAAAAAAAAACCCAAACAAATCATATCTCTGTTAACCTTTTACCACTTGACTAAATCTTAGAATTTTCGGGTTGAAAGCATTAAATTTTTGCAGACGACTAATTAAATATGACATCAAAAGATGGGATTTGTGTTGGAAGACAAAAACCATTGCAGGAAGAAGACAAAATGTTGATTAAAAAAAGGGCTAGTTACCAGCATTTTCTTTATTGCCGGCAATGTTTTTAAAAGCCTTCTTCCAGGGGTTTGTTAAAACTCTGGATTGTTTGGTAAAGGGCCAACAAGAGAAAGAGGAATTCATACTACAAGGGTGTGTAACCCTGAAATGTTATGGACACAGTTATGCCCCTTTATAGACTTTTTATTGAAAAAGCACTTGCATTCCAGCGTAGGCAGAAAAGTTTGCTGTTCTTGTTAAAGTGACAATAAAGGCCAAATGTAAACAAAGCGGGTGTTTAAATGCATTTGAATTTATATCATACCATTTAAAAGTATGGAAATTATTGTGAAGATGACAATCTGTCATTGTACGGTCAGTCCAAGTGGCAGTCGCTGACAGAGAAATTCATTTCAAAGCTAGGTTAAAACCTGCCAGGTAGCTGTGTCTTTTGTTTACTTTTTGCCTGATTTTAAAATTCCTTTTTCTGCCAGCGACTAACAAATTGCCCAACCACAAGACAACAGACTGTCATCTCCACAATATTTTCCACAATTTTAAATGGTATGATTTAAATCTAAATGTATTATGACACTTGCTTTGATATTTCGGCCTTTACTGGGCCTTTAAGTTTTTCCTTTCCAAATACATATGTTATTGTGCCCTTTCGAAATGTTTTGTTTCTTGTAGTGCTAATTTTGTACATAAGATATTAAATTTTCTTATTTCTGTATCACACTACTTTGACCCAGTGATCCCTATGTTTATGACTGTGAGGAAGATGTGTGAATTAGGGTTACAGAGAAACAGGTAAAGGTTGGTACTGTAACTAGCATTTTCATCTTTCGCATAATGTTTTCTACCCTCAAGAACAAATTCCAAATTTCAATGTTTAAACAACATTTTAAAAGTTGTCTGCAAATGCTTTCAAAAAAGACAAGTCCAGAAAATTGTTATCTTGTAAAGAGTCTCTGGTGCTTTCTGCTTGGATTATGTCATCATCAATCTTCTGTGTTTAGAATCAGCTGGCAGTGCCATTTATGTACATGTATATACAACATTAAAAGTTAAGTGGGTAACATTTGTGGCTTTTACAGTCCTTTAACCCTTCACCAAACAATCCCAGGTTTAAACGACCATGGAGAAAAAGAGAAAAGAAGACATTGTAGGCACAGGAGAAAATGCTGGTAACCAGTGTTGTCTGCTTTTCTGTCAGTGTTTTCTACCCTTTCAAAGATTAATTCCTTGATTTTAGTCAACATCAATTTTGTTGTAAGCAAATGCTCTCAAACCTGATGAGCCTAATTTGGCTAAATTTATGATGTTTAGTGAAGAGTAAAAACAAAATCTTTGCTTTTTCATATGAAAATCTATTGCTTTCATCCAGTAGTTATTACCAAAGAAGTATTTGCAAAGAAAAGTTCCAGTATAATGAAGAAAACCATTACTAAGTTTGCTGTTTGATTCCCAGCAGGGCTTCTAATGACAATGTGGATGTAGTTTTTTGTTTGGGCTTGGGTTAGGTCATTGAAAAGAGCACATGTATAAAGAGAGCAAGTAGTGGTTTCAGAAATGTGCAAGTGCCTCAGGTTTCCTGATAAGTTGTTGTGGACATTTTAGATCAAGATTGGACTGCTCAGAGCATGCAGTCTGATCTTTTATCTAATCCCTCGTATGTATGGTTTTGGGTTAGTCTAAAAATAGCCCTTTTAGTAATATGGGAGTAAATTCCGATGTAGAAACAATATAAGTCATTTTGAAAAATTGCTTGAAAACTTTTTTTTTTTTAGCCGCTACCTAAGTATCTGTAGTTTTCATTCCATCCATAGCTGTTGGAAATTTGACAACCAAAATCTTGTTTACGTCAATTTTCATGAACTAAAGAAAGACTGTTCGACACTGAGAACATATTTTCAGTGCGAAACTCTTTAACCTTTTACCAGACAAGGAAATTTTAGGCTCTTCCGAATATAAACCATGTGCAGATGACAACTTAGATATGTTACCAAAATTTTCTTCTTTTTTTCCACATTGCTTTCAAAACGCTTCCTTCCTAGGGTCATTAAATCATGGGATTGTTTGGTAAGAGTTTAATATGGTTACAGGTATTTTCTGCTTTTCTCACAATGCTTTCAAAAGCCTTCTCCTCTTTGTCACACAAGATCACATGGTAAAGTATTTATGGCGTTCATATTTTTCTACAGAGGAAGACTACAAGGTGCAGACCTGCTGTGTTCCAGTTGATTTCTCTTTAGGGAGGGATGCTTACAACACAATCAGACAAAGCATTGATGATAAAGAGATAGGAGTTCTTGGTAAGTCTATTCTAATTTTTAGGCATGTCAATGTTGATTGATTGTTTGGTGTTTAATACTGTGTTCAACATTATTTCAGTTATATCATGGAGGCCAGTGCACCTATCCATGCTTTCCTGGAGTTCCCTTTACCAGTACTTTGTACAATAATCTTCCCAAGCCCCAGGCTGCTGTCCCGCATAACCATTGTCAAAACAATGATAAGCAGTAAGAGAGGAATTAATTCTGTGGCAATGACTATCATCAATCCTTGGAAAGAAATTGGCTGAGCTGGGGATCCAAACCAGCCACCCAATGTTCTCAAGTCCTGTACACCACCAACTGTGCTTCTGAGGCTTAGCTACATGTCAGTGTCTTTGTAGTTGATTCTAAGGAAATCATGGGAATGAAACAATCATTTGTTATAAGAACCCTGAAGAGGAAAGCTTTTAACTCTTTACTAAACGACAGTATTTTAGGCAGGTCCAATTTGAAAGCACTTGCAGACAACAAAATTCATATGGCACAAATGATGGAATTTGTATCAGATAGTCCAGAAAATATTGTTGGAAAAGGAGAAAATGCTGGTTACCAGCATTTTCTCCTTTTCTCACAATGTTTTCAAAAGGCCTACTTCGCAGGGTCGTTAAAACTCGGGATTGTGTGGTAAAGCATCATGAGAAAAAGATGTTTTCATCCCTCTCAAAGACAAATCCAAGCATTTGAGTGACATGTAATTTGTTGTCTCCAATTTGGACCATTCCAAAAGTTTGTTGTTTGTTAAAGAGTTAAGTTACAGTAGCTTTATTGACAGTAACTGGTGTAGATCTAATTCTTTATCTCACAATCCCAAATTCTAATGACCCTGAGGAAAAAGCCTTTTGAAAACATTGTGAGAAAAGGAGAAACTGCTGGTGACATGCATTTTTGCTTTTCCCACAATTTTTTCTACCCTATTAATGACTTATTCCATCATTTCCACCAGATCGAAAATGTCGTCTGCAAATGCCTTTTGACAAGTCTACATTTTTGTTGTGCAGTAAAAAGTTAACTCTTTACCAAACGAAAGAATTTTAGACTTCCCAATTTGAAAGCGTTTGGAGATGACAAAAAATAAGTGACTCAAAATTTGAATATGTTTGGAAGGGTAGAAAACATTGTGGGAAAAGTAGAAAATGCTGGTTTCCAGAATTTTCTCCTTTTCTAGAATGTTTTTAAAAGCCTCCTTTCTTGGGGTCATTTAAACAAGGGGTTGTTTGGTATAGGGTTAAATTCTGATGGTGTTTAGAAGGGCTTGAAACGGCATGTGCAGTAGTGTTTTAAATATGAGCCATGCTCTGGCAAAAAGGGGTTTTAATGTATCTCTGTGCGCATCAAGCGAGTCATCTTATAATTATGGATTCATAAAATACATTTCATCAGACAACCAGCTGAATTTTCAGGTAGAATGGTCCTTGGACATGCAGAAAATATACCTAAAGCAAATAGTATCGACCAAGGTCAACCTGCGCAGGTTGACCTTGGTTGATATTTTTTGCAGATGCATTTAACTACTTTTTCACAGAGCATGGCTCATGTTTTATTATTTTTTTTCTATTCTATGTTCAGTAAACAATGTAGGAGTTATGTATGACTACCCACAGCTGTTTTTAGATGTACCAGAAGAGGTAGGTTTCTAGAGTTTGCTTTTAGTCGGTCAAATTACCATTACATCATATCCTCAAGAAACGAATTTGCAGCAGACCACTTCTAAAAAGCTTTCATCATAAAAAATGGCTTTATTTTAACTCTTAACCACAGAAACCTGTGTTTTAACTACTCTGAATTAGAAGAATTTTGAAACTAATGTGAGAAAAGGAGAAAATGCTGGTAACTAGCATTTTCTCCTTTTGCTTACAATGTTTTCTACCCAATCAAAGACAGAGATCATCATTTGAGCTACATTTAATTTTGAATGCTTTCATTTAGGTTGAGTCCAAAATTTTGTCATTTGGTAAAGAGTTAAAACACAAATACATATTAAAAGAACATTGTTGCTAAAAGAGAACCTGCCTGGAATGAGCAGTTTTTCCTTTTGTCACAATGTTTTCAAAAGTTTTCTTCTTGACATAGGTCATCTGCTAGTGTTGAAGAGTTAATTCTACACTCTTATAAATGTCGGGAAAAAATTAATCAACAGATGCTTGCATTTTTTTTGGAAAACTGTTACATAATAATGATAATACTATTTCTGTATTGGCTTATTTTTGGACCTGTCAGAAACTTTTAATTTTTTTACACAAAGTACAAGCATTTGATGGAGAGAAAATTGTCATTCTTCCATCCATATGAAAAAAATGATTGGATAACGTGCAAATGCTTACTAGCTGTCTTCTTCAGGGGCAGAAAAAATGTTGTGTTTCTATGGATTATCTGTTTTATGGCAATATCTAAAAATATAGGATATTGTGGATACAAGATGTGACAGAAATTCTTGCATTTTCTCCTTTTCCCAGTATGTGTTCTACCTTGTCAAAGACAAATTCCATCAATTAAGCCACATTTAAATTGTCGTCTGCAAATGCTTTCAATTTGGCCAAGTGTATATTTTTGTTCTGTGGTAAAGAGTTAATTTTTGAATAAGTATACATGTATCCTTAGCTTTGTAAATATTTCATTTCAGAGATTATGGCAAATAGTGAATATTAATGTAGCAGCAGCAACCATGGTATGTATAACATTGTGGACTACTGTAGGAAGAAAATTTAACACTTTACCACACCATCCTGAGTTTTAAAGACATTGAAAAAAAAGGCTTTTGAAAACATTGTGGAAAAAGGAGAAAATGCTGGTATCCAGCATTTTCTTCCTTTTCCATAATGTTTTCTACCATATCAATGTCAATTCCCACCCTTTGAGTCATATCTTATTTGTCAGCTGCAAATGCTTTGGATTTGGACAGGTCCATATTTTTTCTTGTTTGGTAAAGAGCTAATCAGGACAAAATGATAGCAGACGTAACCATAATGAAAGCATTTGCAGACAATAAGGGCAAGTTTTGTTTGAAATGGTATGAAACATGAGTGGAAAAAAAGAGAAAATGTGGAGCATTTTTCCATTTTCTCACATTGTTTTCATAAGCCATCCTCAAGTTTGTAAGTACAAGTGATCATTTGATAAATGTCAAGTTCAACAGTTAGCCTCCCCAAGCTACTTATAAAACAAATTGACATTTTAGTCTACTGGACAGACCTAGGTACTTGAAGTTCATTACTTTCTTTACCAGAATTTAAGCAAAATGTTGAATCTAGTAAATTCAAGATCAGAGATTATGTTCTATCAAGCCAGATCTTGATCTGCCAGTCTTCAGAAATAAAAAAAAAAGGAAAGCTCTTGTTGTATTTACCATATCAGACAAATTTGCAGCAGATGACTTTGAAAACATTCTGATAAAGTAGAAAGAATCAATATGAATAAAAGATTGTATGATTAGTTGTAAAGTGTTTAAAGGCTCAGTAGTGGCCAAAATTAAACAATGCAGGTGTTAAAATGCATTTGAATTAAATCATACCTTTTAAGAGTATGGAAATTATTGTGAAGATATAAAAGAGCGACCTGGCAACTTTTAACCTAGTTTAAAAATTCATTTTTCTGCCAGCTACTAACCTTTGGACTGATTGCACAGTAAGAGATTATCACTTTCGCAATAATTATTATACTTTTAAATGGTATGATTTATATTCAAATGCATTTTAATACCTGCGTTGTTTACTTTTGGCAGCTATTGGGACTTTGACGCTGTTTTCAACATTATTTCAGTTATATCACGACAGCCAGTGCACCTATCCATGCTGTCTTGGAGTATTTTTGTTACTGATGCTTTGCACAATATTTTTGCCAAGCCACTGGCTGCTTTCTCACATAAATATCCTCAAAAGAATGATCAGCGGTGAGAGAGGAATTAAGTCTCTTGCAATGACTATCATCAATCCTCTGAAAGAAATTGGCAAGACTATGGAAAGTAGAAAAATTGCATGTTATGAGATATTTTTACATCTGCCACAGTGCTTTTAAAAGTTACCAGATAATACTGTTGTCTGTAGTGTACTAAACATGGGATAAGAAAAAGCAGCTTCCTGTTAGCATTTACTGAAAACCAAGTTTATTTGAATAGGGTAATCAAAAGGGAATCAAGTTTATGTACATGGATATATCTTAAAGGAGAATTCCCTCTCTGTTCCACAATTTTTTCAAAAGTAGTCTGCTGCAAGATAAACAATCATCCGCAGGATGCAAAATGTTGTCCCTTTATCACACAATACCAAGTTTTAACAACCCACAGAAGTAAAGCTTTTGAAAGCATTGTGGGAAAAGGAGAAAATGCTGGTAACCAGCATTTTCTCCTTTTCTCACAGTGTTTTCTAACACCATTTCAACGACAATAATCTTCTTTTGGGCCACATTTGATGTATCGTCTACAATTGCTTTTAATGTGGTGGAATCCAAAATTTTGTTGTTTGTTAAAGAGCTGAAATTGTTTTTTACAGATGACACACATGATATTGCCACAGATGGTTGAAAGGTTGGTGTTTCATGTATATGAGTTGCACTCTGGCAAAAGGGGATTTAATGTATTTCCATTATCCATTATATTGAGCAAGTCATCACATAATTATGGATGCATCAAATCCTGTGTGTGTAACAACCAACTGAAACATGACTTAGAATGGTTCTTTGACATGCAGGAAATTTACAAATAGCAAAAAAGTTTCGACCTATGTAAATGTGCGCAGTCAGGGCGGACTGACCTGGGTCAATATTTGTCACAGAGCAATGGTTATACTTTTTTGTAACGTTTAGAAATCAGAATAAACTTAACAGACATTTTTATTTTTTAAATGAGACCTAAACAAATTGCAACTTAAAGATTGTTCTTGTCCAGATTGTCTCAGCAAAGTAGATACTGTAGATCAAAGATTAAACTGCACATTTTGTGCAGTCTAATCTTGATCTGGCTTCAAAGGCAAGTATAGTTGTGAAAGTGCTCTTACAGTTAAGATTTATCATCTATGAATACCATTGCTATCAACTGTTACGGTCTTGTCTGTTGAAAATCAGCTAACTCTTAACCTCACAATCACGAGTTTTAATGACACAACAGAAAAGTGCCTTTTAAAACATTGTGGGAAAATGAGAAAGTGGTGGTACCCCACATTTTATCCTTGCCCACAATGCTCTATACACTTTCATAACCAAATCCCTTCATTTGAGTTACATTTAGTTTGTCACCTTCAGTAGTTTTTCAGTATGAATGAGTCTTAAATTTTCTCATCTGGTAAAGGATTAAGAAACAAAAATAGAACAAAAGAGATCAGTGTATACTCCTCGATTCTTTACTTCCACCATACAACTTTTTTTTCTTGCACCAGACCACTTTTGAAGATGTTGTGGTAAGGGGAGACATTGCTCTTAACTCTTTACCAAACAATCCCGGGTTTTCATGACTCTGAGAAAGAAGGCTTCTCAATGTTTTCTACCCTTCCCTAAACAAATTTCAATTTTTGAGTCACTTTAATTTTGTCGTCAGCTAATGCTCTCAATTTGGACCAGTCTTAAATTTTGTCGTCTGGTAAAGAGTTAACCCTTTACCATGACCTGACCATATTGAAAGCATTTGCAGATGATATATTAAATGTAGCTAAAATGATGATTCCCCTCTTTGCTATGATAGAAAACATTGTGGCGAATGAGAAAATGCTGGTTACCAGTATTTTTTCCCTTTCCTACAATGTTTTCAGTAGTCTTCTCTTTCAGGGTTGTTAAAACTCGAGATTGTGTGGTAAAGAGTTAAAAGAGTATAATCTTTCTTTGGTACAATGTTTTATTTCAATTTTTTTTAGATAACTGTTCGCTAACCATCAATTTTATATACTATAAGGTTGTATTACTAGATTTTATGTCTGTTTATATGTTAACTCTGGTTTTTGTGTCAATTACAGGGGAAAAGGAGCTGTTGTTATGGTATCCTCAGCAGCATGTTCACATATTACACCACAAATGACTGTTTATGCAGGAACTAAGGTGTGTGGATATATGTCCTTTAAAGATACTAAACTACTCATTTTAAGTCAAATATAACCCATTTTTTCAATAAGTTTTGCACCAGTCCGCTTATTAAAGATATCACATGAAGCTTGTCACCTGACAGTGTATGGCCTTTACCTTGGATGTTCATGCAGTGAGCAAGAAAGTTGTGTCAAGAATCTCTACACAGGTATACTGTCACAACAGGGTACTGTATTCATGGATATATACACTTGTCCAAAAATTTGTGAATGACTGATTATGGATATTTTGCATACGGAAATGTTTGTGAATTCAAGACACTGGTTATTTATTGGTATACTTGTGGTAAAATACGCGAACAAAAAAGTTGTGAATATTTCAAATTCACGAAATCGTGAAAATTTCCACTTCGCAAAAATTTCCACTTATACAGTAGGTCACAAGAACCTAATACCAAAGCACTCAGCAATGTTGGAATTTTATATCGGGAAAGCAGTGGACAGATTTCAAAGACGGCAGAAATACAAATTTCTTATACATGCATTAACATTTAGCGTTTAAACGTAAAGGATTGCTGAGAGAAAGAAAAAGGCTTGATCTTTCAAGAGGACAAGTACGCCATTTCCTGTGTTGAAACCACAAGTAGCTTTCTATGTTTATATGTGGGGGGTATGCAAATGATTATACTATATTTCATGTGTCTATTTTTAGAAATGTTATGGGTAAAGAAATATTGTAATTTAAGCTGGGGGGAATTATTTCCCCGTCACAGTGAATATTTTCCTCCTGCCGAAAATCTGGAACTACTTTTTTAAGTTTTTTAAGTTTTTAAGTTTTAAAAGTGGCATTCGTTGACAAAATAATCAGAGGAAATATAATATATAATTTATTTCATCAGCTTGTGGTTAGTATGGGGAAATATTTGCCTCAAAAGGGAAAGGTCCGCGAAAATAACTCGTGCCTTATGGCACTCGTTATTTTCGCATACCTTTCCCTTTTTCGGGAAATATTTCCCCATATTAACCACAAGCTGATGAAATAAACTCTATATAATAGCAATGAAATTAGATTTTCAACTCCTTGAAAAAAGAGAAACACTTCGTTGGCAATGAAAGTGCTAAAATAAAATAAAATGAAAAAAAATAAAAAGACATTTGATTTCATGCATGAGCTTAGAAGATTCAAAAGAATGAATTAAGATGATTAAACTTGCCTTATTTTGGGCAAATGGTACTGTACATGGTCCAAAATTTCTTGAATAATTTGTTTGTCTATATATTGCAGAGTTTTCTGGACTATTTTGCCAGAGCACTGGCGTATGAATACAAAGATACTGGAATAGTTATACAGTCATTGATGCCTTTATATGTAAATACCAAAATGACAAGATATAGTAACACGCTCACCAGCCATAATTCATTGGTACCCCCTGCTGAAGTTTATGCTCAACAAGCTGTAGCAACGCTGGGATACAGTGACAGGACAACTGGTTATTTACCACATACTATTTTGGTGAGTTTCCATCACTGACTTCTTCTCTACGAAGGGGAGTCAGAAAGTTTGTAGAACGAGGTATATATTTCAGCAGCAGACTGTATATTGTATTATTGTTTTTCAATATAGTCCCCATTTACTTCAATGCACTTAGCCCACTTTTCTTTCAGACTGTCTATACCTTTGAAATAGAAGTCTTCGGTTTGGTCCTCAAACCATGCCTCTGTGGCAGCCTTGAGTTCATCATCATCATGAAATCTGGTTCCCTGCAAATGGGATTTCATATTTCTAAATAGGTAATAGTCACTGGGGGCCAGATCTGGACTGTAGGTTGGGTGATTTAGTTGTTCAAACTTACATTCGTGAATAGCAGCTTGTGCAATCCTTGACTTGTGCCCTAAACTCAACACTTTGATTTTCCATCATTGCTTGATGGTCAGTAACTTGCAATACCTCCGAGAATCACACAAATGTGTTGTGACAAGTGAACTTGATATGTTCAAAGCGGTGATATGTTGTGTTGTCAAAATACGGAAAGAAATGTTGTGTTACACTTGACCCAATACGCTGTTCTATGAACTTTCTGACCCTCCCTCGTACTTTACCTCTTTTCTTGGCTATTACAGAGTCAAAGAGCTTTTGTAAAAAGTATTGACCAAGGTCAGCCTGCACAGTCAGCACTGTGACCTGGGTTGAAACTTTTTGCTGTTAATCTATTACTGCATGTCAAAAGACCAGTGGAATTTAGACTCACTTGGTTGTAAGACGAAATGTATTTCATGGATGCATAATTCTGGGATGACTTGCTTAGTATATAGAGTTTATTTCATTAGCTTGTGGTTAATATGGGGCAATATTTGCCGAAAAAGGGAAAGGTATGTGAAAATAACGAGTGCCGTAAGGCACGAGTTATTTTCGCGGACCTTTCCCTTTTGAGGCAAATATTTCCCCATGTTAACCACAAGCTGATGAAATGAATTATGTATTATATTTCCTCTGATTATTTTGTCAACGAATGCCACTTTTAAAACTTAAAAACTTAAAAAACTTAAAAAAAGTAGTTCCAGATTTTCGGCAGGAGGAAAATATTCACTGTGACGGGGAAATAATTACCCCCAGCTTAAATTACGACATTTCTTTACCCATAACTTTTCTAAAAATAGACACATGAAATATAATATAATGCATTATGGAGATGCACTTAAGCCCCTTTTGCCAGAGCATGGCTCAAATAATTATAGTGTTGACTTCATTTGATATAATTATACTTACCTGTCTAATGTAATAGTGGATACCTTACATATACTTTACCATTTTGGTATCTCTCTGACATAAAAAAAACCCCTGTAAGTTTTCTTTTGAAAGAAATAAAATATTTGTTACAGGATATTTTTGCATGTACTCTGTGGTTTAGGCCTTTCCCAAGTGACAAATTTTAGGTCCTCTGAAACTGAAGGCATCCGCAGACAATAATTTCAAAATTGATGAAAATAAGCTGAGTTTCTCTGACTGGGAAAAAAACACATGAGAAAAGGAGAAAATGCTTGTGAACAGCATTTTCTTCTTTTCCCACAATGTTTTCAAAGGCTTTCTTCTTCAAGGTCGTCAAAACTTGGGATTGTTTGGTAAAGGGTTAAACTAAACCCATAATGTGCTGAAAATTGAAATTAACATGATCAATTAAGAAAAACAGATGCAAATATTGTCGTATCGAATTATTATTTTACCAGAATATCTAAACATGACTGCATAAATCCAAGATCAGACTGCATGCTTTGTAGAGCGTAACCATGATGTAAACTGTCTGCAAAAATAACTTTTTACCAAATGACAAAATGTTAGATTGGTTCCAATTCAAAGCTTTTAAGATGACAAATTAAATGTGGCTCAAATGATGGACTTTGTATCTGAAAGAGTAGAAAATATTGTTGGAAAAGGAACAAAGCCTGGTTACCAGCATTTTCTCCTATCCTCACAGTGTTTTCAAATGTTTTATTCCTGAGGGTTGCTAAAACTCGGGATTGTGTACTGAAGTTATGAAAGGTATTCAAAGGCTGAGGCAAAGGATTTGTCTCACAAGATCCAAAAAAAGTCATGAAATATTTTTTAAAAAATGCTTATATCATTTATTATTACAAGCATGTTGTTTTTCCCCACAGATGTGGCTTGGTAATATGATTCCTGAGAATATGTGGATGTGGGCAGCAACACGATTGAATAATGCTCTTCGTCGACAGGCTCTTGAGAGATTAGAGAAGAAACCAAGACTAAAATCAGTGGACAGTGCTGATGATTTAGTTGTAGCAAGTAGCTGAGTGGCCATGTTTGTTACTCTTTTACCATACAAGCCCAAGTTTTTTGGCTCTGAGACAGAAAACATTTAAAAACATTGTGGGAAACCAGCATTTTCTCCTTTTCCCACAATGTTTTCAACCTTCCCAAATCAAATTTCAATTTTGTGTCACATTTATTTTAATTTGGGCAAGTCTAAAAGTATCCCTTAGTAACAGTCATACTTAAGACACCTACAGTCTTACAGTTAGAGATATACACTTATACTGTAAGATATACACAGTTGTACCATCAGATATACATGGTTGTTGTTTAAAAATACACAGTCATACTATAAGACATACACACTAAAGGTCAAACAAACAGTCATACAGTTAGACATGTACAGTTACACTGTAAGATATATACAGTTGTATTGTTAGACATACACAGTTCTCATTAAAACACACACAGTCATACTATAAATCATACGTAATAAAAGTTAGACATACACAGTCATGCAGTCATACAATTAGACATATACACCCATTCAGTAAGACATGTTCAGCTACCGGTATACCATAAGACATTCACAATGATACAGTTAGACACATACAGTCATACAGTTAGACCCATACATCATATTAGACATATACACCCAATACAGCAAGAAATGTTCAACTACCGGCATACTTTAAGACATACACAGTGATAGAGTTAGACACATACAGTCATATAGTTAGACATATACAGTCATACAATTGAATATATACACCCAATACAGTAAGACATGTTCAGCTACTGATAAACTATAAGACATTCACAATGGTACAGTTAGACACACACAGTCATACAATTTAACGCACACAGTCATACAGTAAGACGTATACGACCATACATAAGACATATACACCCATCTAGTTAGACATGTTCAGCTACTGATATACTATAAGACAATCACAGTCGTTATAAAAAGACATGCACATTGATAATGTTACACATATACAATATTACAGACATGCACATTGATGCAGTAAGACATATACAATCATATAATTAGACAAATTAGTCATGCACATTGATACACTCCTACAGTTAAACATATACAGTCATGCAATTGATACACTTAGAAATATACAGTCATACAGTTACATTTATACAGTCATGCTCATTGATACAATTAGATATGCACAGTCATACAGATAGGAATTGAGCATTGATACAGTTAGACATTTACAGGAATACCATTAGGTATTCTCAGTTGAGCATAAACTCAAGTTTTATCATCACAGGTCCAGGTTAAATATGCACAGTCATACAGTTAGATATACACTTGTACTTTAAGATATACACAACTATACAGTTGGACATATAGTCATACAATGAGATATACACTTTAAAAGAATTAGACATTTAGTGTGGTGTCTGTGGTTGAGCGGTAGAGTGTATGCCTCGCAACTATAACATTCTGAGTTTGATTCCCTGCTGCAGATGTCAACTTAAGAACTGTTTGGCGCAAGTACTGGTGTGGTTTCCGGGAAACAGAATCAAAAGAGATTTTGTAAGTTACAAGACCATGTTTTTCAGTTGATGTAAAATAAATGTGATGTGTTTCAAGGACAAAATCCAATCTTGATTTCAGGCTCATTTTATTTGTCACTGTAAATGCTTTCAACATGGATGCATCTTAACCTTTTCCCAAACAATCCCTGGTTTTTACAATGCTGGGAAAGAAGGCTTTTGAAAACACTGTGGGAAAAGGAGAAAATGCTGGTAACCAGCATTTTCTCCTTTTCCCACAATGTTTTCTACCCTTTCATAGACAAAAATCATCATTTGTATTACATTTAATTTGTCATCTGCAAATGCTTTCAATTTGGTCTAGTCTAAAATTTTGTCGTTTGGGAAAGGGTTAAATGTTCTCATTTATTGAAGACTTAACATATGCCTTTAACCCTTTACCAGACAAGAAATTGTAGACTGGTCCAAATCCAAAACAACTGCAGACAACAAATTGGATGTGGTCAAAAGAAAGAAGTCTTTTCTTGAAAGAGTAGAAAACATTGTTGGAAAAGGAGAAGATGCTGGTTACAAGCATTTCCTGCATTTCTACATTGTTTTCAAAAGCTGTCTTTCTCAGAGTCATTGAAACTCTGTGTGGTAAAGGGTTAAGAACACACTTATAATTTAGGAAAATTAGGAAAGATGTTAAAAAAAAACACAGAAAATTACGTTACAAATTAAGCTGCAAATAAAATGTTACATGTATATCATTTTTTTTGTATGAGGGAATCGTTTTTTTACACATTGTTTTAAAAAGTGCCATTTGTTATGTTTTGTGTGTGTTTACATAGCTTTAGGTATTTTTACATAACAAAGGAATAACTGCAGAAATTGGATAATAATATAAACTTTCATTAAGTTAGTATTTTGCCCATAGATTTACCCTTTACCACACAAATCCAAATTTTAATGATCCTAAAAAAGGATTTTTAAAGCACTGTGGGAAAGGAAAATACTGGTAACTAGTATTTTCTCCCTTTCCCACAATCTTTTTTATTAAATCAGAGAGAAATTCAAGTACTGTAGCAACTTTATCTTGTCATCTGCATAGGTTTTCAATTTGGACCAATCTTAAGTTATGTCAACTGGTAATTCTTTCTCTGTCAATCACTTACCAGTTGAGAACCTAACATAGTGGGGCTATTTGCTGGTCTATGCAATGTAAAAACCTGTCCTATTCACATGAGAAAATTTAAGATTGAGTTCAAAGGACAAAAGCATAATTTTTGACAAAAAATTGTGAACAGCATATTTTTATCTTGATTAATGCAATAAAATGAGATGTATTGATACCCCCAAAGAGGAAGCCAAATCTTCTTTTGACTTTTTGTTTTGTTGTTATTTTATAATTTATCATATTGTCAGTTGCTAAAGAAAACAACACATGTACTACTATTCAAAAAATTGTGATCATGTTACTGAAATGCAATAATCTGGAATCAAGAACTGACCCTTTGCTGTGCAGGCCTTTGTAAGACTTACCTAAAATTTCAAGACTGATACCAATGGCTAAGCATTTGAAAGAAAGAAAGGAAAAAATCTATTAACCCTTTACCACACAATCCCGAAATAAAATGACACTGTGAAAGAAGCCTGTTGAAAACAAAGTTGGAAAATGAGAAAATGCTGGTTACCAGCATGTTCTCCTTTTCCTGGAATGTTTTCTACCATATCAAAGACAACTTACAACTTTTGAGCCACTATTAACTCTGTACCAAACGACAAAATCTTAGACTTGTCCAAATTGAAAGCATTTGCAGACGACAAAATAAACGTGACTCAAAAATTGAAACTTGACTTTAGAAGAGTAGAAAACATTGTGGGAAAAGGAGAAAATGCTGGCTTCTTTCTCTGGGTCATAAAAACCAGGAATTGTTTGGTAAAGGGTTAAATAGGTGTCTGCAGTGCTTTCATTTTGGACAAGTCTAAATTTTTGTCGTGTGGTAAACAGTTAAACATTGTTAAACATGGTAGGATAGGACAAGACCTTGGAGATGAACCAATTAATGCATAAATTTGCTCCATTTGTTTTGCTGAATTTTCTTTCTTTATTTATATTGTTATGTAATATGTAAATGGATGCCGCCTGTTTAAACTTTGGGGAATTTCGAAATAGATATAAAGATGGAGTTGCAGCATTTCTATTGAACTGTCAGATACCACAGTCTATTGACAGAATTCAGCACTCTGGCTAGGTGATGTTGTTGGTGACTTGATGTTGATTTCTATAACCCTATACCAAAAAATAAAATTTTAGACTTTTCAAAATTGAAAGTATTTGGAGATGACAAGATATAATTATGTGACTCAGAAATTTAGAATGGGTTTTGGAAAGGTAGAAAACATAGTGGAAAAGGAGAAAATGCTGGTTATCAGCATTTTCTCTTTTTTTCACAGTGTTTTCAAAAGTATTATTCCCTAGGGTCATTAGAACTCTGGATTATGTGGTAAAGGGTTAACTATCCTTTGTTGCTACTATTGGTCAGAAAACCATATGGCAATGAAATTGCTCTGTTTTAGTCAAGTCAAGCTAAACATAGTTTGTGTAAATTGACTCCATGTGATAGTTGTTAATTTGATGAAATTTAGTCATATTTTATCAAGCCTTGTATTAATGCCTTGCTTAATTTCTTAATTTTACTTGATTTTTCTCTACACTGTTTATGTATGTAAATAAACATAAATTGAATGAAAACAACATTTTTGATATTTTATTTGTACAACAAAGATAAAACAAGGAATCAGTTATACATCTATGCTAAGGTTATGCATGATAAACACAATTCTTATGCCAAATCAAATTAAAACCATTTACACAAATCTTTTTTTTACCAAACAATATTCAATGACCCTGGGGAAAGGGCTTTTGAAAACAGTGTGTAAAACAGGAGAAAATGTTTGTAACCATTTTGCACAGTGTTTTCAAGAGCTTTCTAAGGGTCATTAAATCTCTGGATTGTGCAGAAAAAGGTTAAGTCTTTACCAAACCACAATTTTTTTGGCATTGTGAAAATAGAGATTTGCAGACAACAAGATGAATGTGACTCAAAAGTTGAAATGTGTTTTTAGAAAGGTAGAAAACATTGCAGGAAAATGAGAAAATGCTATTTTCAAAAGCCTACCTCCTTAGGGTCATTAAAATATGGGGGTGTGTGGTAAAGGGTAGAGTTTTTACCTAACGATAAAATTCTAGACTTGTCCAAGTTGAGAGTATTTTGCATATGACAAATTGATTGCGATTCAAATGATAGGGTTTGCCCTTTAAAGGACGAAAAATATCATGGGAAAAAGGTGAAAATTCTGGAAGCCAGCGTTTTTTCCTTTTCCAAAAATTCTTTTAAAAGGCTTTTTCAGGTTAAATAAGTGATGCAATTGTTTGGTACAGGTTTAGATACTAGTAAAACCTTGAAAACAGTAAATCTTTTAGTGGTGTCAGCAACTTACAAGTTTTTGCAGATGGTGTAAAACAAGATTAAATTGCACAGAATGTGCAGTCTGATCTTTGATCTACTCTGAGCATTTCTGCATTTTAAACAAGGAGCGAACTATTTCTTTCATGTAGAATTACATTTACACTTAATTCTTCACCCAATGACAAGATTTTAGACTGATCTAAATTCAAAGCATTTGCAGACAACAAATGTGATTAAAATTATTTGATTTGTCTTTGAAAACTTAGAAAACAATGTAGGAAAAAGAGAAAATGCTGGTTACCAGCATTTTCTCCTTTTCCTACTGTGTTTTTATAAGTCCTTTTCCTTGGAGTTGTTGTCAGATTGTGTGGTAAAGGTTTAAGTTAGCCAGCCTAAATGTTAAATTAATTTATCTGGCAGCAAAGAGTAAAAAGACGAGGTATTTAACCCTTTACCAAACAGTCCCTGGTTTTAATGACCCTGAAGAAGGAGCCTTTTGAAAACCTTGTGGGAAAAGGAGAAAATGCTGGTTACCATCATTTTCTCCTTTTCCCACAAGGTTTTTGTTGCGCTTTCACTGGCAATTAGCATCATTTCAGCTACATTTAATAAGAGTTAATTCTTTACCACTTAACAAAACTTTGACATGTCCAAATTGAAAGCAGTTGCAGACAACAAATTAAATGTGGATCAGATGAAAGGATTTGTCTTTCAAAGGGTAGAAAATATTGTTGGAAAAGAAGAAAATTCTGGTTTCCTGCATTTTACTCCTTTACCTACTATGTTTCAAAGAGTTTCTTCCTTTCGGTTGTTATAACTCAGACTGGTGTCAAAACTCAACTCTAATGACTCATGGGTATTTACTCATGCATATTTGAAAAAGATTTTTCCGAAGATATTTGCTAATAACCAATTTTTAGGTTGTTTATATACATGTAAATAACATTGCTGCAGAAAAATGATATGAGACTTAAATCTGTTTTTGTGAAAGGGAAGAAAACTGTGCAAAAAGAAAAAAAATGCTGTAACATCTTTTTGTTTTCTCAGTTTTTTTTTTTTTTTTTCAAAAGTTTTTTTATTATTATTTTTATTATTGTACCAAATTCTACAATTAAATTTGATTTAGAATATAAATCCTATGACCCAACTTGTCATTTTATTTTTGCTCTGAATCAAATCAAAATCTGTAGAAACATAATAGTAAATTCTTTTTTCTTTTTCTGTTCAAAAATTACTGCGATGCTTAATAATCTTTTTTCTCCATCCTTTTGTTTTAAGGGTCTAATATAGACATATGGCTTGCAACATGCGAAAAGGGGCATTTTGACATTTGCGCAAAGTGTCGTCTCGGATCAGCCTGCGCAGTCTGCGCAGGCTAATCCAAGACGGCATTTTACAACCATATTAGATTTTGTCCTACAGTAGACTTGCGTGAAACAGAAAATTGCATAAAAACAGAGTGTCGTTTTGGATTAGCCTGCGCAGACTGCGCAGGCTGATGTAAGACGACACTTTACACAAATGTCCGAATGCCCCTTTTCACATGTTGCAGGCCATATATAACCCAAACCGAGGATAAGATCTCTGTTTAACTATTACTCCATGACGGTTCTATTACAATAACAATAATTAAAAAAACAATGCCATTTTACCACCATCAGAGTAAAAGAAAACAACAAATAGTGAAGTGATGCACAATGTTTGAACAAAGCTATAACACTGATAAAAGTGATAAGGAATTGTTACACAGAGCTGGTTAGGAGTCTGGTATTTTTAAAGATGCAAAGATGTCTCTCACTTCAGTTGAGTATTGTTTGTAGACGTCTGTGTAATAATTAGCAAGACTTTTGAAATAGTCTTCAGCTTCTTTGCCTACATTGTCTACAGTGGATTCAAATATCAGCCTCCCTCGTTTAAATGTTTCTGATAAACGTGAATAAGCAGATTCAAATTTTGCTTTGACAAAAACCCTAGCATTTAATAGAGGTCTGACAATATAGTGATTTATTCCAGTCTCACAATATTTCCACAGGGCTTCTACTCTTTCAAGGGCAGTCTTAAATAATTGCCTTGACCTTTTGTATACAGTCACGGTAATTGAGGTTGAGATATTCTTCACACGTTGATACGTTCTCAGCACAACTTGTTTACCTTGTTCTGCAAGGGACTCTGCACCACGTATGACAGTTACAGTAATCTGTTTCAATGTTAACTTGGCTGGTCCTTTAGCAAGCTGTTTGTTTTGAATATACTCATATATTTCTTTCCTTGGATCTGGATATGTGTTGTTTGATGTTAGATCTATGATGTGTCGAATTGATGATCTTTTAACAGTAGCTTGAATAAACCTGGAAGCTGTCGGTGCTGGTGTTGTCATCAAAGTTGTGAAGTTTTCTGTAGTTGTCTTTGTGACTTTTCTTTGACTGTCTGCCCTAAGCCTAATTCTTTGAGTTCGTATATTTGATTCTTTGGTTAGCCTTGTGTCAAGATATGCATCTGTGGAGTTACTCAAGGTCTCTGTGTAACTAATATCAAATGGAGTTTTTGGGTAAGTTGTTTGAGTTGGTACTGGTAAAGTGGTCCTCTTTGAAGCCATCGATCTTTGTTCAACAATTGAATTAGTTTTGGGAGATGCTGATTCTCTGATTAATAATGTTGCGACACTTACCAATTTGTCAGTTGTTTTTCCTGATGATGAGTTATCAAGTGTCAAAAGAGTTGTTTGTTTCATTGTTCTATCGGTTTTAGTTCTATCTTGTTTCTGAGGTTTGTGAATGTTTGTTGGTTTTATCCTACTTAATAACTCATCCGTACTTGTACTTAGGGTTGTAGTTTCTATTGGGATGGTTGAAGTCTCTAAAAATTTGGAGATATTGCTTTTTAGGACTGCAGTTGTTAAGTTTGATGTCTCAACCCTCTGTATCACCATTGGTGTACTTTCTGTAGTCAGAAGCTCAACAAAAGCATCTAGCCATGGCTCAAATCTTTCAAAAAGTGGCTTTAAAGTTTGGTAGATTGTGGTAGTGTTATCATCCTTATGTAATAATTCTAGTTCTTGGAGATCTGTTGTAGATGTTGGTGAAAGTATAAGTGAATCTACACTGGCTGAGGTTGGCAGTGAAGTGTTATGTCGAGTGGTATTTATATTGGTTAACTCTAAAGATTGTAAACTGTCATTGTGCTGAGGTTCTTGTTCAGTGTGTACTGATATGGCTATAAGATCAGATGGTGACGTAGAGGCAGTAAAGGTCTTTTGACTTGTTTCACTTGTAGAATCCATCTCTGTCGCTTTGTTAAGGTTTGAAATAATAGAATATCTTTCTGTCCAAATTTTCATGGATGGGGTCACTCCTGAAGGAGTTAAATTTGTTGGGCGTAATTGGTCTCTCTTAACTGTACCACTGAAGGGAGCAATAGTGTTGCTCATTGGTTGTGAATGAGAGCTTACAATTGGAGTTGTTGTTGATTGCTTTTCGGTCTGACGAAAAGTTTCATTCAACAAGATTACTTGCTTTTGAGTGTTTCCAGAAAAGGAATTATTTTGTGATGTAGAGGGTGTTCCACGAGATTCAACAGCACTGTCAGTTTGCATCATCTCACTGAAAGCAGGTTTACTTGTACTTGTAACTGTACTTTTTCCTGAAATTGTAAAGTGTAATATGTCGAAGTATCTGTCCATCCAAGTGGTCTTAGATGGGGTTACACTTGAATAACCTGGTTTTGTTTTTAGTGGGCTTTCTGCCATGCCTCTCCTGTCATAAGAAACAGTAGCATTGCTAATTCGCTGCACTCCAGCTGTTGACTGCAATTTTGACTGCATTGTTGGTGTATGAACAGTTTTATTCAGCATAACTGGTGAGCTTTGAATTTTGCTAGTAAAGAAGTCATATTGTGATGTAGTGGGTATCCCAGAAGAATCAATAGCACTGTATGTTTGCAGCATCGCAGGGGTAGATTTAATCTCATTTGCTGGTTTTACAGTTGTATTGTAATGCATCTTGTGGGAAAATGCAAGCTGTTGTTGGGCTGATTTGGTGTTTTGAACAGAATTTGCAGATGTCTGAGGTATAGTTGTCAGTTCAGAAGAATTTAGTGTTTCTGTTCTGGCCCGTATCTTTTCTGATTTAGTCATAGACATGTCTGTTGACGTAGGTGTTGTGCTTGATTTAGTCACTGATTTAGGTTTCAATATTCTTGTAAAGAAATTGAAATACACTTTTGTCTGTGGTGTGATTGTGCTGTAAGTTGGTGGAGTTGTCTGTGGAAAAATTATAGTAGTGCTATCAGATATTTGCATTGTCTGTGCACTACTTAAGCTATCAGCCGAGGGAGATGTTTGAGGACTGGCAGTGCTATCAGTTGATTGAGATGTCTGTGGACTACCTGTGCTATTAATGGATTGAGATGATGGCAGACTAGTTGAGGTCGTTCTATAGTTTGATAGAGTTGTCCTTGGTCTGCTAGTGCTATAAAGTGATTGCATTTTCTGTGGACTAGTTGTGCTAGAAGTTGATTGAGTTTTCTGTGGACTACTTGTAGAAAAACTATATGGTGATTGAGCAAGCCCTAGGCTATATGTGCTGTGGGTTGATTGAGTCGTCTGTGGAGTAGTTGTGATAATGCTATAAGTTGATTGAGTTGTAAGTGGACTTCTTGTGCTATAGGTTGATTTGGTTGTCTCTAGATTACTTTTGGTTGTTCCGTAAGTTGACAGAGTTGTCTGTGGTTTACTTGTTCTATAGGTTGATTGAGTTGTCTGTAGGCTAGTTGTTGGCATGCTATAAGTTGATTGAGTTGTCTGTGGACTACTTGTGCTAAAATGTAAGTGAGTTGTATGTGGACTACTTGTGCTATAATTGGATTGCATTGTATTTGGACTGCCAGTGCTATGATTTGATAGAGTTGTCTGTGGACTAATTGTGCTATAATTTGAATGAGTTGTCGGTGGAATACTTGTGCTATAATTTGAATAAGTAGTCTTAAGACCACTTGTGCTATAATTTGATTGAGTTGTCTGTGAACTACTTGTGCTGTAATTTGGTTGAGTTATCTGTGGACTAATTGTGCTATAATTTGAATTAGTTGTCGGTGGAATACTTGTGCTATGATTTGAATAAGTAGTCTTAAGACCACTTGTGCTATAATTTGATTGAGTTGTTTGTGTCCTACTGGTACTATAATTTGATTGACTTGTCTGTTGACTACTTGTGCTATAAGTTGATTGAGTTTTCAGTGGTTTACTCATGCTATAATTAGATAGAGTTGGATATAAACTACTTTTGCTATAATTTAATAGGATTTTTTGTGGACTACTTGTCTTATAATTTGATTGCCTTGTCTGTAAATGCCTTGTGCTATAGTTTGACTGAGTTGCCTGTGGACTAACTGTTCTATAATTTGAAAGGGTTGTAAGTGGGCCACTTGTGCTATAATTTAATTGAATTGTCTGTGGATTACTTATTCTATAATCTAACTCTGTTGTCGGTGGACTACTCTTGCTGTAATTTGATGCATTGGGACTACTCGTGCTTTTATTTGATAGAGTTGTCTGTGGACTTCTTGCGCTATAACTCGATTGAGTTGTCCATGGACTACTTGTTCTATAACTTGGTTGAGTTGTCTGTGGACTAGCAGTGCTGTAATTCGATTGAGTAATTTGTTGACTACTTATGTTATAATTTGATTTAGTTGTCTGTGGACTACTTGATCTAGAATTTAATTGACTTGTCTGTGGACTATTAACTGTTGGTGGACTACTTGTACTATAATTATATTGAGATGTCAGTGAACTACTTGCGCTATAACTTGATTGAGTTGTCTGTGGACTACTTGAGCTATAACTTGATTGTGTTGTCTGTGGACTAGCTGTTCTGTAATTTGATTGAGTTATTTGTTGACTACTTATGTTATAATTTGATTTAGTTGTATGTGGACTACTTGATCTATAATTTAATTGAATTGTATGTGGACTACTTGCACTATAACTGAATTGAGTTGTCTGTGGACTATTTTTGCGATAGCTTAATTGAGTTGTCTGTAGACTACTTGTTCTATAAATCAACTGAGCCGTTGGTGGACTACTTGACCTATAACTATATTGAGGTGTCTGTGGACTACTTGCACTATAACTTAATTGAGTTGTCTGTGGACTACTTGTGCTATAACTATATTGAGTTGTCTGTGGACTACTTGCGCTATAACTTGATTGAGTTGTCTGTGGACTACTTGTGCCATAGCTTAATTGAGTTGTCTGTGGACTACTTGTTATAATTTTTGATTGAGTTGTCTGTGGACTACTTGTTCTATAAATTGACTGAGCTGTCGGTGGACTACTTGCAGCACGACTATATTGAGTTGTCTGTGGACTACTTGCGCTATAACTTGATTGAGTTGTCTGTGGACTACTTGCGCTATAACTATATTGAGTTGTCTGTGGACTAACTGTGTTGTAATTTGATTGAATTTTCTGTTGTCTACTTATGCTATAACTTGATTCAGTTGTCTGTGAACTACTTGATCTATAATTTAATTGAGTTGTATGTGGACTACTTGCATTATAATTTAATTGAACTGTCTGTGGGCTACTTGATCTATAATTTGAATCAGATGTCTGTGGACTCCTTGCGCTATAATTTAATTGAGATGTCTGTGGACTACTTGTGTTATAGGTAGAAATAGTTGTAAGAAGACTTAATGTGGTTGTGCTATAAGTTGAATTGGGTGTCGTCTGTGATTCTGTAATATTTATTTCCTTGATTAAATACGATTCACTTTCGGTATAATTAAGTGATTCACCGAGAGTTTTATTAATTTGCGGTTCTTGTTCGAAGTTTAAGGTTGTATGCAACATTTCAGTTTCAGATGAGTAGATATCAGTTGTGTTTGTTGTTGTTGTTTTTGAATCAAGAACTGGGTTTGTTTGGCTTGTAGGTGTAATTTTCTGTGTGAAAGGCAACAATATCCTGGTGAAGAAATTGAAATATACATGCGTTGCAGGGGTTACTTTTTGTGTTGCTTTTGTTGTACGTGAAATCAGCTGAGAGTTAGTGAAATCTTTATTTTGTACTACAGAGGGCAAAAATGTTACGTTTGAAGTTAACATTTCATTCTCGTCATAAAATGATGAAATGCTAGTCTGTGAAATCGTACCATATGTTTCAATTACTTTGCTCGTTTGAATAGAGTCTGCGGTAGATGATGGTTTGATACCTACATAAAACATACTTTTTTGCGCAAGATTTGTTCTGCTGTGACTCCTGATCTGAAATATCCCTTCGCTTTCCTGAATCATACTTGAATCCTTTGAAAAATCATCTTCCATACTATATCTAAGACTTGTAAATGGACCTGAAGATAAAGGCGGGTTAATAGAGCTTATATTCACTGGTTTTGTTATCGCACTAGAACCAGATGAATTGAGATCTTGGGTAATAAACAGTAATGATATTGCAGTTTGAATCGATGTTGGTGACACAGTGACAGCCATTTGACTGACATCTTTTAAGAAAGGTGTCTCATCTATACTAGGTTTTATGAAATCTTTAATTTCAATGTCTTGTTGTCCAATTAACTTTGGTTCAATAGAAGATAGCATGATAGGTATTTCTGTGGCGGTAGATGGAGAGAAGTTTGTGAAATCTGTCAAGCCAATTGTAGTGGATGGTTTTATTTCAGATCGGCTGGAAGCTGACATATCAACATCTGATGAATATTGTATAGGTTTTTCATCTGCTGACCTGTGTATGCTTGTATAAAGCAACTTGTCTACCAAAGACTGACCTAAAGTTGGCTGACTTTTGGCTATTCCTAAATGGGACATCATTACATGTGTTGATTCAGTAGGTATGTAACTTATGTCTGGCGTATTGACTGTTGTTTCTGATTGTGTTAAAGCTGATGATAAGGTCATTGACACACTGGAATACTGTGAGGTATCAAGTTTTGCACTAGTTGTCGCAATTATTTGACTTACATTTGTTTCATTATGTTGTAGTGACGAAAATATCTCGGTATCTTCGTTAAATGCAGGTTTGCTTGAAAGTGATAGGTGGAATGATTCGAGATTTCTTGGAAGTGGAACTATCACCGGTGGTGGAGGGGGTAGTTTGCATAATTCACTTGGAACTACTGATTCACATAAGGCAGTCGGAGTAGAAAAAGGTATTGAAAGTTCATCAACCGTGTCAGATATTATTGAGGTCAGGTAATCTGTGGTATCTGTTGTTGTAGTGTTCTCTAAACTTGACACTCTTGTTACCTGTATCTGTGGGTGTGATCGTAAGGTCGAAAGAGGAATAGAAGATGTATGAATTTCTGTAGTAAAATTTGCAACTTGAGGTTGTTGGGTTTCTGATACATAGTCAGAGAAGTTGTGAGTCACTTTTGCTGAAGGTAAAACCAGTTGCGAGGATAAGATACCAGCTCCTAAGTAATCTGTATGCACAACTCTGGCTGTGCGTGGCAAGAAACCATCTGGCCTCGTTGAATTTCTCAGTATTTGCGATGCATCGGCAGCTGTTGTATTTTGACCAGTATTGGAAAATAAAGAGGAATGAAATAATTCAGACATTCTTCCCCTTGTTACTGCTGATGGGATTGATGCAGCTGTTGTAGATGAAATTATCTGATATGATGGCATGAATGTTGGAGAGATATGCTTTGTCGAATAATCTATCATCGATTTGTGATCAGAAAAAGAATGACTCGTTGTGGTTATATTTTCTTGTGTTCTTTCGTTTATAATTGTATTTTGTAAAAATGTAACTTCTGAAGCCTGTAAAGTCAATTCTTCTTTGGAAATTGTACCTTCGGTTTGCTGAAAATCTATAATTGAAGTCAAGTTATCTGTGGTATCTGTTGTTGTAGTGTTCTCTAAACTTGACACTCTTGTTACCTGTATCTGTGGGCGTGATGGTAAGGTCAAAAGAGGAATAGAAGATGTATGAATTTCTGTAGTAAAATTTGCAACTGGAGGTTGTTGGGTTTCTGATACATAGTCAGAGAAGTTGTGTGTCACTTTTGCTGATGGTAAAACCAGTCGCGAGGATAAGATACCAGCTCCTAAATAATCTGTATGCACGACTCCGGCTGTGCGTGGCAAGAAACCATCTGGCCTCGTTGAATTTCTCGGTATTTGCAATGCATCGGCAGCTGTTGTATTTTGACCAGTATTGGAAAATAAAGAGGAATGAAATAATTCTGACATTCTTCCCCTTGTTACTGCTGATGGGATTGATGCAGCTGTTGTAGATGAAATTATCTGATATGATGGCATGAATGTCGTGGAGATATGCGTTGTCGGATAATCTATCATCGATTTGTCTTCAGAAAAAGAATGACTCATTGTGGTTATATTTTCTTGTGTTCTTTCGTCTATAATCATGTTTTGTAAAAATGTAACTTCTGAAGTGTGTAAAGTCATTTCTTCTTCAGAAATTGTACTTTCAGTTTGCTGAAAATCTATTATTGAGGATGAAAGGTCATCGATGATATACTTGGTTGACATATCTTTCAAAAAGGAGTATGTAGAAGTAGAAGATGTGTTGATATCTTCATGTGCTTCAGTTGTTGCCAGAGTTGAATTATTTTGTGTTATCAAATTTTGATAGGACGTAAATGTTGGCAAAGATGAACTGCTTAGAGAAGCAGATATGTTAAGCGCTTTTAATGTTATCTGAGCATCTTTTGAAGGACTTTGTGTAGGGATCTCATAGCTTGATCTCTTATCCTCAGTAGTGGTCACGTATCTGCCACCAGTGGGTAGAGAACTTTCGTCTGGCATTATAGTGAGGGGCGTAATGGACTCTTTGAAAAGTTTGTTTGTGGCAGGAGTAGTTTTTTGCATGGATAACAGTGTCCCAAATAATATTGTACTTTTTTTGGAAGAAATCGTTTTGGCATCTGTCACTGGTAGAGTCTTTGTTGTGCGAAATATAGGACGTCTGGCTGGTATCCTGAACTTAGGAAAGCAGCGCGCTATTTGAGATGGGTTACGAAACAAACACTTATTACTGAGTGTTTTCCTGGAAGATGTAGGTTTAAATCCTTCTTGGGTTTGTTGAGTCGTCGTTTTCAAACTGAAAGCTTCAACACTGCTTTTAACTTTGTCAGCTATTGATGTTCGTTCACTTTTGTTCAATTTGGTTGTACTATGCGTGGCCCTTGTTTGACCTGCATTTAACGCTGTAACTGTTGGATTTATTTCTGAAAATACTTCTGTCTGCTGTTTTGCGTTTGGCGTACTTATAGCAACCGTAGCATTTTCAGTTGAAGTATAAGGTGTCTTTGGAGAAGTTGAATTGTACCTATAATCATATAAAGTCTGTTTCTGAAGTTCTCCAACAAAAGAAGGATTTGTTGTATGATTTATTTCCTTAGTTGATGATAAATTCATTGAAATTGTTGAGCTGTAGTTAAAAACTAAGGCTGGTGTTGTTCTCATAAACCTAGTCAAATTTTCTCGTGAATTTTCAGGGTTTACAGAAAAAGATGTAGGAGTGGGGCTAGTATTTACTGGTTTTGGTATGGAATTGTCTTTCACTACTATTGAAGAAGCCAAATTGAATGTTTCATAGGCAGTTGTTGGCGTGTCAAGCGATGACACTGGAGCAAAGCTAGATAATGTACCATTGTTTTCTATTAGTGGGTGAAAAAATGTTGATTGACTAAGTCTATCACTGAAGAGTTCCCCAGAGCCTGTCTCACTAACACCGCTTCCTAGATCCTGGTCTTCCATAATGGAACTATCACTATCGAATAAATCTGTCCCACTACTTTTTCCGATCAGATTGAGGTAATTTCCATCAAAGACAATTTTTTTGTGATCTGTAATTTCACCAGAACCTTCTACAGACTTCTCGTAAGTGTTGTTTGATGCACTCGAAACTAATTCATTTTCTAACAAAGATGATAACTCTGGGTCTTCATTCATCAATTTGAGTTTGTCTTTCATATCATTTGGTGTTACTATTATATACTCACCATCAAGTTCATCGTCTAAAGAAGGCAAAGAAACGTTCACTGTATCAATTTCAGACCCAGTATCTGTCCCACCGAAAATGGTTTCTTTGTTTACCAGATCAACCTCTTCTACCCCACTAGATTCAAATAGATCTGCACCTCTACTAGAAAATTCTACAAATTCATTAAAATCTTTACTATCACCTGATTCGCCACTTTGCTGTTCAATTTGGAAAGTACCTGTGGCATCATCTTCCCCTGTCCTTTTATTTGTAGTCACCATAAAATTTTTTTGAATTTCTTCATTTAATTCTGCACTCAGTATTGTATCTAATAGGCCAGTGTTATAGCTTTCTGGAGGTGTGTTGTATGCCGCATCAAGGTTTTCAGTGTCTTCCACTAAACCAGAGCTAAATTCACCTGAGTATTCCCCTATCATATAAAGACTGACCTTCATGTTTTCTGTCAAATGACCATTTCTTTCCTGGGAGGGAAATATGCTATCCCCACTTGATTTGTAGCTAGGATTTTCTTTCATGTATTCGTCTTGCTCGAAAGGTGCTTTCCCTGACTCGAAATATGTTACATATATGGTGCCACCTGATGTCAATTCATCTAGTTCTCCGCTCATGGTATCAGTGAATGTCTGATCCGCCGAATATTCAGCTATGTCGGAAATACCTGAAGCAAACCCTTCATGCTGCTCTTGTATGATACCCGAGACACCACTTTCAAATGCGGTTTCTGTAACTAAATTTTCATTCCAAGATTCATCTTTTCCTGATATAGTTTCAGTACCGCTGCTCTCTAGGCCAAACTCAGATTTATTTTGTCCAGTGTCTGCCACCTGGAAATTAAGTCTATCAGTATCTGCATACGTGTCTATCAGCATTTTTTCAGAATCTATTTCTCCACTAAAATCCCCGCTCATATCTCCACTTATATCAAGAGATGGGGGAAAAATATAATCATCGCCTGACTCGAAATATGTAACATTGATGGTTTCGACGGATACAGTTTCAGTTAATTCTCCGCTCGTGATATCTGTAAATGTCTGACCTGTCGAATGCAAACTAGATCCATCTAAGGCTGTGTCAGAAGAAGCGCTCTCCAGCCGTTCTCCATTGATATCTAAGACACCACTTTCAGTAACTGCGCCGTCTGTTACTAAATATTCATTCCAACTTTCACCACTTTCTAAAATAGTTTCTATGCCGCTGCTGTCCAAGTCAAGTTTGGATTTAGTTTGATCAGTGTCAGTTACCAGAGAATCAAGTCTATCGATATCTGCATATGTCTTAAACGGCTGTCTTTCTACATTTGTTTCACCACTTATATCCCCACTCATCTCAAAAGACGAAGAATAGATGTAATCATCACCAGAATTCTGCAACCGATCATCGGAGATAGAAATTTCAGGCATATATCTCCTGCTTTTGTCCTCTATCACTTGTATGAACTCACCGCTTGCATCGCTTTCGCTTATTCTATTTACTGTATCTATGACAGGATAAAGATAGGCGTATGTCATGTCTTTCTCTTCTTCTTCACCAGAACTTACACCAGAACTTTCACCAGAAAGGTACACAGGTGTCTTTTCTCCGCTATCAAAACCAGTCTCATCAGCGTCTTGTATGTGACCACTTTCACCGTCTTCTTCTGTATGCTTAGACGATAATCCAAACTCCATTGTCAAGTTTGAAGTAATGAATCCCGATTCTCCACTTCCGGCAATTTCTTCAGCTTCTACTGCAATGATTTCAACATAATCCCCACTATTATCTCTCTGCACTAACCTATCATGTAAGTCCCCCGACGATTCTTCTGTCAGCTGATGTCTTTCACCCAAAATTCCACTTTCTTCATTTTCCAATTCCAAAACAAATTGCGAGTCCGCCAATTTATTCACGTTCAAAATGTTTTCTGAAGAACTGTCCAATTCATCTCCTGATACAATTTCGATATTTTCATATCCACTACTTTCAGAAATGAATCCCTCTTCGTATACCTCGCCAAATTCATATGTACTGCCTAATAGCTCTCCAGACTCTTCATCCAGTAATTCAGTGGATACAGATTTGTGTCCTTCTTCACCTGAACTACCACTCAAGATGTCATTGTCCATTTCTCCAGATATAGTGTCATCCCAATCGCCACTTCCAAAATGCTTGGTTGAAATATTTTTCTGCTTGTCTGGTTCATCTAATTTGCCACTCATTTGCTCGCCATATTCACTGGGATCGAGCCCACCTAAGAATATATTGTAATCATAATAAACATCTCCCGAAGTTTGAAAAAAATCTTCATCTGTCACGTTGAAATCAATTTCTTTATCATATGTTTCATATTCTGGTGGTAAAGAAACATTTACTGTGAATATATCCGTATAATTATCATGAGTATGATAATCTGGGTGTTTTGTCGATGTCAGATTAATGTAATCCGAATGCGCCACCGGCGACGTCTTCAAGTCTGTTATTAGGAATTTATCGTAGAATACAGTAGAATTACCGGCTATGTCTAGTTCGTCTTCTGTTTTGTTTAATATCTCAACAGGAAAAGGCGCGGATGTAGTAGTTGCTTTGATAGGTAGCGTCCTATTCATCATGGTCGTTTTGTATCCTGTCCCCGAAATTGGTGGTGGAGATGATGGAGCAATAGCGGGTGAGTCCATGGATATGTTTGAAGCCGTTGTAGTAGTATGGGTGAAATTTAATGTTGATGTTGAACGTGAAGTATCCATGTCTATTGTTGCTGAAGCATTTGATGTCGGAGATTCGGTTTCGAGTGTTGATGTATACGAATCCATTCTAATGGCGCTTGCAGATGACGGTGAAGTAATTGCCCATTGCGTTGTCAACACATCTCGGTTCTCACACTGTATCCCTATGTAACCGATATCACACAAACATATAAATCCATCTATTTCATCTACACACGTTCCGCTGTTCAAACATGGAGAGCTGTCACACTCGTCAGTGTTAAGTTCACATCGACTTCCGGTAAACCCCGCCAGGCATTCACATTTGAAGCCACCAATACCATCTACACATATTCCTCCATTATCACAAAGCTCCGTCTCTAATAAGCATTCGTCGGTCTCAAGTTCGCAGTTAATTCCTTCATAACCATCAGTGCATTCACACTCGTAGCTTCCGTATGTGTTTATACATTCTCCACGTGAAGTACAATTGAAAGAGTCTCTTTTGCATTCATCAACATCGTCAGAACACACGTTACCAGTAAACTCCGGGGGACATTCGCACGTAAATGTGTGTTTCCCACTATGGCATGTTGCACCATTGCGGCAATAATTCGGAGAACAATGATCGACTCCTTTTTCGCAGTTTGTTCCTTCGAAGCCAGCAGGACATCTACAGGCGTAGCCGTTTACCTTGTTGATACACAAACCGCCATTTTCACAAGGTCTGCTGTTACATTCATTCACGTCTGCTTCACAATTTCTACCTGAAATGAAGTATAAAAGAGAAAAGTGGGACAATATATTTAACTCTTTACCACATGACAAAATTGTGGACTTACGACCCCTAACTCATCGGCAAATATCGTGTAACATCGACGTTTTCTTTAAGGCTATTCGGCCAAACTCGGCAGCTTCCGTCTTTTAATATGAGTATTAGGGGCCATAGACTCACTTGCTCATCGGTAAAAATCGTGTAACATCGACGTTTTCGTAAAGGCTATTCAGCCAATCTCGGCAGCTTCCGTGTTTATGCAGACGTCACACTGTCCCGAAATTGCTACCAGATGGACACACGATAAATGAAATGTTCAAATTCGCATCTGATCGTAAAAACATCGGGCCATTCGTGAGGGTATCTTAATCCATCGTATGACCGCCGGTTGAGTTCCTCAGGCTTCGGCAGAAACTTCGTGAGCGGTGACAAAATCTTTGGCATGTCAAAAAATTGCCGGAAGACCTTGCGAAGGTTCATTTTCGTGTTGAATTCGCGTGTCCATTTTGTCCTTCGTAATGACATCGTGAGGGCATCTTGTCAAATCGTGTGATCTTCGTCTTTACATCGTGTGATCATCGGTGCCATCGGGCATTTTTCGCCTCACGAAGATAATACGAAGGAAGTAAGAAGCCAGCCGATTGTCTTAGGAAGGCAACACGACTACATGAAGTCCTCGCAATGCCGCCGTGTAGCCATCGTATTACAGCACGATGACATCGAGATGGGACCACGGTGTGGCCGAAGACAGCCGAATTTGAGCAGCTACAGCGTTTCACACGTGTCATAGTACTTAACGTAGATATATAAAAGGCCAGCTTTTTCCTCAGTCAGTCCTGAGCAACGGTTCTAAAGCTTCAATCACAATTAATCATAACATATTTCCAGCAGAATGGCATACTTTGACGATGAGACAACCAGGAAAAAGAAGGCAGCAGCATTGCTTCTTTTGATAGGCCTACACCTAAGAGAACATGATGAGCAACTCTTACAGGCTCAGACAGCCTCTTCCCTTTGCTCCTTCCTGCCTTTGGGGGCATGATAAAGGTGAACAAAAGATTGATTGTGTTTGAAATAAATAAAGAATACTGCGTATTCTACCCTAATAATTTCTGATCAGCAATTGAATTTCCCACTGTTGGCTGAAGGTTTTATACCATCGACAGGTCATGTGACGTCTTCGTGACCTAGTTCGAACGGATTATACTCTCAACACGAAGTTATGTGGTCTTCGTGTGTCCTGCGGGTAAGCTACTTAATATATAAAATTCGCATATTTGTGTTGCCTTCGTGTCTGGTTCGGGTGCCATCGCGTGGCCTTCTGAAGGCACCGTCCTTGCTTCGGCTTTCAATTGGCCGTTTACCAAGTTCGGGACGATCTTCGCGCGAAATTCCAAATTCCAAATTCGTATGGCCATCTGATGTTAAGTTCGGGACTGTGTGACGCCTGCATTAATATGAGAGGTAGGGGCCGTAGACCTCAAATGTGGCTGAAATGATGGAATTTGTCTTTGAAAGGGTAGAAAACATTGTGGGAAAAGGAGAAAATGCCAGCATTTTCTCCTTTTCCCAAAATTTTTTCAAAAGGCTTTTTTTTTCAGGGTAGTTAACACTCGGGATTGTGTGATAAAGGGTTAAACAAAATTCAGAGTAAGGTCAGCTTACATGTGTTTGTTTCTGTTCAACTCTTTACCAAACAACAAAATTTTAAACTCGGCCAAATTGAAAACATTTGCAAACGAAAAATCAAGGGTAGCTCAAATGAAAAAAATTGTCCGTGATAGGGTCGAAAACAGTGTGAGAAAAGGAGAAAATGATGGTAACCAGCATTTTCTCCTTTTCCCACAATGTTTTCATAAGCCTCTCAGTAGTCGTTAAAAGTTGGGATTGAGTGGTAAAGGGTTAACCCTTTTTCAAATAATTCCGTTTCAGACAGCCTTTCGTTTGAAAACATTTGAGAAAAAGGAGATAATACAGGTTACCAACATTTTCCCATTTTCCGCTTGTTGTCTAACCTTTCACAGGTAATTCTTCTCATTTTAGCCACATTCAACTTGTCTGCTAATGCTTTCAGTATGAACAAGATTAAAACGGTTTTCTGCATTGTGAAGAACCATTTTACCTCAAGATCCAGTCGATTGTTAGAGTAAATGAATGAAATGGATCCATAAATATGTGATGACTTGCTTGGTAAAATGTATCACGGAGATGGTGGCTCTATTATTTAAAAAAAAAAAACTTGCCTCTATATAATGTCACATCTCCTAGGGCTATGTTCTCTTGAAAACATTGTGAAAAAGGGAGTTATTGTTCGTTTTACAGACATAGTAGAACCTGGCCATTTCTATTTTTTTTTAGGGATGTCGTTTAAGTCGCAAATTAGTTTCAGGAAGGTAGAGTGAAGAAACAATTGTCGTACAATCTGTAATACGAACTCTTTACCAAACGATAAAGTCATAGTCTTGTCCAAATTGGAATGATTTGCAGACCACAAAAAATATCCAACTGAGGTGATGGTAAACTTATTTGTGTTAGAAATGGTAGAAAACATCGGTAACCAGCATTTTCTCCTTTCTCCATACTGTTTCCAAAGAGCCCTTTTCCTCAAGGTGCTCAAAATCCTGCATTATGAGGTAAAAACTTAATGTTCGCCATTTTGTTGGATCATACTGTATTGGCAAGGTTTAACTCAAGTTACTTTTATCAATGTCTATAAATTTTGCTTTCATTAGTAGGTGGATTTGCGTAGAGTTCCAATTTCATTTGATCATAATTTTGCAAAAAACAACTTTTATGAATTAACATTTACCCTTGTCCTGTTAAATAACTAGAATGAAACTTTCAAGCCGATAGTGAAAACTCGAAAAATGCTATTTCAATCTTATTATTATTTTGAAGAAGAAACATATCTCCTGATCGGACAGTATAGATCCAAGATCAGACTGCACGCTCTGTGCAGTCTGATCTTGATCTATGATGTCCGAAAAAAGTCAGTGATGAATAATGCTATTTCAATCTTATTTTTTAAAGAAAGATATCTCCTTATCGAACAGTATAGATCCAAGATCAGACTGCACGTTCCGTGCAGTCTGATCTTTATCTATAATGTCCGCAAAAGGTCAGTGAGTCGCGCTTAGTGGCCTAGGGATTAAATTTTCGAGATGTGATTGAAACGGTGTTACTATCATTGAAACTGTCGTACCTGTGTAGCCAGAAAAACATTCACAGACGTAGGTCCCCGGTATATTGTAGCACTTTAAAGCATGGATACAGGGATTAAGAGCACATTCGTCTTCGTCTATCTCACATGTCTGACCCGTGAACCCAGCTGGACATAGACAGGAGAACGTACCAATATCATCTTCACATGTACCCTAAATAGTGGGAGGGGAAACTCATAACGAGACAGCTCTGCTATTATGTCTTTACCAAACGACAAAATTTTCGACTAGAATAAGTTGAAACCATTTGCAGACGATAAAATTTTATCTACTGTAGCCCTAAGCATGATTCCTGTCTTCGAAAATGTAGAAAACACAGTCAGAAAAGGAGAAAATGATGGTTACCAGTCATGTCTCCTTTTCTCACATTTTTTTCTGAGGCATTTTTCCTCATGGTAGGAAAACACGAAATTGCTCGGTAAATGATAAATTCAGTAAGACCGTTAAAGACTAATACACGGAAACGAAAAACACTCGTCAAGATCACGTATATCATTCTGACATAGATAAGAGAAACTGTCGTCAAGTGCACTACGCCACTTTGACTTGGATAAGAAAAACAGTCAAGTGTACTTTGCCATTCAGACATAGATAAGAAAAATTCCCGTCAAGTGCACCTACGCCATTCAGACATAGATAAGAAAAACACTCGTCAAGTACACAACGCGATTCGGAAATGAATTCGAAAAACGCTCGTCAAGTGCACGTATCCCGTTCAGACATGGATAAGAAAAACTCTCGTCAAGTGTACTTACGCCATTCTGACATGGACGAGAAAAAAACTTGTCAAGTGCACGTACGCCATTCAGACATGGATACGAAAAACGCTCGTCAAGTGCACGTATCCCATTCAGACATGGATAAGAAAAACTCTCGTCAAGTGCACTTACGCCATTCAATCATGATCCATAAGAAAAACTCTCGTCAAGTGAGCGTACCCCATTTAAAAATGGATAAGAAAAACACTCGTTAAGTTCAAGTGTCCTTCCAGATATGGACAAAAAAAAAAAAATAAGAATCGTCATGTTCACGTACCCCATTCCGACATGGATAAGAAAAACACTCGTCAAGTTCAACCTCACAGTGCACTCCTGTGTACCCGGGCTCACACTCGCAAAGGAACGCGTTTGAAGCGTCTAGACAATGGCCTCCGTTTTCACACGGTTGACTGGCACATTCGTTGACTTCAGCTTCGCACATGGCGCCTGAAAGGAAAAAAGACCTTGTCTCGATATTCAAATTTTACGTCTTATTTCACAGAAACGTTAGACCTCTTTCACTAGTAAGTTTTAAGCCACTTTGAGGCTTCTTTCTTATTCAGTTTAAGGTCATTTCCATTCATTCATATTTTTTCACCAACTTGAAAACTTGTACAAACTTATATTGCGTTACTCAAATACGTTTTGATATATTCGTTACTTTAATCAAATAATCACTTTCATGGCCTAGATGACTTTGCCAGCTGTCGTCATAAAACACTATTCAATCAACCAATCAATCAATTTAACATAACTTTTATTGCATGGGATGCCTAAAAATTGACATGTGAATATGTCTGGCTTTAAAATAGAACAGGCACTTGAAGAAGCAACGCATAATAGAGAGCGTGTGGGTACTTTTACATGATTTGGAATTTAGAATTCAATCATTACAATGCTAAAAACATTAAAATTTTTAGTCGATTACGGAATACTCAAACATTGCGGTTTCAAAGTTGCTATAAAACGGCTCCCGATTTTATCATACATAAAAATTAAGACATCTAATTCATCAAAGGCATCTAGGCCCAGACCTTTCAAAGAGAAAAGCAGTGAGGTCAAACCTGTTCGTCCTGGTGGGCATGCGCACTCGTAAAAGTTCAAGCCATCTACGCATGTCGAACCAAAGTAACATCGATTTCCAATACAGTCGTCGATATTCGATAAACAATCAGTTCCTGTCCATCCTAAATTGTATAAATAGGGTCTTACATAAGTTGGCATTTGAGATAAAATTTTACTAAGTGGGTCTATAAAACTGTTATTAACAGAACTTAATAGTATTGTTCTATGCGATTTTGATAAAATTTTATCTCAAAAGCAAACGGGCACGATATCTCACGAATTAACTCATCACCACACATTTCCGAAGATAAACGACCCTGAGAAAGAAGCCTTTCGAAAACACGGCGGGAAAAGGAGAAAATGCTGGTAACCAGCATTTTCTCCCTTTCCCACATTGTTTTCTCCTCAATGATAGGCAAGTTCCATCATTTGAGTCACACTCAGATTGTCGTCTGCAAATGCTTTCAATTTGGACACGTCTGCATTTTTTGTCGTTTGGAAAAGAGTTAAAGGTAGGAACATGCAAAGCCATAGGCCTACTCCCACATGTGAGAATTTCCATGAGTAAAACCCAGACTCACTTTGTTTTAAAAGTTGTCTAAAAAGACGTCACATGTATATGACGTATATAGACACGACATCACATAATGCTAATCTCGAACTTCTGTGGGATAAGAAAAAATTTGTAATGGCTATATTACACTAAAAACAAAAGTTTTTATGTGATAAAGACTTAACCTTGTATCGTCGGCCAACTTGTTTGATTGATATTCTTATGTGCAATATACGTTGTAGGTTAGTCATGATATCCCTGATTTCAATTGCGGGATATCTTATGAATATTCACAGTGAAGTCACCAACTCTGTCCGTAAAAAAAAATGACATTTCCCAATATTCTTTATAATGAGCGGTCACATACATTGTTGAATCTGAATTCTTTGCTTGTCCTTTCGAGGATTGGAAATGCAGACGCTTGATGGTTGACAAAGATAAGCGCTCGCCTCGAAAGTAGGAACAGCGGCTGTATCATACCAAAGACCATAAAACATCTTTCCATATCCCGCGATGCTTTCAAAAGGCAACGCTTTCTTATGAATCCATATACTATGCGATGATATCATTATACTCTTCCTCATTAGCATCCATTTAGTCAATCCCCTTCTGGGTAGCTCAGTGGTTAGCGTATCCGACTCGTGACCTGGTGGTTGCCAGTTCGATACCCGGTTGAGGCGAACTGTCTTCGCCCCTCACCTCTGATGCATGTGAGAAAAGTAGTCAAAGACTTGGAAAGAAAGTTGTGGCAGCACTAGTGTAAGAAAGCCAGGAAACACTGACCGCCGTCTTATGACCTAACTTGTTAAAACGGCGTTAAACCCAAACTTCAATACTTTCAATATTTAAGCCATGCGCTGGCAAAAGGTTTAATGCATCTCTGTGACGCATTATACCAAGCAAGTCATCATATAGGAAAAGATCCATAAAATCCGTTTAGTCCAACAACCGCTGCATCCTGAGGTAGCTCATGCAGAAAATTGATTGACAAATAGCAAAAAGTTTCGACCCATGTCAGCCTGCGCAGTCTGCGCAGGCTGACATGGGTCGATACTTTTTTTGCACTTGCATTAAAACCCTTTTTGCCTGAGTGTGACTCATTTGTGTTTTGAAGTATTCAACATACCAGGTTTACAAATTTTCTCCCCCGTTGACGGATCACAATTGTAGTGGCCAGTCTCGTCGTCTGTTTCGGTACAGTAGATTGAACAGTCTGTGCCGAAGAAATTCGCATCACAAAATACCCTCAAGTTTACATTTAGCCTGTTGTTTAAAACATGCATAGAATATTTAGTTTTTTTTTTTTGGTTAAAGATAGAAAATTTAATGAGCTATGCTCTGTGAAAAGGGAGCTTAATGTATCTGCAAAAGGTATCGACCCAGATCAGTCTGCGCACTCCGCGCAGACTGATCTGGGCCGAAACTTTTTGCTTTTGGTCAAGTTTCTGCATGTACGAGGACTGTTCTTCCTCAGGATACATTCGGTTGTTACACAAAACTGATTTTATGTATCCATTATTATGTGATGACTTGCTCGGTATAATGCATCATGGAGATGCAGTAAGCCCCCTTTTGCCAAAGTATGACTCAAATTTATTTCATCTAGTGAACACCGTCGGTAATATTTTAACGAGTGACGCCATTTCGATCTTTCATCGAAAAAAAAAAATATTTATTTCATCTTTCAAACGCTATTTTTGTTTGGACTTAATCAAAACACAGTAAAATTTTTTCCGTAATTCCCTGTACTGTATCCCTTAACGTAAGTACCGCGTTACAATGAGAATGTATTTACCAGTTCGCATAGAAAACAGTTCGTTGGTATAGAGAAGAACGATGACAGTAATTTATTTCATGTTTTTCGGTAGGTTATCGAGAAATAACGGTGAAATAATTTTCGATATTTCATGGTTATGATCAGTGAAAATACCGATTTTTATATTCTAACTCTTCAATTGAAGGCGGAAACAGTTGTTCCCGCGCACTAGTTACCTAGGTAAAATGCGCGTGCCTCACAACCAGATGGAAATATGACGTAATTTACCTTACATTTCTCGCGCTTGACGTAATATCGTAATGCGTTGCTATGCGGAGGGGGTACGCCATGGGGAATAACCGAAAGGGTTAAAAGCATGAAATAAATAGAATATGTTTTTTTTTTTTTCGGTGAAAGACAAATATCCTCTATGTGTTTTAATCATTTTGAGAGAATAGATGGTTTAAGTGTCCCTTCTGAAGTCTGTAATATTTATTTCTCATTTACGAAACAGTTACTTACCTTTATCTATTACTTACCTTGTGTTTCTACCAGATAAAGCCAACTCTTGTACAGGACTGTCCAGTTTTCTACGTTAATCTCTCATGTTATTTTGGTACTCGTAATGATTGGCAATGATTGTTCAGACGCCCCCTTTCACCCCTCCCCCTCCCCCCTTCTCACCTAAAGTCGGCAAAGTATATAAATTGCTCATTCACGAAACATTTTTCAACCTTTATCTTTCACTTACCTTGTGTTTCTACCAGACAAAGTCAAGTTTTGTACAGGACTGTCCAGTTTTCTCCGTAAATCTCTCGTGTTATATTGGTACTCATAATGGTCAACAAGGATAAACTCGTCATCCTCGTCCATAACGTCTATCTTTAACTTTACTTCTCCCTGTAATAGATCGTTGTGAAGTGCAGTTCAGTGATCATCTTATTATTTAATGTTATTTACTCTCAAGAATCGAAACTGTGTTCCCTTGTCTTTAAAGGGGTGGTATGGGCCAACATCCCACAGCCACAAAGGAAATTCAACTTTGGTTCAAGTGTCAGATGTTTTTTTTTTTCTTTTGCACTCATGCAACATTGGGCTTTTGTTGCATTTCTGCGACATTAAGTGTAGCTTCAGCAAAGCTGACATAGAACATATTTCATTAAACTGAAATACATGTAACAGTATTTAACGTGTATAATAGAAATTCTTGAATGAGTAAGGCCTTGGGCTAATACCGCAGACCTGGGACCTGTGAGTCGTCCATAACTTGAGTAATGACTGTTTTATTAAGTAACAGTCGCGATATGTCGTCCATTTTGGAAATGATATTGACCGTGTCGTCTTAGCCTTGTTTTATTTTATATTCGCCGAGTTTTTCTCGTAATGGCCGAATTTGCTGATGGCCGAGTTTGACGTTTGGTATTGAACGGGCCATTTTCGTCATATAAATGCAATGAGTAAACACAATTTGTAAATTAATTAATTAATTAACTAAGTGTACAGTCCTACTCCGCGACTCACGGGCAGAGGAAAAGTAAATAAAGTGAGCAGCGCTTTGGAAAAAGGGGGTTTAATTCATAGTGGAACCGTACCAATCAAGTCGTCACATAATCATGGATCCTTAAAGTCCATTTTGTCCAGGAACCGTCGAAAACTTGAGGTCAAATGTCCTTGAACAAACAAAAAATTTAAAAATGGCAAAAAGTTTCGACCCATGTCAGCCTGCGCTGACTGCGCAGGCTGACATGGGTCGAAACTTTTTGCAGATGCATTAAACCCCCTTTTCACAGTGCATGGCTCATTTATCATTGCCTAAACCATTTTAAGATTTAAACTTACCGGCCATTGCTGAAAGGGAAACCTGACAGGGTTAGTTTCCTCCCCGACATGGCTGTTAAAAGATATCTTGTTGCCACCGACCGACTCGATGTCCTTCTGTCCGTATTCGCAGGCAGACATGCTACTCGAACTAAAAATAAATCGTTGTCTTTGTACTCGTTTTAACAGTTAACGCATAAAGTGCTGTTCACAACAATAGTTGCTTTCGCTGCTAGTGTTTACATATCAACACCAGACTGCACAAAAGATGCAGTCTGGTCTTTGATCTACTCTGTCCGCTTAGCTTAAACACTACAGACAAAGGCAACCATCGAATTACAATTATTTGAGTTTTATTTCTAGACCGAATTCGTCGGTCGGGTATATTTTGAGCTCTATTGGTTAAGGTTTTAGCAAGATTCGTGATCTTGATTTTTTTTAACCCTTAACCTGCTAAATAACTGAAATGAAACTGAAGACGATAGTAAAACTTCAAATGTTGCCATTTCAAAGATATACCCCAGCGAAAAACATATCCGTATCGGACAGTGTAGATCCAAGATCAGACTGCACGTTCTGTCCAGTCTGATCTTGATCTACACTGTCCGCAAAAGGTCCTTAAATTATGCTTAGCAGCCTACAGGTAATGGGACAGCTGGTAAACAAGCCCAGACGCTCTGGGTACGTATTCACCAACCATTCGTAAGAACGTCCTCGGTATTATTCTCCAGAATTTTCTAAATTTGAAAGTAACACAACTACTGATTGGCTAAATCAAATGGTTTAGCCAATTAGAAGTCGTATTACTTTCAAGTTCAGAAAATCTTGGCAAATAAGACTAAGCCTTGAATATTCTTCTAAGAATGGTTAGTTAACACAGACCCAGTTTGAGATTATAATCAAGCTTGTCAGAGAGAGAGAGAGAGAGAGAGAGAGAGAGAGAGAGAGAGAGACAGAGCGACGGGGGGAGGGGTGGGGAAACGGACAGACTGGCGAAAAGCAAGGCGGGAAGGCGTCTGGCATACCAACACACAACCAGCCAGCCAGAGTGTTACTAACTGTACGAGTACGAGTAGTGGCCGTAGTGGTATAATGATGCTTTGGTTGCCTGAAACTAAAACACTTATCCACGAAAGGAAAGAAAAACCCTTTATTTCCACAGATACCGAATATGGAAAAAAAAAAACACATATTCTAAAACAATCTATCACATTTAGGATATACATGTATAGTCAAATAGTCAGCAGTTTTTGAATTACAGATGAACAATTAACATCAACAATTTTATGCAAATTAAAATGGCAAGTGATCTACGTGTCTATAATCACAGTCAAACAGCAAGAACTTAAAAACAGTTATTATATCCGTTCTTTATGATGACAACTTCCGAAAAGACCTCTCATTCGTCTTGTGAGGCTGCTTAAGTTTTCAGGTTCCTTGGACATTATTCCTGAATGTCTGATCTCTCGTTGTCCGACGTGAGTTTCCTCCCCTTTATTTTGTGCTTCCTGTCTAATCTCTGCATGCTGTAGATGTATCTGCTTGATACGATTTCCCAACAGACTCGGTCTGTTATTGACTCTAAACTCGGACATTCGAGGCTCTTTGTTGATGGTATCATTTCTGTCGTCATTATCATCATCATCATGATGACTATCACCATCCGCATTGTCCTTGTCATTTTGTGCCATGTCTAAAAAGAGTAAAACATATATAAGATGAGCTCCGGGAAAAGGGGTTTCATTGTATCTTCTTTTTGCATAATAACAAGCATGTTGTAACACAATTATGGATAAAAAAAAAAAAACTATTTTGTAAAACAAGTGACTGAATTCTAGGGTAGCATGGTTTTTGCACGTGTAGAAAATTTAACCATAGCAAAAAGTTTCGACTCAGGTCAGCCTGCACGGACTGCGCAGGCTGACATGAGTCGATACTTTTTGCAGCTGCATTTCAGTCACTTTTCACAGATCACAGTTCACATCTTTCGTTTCAAGTTTGTTCAGCGTTTAAGTCATAATTGTTTAGGCCATTTCGAACCCTAGTTTTTTGCAAGAGATTGTGGATCAAGATAAGACTCCATCTTTGCAGACAGTGAAAATGCAGATCAGACTGTGCACAATTTACAGTCTGGTCTTGGGTTTACACTGTCCGCTTTTATTTGTGAAATACCTTTAAGTGGTTTAGTCACCTTTATTACACTGGGAAAAAAATCCATTCGCATAACATTAACTTACTACGTTTAATATACCACAAACTTTAATAAGGGATTTTTGTTTGGTGATTAACGCCTTTTGCAACTACAGTATATTTTAAGGTAGTAGACCGCTAATGCTTCTAGTGCAACATGGAATAAAATTTCTTGTTAGTTGATAAATAAAGATTTATACTGATATAATACTTTTTGCACATTTTTAACCGACCAGAAATTCCTTTGATGTCTATCTTGAAATTATTTGTTGATACTTTTGTTAGTTTCCTGAAAAGGGAGGTAATTGTCATCTTCCTTTGTAATGAGAATATAGTGGTTTTAGATTTATAAATGATAATTCTAAGAAGTAAAAATAGGAAAAAAAAAGGAAAAAGTGTCTCGGTTAAAGTAGTACAATAATATTCATTTTTAATCATAGCAAATTTTGTAGGATAATATTATAGTGGAAATAACTGTTCTCCGTTAGGGGTCTACTACCTTAATCCAATTAGGGCGGCCAGTGCATCTAGAATTTCTTTAATCAGCACTCCGACTATTACAAAGTCGAACATTCCAAGACAAGCCATATCATTGGCTAAGAACTTATCTCTCAGCCAATCAGATGACTTGTCGTGGAATTCAGAATGAAATACATGTAGTTGATGATTAATGAATCTTGGATATTTATCAAATACGATGTATTAATAAGCTGCGCTCTGGAAAAGGAGCTTCAGTGCATCGCTGTAACACATTTTATCATGCAATTCTTTACAGATTATGGATCTGTTGTTTTAGTAAAAAGCGACTGAATCATGAGGTAGATTAATCAGAATGGTCCTTTGACGTTGAAATTTACCCTATGGCAAAATGATTCGACACAGGTCAGCCTGCGCGGACTGCGCAGGCTCACCTGGGTCGAAATATTTTGCAGATGCATTAAACACCCTTTTCACAGAGCTTGACTTATTTCTAAGGTTGGCCCTTACCTCGTGAAAACGTCGTATCGCTATCAACTGCTTCCGGCTTTGGCTCAGAGCTGTCCGCACGTTGATTACGGTGTTGTGTGACTACGTCCAGATCTTGGAGGACTCGCACGAGCAAGTGTTGAACAAATTGTCTTTCTGTCGATTCGTGGTCGTTCATGCTGTCCCCACCGGCTGATCTGGACTCTAAATTTGCCTCAGATCGCAGCATAGCCGTTTCTTTTAGTCAATCGGTGGCGAACGTAACGACGATCTGACGTTATTGCTACGTGACGACGTTTGTCATAGCAACTTACGAAGGCAATCGGGAATACTCGGTTATTTACGTATTTTTACCTAAACTGATCATATGATTTTGTGTTTTACTAATTAGATTTCAAATACATACGCAATAAAATCATAAACCCGACGTCTGTTTTCTTTCTTTTTCTTTTTTATCTTTCTTACGAAAGATTCTTTCTTCCTTTCTTTTTTTTTTCTTCCGAAATTTTCTTTCTATCTTTTCTCCTTTTTTCTTTTCTTTTTTTATTTCTTTCTATTTAACCGATTTTTGAAGATCTGAACTGTGAAAGTTGAATCGGACATTATGTAGTCTTCCTAAAATTCGGGGGAGACGGTGTGTGTGTGTGTGGGGGGGGGGGGCATTCACAGGGCTATAACAGGACGCTAGCTGCACCCAAACCCTAATTCCTTTATCAATAGTCGAAACAAATATGTATTTTTTTTTCACCACAGTGTCTGAATATTTCGTCCCTCATCTCGCCTCTCATTTTTGGATATAGGCGTGCATGTTGGAAATAAGAAGAAATGCAAAGCATTAATTTTGTAAACTTTGATGCATTCACTATAGAACCATGAGCATGGCAGTTACCCAATATCCTTTAAACTTATGAGAGAGAGTGAGAGAGAGAGAGAGAGAGAGAGAGAGAGAGAGAGAGAGAGATATTTTTACTTACTGTGTGGCATTGCCAATACAGATGATAAAGCTATGATCACAGTCGTCACTGCAGCCCCCACGGGTCTGAGGCCTCGCCCAACTCCAAAAGTCTTTCTTTTCACAACACTTCCCGTCTAGCCGCTTTCCCTCGTAGTTCTCAAAATTCTTGAAGTTGGTTTCTATATAACCACGTCCATTGGCAAAATCTGAGAACTGAAATTATATACATGTAGTACCTAATAACTAAGAGGTAAAAAACAAGTGATTGTTTGGTAAAGGGTTTGCAGCTATTCATTGTTCCCAAATAATACATGGCGATGCATTAACAAATGAGGGCCCAGCCCGGTAGTACAGTCGGTAGCGCACAGGACTCGAGACCAGAGGTACGATGGTTTTAACCCCAAGCTCGGGCAATTTCTTCCCAAGGATTGACGATAAGTCATTACGTCAGGATTCATTCCTCTCTCAGCCTAAACATTGTTTTGACATTTGTTATGTTGAAGAGCAGCCTGTGGCTTGAGAAGAATATTATGCGAAGAACTAGTAAACGAAAACTCCAGGAAGCACGGATGGGTGCACTGGCCGTTGCGAGATAACCGAAATAATGTTGAAACTGCGTTAAATACGCTACCAACCAAACTAATTTAACCATTAGGCCGCGAAGCGCGACTCACAGACCTTTTGCGGACAGTGTAGATCAAGATCAGACTGCACAGAACGTGCAGTCTGATCTTGGATCTAAACTATCCGATGAGGAGATATTTTTCTCAAAAAAAAAAAAAAAGTTTGAAATAGCAACACTTGGATTTTTACAATCGGCTTGAAAGTTCCATTTCACTTATTTTACAGGACGATGGTTAAAAAATAAATGCTAGCTACATACTTGGAAGATAGCTAACAGGTACATCCAAACTATCCTGTCCGTTTTCATTTTTTCCCTTTTCTCTTCCCCTATAAAAGAACTTTAATCCAGTCAAATTCTCACTATTGAGTTATCGACCATATATCTGATTCTGTTACATTTGCCATGATGGTAAAGAACAAAAAGTACAGCGGACAGTGACATAGCTAGCCTATATAATGTTACTCATTGTTACGCTGTATTACTTATAAAACAGGGACGAAATGACCCTGGCTCTAGCTTCTACTGAAAGAATGAAATTGACGGTTCATTCCTAAACGGGTCAGTTGAAATTGTTTTGGAAAGGGGAAAAAAAAAATATGTCGGAATATGGGAAATACTGGTTACCAGCATTTTCTCCCTTTTTTCCCCACAATGTTTTCAAAGGTTTTCTTTTGCAGGGTCCTTAAAACGAGAATTTGTGTGGTGAAAGCACAATCTAACTCTTGACTAGACAAAAAAGCACGTTTGCAAAGGAAGAAATTGCTCGTAAGGAGGAATTTATTTAAACATATTTTATTCTAAGTACTCCAGAAGTACAATATACATAAACAAACGAGGAATTTCTCCTCGTAATATCCCAAGTTTTATCGAGCATGACCGACAAGGCTTTTGAAAACATTGAGGGAAAAGGATGAAATGCTAGTTACCAGCATTTACTCCTTTTCTCGCAATGTTTCTTATCCTTTCTATAACAAATCCTTAATTTGATCCAGTTTTTTTTCCGCAAAAATCTTTTTATTCGTCTAGTAAACAGCATGGTATTTTTGGCCTATTAATTCAGAGAAGAACGCACAAAATGTGTGGGTTTTTTTTAAGCTACTTCGTTCAAACTGGCATCAAAATTGCAATATTTTCCCCACTAAATGCGAATCTATACTTAGTTGCTTGGAAGTCTACGCTAGTATTAAATAATATTGATAGACGTGTACAATTGTTACAGCTCGGGTCATATTTTGATGACGCGTTTCAAGTATGGAACGGAAACGTTCTAAAACACTTGTTGTTAATTTGGGAGTTTTAATTGGAGCTTGGTCGACATTCGAAAGCTAAACTGACCTAATATTCGACAATAGATTTCAATGTCCATTAATCACCTATTCTGCTGTATTTTATTATGGGCGCAAATCCGACAGAAAAGAAAGTTTTCTCTGCATTGAGAGAGCGTTTTTCTTCTTGAAACTACGAAATTTACATCAGACGACATAATCTGTTTACCAGAAGACAAAATATTAGGATTGTCCAAATATTAAGAATTTGCAGGTGACAATTTAGATATTGCTTTCTATGGTGGGATTTGTTTCTAAAATCATGGGTAGAAAATGTCGAAAAAAGGAGAAAATGCTGGAAACAAGCATTTTCCCCCTTTTCTCACTTATTTAAAAGAAAAAGGTTTGTTCTTCAGGGTTTTTAATAGAAATGATTGTTTCAATAAAACGTAAAGAATTGTGAGTTCTTATGAATCAGTGATAATTATGTTTCCTTCAAGAATGTAGATGTAGAATTATTTGAAAACATGGTAACAAAAGCATAAAATGTATTTGTTGAAGCAAAGGATTTTTTCGTTTGCAACATTCTCTTTTTTCAAATGTGTCCTCCCGTAATATGAAAATGTCGTTGGAAGTTGTATAGTTAAGTTAACCCTTAGGCTGCTAAGCCCGACACACTGACCTATTGTGGACAGTGTGTATTAAAGATCAGACTGCACAGAATGTGAAGTCTGATTTTGGATCTACACTGTCCTCTAAGAAGATATCTTTCTCCCCAAAAAATCCCTGTAAGATAGCAAAATGTGGGTCACAGCTTTACTATCGGCTTGAAAGTTTCATGTTGGTTATTTAGGAGGATAAAGGTTCATCAGATATTTCATTGTCTTATACACATGAGAACCTTGTATGATGGAGTTGTCTTGCATGACAAGTTAGAAATGGAAACGAATTTGGAAGAAAACAAGTAAAGAAAATAGAAATAAATACAAAGAAAGAAAGAAAGAAAGAAAAGAAGAAAGGAGGAAAGAAAGAAAGAAAGAAAGAAAGAAAATTACGAAGAAAAGGATGGACGGTCGGACGGATTGACGGTGGATTGATGAATGGATGGACGGATGGATGGATTGAAAGATGGACGGACCCGACTAGACGGACGATGAGCCGATAATTTTGAGTAAAGAGAGAAAAATGTAACTCAAAGATCAGAATACAGGCTCATTTCAGTTTGATCTTGATCAATCTTTTTTGAAAAAGGCTAAATGTTCCGTGTTGCTCTCAACAGTTCACCTGTTAAGGGGAAAGGGATGACGACTGGGCAAAAAGAAAAGCTACTCTTGCAGCCAATTTTTTTTTTTAATATGCATTACTTCCCTTTACCTTCCAGATAGCTTTACCGGAAGTGTACGTTTGACATTAGCTACCACCCGGCGTCAACAATCATGGCAAGCTCGCGTGAAACTGCAGTTTTTGGAGACAAAACTGATTTTTTAGCCTACATTGGAGTCGTTGCTATTTCCTATGTAGCTTTTAGGTTTGCATGGTCCTATTGGAAAGCATTCAAAGCATTTGGTCTAAGCAGACTTTATCCACTCCGCGATTATTTGTTGAAGAAAGGCAGTTGGGCAGGTAGGGTAATCTCTCGTGTTTGTGCATGTTCAAAGTTCAAACCCTTGACTTCATCGAAAAACGTCATAAAAATGTTAGGTTGAACTATTTTTGTGGCAGTTACCGAAGTTTTAACATTGATTTCGAATCACACAATGTATGCGAATAGCATCAGAACCGATCGCCTGAAACGTTGCTTGTTAATGGTATATTCGCCCCTTTTCATTTTCGCCCAGGGCTCTTTCGCTCCTTCCCTCCATGCATTTTTTTGATATTCAAATGAATGTGTTTGGTTAACCCTTTGCCACACAATCCCGAGTTTTAACAACTCTGAAAAAGTAGACTTTTGAAAACATGGTGGAAAAAGAAGAAAATGCTGGTAGCCAGCATTTTCTCCTTTTCCCACAATGTTTTCTTCCGTACTAAAAACAGAAAATATGATTTGAGCCACAATAAATTTGTCTTCTGCAAATGCTTTCAATTTTGACAGGTCTGAGATTTGTTCTTTGGCAAAGAATTCAAGCTAATGTATCAGAGTTGTAAAGAGTCTTATAAACAAAGTCCGTAACAAAGAAACAAATGAACAAATGCATAGCAGAAATACAGGAACCGGGCAGGATTTGAACCTAGAACGCCCAGACGAAAGGCCAACACCATAACCACTGGGCTAAAGAGAATTCTCTCAACGCAGTTGTTAGGTATTGTATTTAAATTGGGATGAAGCCATCCATGAAGGAGTGGTCTCCCGTAACACACCCCTTCTTAAAGTCATCATTTATTGATGACTCAAAGCCTTATTAGGCCGAGAGTCCGTTTTTGGACAACAAATGGGATTAATGGCTCAATGGCCAATTCGGACGAACCCCCATCTTACAAACAAAGTCCGTAACAAAGAAACAAATGAACAAATGTATAGCAGAAATACAGGAACCGTGCAGGATTCGAACCTAGAATGCCCGGACAAAAGGCCAACACCATAACCACTGAGCTAAAGAGAATTCTGTCTAATGCAGTTGTTAGGTATTGTATTTAAATCGAGATGAAGCCATGCATGAAGGAGTGGTCTCCCGTAACAAGATTCATAAATGCTTTTGTTCTTATGATTAGAGATACAGATTTTAAGCAGGTGGAAAGCTGTTAATACCAGTGACAAAATTTTGCAAAGCATTTGCAGAAGGCATATAAATGTAGCTCAAATGATGATTTCTATGATAGGGTAGAAAACACTGTGGGAAAAGAAGAAAATGCTTTTTCCCCCACAGTATTTTCAGAAGATCTCTCCCACAGAGTCATTAAATGTCAGGATTATGTGGCAAAGGGTTTGATAATTCTTTAATTTACTGGATGATAAAAATTTCATATTTGTCCAAACTAAATTCAAAATGCAGACAACAAATTCAGGTTATTTCAATTGATGTGATTGTCTTACTAACAGAAAAAAAAAACATTGTTAGTGAAAGAGAAAATGCTGGTTACCAGCATTTTCTCTTTTTCCTTCAATGCTTTTGAAAGCTTTCTTTCTCGGGGGTGGTCTAGACTCTGGATTCTGTGGTAAATGGTTAATTAGAATAATTGATTGTTCTAACTTGTTTATGTTTCAGTCGTTACAGGGGCTACAGACGGTATAGGCAAGGCTTATGCTCAAGAGGTAAGTTACTGTGTTTCATGATGAAAGGAAAATGTCTAAAACTTTACCAGATGACAATATTTTAGACTTGTTTAACCGTTTACTACACAATCCCGAGTTTTAACGACCCTGAGAAAACAGCCTTTTGAAAACATTGTTGGAAAAGGAGAAAATGCTGGTAACCAGCATTTTCCCCTTTTCCACAATGTTTTCTTCCCTATCAAAGACAGAAATCAAAATTTGAACTACATTGAAATTGTCGTCTGCAACTGCTTTCAGTTTGAACCAGTCTAAAATTTTGTCGTCTGGGAAAGAGTTAAATTGAAAGCATTTGCAGATGACAGATTTGATGTGGCTTAAATATAAAACATATCTGAAAAAGTATAGAAAACAATGTGGAAAAAGAAAAAAACGTGCTAGTTTCCAGCATCTCCTCTTCCATCAAGTTTTCAAACACATTTTTCCTCAAGTTCAACAAAAGTCAGAATTGTTTGGTAAAGGTTGAAAAATATAAAATGATCTTGTAAGATTGACAATGTTGTTCTTGTCATTTCTAGAGTATGAAAAATGTTGTGATGATAAAACAAGGATGAAATTATGACTTTCTAACTGATTAAAATTAGTTTATGATAGAATTTACTAGATCCTTAGTCCAGAGGTGAACCGGTTAAAAAAACAACAATAGATCACCCTAAACTGATTTATGTCTTCTGCAACAAGACAGACTTAAGAATGGACTGACACTTCATTTGCCAGTGATTTTCTAAATCAGAATGCAGAAAAGATGTCACCACCTCATCATCCCATGTTAAAGTTGGAGTTTGCATGGTAAACTGGTAAGCTGTACTCAGTTTACTTGAACCAGTATTTTACTTGAATAGTGTTTTTTGCAGTTTTCAAAACTGTTTTGAATATAGCACAGTAACTGTAATGTCGTACTTACATGGTTTCTTAGTTATATCTAAAGTATTCTGCTATGCATTGTCAAGGGACAGTTATAAAACCAGTGGCACACATGAGGATCAGAACCCATGATTTCCATATTACACATCTGCCATCTTAAGTGCAGGGCAAAGCAGACATTTTTCATGATGAAACAGCGTTTTCTCATTTTCATACAATATTTCCTACACAAATTAATTTTTGTTGAGACACAATTTTTCTTTTGCCATTGCTCTCCATTTGGACTAGTCTAAAATTCTCTCTTTGAATTGGGGGTAAAAGTTAAATATTTCACTCCCCTCTAGAATTTCCCAATTTGCCACAAAGCTCACAGAACCTCCCCACCCCTTCCCCTTCACCCCTTCTTTTTGTTTTGATGCAGGACCAATCCCTCATAATTTTTCAATCCTAGATGCAACGCTGTAGCTCTGTTTTCTGTACTTACAGCTAGCAAGATATGGATTTGATATTGTTTTAATCAGTAGAACAGAGTCCAAGCTGAGATCTGTGGCAGATGAGATAGGTAAGCACAGGAAATGTCAGTATTTGAGCCATGCCCTGGCAAAAGGCGGTTTAATGCATCTCAGTGATTCACTAAACTAAGCAAGTTGTCACATAATTATGGATCCATAAAATCCATTTAGTCTTAACGATTGACTGAATCAGGAGGAAGAATGGTCCTTGGACATCCAGAAAAATTTATAAACAGCAATAAGTATTGACCCATGTCAGCTTGTGCGAACTGCACAGGCTGACATGGGTCAATCCTTTTTGCTGATGCATGGCTCGGAGAATGGCTCGCTTGTTGAAAATCTCATGATTATTTTGATAAGCTTTATCCCATGCAATCCTGTAGTTTTAGGACTCTGCTAAAATAAGGCTTTCAAGATAGTCTTGTTGGGAAAGAAGAAAATACTGGTAACCAGCATTTTCTCCGTTTCCCACAATACTTTCTACTACCATTTTGAATTTAAACCCAATCAATTGAGTCAGAACCTGTTACCAAATAATTCTGTCGTTTTACAACCTTGTAAAAAATTGCTCTTAAGTCAGTGGTGAAAAAAGAAAAAAGGGCTGTTGGCCAGCATTTCTTCCTTTTCTTACAATACTGTCTGCCTGTAGAGGCTTAAATCCAATCATTTGAGCAACTATTACCTGGTTTTCGGCAAATGCTTTCAATGTGGAGCCGAGCCCCGGTAGCTCAGTCGGTAGCGCGCAGGACTTGAGAACACGGGGTCCAGGGTTCGATCCCTGGCTACGACCCCTGGCTCGGCCAATTTCTTTCCAAGGATTGATGATAGTCACTGCGACAGGATTCATTCCTTTCCCACCGCTGACCATTGTTTCGACGATTATTATGTGGGAAAGCAGCCAGTGGCTTGGAAAGAAAATTGTGCGGAGTACTGGTAAAAGAGACTCCAGGAAAGCATGGATAGGTGCACTTGCCGCCGCGATATAACTGAAGTAATGTTGAAAACAGCGTTAAACACCATACAATCAATCAATTTCAACGTGGAAATGTCTGCTAAATATATAATCCAAACATCTAGTAAGAAGTAAAGTTGACTTAACTCCTTGTCATGTGATTGTGAGTTTTAACATTCCTGGAAAAGAGGCTGTGAAAACATTGAGGGAAGAGGAGAAAATGCTTGAAACCAGCATTTTCTCCTATTGCCACTATGTTTTCTATCCTATCACAGACACGTTTCATTATTTGAGTCACTTAATTTGTCATCTGCATAAGGTTTTTAGTTTTGACAAGTGTAAAATTTTGTTGATTGATAAAGATTTAAGCATTTAAAAAGGAAAAATTCTGTAAACAGTATTGTTGAGCGGGGCTAGTTGCTGTTTGTTTTACTATGGAAATCAGTGTTCATATAATTATTTGAATTTTGCATCATTTTTCATCGAGCTCAGTGTTGACAGGGTTGTGCAACTAAACCCCAGCCTTGCCAAAACTCTTTTTTAGAATTGATAAAAGTCATAGCAACAAGACTTATTCTTCTCCTCTGAAATACACTGTTTTGACTTTGTTCATGTTGGAAAGCAACCAGTGGCTTTCAGGGAGCCCTGTGGACATTACTCTTAAAGAAACTGAAGGAATAAAGGTAAGCTTGCTGGTATATCAAAAGTGAAATGATACAACATTGAAATTGGAAAGTGAAACAGAATTGAAAATGGCCAAACCACTACAAAAAAAATTGTTGCTCGTTCAGCAATTGCAAACTATTTTTCTTTGTTCTTTGTATTTCAGAAAAAGACTATAAGGTGAAAACTAAGATTATTTCTGCTGACTTCTCCAATGGCTATTCCATCTACGACGACATCAAAATGAAGTTACAGGGGTTGCCTATTGGTGTTCTAGGTAAACTATATTATACATGTATTATTATACCTCTTGCAATATGGTTATTCTTTAGTATTTACTGGAACTAGCTAGTTAACTCTTTCCATACCATAGACGACACCAGAAGCTTTTGTGGACAGTGTAGATCAAGATCAGACTGCACAGAACGTGCAGTCTGATCTCAGGTCTACACTGTCCACTGCTATATTCTAGATTTTGACCAGACTGTCTCTTAATCTTGCAGAGGAAATGTATTTCAGCCTTTGAGAAAATGCAAATTATTTATTCAGTAGTGAAAGATTGAATCAGTCTGTTGCATTCAAAAAAGTAAATGTGTGTTGCAAACTTGTATAGTTTTGTTTTCTTTGTATTAACTTTTACAGCATAACTTTTTGCACATAACATGCAGTCTGATCTTTGATCTGCTCTTCAACTTTGCTAAAACACTATAGAGAAAAGAAACCTTTAAATTGCATCTATTTTGTTCTTACTTCCAGACCAGGGTTTCCCAAATGTTTGTTAATTGTGCGAAGTACTGGTAAAAGAGACTCCAGGAACGCATGGATAGGTGCACTGGCCGCCACGATATAACTGAAATAATATTGAAAACGGCGTTAAACACCATACAATCAATCAATCAAAATAACAAAATAAAAAGGACTCAAAAGTTGAAATTTGTTTTGGGAAGGGTAGAAAGCATTGTGGGAATAGGAGCAATGTTGGTAACCAGCATTTTCTCTTTTACCCGTAATGTTTTCAAAAGACTTTTTCCTTCAAGGTCTGTAAAACTCGTGATTGTGAGGTAAACGGTTAATCATTGCAGTAATTGTATTTTCAGTAAACAATGTTGGGCTGTCCTATGATTTCCCAGAGTTTTTCTTGGATTTACCAGACAGTGACACGGTAAGAATAATGCTAATGATAATATTTGAAACTGGAAAAACCCTTTTCCAGTTAATGCGAGTCTTATGTAGATATACAGGGTGTTTCATAATATGTGATACACTTTCAAATAATTGTTGCTTCACTGATACTATAGTTATAAATACAATGCTTGTACTATAATAAACTAGACACTTCACCATTTTGTATGCAACATAAATTACAGGAAGACGTTGACGTCATGACGTCATATATGACGTCATTATTAACTGTTATTTTCAAGATGGCTTTGTCCATGGAAAAGTGTCAGGATATCATAAAATTGTACTATGAACACCATTCTATCATAGCTGTAACCAGAAGAATGAGGCAACTGTACCCTGGTGATAGGAGGGTGACCAGGCCACAAGTAAGCAGAGTAGTAAAAAGGTTTGAGCAGCATGGAAGTGTACTGGACCAGAGACACAATAATCAGGGTCGCCCTAGGACGAGCGGGAGTGACGAGAATGTTGCAGAGGTGAAGCAGGTGATTAGTGAAACACCACAGAGGTCGGTAAGAAGGGTTCTTTCTGATGTTACAAATCCCTCCAGTATGACAAGTGTGTACAGGGCTCTAAGGTTCGATCTAAAACTGACACCCTATACAATACCAGTGCTCCAACATCTGAAAGACAGTGATGTCAACCAACGTCTTGATTTTTCCATTTGGATGACAGACAATGCTGAGGTTCTTGGAAACGTATGGTTCAGTGATGAGTCTCACTTCTTCTTGGATCAACAGTTAAACAAACAGAACCATCGCCGCTGGTCAGATGTCAGACCAGGCATTTTTGTAGAGAAACCACGTCATGCTGAGAAAGTAACGGTATGGGCAGCCATTAGCTCTACAGGAATAATTGGGCCATTCTTTTTCCAAGATCAAGACGGAAACACCGAGACCATCAACAGTGAACGCTATTTGTCTCTTCTGAAATACAAGTTTCTGCCTGCACTCTGTCGGAAAGGGGTTGATATGACACAAACATGGTTCCAACAAGAAGGAGCCGCTCCACACACCGCACAGAGAGTTCTTGAATGGCTTAGAAAAACATTGACACACGATTCATCTCTCTGAAGACAGAACGCCCTTGGCCACCCCACTCTCCGGATCTCAGTCTTTGGGATTTCTTTCTTTGGGGTCATCTCAAGGACAGAGTTTACAAAGTGCAGCCAAAATCAACAGAGGAGCTTAAACTGTCCATCAGACGTGAAATCAGAAAGATAACCAGTGACATGTGCAATAATGTGATGATAAATTTCATGAAACGTGTGGAGATGGTGCGACGCCATAATGGACGTCATTTTGAATACATGATGTAAACGGACCCTGTTTTCAAACGTTGCTTAAATATTTTATAGGTAAGTGTAATGGGTAAAACTACACTTATAAGATTGGACAGCATTTCCCTTTAATATGGTACATTTTTCACTGTTACGGACATTCTAACATAAAAGAGACATTTGGTTTAAAGTGTATCACATATTATGAAACACCCTGTACATGGTACTTAGCTAATTTTTGTGTGTTAACCATGGCGTAAGTTTTAATTAAGTTATGTAACTAATATTTCACACATTCAATTTTCAAATATTATTCAAAATGTTTATCTTGGTCATTTCTCAGAAAAGTTGTAAAACTCTTTAGTTTAGATCTGGCATTAGATCACCAAGCCTTTTCTTAGAAATTTCTTGTTGTGGGAATGTATTAGTTGATAAATATAATTTCCTGCATTTGAGGAACGAATTAGAAGGAAATTATTTTCCCTTTTTCGATGACGCTTTGATAAGTACCTGTAAGGTATGAAGCACGGGATTTATGATAAACATGTTGTACATGTAGTTGGTACAAGGTTCAATCAGCTTTGTGAGGGCAGCGCGTACAGACTTTTTTTTCTTTTGTGAAAGTAAGCGTACGCACCCATGGTTTAGCACTATAGCTCTGAAGCACTGTCGCTAATTCCTTGTAAGAATACCATCGATACAGTAGTACCATTCCCAAAAGAAGTCATTTTATTTCCATGGGTGTTGTTATTGTCATACACAATCCATTTGTTTTCGGTAGCTCAAAATCAAATTCATTGAATGAGGCCCAACATTCCATGGCACTAGACGTTGACAAATGGGCACAGGTTTCCAGAGTTTTTTCTACATGTAGTTTTTATCTCTGGTTTTTCCTGGGCGAGTCGGCCATAGAATAATTGATAACTGAAATGAACGATGGTCATATGCTCAAAAATAGTGTTGAAAGAGACAGAAATCACCATTTCATTACTAATGCATATGGTATTACATATAGTCATGTATTGTAGATACTGAATGGAACAGTAAATTGAAAAATGTCAATGTGTCATATGTATTCATATATTTGTGTCGCTGCTCATACCAGCATTTCTGTTTGCTCAACAAAGGTTTTTGTTGGTTGTTGTTGTTGTAGACAAAGCATCTAGGAGAAGAGGTGTAGTTCAAGTTCGGTCAAGCTAAACAAGAGTTGGTGTATTACTACATATGTTTGTTTATAGTTAGTTGGTGATAAATGTAATGTATTTGAAGACCTGTATATACACTTGCTCTCTCAAGTGCTTACATACCACATTACCATTTGAAATCAATATAAACTATATTTATGTTGACTTAGTGTTGTACGATGAGAAAGTCTTAAGGGTTAAGGGAAGTACATTGAGGGCTTTGGGTATGGTTTACCAAAAGTAAAAAGTTATGTCACAATTTCATATCTTTCTTTCTAAAAAATGTTTACACATTAGAGGCCATAGTTTTTTCATCCATTTCTAGAGGCTGTCTTCCATCGTCTGCTGCTATTTCATAAAGTCACATAGGGGCCTCTTAATGTGGTTTTCAGAATCGTTGTCCTTATTGTCCTTTTCCAAAAATGTTTTTTTGAAAACAATCCCTCAGGGTCGTAAAAACATGGGATGGTTTTGTAAAAGGGTCAAGTAGTCTAAATGATGCATCGACTCTCCAATGATACATTCTTGTGAGCAACATTTTCAGCCAATTTGATTTCTTTAATATGAACTTTGTATTCTTTTTCAGTTGCTTTGTAACCTTCTGTATGTGAATTGTACCTCAGTAACACAGGTAATGTACAATCTAGTTCCAAATATTTATATCCCCCTTTTGAAGAAATAGGGGATATTTGTTGTTTTCGGAGAAAGATCATAATTTATTTCATGGTGTGAACATCATCGGTAATATTTTCACAAGTGGTGCACTCGTGAAAATATTACCGATGAGGTTCACTCGATGAAATAAATTTTGGTCTTTCTCCGAAAAAATACAAATAATCTATTTATTTCTTGCTTCTAATCCCTTTTTTGTTGGGACTTTCATCAAGACTTTTTTCAAAAAGGGTGGTAAAGGGTTAATGTATGATATTCAATATTTTATTATCTGATTTTAAAGTATTACATAATTTATTAAATGATTTTATAACTGCACTTTTTATGTACATAATTATTTTTAGATGTCAGCCATTGTTATGCCGGGTATGGTGCAGAGAAAGAAAGGTTTGGTGATCAATATCTCCTCAGCTGCTGGGCTTACACCTACCCCATTGTTGTCTGTGTATTCTGCTTGTAAGGTAGGCTGGTAAAATGAGATTTTGTTTTTTCGTATGAGGGAATTTCAGTTTTAGTTTCCTGTAAAGATAAAAGTTTCTGTCATATGGACTTTTTTATCTGGTCCCCATTTAGATTTTTTTTTTCTATCTTTTATGTAATGTTTGTTTTTTTTCCATTTTAAGAAAAGTTCATCTTGGTTATAGTTTGAAAAAGCACTGAAAGGTGTAAAGTGTTTTGAGAAAAAGAAGAAAATGCCATTACCAGAATTTTCTTATATGTTTTTAAAAGCCTTACTCCTCAGATCTGTAAAAATACTGGATTGTGTGGTAAGGGATTAAGGAAGAAGTAAAAAACAGTAGAAAATATTGTGTCAATGGAGTATTTCTAGAGTTTAAGCTAAACATTTTTGTCATCTGATCTGTATATAAAGGCAGCGTGTTGTTAAATTTTATATAAGCCATGCTCTGACAAAAAGGGGTTTAATGTATCTGCAAAGAATATCAACCTAGGTCAGCCTGCATGGGGACTGCACAGGCTGACCTGTGTTGAGAATTTTTGCTCTTGGTATATTTTGTGCATGTCCAAGGACCATTGTACGTTAAGATTCATCAGTCTGTTGTTAGACAAAACAGATTTGATGGATTTTATGATTAAGTGATGACTTGCCCAGTATAATGCATTTTCGATATACATTAACCCATTAACCACACAATCCCGACTTTTAACGACCCTGAGAAAGAAGCCTTTTGAAAACACTGTGGGAAAAGGAGAAAATGCTGGTAACCAGCATTTTCTCCTTTTCCCACAATGTTTTCTACCCTATCAAAGAAAAATTGCATCATTTGAGCCAAATTGAAATTGACGTCTGCAAATGCTTTCAATTTGGAGGACGCCAAAATTTTGTCGTCTGGGAAAGGGTTAAACCCTCTTTGGCCGGAGCATGGCTCAGTACCATTGTGAATTACAAAGGAAAACATTGTAAGGCTACAAATTACTTTGATGTTTGTTCTGCACGCCACACAACTGAAGAATTAAACTTTTATACAAAGAAGTTAATGAATGGTAGCTTTTGTTATGTGGACAGGAAAACATAAAACAGAATAGAGACCAATTTGAAAATGGCAAGTCAAAGTTTTGACAAAAAATATTCTTCTCTCCTTTTAACACTAAACCAAACAATCTTGTGTTTTAATGACCTGTTGAAAAAAGGCTTTTGAATACATTGTGGGAAATGAAGGAAGTTTTTATGACCAGCAATTTGTCCTTTTTTCACAATGTTTGATATTTTATCAAAGCCAAAATCCATCAATTCAGCCATATTTGATATGCAATCTGCAATTGCTTTCAGTTTGGGTATCATAGTCGAACATTTTGTTGTCTGGTAAAAAAAAAAGTCCTATGTTCTGGTTACAAGCGTTTTCTTCTTTTTCCACAATGTTTGTAAAGTTCTTCTCCTTTAGAATTGTTAAAACTTGGATTCTTTTAGGTAAAGAGTCAAAACAAGTTTCTGTCTCTGTGTCTTATTTTCAGGCCTATGTGAATTCTTTATCAGACGCTATGAATACTGAATACTCTAGATATGGTGTGGATGTTCAGGTAAAAATGAGCTTTGTGAAAAGGGGGCTTGATGCATCTGCAAAAAGTATCGACCCAGGTCAGCCTGCGCAGATTACACAGGCTGACATGTGCTGAAACTTTTTCCTATTGGGCAGTTTTCTGCATGTCAAAGGACCAGTCTAACTCATGATCCAGCCGATTGTTAGAAAAAAGGAATTTTATGGATCCATTTCTGTATGATAACCTGCTTGATTAAACACATCATGGAGATAGAACCCTTTTGCCAGAGCGCTGCTCAAATTTATGTAACTTGATCTTTTACCAAACAAGACGAGCCCAGTAGTTAAGTTGGTAACCATTTACTCTTTGGTATAAGAAACTCATTTACTCTTGGTCTAAGAAACACATCTTGTGAGTGGAATGAGAAACTAATTTAGATAATTGTATACAAAACTCAGCTTGTGAGTGGAATAAGAATCTCATTTACTCCATGGTGCAAGAAACTCATCTTGTGAGTGGTATAAAAAACTCATTTATTCTGTGGTATAAGAAACTTGTTTACTTATTTGTATAAAAAATTCATTCACTCAGTTTTATAGGATACTTATTTACTTTTTGGTGTAAGAAACTTTTATTCTGTGGTGTAAGAAACTACATATAATGTATTCACTGGTAAAGGAAACTTATTTGTTTAGTGATATAAGAAACTGAATTTTTGCTGAGTGATACAAGAGAAAAAGTGTAATTTTGTTTTGGTTTTCTTTTCAGTGTGTAAGTCCATATTTTGTGTGTTCAAACATGAGCAAAATAAGAAAGGCGTCTTTGTTCATTCCATCAGCCAGCACTTATGTGCGTTCAGCACTGAAGACTGTGCCATTTGAGTCATCTACAGTCGGATATTGGCCACATGCACTCATTGTAAGTTATTTTGTAATATCAGCACGATTAACATGGAGTAGTTTGAAGTGAAACTAATGCATGTGTTATTTTTTATCATAGTCTGTGTTTTTTCACATTAGCGTAGTGTCACTGAAGTTTTTGGTGCTTAGTCTTTCTTTATTATATTTACAAAAAATATATACACAATTACATGTAGTTTATTTTAAATTTGCTGTATGTGCTTTGCTGAAGAAAATATCAAATACTTTGGAAATATAAATCACACAATTTTTCTCACAACGTGTCAGTTTAGGGCAAGTACATTTCACTAAAATGATCATCATCAAGAAAAAGCCTATATCAAATGCCATACTTGTAATTTCTACTCAGTGTCATCCTGCTTTTAACAATATTAACGTGCAGTTAGTGTAGAGTAGCTGAAATTTGTTTATAGTGTTTAATGACCCTGAGAAAGAAGCCTTTTAAAAACATTGAAGGAAAAGGACCCGTATTTCATGAAATCTAAATGGCCACAAACTTGTTGGAGTTATCGTTTTTCTACAGCCATAATAGGGAGAAAGTTTAAAGGTTCCCCCCCCCCCCTTTCTTTTTGTATTTTTTAAAATTACATAAAAAAAAAGAATCACCCACACACAAACATGAACTAATTTTTGCTTTCAGTAACTATCAATGAGTTCTATACACCTAATTCCTCTTCATCTCACTTCCAACACCATTCTCCCTTCCCTGACTTTTCCCTTATTTCCTCACCTCTCCAGTCTTTGTAAAAAATTTAAAGATCCAAATATTTGGATTTTGTGATGCTTTTTGCTGTTAAAAATCTGATCATGTTGGATAGTGTAGAGTGAGGATCAGACTGCTCATCTTATGATGTTTGATCTCTGACTACATGGTCAGTAAAAGCACAGTAAATCACATAAAGCAGCCTATACATGTAGTTTTAACTTTTAGCCAACAACAAAATTTTTTTACAAGTCCAAGTTCAAAGCATTTGCAGATGACAGAATAAGCCTGACTCAAAAAATGAATTTTTTTTCCAGGGGTAGAAAACAATGTGAGAAAAGGAGAAAATGCTGGTAACCAGCATTTTCTCCTTTTCCCACAATGTTTTCAAAAGCCTTTATCCTCAGTGGCTTGGAAAGAATGTTGTGCAAAGTACTGGTGAGTGAAACTCCAGAAAAGCATGGGTATTTGCAATTGTGGCCATAATATATTGAAAGAGTGTTAAAATGGTGTTAAACACCAACTACTAATTAGTCAACTGTCACCATAATTGAGCCATACTCTGTGAAAAGGGGGCTTAAATGCACCTGCAAAAAGTATCAACCCATGCCAGCCTGTGTGGGACCAGCCCGCATAGCTCAGTTAGTAGAGCGTAGGGCTCGTGATCATGAGAGTGTGGGTTCGATTCCCATGGCTGGCCGTCTAAAATTAATAATAGTCTTTCGGATGAGATGTTAAACCGAGGTCCCGTGTGACGGTGCTATACACCGAGCACGTTAAAGAACCAGGCGTAACTTAGGATGGGTTTGTCCTGTATCTTGCACTATCCCCCGTAACAATACTAACAGCCTTCGGGGCGTCGCCCATATGGGAAACCCGTGGCGACGATAAATAAACGCAAAGTCAGTCAGTCAGCCTGTGTGGTCTGTGCAGGCTGACTTAGGTTGCTGCTGTTAAATTTTATATATTTCCATTGACCATTCTACCTATATATTCTGTAATTGTCAGAATAATTGGATTTTAAATGTTGGCTCCCTAATTATGTGATGTCTTGCATGGTACAATGCACCAGGGAGATATATTTTATTCCTTTCTGCCAGAGTGCTGTATATTTTAGTTTGATTACCCATATTGTACATGGGGGTCCTGTGTGGCTCAAAGGTTAGGTGTAGGACTCGTGACCTGGAGGCCCCAGGTTTGAGCCTCGCTGGCTCCATTGGGTTTTTCACAGGAGTGTCCTTGGGCAAGACACTTCAGAGCCCCAGCCTAGTACTGGTGAAACCCAGGAAAAACATGAATATGTGAGCTGTTGCTGTGATATGACTGAAATAATGTTGAAAGCGGCGTAAAACACCATTCAAACAAACAAACAAACCATATAGTACATGGATGTTTCCAAAGTCATTTGCCGAAAATTTGTTTTAGAAGGTTATTAAGCCTTAACTGTTTACCAAACAACAAAAATTTTATACTCATCCAAATTGCAAGTGCTTCCAAATGACAGATCAAATTTGGCTCAAACAATAGGTTTGTCTGGAAGGGCAGAAAACATTGTGGGAATAGTAGAAAATGCTGGTTACCAGCATTTTCTACTATTCCCACAATGTTTTCAAAAGTCTTCTTCATCAATATTGTTATAACTGGTGATTGTGTGGTATAGGGTCAAAGTGCTGAATTTGGCTTCAGTGACTTTTTAGGACATTATAGATCAAAATCAGACTGCACAGAACATAAAGTTTGATCTTGAATCTACACTACCTGCTATCTGTTGACACAAAAAAATGGATATTACAAAAAATGGTCTTCCCGGCGTATTTTCGCCTCTCACCTCTGCTGAAGCATGTGACAAAAGTAGTAGGTGGCTTTGGAAAGAAAGTTGTGTTAGTACTGGTGTGAGAAAGCCAGGAAACACATGTGCGTCACCGACCGCCATGATATGACCTTAGCTGTTAAAGTGGCGTTAAACCCCAATACAACCAACCAACCAACAAAAAATGGTTGTTTTTCTATTCATACGAAATAGGTATCATTGCCAAGTAATCATGTTAAGTTAATCTTCACATTCAAAGAGGTAGCCCCTTACTGAACAATTCCAAGTTTTGACAACTCTGAGGGGAAAAGGTTTTTGAAACCATGGGAGTAAAAAGAGAAAATGCTTGTAAACAGCAACTTTTCCTGCAATGTTTTAAACTTTCACAGACTAATCTAGTGATTGAAGCCATGTTTAATTCTTTGTCTGGAAATGCTTTCCATTTTTTGGGGTCTAAGATACTGCCATTTGGTATACAGTTAAGTATTGATATGTTTCATTTAAAAGTGTGTAAGACCCATCTCATGTCACCTTGTCCATCAAAGTGAAAGTTTCTGGAACATTTTCAATTTGAGACGGAATTCCAGAGATGAAATATTTTGTAGGGAAAAAGGAAAATATGTTTTATATTCTTCAGCATTTGGTACTAAAATCCATTCCATTTAATATGGAAGGTTCCCTACTGATGAAGGTTCTTTTATCAGCCAATAAAAGGGCAAAGAAGAAGCTGGAGAGCAAAAAGGGAAATTGATTGGATTTCAAACGTAAGTTTATTAGTGTTGACTGAACTGTATTTGGAAGTTAATTATTGTTTTTCTTCACTTACATGTAAATGCTTCATTTCCATGCATAGACATTAATGGAAAATATCAACGATGCAAGCAAAGCACCAAACAAGTCTAACTGTCAATTTTGTACAGAAATATGGTCCATATACATGGAACTTCAATTTCAAGGTTGCTGCATAAAGTGTGTAATTGGACAGTGTAGATCAAAGATAGGACTGCATCTTTTGTGCAGTCTGATCTTGATCTACACTGACCACAATGGCAACCATAATTCTGAAAGGTGCTTTTATGGTTAAGGAAGGAGCAGTAAACTGACTGTAAGTTTTCTTGGTTTTTCCAAATAAATGGACCCATTTTCGTTGTGAAAATAAAGAGAATTATCACAGATTCAGGTTTAAAGGTTTAAATCAAAGACAATTTTTAAAATATGGCAGAAAAAAGAAGTAGCTTATTAGCACAGAGCTTGTAATCCCAAGGTTTTCAGTTCCAGTCTTAACTTGTCCAAGGTTCTTTCTAAGCTTTGTTGACATTCATTGTGACAGGAATCATTCCTTTCTCACAGCTGAATTTGGGTAGCTCAGCTGTTTTTGGAGAAAACATCAACATTTTGTCATAGAGCTGTCTTTGTCTGTGTCTTTGTGCGAAAACTTAAACATTTCTCTGTCACTACTGTCATTACTTCAAGCTCAGGCTACTTGTTAATTATCAAAAGGGGAACCAACACTAGAGTAGCAAGTTACCCTCAAAACATCTTTGACACAGTTATTCCCCTTTTTTAATTGAGAATTTTTACCAAATTAGCACTTCCAGCCAAGTATTGGCAAGCACCTAGCATGCAGTACACTTGCTTGAAAAAAAAAACACATATGTCTTTTGTTACTTACCAGGTGAAGTGCCTAGAGGAAAATGGAAAAGAACAGAACAGAACGGATATTTTATTAGACGAGTACAGGTGTACACTGAGAATTACATAATGTTTTACAACAAAGCATTTGTCTCTCTCTCTCTCTCTCTCTCTCTCTCTCTCTCTTCCCCCCCCTTCCCTCCCCCCCCTCAGGAAAAAAACATTCTCTTAAGTGAAGATGTGAAAATATTTCAGCAAAGGAGAAATTTCTCCTTTTACCACAATATATTCAAGAGTAGTCAATTGCAAGAAACTAAATTGCCATCTGCTAGAGGTATGATGAAAAGAAACATCTTGATATAGTTGTAATGCAGTGGATGAGGGAGGAATTGTAATGATATGTATAAGCACTATACTAGCGTCTTTTCCTGTCCTGAATTGCTGATATTATATGTATCATATGCCATTTATGTACTACCTTACTGCTTTCAACGCTGAATGAACCAAATAATCAATTTCACTTTAGAAAGCATACCCAAACAATCGCATTTTCAAGTCTTTTTCTTTTTTGAATATCTTGCCAAAGCAGACAGTGTAGATCAAAGATCAGACTGCCCATTTTTTGCAGTCTTGCCTTGATCTACACTGACCACAAAGGCAAGTCTAGCCATGATAGGCGCTTTTACCCTTTACTGCACGATGCCAACTTTTAAAGACCCTGAGAAAGAAGGCTTTTGAAAACATTGTGGGAAAAGGAGAAAATGCTGGGTACCAGCATTTTCTCCTTTTCCCACTATGTTTTCCATCCTATGAAAGACATTTATTTTGTTGTCTGCAAATGCTTTCAATTTGGACAAGTCTAGAATGCCATCATTAGGTAAAGAGCAAAGGGTTAAAACAGATAAAGTTTAACTCTTTTCCAGATGACAAAATTTCAACTAGATTATACTGAAAAGCACATGTAAACAGATTAAATATGGTTGTAGTGAAAGAAGTTGCCGTTGAAAGGCTTGAAAACATCTTGGGAAAAGGAGAAAATGCTGGTAACCAGCATTTTCTCCTTTGTCAACAGTGTATTCAAAGGCTTTCATCCTTAGAGTTGAAAAAAGATATGATTATTTGATAAAGATTTAAACCAAAAAAAGTAACATGTAAGGCTACGAAAAACAATTTTGGAAAAGAGGATAATTGCATAATGCTTGTCACAAGTGTTTGCTCCTTTTCCCACAATGAATTTGGCAGCTGTCTGCTGTCTTTGTTTAAAAATGGTTGTTATGTGTACTTGTAATCTCAGGTCTAGAAAACATCAACATTGTATTCTGTAATATTTTAAAGTTTTGTAAGTGTATTTTAAAGGAAGTGCACATGCTTTTTTGAGGCAGGGCTTAAATTTGCATAAACACACAAGCTGGAGGAAGATTGCTAAGGAAAACATCATGGAAAAAGAACAAAGTGCTGGCAACCAGCATTTTGTCCTTATTCCACACTGTTTTCTATCCTTTCAAAGACTGACCACTTCCGTAGAGTCACCTTTTTTGGTTGATTGTAAATTTGAAAATCTAACACTTTGTTAGCGGTAATGAAACAAGGATACTTTTGAAAAATAAGAGACAATGTACATGTAGGTTTTACAAAAATATGCAATCTTACACCCTTTGGATGCAAAGAACTTAAGTTCATTTTTTAGACTGTGTAGATCATGATCAAACTGGACTGAACACGTCCGATCCTAGATTTACATTGTCCAACATTTTGCTGTTTTCAGTCATAAGCATGCCAAGGTTGACTTTAATTGCGATATGTATTGTGTAGATCAAGATTAGATAGTTCATTGTGTTTAATATATTCTATACCAAGTGATCCTGAGTTTTTTAAAACCTATGGAGAGATGGCTTTTAAAAACATGGTGGGAAAGGAGAAATGCTGGCAGCCAGTGTTTTCTCTTTTTGCGTCAATGTTTCCTACCGTATCAATTAAAATTACCATTATGTTAGCTACAATTATTGCTTCTTATGTTCTCAATCCAGTTGGGTCATACATTTTGTAGCCATCAATTTTTCATTTTCCTAAAGAGTTTACCAAAACCTGTCTACTTCAGTCTAGGTGAGGAATTTGAAACACAGGAATTTTTGGCAAAGGCTTAATTCTTTACCAAATTTTTCTAAGTTTTAATGACTCTGAAGAAGAATGCCTTGAAAACATTGTTGGAAAAGGAGAAAATGCTGGTATCCAGAATTTTTTCCTTTTCCAACAATGTTTTCTACTCTTTCCTTAGAGATACTTAATCATTTGAGACACATTTGACTTTTTATGCTTGCAAGTGCTTACTTTCAGTACCAGTCTAATTTTTTTCATTTGGTAGAGATTGAAGTGATACGAAGAGGTACCACATATGGGGGTAAAAATGCTGAAAGATGTTCTTCTCATTGTTCCTGCAGTGTTATCATTTACTCTAATATTTGTACTTTTATAGCTTGACTATACTTATCACCACATTTCTTTGCTTGAATTGCCTGTTTACGGATTTCACTGGTCTTTACTTTGAATATAAGGCATTTTGATATGTACCTCTTTGTTATGTTTTATTTGAAATACCATAACAGGAAATTGCTATGTTCATCAGAAAACAAATGTCCATGGCCTTTGATTTGGGAAAATGCAGAGCTTAACTAACTATAGCCTAGTCCAAATGGAATGGACGGTGTGTACAGTGGACATATGGGATATTACTCAAAAGAAGAAATTTGTCTATAAAGGCGTAGAAGAAATTGTGGGAAAAGGAGAAAATGCTGATAACCAGCATTTTTTCCTCTTCCCACATTGCTTTGAAAAATCTTCCCCAGGGTCGTTAGAAGTTGGAATTGTGTGGTGAAGGGTTAAGCCTTCTCTTCTTGAAACAAGATTGAATTGCTTATGTGGACAGCACAGATCAAGATCACACTGTGTAGAACATGCATTCTGATCTTGGCTCTACAGTGTCCACTTCTTTGTCTACAAATCTAACAAACACAACCTTGGAATTGCAATATCATTATTAGTACCGACTGAGTTTGTCAAGCTCATTTAATTATCACAATAAGGGACTTTTAGTAGAGATAACCAAAATGCCATGTCAAACTGTTGTACTGTATTTGACAATAACTTCAGGGCTCAATACAACATTTTATCCATTACCATTATTCTTTTACATAGAGCAAAATAAAAGTGAAAATTTTGCACTGAAAGGAAAATAATGTTTTTCAAGGTATTGTGGAAAACATTATCACAATAGGGGCAAATGCTTGTAGCAAACAATTTCTCCTTGTCTCTACTGTCTTAAAACTAAATAATTCATCATCTTTCATCTTCTTCTTGGTTGAATACGGAAATCTGGTGGTGGTTTTGAAAAAAAAGATCTCATTAGAGCACCTGGTTGCCATATTTTGAAGCACAACAGATCACATCCAGCCTTTTGCCAAATAAACCCATGTTTTCCCATGTTTTGACATTGAGACAAAAAGGCTTGATAGTAGTTAATCTCAAGCAGAGTTGGGAAAAAAGGAGTTTAGGATATCAAGGCTTTGCTACACACAAAAACCTTACGGTTTCAAGTAACTCCTTACCAAACAACCTTCATGAAAAGGGCATTTGAAAATATTGTGAGAAAGTAGAATTGGATTTTCTCCTTTTCCCACAATGTTTTCTACCCCCTCAAAGACAAATTCCATCATTTTTGTCACTTTCGAATTGTTGTCTGCAAATGCTTTCAATTTGGACAAATCTAAAATTTTGGTAAAGAGTTAAGAGAAACATAAAGAATTGTAGTATACATTCAGTAACAAAGAGTATGAGAAGTGTTTTATAGCTAATGCGACTTGTGATGTTATTAAATTATTTATCACATTTTTACACTTAAGTTTAATGCATTCTCTCGAAATGCTTTCCTTTTGACTTTATGCCTAACTTCAACCATTTAATCCAGTTTTGAAAATATTTTCCTAGTCTGCGAGTGGTATATGCTGAAGGTACTGACATATAGCATATCCAAGGGCATTATGTGAAGCATTATGGTCTTCCAGGTAGAGCCAATTTACGAAAAAATATGGTGCCAGATCTGGTGAATGGACTGGATGCTGCAATGCTCAACATGGTTCTTTTTCGAGAAAGTCACTTACAAGCTGTGCCTCATGGGAGGACACATTGTCATGAAGGAGTGAAACACATTTCAAACTGTGTTTTAGGTGGCGTTTTGAATTGCAGAGCCATTATTTGAAAAGAAAATGTATTACAGAACTTTCTTCTAAATGGTTGTTCGTTTGGTGATGATGGGCCTCTTTGCATGTTTTGTCACCCATACTCTACTAGCACACTTCCCTTTAGGCTCAAAAAGTGTTCTCAAGTTTCATCTGCCGTAATAAGGTTACAAAAAAGACTTTCTATGGTACTTTGGGTACAATTAACCCTTTACCAAACAATCCCTGGTTTCTACGACCCTGAGACAGAAGCCTTTTGAAAACATTGTGGGAAAAGGAGAAAATGCTGGTAACCAGCATTTTCTCCTTTTCCCACAATGTTTTCTACCCTGCTGGAAACAAATTTCAATTTTTGAGTTACGTTTATTTTGTCATCTGCAAGTGCTTTCAATTTGGACTGGTGTAAAATTTTGTCATTTGGTAAAGAGTTAAAGGAGTTGTTTGGTCCTTTTGACATGCTCCTTTTTTTGGTCTTCTGTCAGAAGATGGGGTATCGACAGCACACTTTTCTTTTTTACAAGCAATATCTTGCGAAGAATGAAATGAACCTGTGCCAATGATATACCTGACCAACGAGCTATTTCACGAACAATTAAACAGGCACCTTTTTCAATCATCTGTTTTACAAGTTGCACCTTTTTTTTGGTTGTAATTGTTTTAGGGTGCCCACTGTGTTTTATGTCTTCAACCTGCTCTCTGCCAGATTTAAAACCAGATAACCATCTGGTAATAGAGCTGTATGAAATTTCATTCTTACCATAAATATCGTATATTTCAGTGAAATTGGTTTTCGCCCTTATACCAAGTTTGTGCCTAGCATCATTGTAGCTCCAGATTTGAAGCCAATCAACTGAGTGTTTTCCAACCATATTTGTATGTATTGATAACTAGGGACCTTGTTAAAAGTGACGGTATTCCAAAATAAAGCAAGATATACATGTACAAAACTACACATCTATAGTTTAATGATTGCTTAATCTTGTAGTGTAGGTTTTCTCACAATGTTTCTCGAGGATTTCGATGTCTGAAGTACTGTTATGTGGTAAAGAGTTGAATAAAATATTCCTCTACTGAATAAAGTTTCCAACCTTTACCAAACAATGCAGAGTTTATCAACCAAATGCAGAAAGCTCGTTAAAAAACACTTAGTTTTAACATATCTATTTTAAATCGATTGAGAAACAAGATCTTACAACTTATACTAATCTCTCTTGATTCTGTTAAAAAACACTGCTTAACAGAAAGGAGAAAATGCTGGTAACCAGCATTTTCTCCTTTTCCCACAAAGTTTTCTACCCTTCCAAAGATAAATCCCACCATTTGCATCACATTTGATATGTTGTCTGCAAATGCTTTCAAATTTGACAAGTTTAAAATTCTGCTGTGTAGCCAAGAGTTAAAAGAAAAAAATCCCTTCATGGAATAAAGGTTTGAAACATGAACACATATGAAAACATTGTGGTGGAAGAAAGTTAAAGAACAATGTTGACATAGTATCCTTGACTTGTTAATACTGATTGTTCCTAAAGTACATATGAGCCATGCTCTAGCAAAAAGGGGCTTAATGCATTTCTGTGATGCACTGTACCGAGCAAGTCATCACATGGTCATGGATCCATAATAGCCACTTTATTTACCAGCTGACTTAACTCTTTACCAAACGACAAAATTTTAGACTGGTCCAAATTGAAAGCACTTGCAGACGACAAAATAAATGTAACTCAAAAATTGAAATTTGTTTCCAGCGGGGTAGAAAACATTGTGGGAAAAGGAGAAAATGCTGGTTACCAGCATTTTCTCCTTTTACAACAATGTTTTCAAAAGGCTTCTATCTCAGGGTCGTAAAAACCAGGGATAGTTTGGTAAAGGGCTAATCATGAGAAAGACTGTCCTTGGACATACAGAAAATTGACCAATAGCGAAAATTTCGGCCTAGGTCAGCCTGCGCTGACTGCGTAGGTTGACCTCGGTCACTACTTTTTCGCAGATGCATTAAGCCCTTTTTTCACAGAGAATGGCTGATATATTTTTGATTTATATGAAATTTAACATTTTAAATTTTCTTTGTTTTGGTGCTTTTCTTGTCCAAGTGCTGATGATCAACAGTGAAAAGCAGGTAAACATGATTCATAATGACCTAAACGGCTTTTTCCTCTGTTGTATTAACCCATTACAAAAAAAACTCTAACAACCCTAAGGAAGAAGATGATTTTTGGGAAAAGGAAAAAAATGCTGGTAACCAGACATAATGCTGGTAACCAGCATTTTCTCCTTTTTCTCACATTTTCTACCCTATAGAAGAGGAATTCAATAGTTTTAGCCACATTTTATTTGTCATCTGCAAATGCTTTCAATTATGTTTTCTAGTAAAGAGTTGAAAAATATATAATTGAGCCATGCTCTGGCAAAAGCGGGCTTAATGCATCTGTGTGATGCACTATACCAAGCAAGAAATTACGTAATTATGGAGACATAAAATCCATTTTGTCTAACAACAGACTGAATCATGAGGTAAAATAGTCCTTTAACAAGCAGATAATTTACAAAAAGCAAAAAGTTTTGGCCCATGTCAGCCTGCGCAGACTGGGTAGGCTGACCTGGGTTGGTACTTTTTGCAGATGCATTAACTCTTTACCACACGAGAAAATTTTAGACTGGTCCAAATTGAAAGCATTTGCAGATGACAAAATAAAGGTGGCTAAAAAACTGAAATTTGGTTTGGGAAGGGTAGAAAACATTGTGGGAAAAGGAGAAAATGCTGGTTACCAGCATTTTCTCCTTTTCCCACAATGTTTTCAAAAAGGCTTCTTTCTCAGGGTCGTTAAAAGTCGGGATTGTGTGGGAAAGAGTTAAGCTCCCTTTTGGCTGATATACATGTACTTACAGTATTTTCCTACCTCTACTAACACCATTTTGTTATATTTTTACAAAAAGTTTCGCTTGTGAATATATTACAACAGTTTTACTGTTTTTGATCTTCACTGTTTCCTTTTACATTTTCAGTTGTTCTTTGTAATGTCTTGCATCAGGTTACTTTCGAAAACAGTATGGTGAAAGGAGAAATTGCACTGAATTAGCAGGCTGTCCCTATGACATCATTTAATTTTTAACCATTTACCCTTTTACCAAACAATCCTATATTTTAACAACCCTGAGGAAGAAGGCTTTTGAAAACCTAGGAAAAGGAGAAAATGCTGGTAACTGGCATCAAAAACATGAATTTTCCCCATATTCCACAGTGTTTTTTGCCCTTTTAAATTTGGATCTCATCATTTAAGTCATATTGAATATGCTTTCAATTTTGTTAAGTCTAAAATATGGTCATTTGGTATACGGTCCCAAATATGGTATGATGATGCATCTGGCGCACAGACTAAGCATGTATTGATTTGTGATTTGATTTGTCAAAATTTTACGTTGTAATATCAATCTGCCATTCACAGAAACAGAAATACTACCTTTCACACTATTAATTGTCTTATTTTGTTTACTGTTTTTTAATAAAATGCCAATAAATTGCAAAATGTTGTAGTTAAAAGTTGTAGGTATATGATAAAAGGAATATTATGTTGTAGTAACTTTCCTGGTGCTTGTATTTACTTCTCGCTGCGTTATAAAATTTTGACATCTCGCTCAACCTTCGGTCTCGCGAAGAATATCAAATTTTCTTACGCTGCTGGAATTAAACACAGGCACCATGAAAGTAACTACAACATAATATTCTGTATATAACACCTTTGAAACTTTGCTCTATACAATCAGAATATGCCCAGGCCTATCCCCTTTATAACATACCCAGTAAAATATTTCACAAGCAGTTATACTGTCTTAACTCATTCCTTACTGTAGAAGACACGAAAAGCATTTGTGGACAATGTAGATCAAGGTCAGACTGCACAGAACGAGCAGCCTGATCTCCAATCTACACTGTCCACTTCTTTATTCTAGATTATGACAAAAGTGGTTCTTTATCTTGCAGCGGAAGCGTATAAGGGGGTTTTGAAAAAGTGGAGCTTGTTTATTTAGTAGTGGAAGAGTTAATGCTATCATCCTGACGGATGATGGTTCAAGCCCAGTTGTTCCCCCCCCCTTCAATTCTTTTAATTTTTTAGCTTGGCTGCTTTTTCAGAAAACATCAAGGTATTATCATAGCCTTGTTGTTGTCTGTGTCATCATCGTCTGCGTTGTCATTCAAAAACTTTGAAATTTATAATTAATATCTCTGTTGTTACATAAGATATGTACTTCAAATACACAGACTACCGGTAGTCATTAACTGTAAAAAGGAGAACCTATATCAGTACAGCAGGTGACCATCAAAATGTGCCATGCTCTGACAAAAGGGGGCTTAAAACATCTCAATGAAACATTTTACACAGTATTATGGATCCATAATAGCCACTTTTTTTTAATAATCGATGTAATCATGAGGTAGATTGGTCCTTGGACATAAAGAAAATTGACCAATGCCGAAAAGTTTCAGCCCAGGTCAGCCATGGATCAATACTTTTTGCAAATGCATTAGGCCCTCTTTTCACAAAGTATGTCTCAAATATTTTCGACACAGCTATGCCTCTCTTTCGATATAGAATTTTCACTGTAAATTAGTCTATATCTGAAAGTAACTGCAGCCAAGTGTTGACACCGGCATTCGGTGCTCTTCTTTTTTCACCATGATTTTAAAGTTGATAGAACAATTACATTTTTTTTGCAGGTTGGCTGTTTTAAACTTTACTAGGAGAGAACTTTTATTCACGGCTAAGAGCTGATAGCCTGTCAGAAAACTCACGATTCATTTTAACTTTTTAACTTTTTACTTCATATTTAGATATACATGTATTGGTCAGTTACCGCCAGTGAGAGTTAATTAATGCCAACTTTTAAGAAAACATTGATGAAGATGGCTTTTGAAAACATTGTGGTAAAGGAGGAAATGCTGGTATTCAGCATTTTCAACATGTTAACCCTGTACTACATAATCCCGACTATTAACAACCCTGAGGAAGAAGCCCTTAAAAAACATTGTGGGAAAAGGAAAAAATGCTAGTAACCAGCAATTTCTCCTCTTCCCACAATGTTTTTAACCTTTCCCAGAACAATTTCAATTGATGAGTCACATTTATTTTGTTGTTTGTAAATGCTTTCAGTTTGGACGAGTCTAAAATTTTGTTGCTTGATAAAGAGTAATCTTGTTGTTAAGCAATCATGTTTTGGTACCACGAAAAAAGAAGTGTTGTGAAAACAATGTGGAAAAAAGCAGCCAAAATGTTCTCTTTTTCTTACAAAGGTTTCATCAACTGTTCTTTTTAAACCTTTACCACAGTATTCGGAGTTTTAACCCTGAGAAGTAGGCCTTTTGAAAACATTATGGGAAAAGGAGAAAATGCTGGTAACCAGCATTTTCTCCTTTTCCCACAATGCTTTTCTAGACCATCTTATTAAAATCCAATCATTTGTGCCAAACAAATTGTTGTCTGCAAGTGCTTTCAAATTGGATCCATCTAAAATATTGAAGTTTGGGAAAGAGTTAGGTTAAAAAAACCTTGTGATTGTTTGGTAAAGGGTTGGTAAAATGGAGTAGAATTCCAACAAAAATAAAAGAGCCATGCTCTGTGAAAAGGGGGCTTAATGCATCTACGAAAAGTATCGACCTAGGTCAGACGCTATTGGTCAATTTTCTATATGTCAAAGGACCAGTCTACGTCATGATTCAGTCGGTTATTTAAAAAAGTGGCTATTATGGACCCATAATTATGTGATGACTTGCTTGGTATCATGCATCACGGAGATGCATTAAGCCCCCTTTTGCCAGAGCATGGCTCAAATGAGTGGCCCTCTTGGATAAAGGGGTTAAACCCTCTACCAAACAACATGATACTAGACTGGTCCATGTTGAGAGCATTTTCAGATGGCAAATAATTGTTACTCAAATTTTGTCTCTGAAAAAGGCACACAACCTTGTGGGAAAAGGAAAGCATGCTGATTACCACAATGTTTTCAAAAGGCTCCTTCCTCCATGTTGTTAAAACTCAGGATTGTGTGGTAAAGGCTTAATACATACTTCTTATGCATTATATCAAGCAAGTCCTCTCAAAGTATTTATCTATTTTGTCTAAGATTTACCAAAAAGTTTCAACCATTGTCAGCCTGCAAAGGCTGTTTGCAGGCTGACATCGGTCGATACATTTTTCAGATGCCAAGCTATGGTAGTTCAGTCAGTAGCGTACAGGACTTGAGACCAGTGTTGTTTAACTCCCCAGCTCAGCCAATCTAAAGCATCTCAAATACAATTGCTCTATAATCTATTTCAGGAGTATGGCTTCAGCTGGGCACCCAAGTTTTGTCTCCTAGAGTTTAAGTTTGCAACCCTAGATTATTTCCGACAGAATAAACACAAGCGGGATATACTGGACAAGATGATTTGACTGGTCCTGTTCTGGAGGATACCATTCTGAGATTGATTTTTGCAATTTGTGCCAAAGAAAAGTTTAAGAAATTTGTATGATTTTCACCTGATCCAAAGTGATAGATTGATTGATTGTATGGGGTTCAACACAGTTTTAAACATTGTTTTAGTTACATTGCAGTGGCCAGTGCACCTATCCACACTTTCCTGGAATTTCTAGGTTAAAATATCTCTGACCTAATGACCTTAATTTTCAGGAATGAATTAAAATTAAAGTAGCATGAATACAAGAAAAAAACATTGAGGGCGATAAATTCTGGCTCAAATGCTAAAATTTGTCTGTGAAAGGGAGGAAAACTTGGGAAAAGAAGAAAACACTGGTTAACACCATTTTCTCCTTTTTCCACAATATTCTTTTACCCTTTCAATGAGAAATTCCATAATTTTAGGCAAATTTAATATTTTATCTGTAAGTGCTTCCAATTTAGATAAGTCTATATTTTTGTTGTTTAACCCTTTACCAAACAAACCCTGGTTTTTACGACCCTGAGATAGAAACCTTTTGAAAACATTGTGGGAAAAGGAGAAAATGCTGGTAACCAGCATTTTCTCCTTTTTCCACAATGTTTACTACCCTGCTGGAAACAAATTTCAATTTTTGAGTTATGTTTATTTTGTCGTCTGCAAATGCTTTCAATTTGGTCTAGTCTAAAATTTTGACGTTTGGGAAAGGGTTAATAAAGGGTTGGATTATCAAGTCATGTGGAAAAATTCAAAGCTGTTCCTGAAAAATATCTAGAAGTGTAGATCCAAGATAACACAGCACATATTTTATCTACTGTCTTTTTTTTTTACTCACCAAAGCCGAGCCCCTGTAGCTCAGTCGGTAGTGTGCAGGACTTGAGAACAGGGGATCGCTGGTTTGATTCCCGGCTCAACCATTTTCTTTCCGAGGATTGATGATAGTCATTGCACTGGGGCAGCAAACCTTGCCCTTTTTAGGGCGAAAATGAATATATCATAAGTAATTTCAGACAAATGTTTTTTTTACCTGGAAATTGATATAAGACCATGATTACGCAAGAGAAAATCTGAAAACAATGGGTTATCAAATTAAAAGTTACAAAGAAATTCCACAACCTTTTTGCTCAGGCCTCATATATATGCATGTCCGAAATTTTTTGCAAAAGATGGTCTACGCAAAGATTGTGATTGTTTTTTAACATTAGCAACTTTTACTTTGTATTTCTTTTTATTTACAAGATGGTTTCAGCAAATTTAGAATTTCCTTTTTTATTTAAATCTGATGCACATATCAGATAAGAACTAGCCTTGGTTCATGTAATTTTGTATGTATAAATTCAATGTAAAACTTTAATTTCATTTCTTTAGGTTACAAAGAAATGTTATTACCGGTGTATTATTCCCTCTTTGAGTTATACCTCAATAGTTTGTATATATTTGGTTCTACACTGTCATCTCATACTCACATTTCAAAGTTTGACCTTATTTGAAAGTGAACCTATTTTAGGACTCGACCAAACTGAAAGCATTTGCAGCAACAAAATAAATGAAATGCAAATATGATGACCTCTGTCTTTGAGAGGGTAGAAAACATTGTGGGAAAAGGAGAAAATGGTTACCAGCATTTTCTCCTTCTCCCGCAATTTTTTCAAAAGGCCTCTCTCTCAGGGTCGTTAAAAGTCGGGATTATGTGGTAAAAGGTTAAACCTTTTACCAAATGACAAATTTTTTCATTAGATCTAATTGAAAGAATTTTCAGAAGACAAATGACTTTAATGTAGCTTAAAAGATAATATTTGTCTTTGAAATGATAGAAAACATTGTGGGAAAAGGAGAAAATGCTGGTTACCAGCATTTTCTCCTTTTCCCACAATGTTTTCAAAAAGCATTCTTTGTCAGGGTTGCTAAAACATGGAATTGTTTGGTTAAGGATTAAAGTTAGCTCTATCATAAAACCAGTGTTGCAATATTTTAATAACGTCATGTTTTAGCAGAATGGGTTAATATTTTATTTAAAAAAAGTGCTGAGGGATCTGCCTGTTCTTATCTGAGTTCTTGCTTGTTTTTTTTTATATGCAGCCACATTTGCCCAATTGTTTGTCTTCCCTATTCCATGTCTTCAAAAGGCTCACCTCCAGTTTTTAAGAAGCACAAGAATATGATTTTTGTTGTAAAGAACGTTGTTTATTTTGACTGCACCAAGTGTGATGTATTTTTGTTTTGTACACTCCTCTCCTTCAAGGTTGTTCATATTGATGTGATTGTGACTTTTGTGATTGTAATTATAAATGAGTCATGTTCTGTGAAAAAGGCGCTTCATGCATCTGCAAAAAAAATCAACCCAGGGCACCCT